>OX369255.1:9533189-10175062 GCA_947284805.1 Coleophora flavipennella | reverse complement strand
GCTCAAAATCGCCATGTCATGAGTATTGCTGTAATTTTACATTTAAACAAGGTGGTTCATTTATCTTGCGTATTCAACCTGTATAAAGCCTAGCAACAATTAATTATACTGATCAAGTAAAATATAACCACAGCCGTGTCTCCTGGACTCTTGCAATTATCTTTTTTTTTATCAATAGGAGCCCCAGCATGGGGATATTTATAGGTTCTTAACAGTGACAGGTCTTATGGGTATAAGATCTATTTTTAATCTATTACCTATTAATTCTGAAACAAAGTAAACTTTACATATTTATAGTAGTGGGCAAATCTTTTAAATCTATAAATATTTCTATCGTAGGTTTTGATTTAAAATTTTCATATTATAGTTTACAGCAAAAACTCAATGTAATGATAAATGTGCATAAATAAAATATGCATATTTATGCATAACTTATAAATAACGTTCTTCACTAAAATACTTTTGCGATTTCAAAGCCATAACATCATCCATGTAAGAATTCGATTTCAGAGCCTAATATTTCTATCGTAGGTTTTGAGTGAAAATTTCATATTAATTATAGTTTACAGCAAAAACTCAATGTAATGATAATTGTGCATAAATAAAATATGCATTGTTTTGCATAACTTATAAATAACGTTTTTCACTAAAATACTTTTGCGATTTCAAAGCCATAACATCATCCATGTAAGAATTCGATTTCAGAGCCTAATATTTCTATCGTAGGTTTTGAGTGAAAATTTCATATTAATTATAGTTTACAGCAAAAACTCAATGTAATGATAATTGTGCATAAATAAAATATGCATTGTTTTGCATAACTTATAAATAACGTTTTTCACTAAAATACTTATGCGATTTCAAAGCCATAACGTCATCCATGTTAGAACTATATCAGAGTAACTTAAAAAATTTCATATAATAATAAACAAAAGATTAAATTGGAGCCGTTTCCTGTAGTTCTTTAAAAGCTTACATCTAAATTGTTATAAGTTCAAACAAAATAGATGACAGATCATAGTAAAAATGGTTCTAAGCCTTTTCTAAAATATCAATATTTACATTGTTGTTGGGAGAAAATGTAAATAGAAGCGTTTTATTACTAAAATTCGCGAAAAATTAAACAGTGAAAGAAAACATCGTCGCATACTTCCTGTTGGAAACCTTTAATGTTCCATTGGGTGCTACAGTTGCCATTAGATATATCGTAGCAGGCGTTCAAATGTTTCTGGGCAGTGTTGAATTACAATAAATTGTTCAATATATTCTTCATACACAACGAGCTGAAAATATCTGAACACACATAACAATACCTTGTTACCTTACCTTACATTTGGCGTTCTGTATGTTCAAATACTTTTACTCGTTGTGTTTGAAGAACATGGTGAAAAATTAGCTGCTCAGATATACAGAGTGAGTTTTTTTTAAGGATCAGTATGGGGAAATTCTAAACTATAAGAGATAAGAGAAAACGCTCTTAGGAACCGTGATCTCAATTTAAGAGAAAATAAAAATGGCGTTATAAAAAAAATCTTGATAGGGTCGGCGATATGATATTTCGATTGTATATCACTATACAAACCAAAAATGTATGGAGACCATAGGTGTAGAGTTGCTAGAAGTTGTTGAAATTAAAGTTTTAGTTTTCTTTAATAGTTATGTGGATGATGTAGGAATGTTTTTTGTGAGGCTTAGTGAAGATTCCGTACGTCAGTAAATTTTTCAACATTGTGGTCAAAGTATGGCGACGTGGCGTTTCTCTCAGGGAACCATTTTTTTCGGAAATTGACAACGATTGAGGCATTTACCTATTTAGTTCACCATGGAAATTAACACTAAACTAATTAATTGACTAAATTATGCATTTAATGAATTACAGAAATTCACAACTTGTTTATTTTTAAGTCTGAATGTTTTTTCTTTTTTTCCTTTTCATTTGCATTTGAATATCTGCCAGTAAGTTTAGTTTCCACATAAATATTACAGAAAACTAAAACGTTAACTTCAACAACTTCTAGTAACTTTAGACCTATGGTCTCCATACAATTTTTAGTTTGTACAGTGTTATACAATCGAAATAACAATGTTTTTCGCAAAAAGCCTTATCTCCGAACTATTCATGATTTTATTTTTTATATCGCCATTTTTATTTTCACTTAAATTGAGATCACGGTTCTTGAAAGAGTTTTTGGCTATCTCTTATAGTTTAGATTTTTCCCATACTGACCCTTAAAAAAAACTCATGCTGTATATAACAAATTAGATGTTCAGATATTAACAGCAACTCCTAGTGTTCAACACTGCTCAGAAATATCTGATAGCGACTGTACCCAGAGAGCTCACGATGCGTTCTTGCACAGATGCAATGGTTCATACGAGGAAAGGTCAAAAAGTTCACGGTATGGAAGTGCAGGGGATATGAGTGCTCATCCATTTAGGGAGTAAGTGAGCGATTCATTATCAATAAATGTACCAAGTTAGAACCTTAATTGAGTAATTCACTTATGAGATATTGATGAGCAAACGAGTCAATCGGGAAGAAACTAGACATTAAGAAAAAAATGTTCTTCCGCCGGGATTAAGTTCCCTAGCAAACAAGGAGACACCTCTAAATTTTTCAAGAGATGTTAGCTGTCTACGGGAACTCCCTTTTTTTGGTAAAACCATGGTGTATGTGGCAGGCAAATTGTACGATTAGTCATTTTACAAATGGTCAGGCAAATTGTATAATTCGTCCGTATATAAGCGGTCAGGCAAATTGTAAAATTCTGTACGCAGATTGTAAAATGTCGAGCCAGGCAAATTGTAAAAAAGCCGTACGGCAGATTGTAAATGAGCGAGCGAAGCGAGCGATGTTAGGTTTGGTCAGGTTTGATTGATTTAACAGACAAAGAGCCTCGCGAGCCGCCCTCGCAATTTTATAATTTGCCTGACCATTTGTAAAATAACGAATCATACAATATGCCTGCGACATATAAATGGCATGACCTTTTCAAGCAAGGAAGTGACCTGATCAAATATGACCTTCGACACGGACGGACGTTTGAGGGTACCACGCTAGAAATTCATATCACAACTTCCAATAGAAGAAAAACTTATATTGGAAGAAGTCCGGTTGAAGAAGAAGCAGTTTGCAGAAATGGTTGGAGTATCAGAAACAACCATTTTAAATATCCTACATCAACATCTTGGGATAAATGGTACATAGATTCTACATGTGACCGCGAGCGACGCTAAGTGCGATTGCAAGCAGTCATACTGCCCCTTGGGATCACAGCTTGGTACATTAAAACATGTTCTGCTACTAGGGGGCACGACGATGTCGACAACACTTTTTTTTAAATTTAATCTATCTACAAACTAGAATTTCGTGACATGGTTATGTGTATTGTTTCATTAGAATCGGCCCATACATTTTTAAGAAGTAGTGTTGTTAAGTTTGTATAAATCCACCCTTAAATATTGCTTCCCAAGGTCGAATTTTCCAATTTAAGCGTGTCGTACATGTCACGAGCCTCTGTCCAACAAAATTAAAGTTATCTTGACCGGGGGCTCCAAGCGGTCCCCCGTCACAGGATGGTCCCCGGGCACACTTGCAGGGGACCGGTTACATGTTCTGCCACTGCGTGGTGACGAGCATGTTGGTGTCGAGCGAGCGCGCGATGCGCTCGTGCAGCCCGTGGCTCAGCCACAGCATGCGCAGCTTGTCGTAGCGCTCCGTGCACAGGTGCAGGGGGTTGCCGCGCCGCAGGCCCTGGAAACGATGACGATATCATCCATCACTAACACGACACAGAATATGGATTACGAAGGGGACCCTTTTTTGACTAGAAAGGGAAGATGATTTTTATGTCGCAAATAGCATCACTACACTACCACACTCTGGACACTGCATACAACGGGCCAGAAATGACATTTCAAAAAAGGAATGACGGAACAAATAAAATGGCGGCGAAATCCTATACGTTCAACAACCAAACTGTAACCAATCTGTATCAATCTGGGTGACGAGGGGGTGAGGTCACAATCTAGAGAGCGTCAGGGAGTGTCCATACTGTATGTTAGTACTAATATATAGTACATATAAAGCAATAAGTTTCAGAGTAGCAATATCTTTTCACGGCTAGGAGGTGATGTGGGGTAAAGCGAAAGATTCAAAGACGTAGCTGAGATAACCTAACCATCATTATCATCATCACAACATCAGCCGAAAGACGTCCACTTCTGGACAAAGGCCTTCCACGACGACCGGTCCTGTCCAACCTAACCTAACCAATTAAACTAAAAACCCGACTGCATACAAACATTACCCCTTCTTTTTTTGGCCAACGGGTTAAAAAGTATCCAATGTCACTTTTGGAATCAAGAAGAATCTAACGACACCTGGCACTTAAAAATCTATTATGCCGTTTAGGCTACAGGCTCAGCTACATAAACAAACAACCACCCGAATAACCCTCCTTTTTCGGCAGTCGGGTTTAACCGCCCCTCCGTGGCATAATGTGTAAGTCCATTAGCTTCACATCAGGAGGTCGCGGGTTCGATTCCCGGCGGAGTCTTACCTTGTAAGACTCGGTTTGGTCGGTGGAAGGGCATTTTCTAAGCCACCATCTTGTCTAAGTCTAAATCTTGCCGCCAAACATCAATGTTAACAGCATTGATGTGTTCCGCTTGAAGATAAGATAGCCAGCTCCCCATTGCGTTGGGGAATTTTGGTGAGCATGTTTTCATCTTCGGCATCATCATCACTTACCATCAGGTGAGATGATGCCAAGGGCTTACCAATTGCTTAAAAAAAAATTGTATGAAAATTACACTATATTTGTCTCACCTTCACTACAGCAGCATATGAGAAGGAGGATGCAGCATACTTCATATGGGGCCATTCACGTGTCAAGAATCTATGGGAGCCGGGTCGTTCCTTTCCATCTTATGTTATCAAGTGGAGCGATGGCTGACTCTCGCGTTATATTCGTGACCGGGTGCTATCCATGTGAACTAGCCTACTCTTGTCAAAAGCATTAATGACAATAGGGATGACGAATGCTAGTCATCTGATTTACTTTTTATCATCTGTCAAAATCGACATTATGTTCTAAAAATGTTTGAAATACCTAGGCGTGACTGCATAGTTTAGCAGCGTCATTTTTGTACTCATTTTGTGATTTTGGTGAATTAAAAATCGAAGACTTGATGGAAAACAAAACTAGTAAGGTTTTCCGAAGTTTAAATAGGAGGGCAATTTAGTGATCAAGAGTTCATAATTTATTACGGATGCCGTCGTCATCCCTATTCAATATTTTTATTGTATTACTTCTCGTTTCATTTTGTTATCATCAGTGATTTTATGTTGACATTATTAACTATAGTGCGGCCGACCAGAGAATGCTGATTTGACACTTCAAGACAGCGATAGAATGTAAAACTTCGATGAATCTCCGAAATTGTAAACAAATCAATCTTTAGTTTCTAAGCTTAAAAAACATGAAAAAACATTTATTTTATTTAATAATAGTAACTGAACACATATTTAGTTTTATGTTTATGTATAAAGACAGCAAATTGTGTATTTTGTAATTACATGAAACGATAGTAAAACGTTTACGTTCTATGGTGATTTCTTCTTAATAATAGTGATGTTACCACATGTAACCAATGATAACGTATTTGTAACTGTTATGTATGAATATATGTAATTCATAGCCACACAAACCATTATTTCTTAATGCGTCAATCAACCAACCATAAAAGTTTCAGGCATAAAAGTGATATGTTTGAGTAATAATAGTAGATTGTACAAAAAGAGAATAAAACGAGCCATTTCACCCGAGACGTTCATTTAGCAAACCGAGCCGGTACGGCGAGGGTGAATAGTCACGTCGAGGGTAAAAGAGGTTTTATGCTCGAGTTTTACACTGGTTTTCACTCGATTGCAAGGAAATAATAAATATTCAATCGCAATACAACAAATTTAGCTAATTTTGACGAATAATTAGTGTCCCGCCACTCAATTTTTCTTATTTTCCACCCCCTTAACGCATTACCATCCGTAAAATCGACACTCCACAAAGTACACTTTAGCCTCGGGTTTAGCAACACTATTCGGTAATGGTTATTTTATTTCGTTATATGTTACATCTACAAGATAGGTACAAAGTATTTACTATGGATGTCTATGGGCACATCACTAGTTACGTCAAACTAGCATATGTCAAATCAGCATTCTCTGGACGGCCGTAGTAATGATTATATTTATTTTTAATAATTTTACCAAATGACACTGAGTATAATGAAGTTACTATTTTATAACCATTAGAAAGAGTTTGAATAAACATTTTGAAATATTGAAATCTCTAGAGATATATAACTTCTTTGATATAGTGTGTCTTCCCTTGCTTAAAAGCTACACGTGAGGAATAAAAGAAAAATACGTACTCATCTACGGTGTGTTAGGTGGCTTTAAATCCAAAGTACAGCCTGCCTCACCCGTTTTTGCCTCCCCTGTTCGTGCCCAGTTTTCCTTACCCTGGCAGGTACAGACTGCCTCACTGAACGAGCATGCATAGTCGTCCTCGCCCAGGCGTGCACAGTATTCCTCCCCTCGTCGTCCATAGATTGCCTTACTGCCTCAGGTACATACTGCCTCACCCGAGCGTGCAGTTGGCCTTCCCTGGTCGTGCACAGTTTGCGACCCTAGTCACCTAGTCGCCCATAGTGGCTCACCTGGTCGGTCTCGCCGTAGTTGTCGGTGTAGGGCGCGGGAAGCATGGCGCCGCGCGCGGGCGCCGCCACCAGCAGCAACTCGCACTCGCGCACGCGCAAGAACGCGCCGGCGCCCGCGCCGCAGCTGAGCGCGTGCGCCACCACCGCACCCACGTGCTCCGTGCCGCTGCTGCGACCGCTCTAACGGACAAGGAACAACTTATTAAGCGAGTTCCAAATGTCTTAAGCATTTTTTTGCCATGTGTTTCCTAATCTGTCTACCCACCAAATTTCAGCCAGATACGTTCATTAGTTTTTTCGTGAAAGAGTAACAAACATCCATACATACAAACTTTCATATTTATAATATTAGCAGAATCTATCTTTATCTAAATAACACTTTACATTAAAAAACAACACACACACAGAACAACCTCGCGAGGCAGTATCTTCATGTTTAGGGTAACGCACACCCAAAGGGTGACCAACGGGACCCTATTACTAAGCCTTCACTGTCCGTTCGTCTGTCCTGCCATCTGTCTGTCAGGTGGTGTATTTCATGAACCGTAACAGGTAGACAGTTGAAATTTTCACAGAATGTATATTTCTATTGCCACTGTAACAAATAATAAAAATTAAAATCATCATCATCATATCAGCCGAAGGACGTCCACTGCTGGACATAGGCCTCCCCCAAGGATCTCCACGACGACCGGTTCTGCGCTGCCCGCATCCAGCGGCTTCCCGCTACCTTCACCAGGTCATCGGTCCACCGAGTGGGAGGCCTGCCTACACTACGCTTTCCGGTGCGTGGTCACCACTCGAGTACTTTTCTACCCCAACGGCCATCTGTTCTACGAGCAATGTGCCCCGCCCAAATTAAAATAAAAAAAAGTAAAAATTAAAGGGGGGGGGGCCCCATACAACAAATAACCTTTTTGTTTGTTCAGTATGTCTGTCAACGGACTGTATTTTATGAACCGTAATACGTAGACAGTTTAAATGTTCACAGAATTCCGACTTTCTTGAAAAAACAAAATTGGTTATTATCCATTTTAACGTTAAAGGATTAAATGTTCGACAAAACCTACACAGCATGTGTTAAAGTAAACTAAACTTGCGACAATGTACCAACCTTCTTTATTTCAGTCTGGCAGCAGTAGCTCTGCGAGCACAGTATCTGGCCGCACACGAGGCACATCGTCGGGTATTTACTGTCCTCCCGCTCCGAGTTCGGACACGAGAACTCCGACACCACGTTCATCAACTCGGAGAAGTCATCGGGCAGCGGCATCAGTTTCGGCGGCTCTGAAGGTTCTACAACCACGTGCGGTGGGATATCCCCTTTGAACCAATCGGTCGATAGCGACGCCCACTCCAGTGCTTTGGTTTTCGCGTGATCATTGTCTATTAGCTCTTTGAATGTGTGCGGTAAGTCTAGATAACCGCACATAATCTCCCAAGTGTCACCTAGATAAACAGTCAACTCTGTGGGCGGTATTATGTCGCTTAGGAAGTAATAGAACAGGCAGCAGCATCTCAGGAAACAGTGGCATTGTTTTTTAATTTCGTCCCAAACTTCGTTCGGATTCAAATTGTCTATATCTAATTTTCCCTGTCGTAACTCCTTCATGATAGGCAACAAGTTTTCCAGATCGGTTCTCGTCGATTTCTTGTCCTCGTCCATCGCTTCGGCGCTGCAATTAGATACATCTAGGACAATCATGGCTCTGGTAATGGTTGCTCTGAAGGCTTGTAGTGTTATTTGCCTGGCCAAGTGTGTGGGTCGCGCAACGCCCGAAGACTTACAGAATAGCGACGGTGCAGCTAACACCAAAGGTACAACGATTCCGAAAGCGTCATACGTCAAAGGAGACGTGTTTTCCAACGCGTTTAAAGTACTTAACGCGTGATGTGACAGATGTCTGGGAGATGACCAGACGGGGGGTATGGCCGCCGCTAATCGTATGAGGGCCTGCAACGCGTCTCGATGCCTGGCGGGCAGCTCCCCGAGTATGGGTCGTTTCTCGGCGTGCAGTACGTAATGGGTGCTGATTATGGTGTAGGCTGTAGCGCGGTAGAGCGCCGCGGTGGCCATCATGCCGCCTGATTCGGTAAGGCCACATACGCCTGGTAGGATCTGTGGAGGAAAATACGTAACTTATTCTTAAATTATAAAATTTATTTAAAACTTTGTTGTAAATAGGAATTAATGTGAGTTGCAGATCCATTTGGAAGCATAAATGCTAATTATATTGAGTTAGTTTTTACACAAATTGTACAGCCACGCTGTGCATACTTCTCGTGAAGCCTTTGCCGCCTCGCGTAGTCGGGAATACACAAATAAACAATAAACATTACGCTTATTAAATTAGAGGAAAAGAAAAAAAGGTACTTCCGACTTAATGAACACTTTACAAATAATTTGTGTTGTATGAGAGGTACCTTTTTTCGGGAATAATGAACTATCCAGTGTAATGGACCTTGATAATTCCTAGTTAATTCACAAATGTTCATTATAAAATCGTCAGAGCTTACGAAAAAAAATAAGACGAAATCTTTTAAAACTGTTTTCGCTTTCGCAGAAAAAAGAAAAAGTATTCGATCGTAACTGGTTACGAACCGGCGGCAGTTTCGTCGAAGCTCAAACAACCGAGGTTTATATGAAAGGTACTTTATTCCGATTTTTCCTGGAAAGCGAACGCCGGCGTATGGTAAGCCATATAAAGTTACATCAAAATTGTTTGAGCCATTTTTGAGAACAAAAAATAAAGTGATTTTTAGTCTGCTGGCAACCACAAAAATCTAAAGAAACTTAAAATAAAACTGTTGGCGATATAAAAATAATATTGCTCTTACTCAAATTGTACTCAAATCCGTTCAGTAGTATAGGCGCAGTCACACACATGCATTATTTTTATGGTTCCGTAGCTAAAGGACAAAAACGGGATCCGATGTCCGTCTGTCACCAGGCTGTATTTCATTGAACCGTGATAGCTAGACAGTTGAAATTTTCACAGATGATGTATTTCTGTTGCCGCTATAACAACAAATACTAAAAATTTGAAAAAGTAAAAGTCTCCATACAAAAAACGTGTTTTTTTTAAACGTGAAGAAACTAGTATGATGGTACGGAACCCTTTGTGCGCGGTGCTACTCGCACTTTACTGGTTTTTTTTAGAAACTTGTGAAGATTGTGTAAAACAATCGCCTCCCACTCAACTTAGATTTTTTTGCCATCACAATACCTTCTTTAGTTCTTGTCACTCGCTAAAACTAGCTCCTCAAGTCGCTCGAAAAAAAACGTTGTAAACGTTGAATTTGAGATTGCGTGTACCATTCTCGACTACATCGTCACTTACCATCAGGTGAGATATAGTCACACGCACTCAAATTATTAATAAAAAAATAATAATAAAAACAAGAGGAGGTTCTCAAGAACGTCGAGATTTCTTCTATCTGCACACAAACTACAGATGTATTTGAACAAGTGTCCCACTCACGCCAACAAAGTCCTCTATGAGCGTCTTGGTCATCTCGTTGTAACAGGGCAGCTCGCGCTCCGCGAAGTGCGCCAGGAACTCCTCCGACAGCAGCGTCTCGGAGTGCGTGCACACGTACACCTCCGCCTCGTCGCTCGAGTCGCCTGCACCCACAGATACTCAGTGTTGCCACATGACTTTTGTTAAATGTAGCTAAATAATGTTTAAAAGTCACTAGAACAATATAAAAATGGCAATTCTGCCGCCTACCCTGAATTAGGGCGACCGGGCCTTAGTCGACCACGCGGGCCCAGTGCGGGTTGGTCGACTTCACACACAACCTTCGAGGTTTTTCGCAGGTGTGTGCAGGTTTCCTCACAATGTTTTCTTTCACCGTTAAAGCAATCGGTAAGTATATGTACGTAAGTTTCGAAAAACTCATTGGTACATTGGCCGTCCGGATTTGAACCCGGCACCTCTGGTTAGGAGGTTTCTTTGCGATTTATCCGTGGGTTTCTTGGGAAAAATACCAGATTCGTCTACTTATTCATGCGTCCGTCCGTCGTACCAGTCAGCCTATACAGAGCGTATCTAAATTGGTGTAGCTCCCGGGCTTCTACTCATCATACTGAACAACTTTTTTTCTATGGCTTTGCTGAAATCGCAAAAAATAACTCTTCATACAAATCGTTTAGCTAAATGAACAATTTTGTGCATATTTGTATGGAGTCCAAATATTTTGTTTGAGAATTGACTATGAGTTCCTTCGTGAAAGTTGTTCAGTATGATGAGTAGAGCCCCCCTTTAACGGGTCCTACAAACTGACCCTCCTCCATATCGGAGGACATGGCGCCAACGCTCCTGGCGCGCGCCTGGCAGTGCATCTCCTCGCAGAACTCCGTGCACTCGTGGACGGGCTGGGACGACACCTGACAACAACAATACCACAGTGTAACAAACCATACAGTGGTACAACAATGTTTACTTCAAAGCCGACATCACTTGTGACTGGTCGACTTCTCTACCTGCTCCCCCTCCCGTTAATAGGGGATCGGACTGCATCAAAAATAAATTCTGAAATATGATTTCCTAAATTGCTCTCCTCTTGAAGTTAAAAAAAAACTCACTTGTTTTGTTTTTCCATCACTTCTTCAATTTTTAATTGATCAAATTCACGAAAAAATTTCGTCTATGACGCTTAAAATCTATGACGTCACTTGTTGGTATTTCAAACATTTTTAGAACAAAACCATAGACAGACCATAAGAAGTAACTCAAATGACTAGCAGTCCGATCCCCTATTGTCCCGAGTGGCTAAACAACGGTGGCTAGGGCAATTCGGGCTCGACCTCCCCCGTCTCGTACCTCACCCCACGCACGATTGCCCTATCCAGATGTCTCCTTTAGACTGTATGGCTTCTTAAGACTGCGACAATACTATGACCAAACACAAGAATGATTTTTTTTTCAACTTTTTATCATAAAATAACCACCTACGTAACGTAATGGTTAAACCCTGTTATTAGAAAGTCTAACTTTGTAAGACTCGGTTTGGTTGGTGGAAGGGCATGTTCTAAGTCAAGCTACCATCATCTTATCCAAGTATTGCCGCCAAACATCAATACTGATTTGTTTCAAATTGAAAATATAATAGCCAGTTTCCTATTGCGTTGGGGAATCTTAGTAAGCCCGCTTCCATCTTCGGCATCATCGTCACTTATTATCAGGCGAGATGATGTCAAGGGCTTACATTTACCAATTGTGGAATGTGTAAATGTAAACCCTTGACATAAAGTAACCCATTGAAGTTTAGGCCAAACTCCACACACGTCCGTTTTTAAGCGGGATGGCAAGTTAAAAAATCGTGCGACAGTGAGGAGGACAAACATTTTGTTTTGTACCCCCTCCTATCAATCTATAGCGTCTCCAGGGCTCGCTCAGGTCTCATCCCAAACTCAGGAAGTTTAGGCAAAACTCCACACACGGGGGCCAAGTCCGGATTGGTGGAAGTTGAAGTTGACCTCACCTTCAGGGCCTCTGACACGGCTTAAAGACTTCCACCTAGAGATAGCAACCATCACCAACGTCTTAATGTGGGTGGCAGTCGTAAAGTTTACTCATCCTTACCTGGTGCTTCAGCTGCAGAATCAGATTGACGGACTCGTAGTACTTGTGCTCGGCGAGGGGCGGAGGCGCACCGGCTGGGAGGGGCGGGGAGGGCAGCAGCGGCAGCGCCGTGTTGCACAGTCGCTCGCACAACGGGCACAGGTACTCCTTCTTCTCGACGTCGAAGGCCGCTGGCTGGCGGAGGCGGTACGGTCTGCAGAATATGTGTTTCAAAATGTCATTTTTTTTTATTCACAATTGGTTAGCCCTTGGTATCATCTCACCTGATGGTAAGTGACGATGTTGCCGAAGATGGAAGCGAGCTTACCGAGATTCCCCAATGCAATGGAGAACTGGCTATCTTATCTTCAAGCCGGAACACATCAATGTTGTTAACACTGATGTTTGGCGGCAAGATTTAGATAAGATGGTGGTAGCTAGCCAGGCGGGCTTAGAAAATGCCCTACCACCAACCAAACCGAGTCTTACAAGTGACCCCACCGGGAATCGAACCCGCGACCTCCTGGTGTAAAGCGAATGGACTAACCATTACGCCATGGAGGCGGAATGTTGAATGTTTTTAGAAGTTACATCAACCTCTAAAAACATTCAACATTCCGCCTCCGCGTTTTGACTGCTCCTGTGACGAAAATAGGAGACAATTAAGAAGCTAGATAAATAGCCACAATATACAAGACAAATCTGCAACAAATATTACTGTTATTAGAAAATCTTGTTTGATCAAACTGTTTTTGATACAGTACCTCATACGGTATTCCTGTATGACGCTCTGATATAGCCCAAGGTAGGTGCGAGGTGGTTTGCGAAAATTTAGTCATTACATAACTGCGCAGCAATGCAGTTAACAAATCTGTCATCCACCCGTATCGTACTCTTATACTCTTAACTGACGACATTAAGAGGTATGAAGCAGAATTCTTTTTTTTCATCCTTAGTCTTTAATTTCATCGATAAAAATAGATCGCGATATATGCTACTCTAAAATTACAGCAATGTCAATTGCGTACTCACATAACAACTAATGTCGACATTATCATATCAGATCATATACGTCCCCACCGAGGGGCTCGAGCCTACCCTGAATTAGGGCGATCGGGCCTTAGTCGACCACGCGTGCCCAGTGCGATAATGTCGACATAAGACCTAAGAAATTAAATACAGCAGGAACTCGACAATACGGACGGGAAAAAAATCGGTATAATCGAAAAGTAAGGATTATAGTCTGCAAGTTTTATTCCTAATAAAATACACACTTTTGAATACAGAATCTTAAATTTTATAACAATTGACTGTCAGCAAAGAGAAGGGAATATTACTATAGTAAACAAGAGAGGAAACACATATTAATTTTAATGAAGAAGTCTTAAAAAGTCCATAATATTCAGCTCATTTAGACAAGTGTGAAAAGGCACTATTTAAGCTTGCGAGTTACATCCTCGGCTGCATCGGCACATACCATCAGGTAAGGTGCAGCCAAACGCACTCAAATTTTTAATTAAAAAAAATAATAATCGGAAAATGGCCCGGGCAGTATGCAACACTACGCCCCTTGCTGGCACTCACCTCCTGTTCTCCTTGTCCAGCACGCTGTCGACGTACTTGCGCCAGCAGCGCGCGTGCAACGCGTGCCCGCACGACGACACGTGCGGCTGCAACACAACACCACAATAAACACCTTCATCGTTTAAGACACCAAACCTTAAATGGGGCATGAAAGGTATTAAATAAAACGAGGCTTCTCCAATTAACACCGTATCAAAAGAAAATTCTCGGCTTAAAATCCGTGACTTCAAAAGTAAATATCAAAGAAGTAAATAATTGCGCACTGTTAGGATTGAGGATCGACTCACAGTTCCAAAGGAAAAGAAGAAGGCTCAAGGTAACTCAACGTGCAATTGAGCGTGCTATGCTCGGAATTTCTTTGCGGGGTCGAATCAGAAACGAGGAGATCCGCAGGAGAACCAAAATAACCGACATAGCTCTCAGAATTGCTAAACTTAAGTGGCTGTGGGCGGGGCACATAGATCGTAGTAAAAAGATGGCCTTTGGGGCAGTAAAGTACTCGAGTGTCGACCGCGCACCGGAAAACGTAGCATAGGAAGGCCTCCCACTCGGTAGACCAATAAACTGGAGAGGGTAGCGGGAAGCCGCTGGACGCGGGCAGCGCAGAACCGGTCGTCGTGGAAATCCTTCGGAGAGGCCTATGTCCAGCAGTGGACGTCCTTCGGCTGATATGATGATTAATTAAAAACCTCAACTGAAGCTCGGGCACCAACCTCATACTCGACATTAAAATGCTTAATTTCGTTCCTAAGCAATAATATATTCCGGCTATTTCAATCGAAAAATCTCAGTAACCAACTCCTTAGAAGTATGTATTCACCTGAGCTCCCACGCCGGCCGGCAGCCAGGCCCAGCTCCAGCAGTCCGGCAGCACGCCGGCGCCGCCCACCCGCGCACGGTTCAGCACCGTCGAGTGCTGCACGAAGCCCACCAGCACCAGGGGCTCGGCTTTCACTTCCACGCGAGCCTGTAACAATAATATTTGATTAAACGTCATTCTTTAATATGATCTTATTCTGTACTCGATTACGGCACAAACAGCAGATAAATCACGCAGGCTATTTAAATGTGTAGCACGACGTAGGTATGGTAAGGTAGGCAGGGCGTGGGTAAATACGTACGTGAAATACAATTATTATTTATTTGGAAATTTATGACGAAATATAAGACCTAAAAGGAACATAAGAATTAGAAAAACAAATACAAACTTAAATTATAATCACAAATCACGGAAAACATAATACATATATCTTACCCGAGATGGGTCTTAAAAAAAGTATTAGGTTATTTACATTTTTTCCAAATATTTATTTTCATAGCGTTAATATTGATGGAAATAATTTGGATTTTAGAATCACAAGTGTCAGCCAAGAACCTCACTAAATATCACCAGGGGGGGGAGGGAGTCAAAAAGTTGCCGAAAAGAACCTCGCGTGATTTGTGCACAAGCCCTGTGAGGTGCGAGGTTTGTGAATAAAATAAAATGTAACTTTCTATGATGATGCTTTATAGTGAGATAATAGAATGTCAAAAAGCACTTGACCTGTAACTTTATAGTTTTAATTTTAGCTTTGTGAAAATAAAAATAAATAGTTAGATCTGTGGTCTTAGCTGTATACTGACCTCCTCCTGGCACATGATGCAGACGCGCGGCGGCTCGGGCACACCACCGCCCCACACGCCAAGTGCCGCCCCCGAATACAGCGTGCGTATCTCCTGCTCCTCCTCAGTTACCTGCAAACACAAATCGGGAAATTAGACTCTCTCTTTATTTTAATACATCTCACACTGAGATGATCTTACTGAGGGCTTACCAATTGCGGATAAAAAAACTCTGGTCATAGTACTAAAGAGCTTTTCCCGAATGGGAACCCCTAAGGCCCTGAGGAAATTATTATTTATTTATTTAATTAACAATTGGTAAGCCCTTGGCATTATCTCACCAGATGGTAAGTGAAGATGATGCCGAAGATGGAGTCAGGCTTACCAAGATTCCCCAACGCAATGGAGAACTGGCTATCTTATCTTCAAGCCGAAACACATCAATGTTGTTAACACTGATGTTTGGCGGCTAGACTTAGATAAGATGGTGGTTAGAAAATACCCTACCACCAACCAAACACAGTCTTACAAGTTCACCCCACCGGGAATCGAACCCGCGACCTCCTGTTGTGGAACGAATGGACTAACCATTATGCCACGGAGGCGGTTGGAAATCGCAAAACTATTTTTTGTTCTCTATACGAAGTTGATTAATGGGTACAGAAAAATTATTTTGAAAACCGTATAAAGCTAGATCTATTTATGTCTGCCTAGCGACTTCTGCTCTTTCCAAACCGTGGCCAACTGACTGACTGACTGATCTATCAAACCACTGGACGGATCGGGCTGAAATTTGGCATAAAAATAGCAAAATTTGGCATACATATAGCAATTATGACGTAGGCATTCGCTATGAAAGGATTTTGGGAAACTCCCACGGGAACAGCAAAAAACGGGATCAGGGCGCGCGAAGCCGCGGGTTACAGCTAGTTTTATATATTTTGCCAAAGGCTTACCAATTATGAATTTAAAAAAAAAAAATATTTGGTTTTTTAATTGGTAATGTAATGTATAATATTGTGATTTTATTAGCCGTCGGTTTCCCAAATATTTAAAAATAAATAAAATGATGCCGCAAAAAGTAACAAGTACCTGGACCTATCGCACCAGGTTACTGATATGTGGCAAGTGGAATCCAACGAAATCATCCCCGTAGTCCTATCCGTGAACGCGCTAATTTCAGCCGACCTTGAACGTCACCTAAGGCGGCTGGAACTCCGAGGCAGAACAATAATTGCAGCAATGCAGAAAGCAGTCCTCCTCGACAATGCCCGTGTAGTCCGACGCTTTCTATCCCCGTCACACTGAACTTCAGTCGACTGTGCATCCGCTGGAGGTGCTCCTGCCACTTTGCCTCGTGCCAAGTGAGCAGAGAGGCTCTAGTTTTATATTCGTTATTAAAATAATAATGTCCGACCTCAGTGGTGGTCTCCTCGAAGAGCGTGGCGTTGTTGGAGATAAAGTTGTTCATCTGCGCCTTCATCTGCGCCATCAGCTTGGCGCGCCGCTCGGCCGCCAGCGCTGCCCGCCGGCTCTTCTCCGCCTCTGTTTTGCAATAATGATGATGATGTCTCTCTGACTTAACAAACTTGATCATTCAAAAAGGGTTGTTCATGTTGTCAAGGGTTTACTAATTGTGAAGAAAAAAAATTTAAAAAAAGTGACAAAAAACCTACATGAAAATAAATAATTCAGTTTCGAAAATTTTCATTTTCGCCCAAAAAAGTACCAAATCCCCGGTTTCTTACAAAACCAACTTCGAAAATCAGAAAATATATTATTATCTACAGTTGTTTGACTGTAGACGAGGATTGAAATAAATATAGAAAGAGCTATGTTACACAGAAAGGAAAAATCGCGAGAATACACTTCTGTCCGTGTCCATACTGACGCTGGCGCCTGCGTGCTCGTCCTATCGTCACGATAACGATGTAATGTGACGTACTGGCAGTGGCCTGGCTAGCGGGCATCTCCTCCTGGTCCGTGTCCAAGCTGTCGCTGACGCCTGCGTGCTCGTCCCATCGACACCATAACGATGTAATGTGACGTACTGGCAATGGCCTGGCTGACCGGCTTCTTCTCCTGGTCCGTGTCCATGCCATCGCCAGCGTCTACGGGCTCGTCCTATCGCCACGATAACGATGTTATGTGACGTACTGGCAATGGCCTGGCTGGCGGGCTTCACCTCCTGGTCCGTGTCCAAGCTGTCGCCGGCGCCTGTGTGCTCGTCCTATCGACACGGTAATGATATAATGTGACGTACCGGCAGTGGCCTGGCTGGCGGGCTTCTCCTCCTGGTCCGTGTCCATGCTGTCGCCGGCGCCTGCGTGCTCGTCCTATCGACACGGTAATGATATAATGTGACGTACCGGCAGTGGCCTGGCTGGCAGGCTTCTCCTTCTGGTCCGTGTCCATGCTGTAGCCGGCGCCTGCGTGCTCGTCCTATCGACACGGTAATGATATAATGTGACATACCGGCAGTGGCCTGGCTGGCGGGCTTCTCCTCTTGGTCCGTGTCCATGCTGTCGCCGGCGCCTGCGTGCTCGTCCGCCTGTCCTAGCAGGCTCCTGTCGACATGGATATATTATAGGTACTTAGTACTATTTTGATTTAGTGTGGTAGATGATCCTAGCACGGACCTTGGTCTTTTTGGATCAATACTGCTTAGGCCGTTTAAACTATAGCAACATTTTCCTGTGCTTAGTTCGTTTACCTGGACCTAGTATGATTGTAGCCAATAATAACTGGCATTGTTTTTAAAATTAAGGAATCTTTAGGGATTCGTACCTTAAAATGGAAAAGGGAACCCTTATATAAACATTTCGTTGTCCATCTGTCTGTCTTGTCAGGACCCCTTTTCTCAGGAACGTGTGGAGGTGTCAAGTTGAAATCACTATCAAGCTTTTAAGTCAAAGCAATAAAAAGATACGGCCATTTATGTCACATGTTTTGATACTCGAAAGTAAATCAAAAACGATAGGGTACTTGGATAACGACAGGAATAAGAAAAAGCTGCCTGACTAAACGAAAGTTAAGATTTAGATACTATAAAGAAAAGATATAAAAAGCATTACATAAAATACACTAGAATGTTGAGGCGCTGCATCGATGCTTTGATACAAATTAAGATCTAACAAGAAATGCAAGGCATGTTGGAATATAACAAAAGGTGACTAAAATGCGATAAAAACGATCGATGAATTACAATTTGATAACGTTTTAGTAACTGACCCAAAAGATATAGCTGAAAGACTAGTGGATATTTTTGGAATAAAATCAATATTGTACCTTACTTATAATTTCATATTTAGTATCAAATTCTGATATTTTCTTATGCATTGCTCTTTCGAATATTTTGATATGATAGGTATTAGCGTGATAAGTCTATAATTTTTCGGATCTAATTTATTTCCTTTTTTGTACAAAGGCTTAATTACAGAAGTTTGAAGTAGGTTGGGAAAACATCCAGTTTCAAAGGAGAGATTGACTAAGTAGGACATTAGAGGAGCTAGTTTTTCTTTACAGGATTTCATAAGTAGTGTTGATATTTCATCAAAACCTTCCGCCTTAGTATTGTTGAGTGCCGATATGATGTTTTTAATCTAATTTGTTTTTAATCTAAGTTTTAATCTATTAATCTAACTAATAATAATAGTGACAATAATCCAAATAACAGCAACACAAATAACACAACTATTAAAAAAACAATCTTTCTTGAGCCAGTACAAATTAGATTAAAAACATCATATCGGCACTCAACTATACTAAGGCGGAAGGTTTTGATGAAATATCAACACTACTTATGAAATCCTGTAAAGAAAAACTAGCTCCTCTAATATCCTACTTAGTCAATCTCTCCTTTGAAACTGGATGTTTTCCCAACCTACTTTAAACTTCTGTAATTAAGCCTTTGTACAAAAAAGGAAATAAATTAGATCCGAAAAATTATAGACTTATCACGCTAATACCTATCATATCAAAATATTCGAAAGAGCAATGCATAAGAAAATATCAGAATTTGATACTAAATATGAAATTATAAGTAAGGTACAATATTGATTTTATTCAAAAAATATCCACTTCTTTGGCACCTTATCTATCAACCAAGTTACAAGAGCTTTGAATTGGAAAGAAAGGGCAACAGTAGTTTTATTTGATATGACAAAGGCGTTCTATGTCGTTTCCCATCAAATACTTTTACGCAAACTGGATGATTATGGAATTACCCGCATTAAAATGGCTATCTTCATATCTAGAAAATCGAAGATAGTGTGTATTTCAAGACTCAGCAATTCTTAGTTTTAACACCTCATAGATCTGAATTTTAATTTAATCATTAAGGGGTAACCCAAGGTAGTATTTTAGGGGACCTCTTCTTTTTAATCTCTATATTAATGACCTTCCAAACGTGACTCAATATGATTGCACTCTGTTTGCCGACGATGTGTCTATTGTTGTAACTTTTAATAAAATTATTGACATACAAACCTATGAATATGACATTATAAATACTATTAATTAAATCGTTGACTGGCTGCATAGTAATAATTTACAATTGAATTTAAATAAGACAAATTACATGCAATTTGCTAAACACCGGGAAAATTTTAAAAAGATTAACTTGACATTCAATGGACACTATCTTCAACAAACACATGAAAGTAAATTCCTGGGACTAATTTTGGATAATTTATTTATATGGAAATCACATACATAGAGCGTTTGTAATAAGATAAATAGCTATATTTATGTTTTGAGTAGACTTCGTAGAGTAACTTCTCAAAATGTCGTTCTGTCTGCATATTATGGCTTTGTTCATTCTGTACTCGCTTATCCACAACAACTGGTCTTGCGCTGCTCAGTCGATCCACCGCACCGAGTGAGAGGCCTTCCTACGCTATGCTTCAGGATAAGGATGACGACAGCATCAGAAGTAAATTATAAACTCTTGATCACTAAATTCCCTCCTACTTAAACTTCGGAAAACCCTACTCGTTTTGTTTTCCATCAAGTCTTTGATTTTTAATTCACCAAAATCATAAAATGAGTACATAAATGACGCAGCAAAACTATGATGTCACGCCTAGGTATTTCAAACAGTTTTAGAACAAAATGTCGTTTTTGAGAGATGATAAAAAGTAAATCAGATTCGTCATCCCTATTATAATAGGTCTTTACCTATGAAATATTTTTTAACACTTTTGGAACAATAAGTTGAAAAAATAAGTACCTACACATGGTAGTATCAAAGATAATTATAGTTCCTAAAGGAAGTAGTATAAGTTCTTCTCTTTCTAACCGCACTCTCATCGTGTAGCACTCGCAGCGACCAGCCGAACGATAGCTCCTCGTGCACCCCTTCCCGCAAGATGAAGATATTTTGGCGGAGGGAGGTAATAATAGTATTCTTTGGTGTCACGGTGTTATAAACAAGCCTCATTAAAACTGACCTCATCTTGCCGAGCAGCCACCTAGCTAGCGGCCTGTGCGCGTCCACCCGCACGCTGGACGCAAGGTCCTGCAGTGCGGCGTGTAGCCCACACCTGACGGCTCGCTCGCTAAACGCCAGGAACTCGTAATGGCCGCTCTCTTCGTCGCGGAGCGCGTATCCAATCAAATGCAGTGCCTGCCAACAAATGTATTTAGGATACAGTAATATATCATCATCTCAGCTCATATACGTCCCCACGGAAGGGCTGGTGCCTACTCTAAATTAGGGCGATCGGACTTTAGTCGACCACTCGGGCCCAGTGCGGGTTGGTCGTCTTCACACAAAACCTTCGAGGTTCTTCGCAGGCATGTGCAGGTTTCCTCACGATGTTTTCCTTCACCGTATAAGAGCGTCGGATAAACGTACATATGAAATCGAAATTCCTAAACACATTGGTACGTGGCAGGACCACGACCACGACCTCCCGGACAGAAGCTAGCGGCTCTTGCCATTACGCCACCGACGCTCAGTAATATATCATTCGTTAGAAATCTCTACAGCGTCTATGCCCACTGCTGGGACATGGGTCGCTTCCCACATCGCGCCACACGCGGCAGCTAAGTTTGGTTGAAGTAGTAAAACTAGTTCACTAAGTTTTCTAATGTGCAGCAGGCTGGCCAACAGCTAGTACTGAAGCAGTTACCTTGTGCACCTGCGTCTCGGAGAAGGACCTGGCGCGCAGGTCCAGCGCGCGCTGCACCACGCACTTGAGCACGAGCAGCGCCGCGTCGCTCTGCAGCAGGCTGGCCAGGAGCTTGAATGGAGGCGTCAGCTGCGGCAGCGGTGGCGGCGGACAGCATTCCGGCAGACCTGGTGAAAAATAATGCTTTAAACTTTTTGAAGTGAAACTTCTATATAGACGGGGGTATTAGGATTTTTTTCTGTCACGAAAAAGCGTTACGGCCGCGTGGAGGGGGTTGACAGAGAAAGGCTGGCGGTGGCAGAGAGGGCAACGGCTGTATTCGTAGATAGAGAAAAGTTGAGATGGAGATATAAAGCAGCACTTAGCATGAGTGTTCCACTTGTACGTTGAAGTTTCACTTCTACTATGTGCCCCAACACACATTTCGTTTTTGTTCTGAATGTCACTACCGCATTTGGTATATCTAGGAAAATTTTAAAAATGGTAAGTGTTATAGAAATAAGGTTTAAAATATTATATTCCAAAATGGCCGTGTGTTTATAACATGGCATTAGCCATAGATGTCCTGTCGTAAGAAAACTAAAAAAAAAATACCTCCTATACAAATTGCAAAATATTAGACACTCTTGGGAGAAGGTATGTTATTTGGAAGTACGAATTCTTTGTCCAGTAGCACTATTCCAAGCCACATCTCACGGCTTCTAGATCATCACTAGTGATCGGAATAGGTAGAGTATAAAGTCTAAAGTTCGCGAGAGGATATAACATGGAGTTGTTAGTTTATTTTTGTTAAATCCCGTAATCCCGTGACGTAGTATTGTTTTTCGGAGCAAGCAGATCAACTAGATCCATGATCTTTAACGTATGTATAAGGTGATTAAATATTTATTCCGGATTGTGGGCTTTATATCGAAATATATCTAGAAATCTTTGAACAAAAATTGAAATATTTAAGTCATCGCATAGCTGGTTTTAGTTAATTAGTCACTGCGAAAAAATAAAATTAAAAAGAATAACAAAAGTAAATCAATGCATTGGGTGGTTTAAACAACTTCATATTATATCCTCTCGTGAACTTTACGCATTTATACTCTACCTATTCCGATCTATGATCATCACATAATACCTGTACCAAGACCTACCTGTCGAGTACTGCTCTATTTTCTTTTTATGCAAGTACAAGACTCACCAGCAGCCTTCCTCCTATTCCTTTGCTCCTCCTCGCTCCTGGACAGCTCCTCCCTCGTGTAGTGATAGAAGAACGTGTCGTACTCGTCGTACAGGTGCGGCTTCAGCTTGTACACTCCGCGGTTGTTGCCGCCCGACGGCTTGACGAAGTCGGCCACTTCGTGGATGACGGCCTCGAGGCCAGTCTCGTGCGACTGGTCTTCGGGGAGACATCTAGCGAAGAAGAATTTAGCTGTTATAAGGTACAAAGAAAAATATGAATGTAAAATTAACTAATTTTCTCAAGAAACAAAAGATATACCCGTCTCAGATATGGATTCTAATGTTTGACAAAGCTCTATGTGGGAGGCATTTTACTTATATTTACATATATTTGTTTTTGAGATCCAGATGTTGACATATTTGTTGATTATAACATACGCAAGATCCACTGCACAGCACATTATAATCTAAGGCAAATAAAAATATTAAAAAATATATATTATTATTCATTACATTAAAAAAAACAGTGCGTTTGACTAATAATAATTAAATTTATTTCATCATCATCATCATCATATCAGCCGAAGGACGTCCACTGCTTGACAAAGGCCTCTCCCAAGGATTTCCATGACGACCGGTCCTGCGCTGCTCGCATCCAGCGGCTTCCCGCGACCTTCACCAGGTCATCGGTCCACCGAGTGGGAGGCCTCCAAAAAAAATTGTATAATTATTAATAATTAAATTTATATATTGCATTATTCAAGTACATGCGTAATTACACTACTGCCCTTAGAATAGGAGTGTATTGTTTTAAGGTCTAATGTATGTTTCTTTATTCCACGATATCTTCTAAACGGCTTCATATATTTTATAGTGCGAGGAATCGTTAGATTCGTCTTGATCCCATGAGTGATATAGGATATATTTTACCCTAATTCCCCAAAAAAGAGGAGTAATGTTTTATGCAGTCCTGTTTCTATTAAATTTTTAATTTAAAGTTATTTAGTACTAGCTGTTTCCCGCGGCTTCACCCGCGTAGATGTTTCTATGACTTTTCGAGGGTGTGCAGTGCGCGAGCCGCAAGCAGCTCGCGAGCGTAAAAATACAAGTAATCTATGTGTTAATCCAAGGCCCTAAGCTGTCTACCTACCAAATTTTAGCCAGATCCGTTCAGCAGTTTTTGTGTGAAAGAGTAACAAACATACATTCTTACAAACTTTAGCGTTTACAATATTAGTAGGAAGAATTACATACGTTTTGTGAAAATGTAAGTTCTTACTGATAAATAAATAAATATATCATTGATGAACTCAAATGGTAACCTGTTGAGCTCCGAATGCGGCATGGGCTTCACGCAGAGCATCTGTATGATCTCCTTCTTGGTGCGGTCCTCGTTGGTCACCTCACCCACGCCGGGCACGTACCGGGACCCCACAACTGGGAATACAGAACTAACTGTTACATGTGTCTTCGCTCGCATAACGAAGAATATACTCCGTTTAAAATATTAACAAAATAACGTGTAAGTATGCACACTATAAAAACCCAAGCTCCACTTTAAGTTCCGCTTTAATACAAAAACTAGATGCCGAATTGAATCCAAAATTTGTAAATATATTGAGTAGACACATAGTAGAATGTTTGCAATTAGTTTTCGATGTACTAATATAAAACGGAAAAAAATAGAGAAGTTTCAAACATTTAGTACAAAACTAATTTAAGCCTTCGTTTAGTTATGTTTCAATTTACTACGATAAAAACTAATTACAAACATCGATATGTGTCTGCTAAATATATTAGCAATGTTTGGGATCCGGCATTTAGTTTTTGTATTAAAGCGGAACTAGGTTTGTATATAAACTCAAGCCTTCTGGGGACCCTTAAATGGTATGCATTCACATTGAATTTCGTCATTATAATTTTGTCATAAAAAATATTTAATTAATTTTAAAAGAGTTCGGGTAGGAATACATTATTTATTATGACGTGACGTACTCAATTTATAAATCAAATGAGGTCATTCTCAGGTTCATGCTTTCGCTATCTTAGAGTTCATTGTTATCTTAGATCACGATGACTTCGCTACGCTCAAAATGAGCTTTTTACTTGTATAGGCTTGTATAGGTTAATTTATAACGTTGGCAGAAGTATATCTCCATAAATAGCGATGAGGTGAGACTTGACCATTCATTATTAGCCCATTCTGTGGATAAAATGCCCTACAGAGTTTTTTTTTGTATAGGGTAATGAAATAGCCCTCATGAAAAATCTAAGTTTTCCATCTCATTTTATCGTAAAAGTTGTTTTTTTTAAGCAATTATTCCTCAACGGTTGACTCTATATTTCTCACCTTTATTATCAATGTGTTTATTTTGTAAGTCTAATGGTTAAAAACAACACATGGAAAAAACATTATTTCCAAAAAAACAGCCATAAAGTGTTATACAAGTCTAAGGAAATAAAATGAAAAAAAAAACAATTAGTTTAAGTTAGAGTCCTGTATAGGCTTCTATAGTACCTTTTTTGTCTGGATTAATGTACTACCCAGTGCAATAGGTCTTATTAAATGTAGTAAAATGGTTGAAGCCTTTTTTGAGAAAAATTAAAAAACAATTAAGGTTCGTGTGGGTGGGCGGTATGTTATTCTGATTTTGACGTGTCAACGTCTAATAAATCGATGAACGCCGCCTGCACGCACGAAAAAGGATGACTCATTGTCCAGTTACGTTATGTCACGTTAAACTATCGTCCGTAAACAGACTTTACAGACAACCATTTTTTTTTCAGAATAACGAAATACCACGTATAGTAGGCCATACAAAGTTATAGTAACGTACAGGTTCTCATTAAAACGGTAAGCCATTTCTGAGAAAAAATAATACATGATTTTTTTACCACGGTGGGAACACTAAGAAATCAAGATACAAAAGTTTGAATAATAGAAAAACGGCTGGAGATATGAAAATAATGTTGCCATGGCCCAAATTGTACTCAAATCCGTTCAGTTGTTAGTAGTTCAGTAAATCTACGAATATTTGCATGGAGCAGGTTGCAAATAACGCTCTACCTACGGACACAATTTATTTGTACCAACGGTGTACATATAACGCTCCAGGGGTTAAATGCACTTCTAAAGGAACAAAAAAAGGAAAACTGGGGTTTTATACATGAATACATCATTTAAGATGTTGTCCTAAATGAAATTCTACTCGAAATCCGGCACCGCGGACTCCAGCAGGTTGAACTTGTTTAGCAATATGTATAATGTAGTGTTTCACTCACTGGTGATGAGCAGCCCCAGGAACTCCTCAACCATGCTGATGGTGTGCCGTAGCGTGTCGTCCTCGATGCTCTTCTGCTCGAAGTCCGGCGCCGCCCACTCAAGCAGGTTAAACTTGTTCAGTACGTGAATTATGAACTCGTTGCTTTCTATCAGCGATGCGCCGATCTGTTACAAGATTTCATTTATAAGATGTTTACAACCCATAACATCCCAAGTTCCCACTGCTGGGGAACGCTCTTCCCAAACTCGAAAAGGTTAGGCCACTCTCTAAACACGGTGGTCAAGTCAGGATTAGTGAAGGTTTTAGGGCTAGTTACTTGTACAAATAGTGGGGACTGTTAGAAGTTTTCAAGCCGCCTATACAGGGTGTAAAAAATGGCGTAGGACCCACTAACTGGGGGTTTTACTCTTGATACTGAACAAATTTCTCCAAGAAACCCTAGTCAATTCTCAAAAAAATTTACCCTCCATCATACAAAAATGCACATAATTCAGCTGATCGATTTGTATGAAGAGTTTAATTTTATTTGCGATTTCAGCAAAATCATAGAACAATAGTTATTTATGATATAAGGGTGGTAAAAAAGTAAATAACAAACGAGTAACATTTGTAAACCCGAGCCGCACCATTTACCTTTTACACCTATGTACCATACGACATTTTTTTAATACAGTTGCCAAAAAACAGGTAAATAAAGGTAAATTAAAAAAAAACCGTAACAGAAGAATAAAATAGCTACATGGGAAACTTATCAAGGTTTCGGCAACCAAAGTTCATTTCGTGAGATTTGTGGCTCACTCTAAATGTCGGGGGGGTATCTCACTTTGTTTTTCCTATACTATACATACACATAATAATAGTTCTATGTGATACAAGGGTGGAAAGTAGGTTATTGTAAACGAGCTGTCATTAACTTTGTTCAAAAGTCTTTATTTTAGTTACAATACTTTTTTATTTGCTAAAAATGTATTGTTCATCCGAGCTAGAATTAAAAAAAACGAGCAAAGTAAAAATCACGTGTTCGGTACAATCAATTTAGCGCACAGTAAACTGGCATATAAAGTACCAGTCTTGGAGCAACTGTATAGAAAAAAATGTAGTATGGTGAGTAGAAGCCCCAGTTAACGGGACCTACACCAATTTTGATACAACCTGTATGTCAATAGATTAATTTTAAATTGCACGGAACTTTTTTATTCACATAGATGACGACTCACCTGCAGCATGACGATGTCCCTGTCGAGCATCTCGCTGCGGCACTTGACGTTGTGGTAGAAGTACAGCTGGTTTAGTAGCGCGAACCCGTTGCGCCGCCACATTCCTGCGGCCACCTGGGCTATCATGGCCATCGTTTGCAGCACTGGCTCTGCGGAGCGACGTAAGGATAAGAGTCGGACCATCGAAAGATTTAAAAAAAAGTTTAAAAAATCTTAAAACCGACTTTAAAATGAAATTCACTCAAAAGTATGAAATAATATTATTATACTTAAATACACAACATGAACCAACAATAACGAAATCAAAGGCGGGTACGAATTAAATTAGGGGCTTAAAATTTTTGATTTCGTTATTGTTGGTTAATGTTGTGTATTTAAGTATAATAATATTATTTCATACTTTTGAGTGAATTTCATTTTGAAGTCGGTTTTAAGTTTTTTTAAACTTTTTTTATTTTCTTTATTTTTAGTGGTAATGCTATCTATCTACCAACGTTAAATCCAATCACCTATACTCACCAATAGGAATTATCAAATCATAATACATGTGTTTCATTAACAGATACAGAGTCCTGTGGCTTCCATCATCATCTCAGCAGCATTAAAGTTAAGGAGTTAAATCGTCCATCATCAGCTCATCTGAATAACCTGAAGGAATACAACTATCGGTCTATACATACCTACGTATATATCTATGTATAACATTAAAAATAATTTTCCTGCAACTCCTAACCGTTAAGGAGTTGTTCCTTCCTACATCAGCTTATCAACATGAGAATATGACTAACAAACGCAAGTATTTTAATAGCTTTAGAAAACATATGAATCACGTAATTAGTGCCTTTAAAATTCAAATTTTTCATTATTTTTGAAGGTTGCCCTCGATTTCGATTTGGGATCTTATCATCAGATCCTGACTTATCCGGAGTATACTCCTTCGAATGAAAAAAGAATTTTGAAAATCGGTCCACAATTGACGGAAAAATCGGTGACCACACATATAAAAAAAAATATACAGTCGAACTTAGTACCTCCTCCTTTTTGAAGTCGGTAAAAAAGGTCATCGAAAGGTTTATTAATTGGAACTCTGAAAGGGTTCCTTACATCGAAAGGGTTTGAAGTCGAAACATCGATAGGTTTAAGAGTCGGAACATCGAAAGATCCAAAAGGTCATCGAAAGGTTTATGAAATGGAACACTGAAAGGATTTCTAATATCGAAAGGGTTTGAAGTCGAAACATCGATAGGTTTAAGAGTTGGAACATCGAAAGGGTTTAAATTATTAATATAAAAAAGGTTCAAGTCGGAACATCAAAAGGTTAACGAAAGGTTTATGAGTTGGAACACTGAAAGGGTTCCTAAGATCGAAATGGTTTGAAGTCGGAACATCGATTGTTTAAATTCAAAAAATTCTAAAAGTTAAAGTCGAAAAATTAAAAGGTTAATGAAAAGTTTACGAGTTGGAACACTGAAAGGGTTCCCAACATCGAAAGGGTTTGAAGTCGGAACATCAAAAAGTTAAGAGTCGGAAAATCGATTGTTTAAATTCTAAAAGTTAAAGTCGAAAAATCAAAAGGTTTATTGAGTTAAAACACTTAAAAAGGGTTCATAACATCGAAAGGGTATGAATTTGGAACATCGAAATTTAAAAGTCAAAACATTAAAAATATCAAATACCAAGTGTTGTTCCAAAAATTGGCTAGAGCCTAAATTATGTTATTTTTTTCTATACTATAATATTATAAAGAGGAAAGATTTGATTGTTTGTTTGTTTTAAATAGACTCCGAAACTACTGGACCGATTTGGAAAATTCTTTTACCGTTTGGAAGCTACACTATCCGCGGTTGCTATAGGCTATAATATATTTTCAAAAATAAGGGATCCTTACTAAAACTCAAATAATAATAATCAATTTATTTACCACCAACTTTAGGATCAATTTGTGTTAGTAATCTTACAAACTAAGCTTATACACTAAATGTTAGTAAAAACGTATCATCTAAACATAAAATCAAAAACTTCTTTGAGGTTTGATTGCCGGCACATGAACATTGCAACAATGATTCATGTAGCAGCAATTAAACCTGTCCGCTATCATAGCCAGGATGTAAATTATGTAACACAAGGTGTAAAAATGACCTAAAAATTCCTGCAATATCTACAAAAAGTAGTGTAGTGTAGTGGTAGTGGTAGTGTAGTGGTATTTGGTAGTGTAGTGGTATTGGTAGTGTAGTGGTAGTGTAACGGTAGCGTAGTGTGAGGCGGTACGAAGTTCGACGTGACACCTATTCTTAATAAAGGTCTTCTAGCAAAATTCACTACTCACTCAACTAAGACCTAACTTAAGAAAAGTGGGCGGTGCGAGGATAAAAGATCAGCACACGACCGACGTTTTATTTTTGGGGTAAATTTAATTAATATTTTTTATGTACTCTAGTCGAATATAATACAGCGCCGGTACAACTGTGATACAGCAGCAGGTCAAGCTTGTGCAGCTGTAGAGCTAATTTCAAAAGACCTCATAGAACAATAAGCTTAAAGTCTTCTTGATAAGCTCTTCAGGTGTAGATTTCTGCTTATCCTGCCTATCGAATTGGGATGATAACAGCATAATAAATAAATTATGAACTATTGATTTCAAAATCACCCTCCTACTGAAATTTAAAAAAAAATCTTTTTTTATCATGTTTTTAATTTTTAATTAATCAAAGTCATAAAATGAGTACGCACTCGTAGTAAATAACACGACTGTCACAAAATGAGTACAAAAACGATGGCGTCACATCTAAGTATTTCAAACATTTTAAGAACAAAATGTCATTTTTGACAGATGCTAATAATGATAATGATAAAAAAGTAACAGTGGATCGGACTGCTAGTCATATGAGTTACTTTCTATAATCTGTCAAAAACTAAATTTTGTTATAAAAATGTTTGAAATACCCACAAGTGACATCATAGATTTTAAGTGTCATTGACGAATTTTTTTGTGAATTTGATCACTTCAAAATTGAAGACGTGATGGAAAAACAAAACAAGTAAGGTTTTTTGAAAATTCAGGAGGAGAGCAATTTAGGAAATCATATTTCAGATTTTATTTTTGATGCAGTCCGATCCCCTATTAAAATGATTAGCAGTCATCATCCCTATTCGCGACTATGATACGACAGGCCGTGACTGCGCAGCTGACGATGTAATACACCAAGAAACCTTAACAAATCCTTTAAAGACTAATAATAAACCAGTAAGCGTGGAGACTTACCAATAAGTTCTTCGGGCGTAGGTTTGGGTTTGTCTTGCCTGTCGAATTCGCGGCTGTGATACGACAAGCCGTGCCTATGCAGCTGCAGGTGCAGGCCGGCTATGAACCGCGACAGCGGCCGGTGGATGGACACTGGTTCAGAGGACACGTCGTATTGGATCACAGATGCGCTCTGGTTGCCAAGTTCTATGAACAAAAATGTTATTATATGTTAGTCCAAATTCATCATTATCATATCAGCCGAAGGACGTCCACTGCTGGACATAGGCCTCCCCAAGGATTTCCATGACGAGCCGGGTCTGCGCTGCCCGCATCCAGCGGCTTCCCGGGACCTTTACCAGTCATCAATCATATAAGCTCATATACTTCCTCACCGAGGGGCTCGAGCTTACCCTGAATTAGGGCGATCGGGCCTTAATCGACCACGCGGGCCCATTGTGGGCTGACAGACTTCACACACAACCTTCAGGTTTTCTCACGATGTTTTCCTTCACCGTAAGATAAACGTATATATGAAATCGTAATTCAAAAACACATTGGTATGTGGCAGGAATCGATCCACGACCTCCCGATAGGAAGTTGCGGCGTTTGCCGTTACGCCACCGACGCTCTAAACTACTCTAAAGTATTCCAATATTAAATTCCTTTTTAGGGTTCCGTAACCCAAAAGGTGACCAACGGGACCCTCTAACTAAGGCTCTGCTGTCTTGTCCGACTGTCTGTCAGCGCGCTGTATTTCATGATTCGTAACAGGTAAACAGTTAAAATTTTGTTGAAATGTGTTATTACTGTTGCGGCTATAAGAAAAAATGAAACAATAGAAAAATTATAAAATTACGGAGGTTCCCCATATAAAAAAACGTGTTTTAGGTATTTTTCATTTAGCTGTATCGCAAAAACGGTAATACATACAAGTGTGAAACTTGGTGATTTCATTACTAAACCTGAACTTAAACAAATAATAAAAACCGTCCAAGTGTGGGTCGTACTCGCGCTAACGACCCCGAACTGAATGAAAACAAATCATATTTCTGTCGCTCGCACTCGCACTTAGCCGGTTTTTTACATGATACAAGGTTCGTACCACACGGATGCGAATAATCAGTTTTTATAATAAACTAAGAATTTGCTAGCCATTTCCTAGCGAGGCGATCTTGCCGAGAACGCCGCAAGCTTGATGCCCACTTGCCTTGCTGGGAACACGTTTGCAAGCCGCCAGTAGTGGCCATTCCCTCTCGTATATCTACCAGATACGCTAAAAAAAACTACCAGGTGTATGATATAGCGTCCTCACTCACCGACATCTAGGTCATATAGTGAGGGCCGCTATTCCTGCCAACACCATAAGGTGAAGACAAGGACCAGTTACGGTAGGTCTTGCCGCCAAGACGCTTGTCCCGGTACTCTGCAAGGCGATTGCCTCGTGGAAGAGAACCACTACCTACTGTCCAGGTAGGTCCCGGAGCTGTAGGCACAGTAGTGGCCAGTATGGAAATGTGAATCGGCTTCGCTTACCGCGGTGCTGCGCGGGCAGGCGCGGCGCGGTGTCGGCGTGCCGCCGGAGCGCCATCCTGTACGCCGACGCGATCAGCGCGCGCTCCGCACAGCACCACTCCAGCGACAAGGTGATGCTGTGCGCCAGCTTCACGTGGAGATTGAACGCGGACTCCCATTCCGGCTCGTACTCCATATGTTGACCGACCTGTACACAAGGATTTGTCAGTTTACTTTGTTAAACAAAAGCACATCGCAAATAATATTTTCTTCGGCGAGAAGGCGTGCAGTTTTAAAGACAGGGCTTCCCTTTAAGAGTCTCCAGGAGGTTCGAGTTTCCATACAAACGTAGTTCCGCTTTAATACAAAAACTACTTGCCGGATTGAATCCAAACTTTGTAAATATATTGAGTAAGACACATCGATGTTTGAAATTAGTTTTAATCGTAGTAAATTTTAACTTAAATAAAGGAAGGCTTAAATTAGTTTTGTACTAGTTTGAAACTGCTCTTATTTTTTTCTGTTTTATATTAGTACATCGAAAACTAATTACAAACATCGATATGTGCCTCCTGAATATATTTACAAAGTTTGGATTCAATCTGGCATGTAGTTTTTGTATTAAAGAGGAACTACGTTTGTATGGAAACTCGAGCCTCCTGGCGGCCCTTAAGTAAAGTATATATATTAGTACTAACATGCAGTATGGACACCCCATGCCGCTCTCTAGATTGCGACCTCACCCCCTCGTCACCCTCATTGATACAGATTGGTTATAGTTTGGTTCTCGAACGTATGGGATTTCGCCGTGATTTTGTTTGCTCCGTCATTTGTTTTTAGAAATGTCATTATACGACCGTTGTATGCAGTGTCCGGGGTGTGCTTTAAGTCTACGTAGCAGATCCTAAACCATTTGCTTTCAGAGGCTTCCTGCATGCTTCAGCAAATCATCAAAAACCTTTCTTCCCTATCGGTTCTACGAGCTATAGCCAGATCAGGTCTAATTCGGTCTAAAATTATCACAAGATTAAAAATCAAGTACGGATTTCAAGGAGACTTTCGACAAAGTCGATTGCCTACGGAGGCTAGCTTATTTTTCTAAATATTTAACTTCACAAATATTCTTCATCATCATCATATCAGTCGAATGACGTTCACTGCTGGACAAAGGTCTCCCCAAGGATTTCTAAGACAACGGGTCCTGCGCTGCCCGCATCCAGCGGCTTCCCACGACCTTCGCCAGTTTGTTGGTCTACCGAGTGGGAGGTCTGACTACGCTACGTCTTCCGGTGCGAGGTCACAACTCGAGAACTTTATTACCCCATCGGCCATCTGTTCTACGAGCTATGTGCCCCGCCTACTGCCGCTAAAGTTTAGCGATTTTGTGAGCTATATCGGTTACTTTAGTTCTCCTACGGATCTTTTTATTTCTGATTAGATCGCGTAGGAAATATAGGAGTAGAATATTCTAACTTATCTTCTATTATAGTTTCTTTGCTTAAAAACTTATCAAATTGAAATATTCCATTTCTGAGCCGTAGGCTCTCTCTTATGCCTTCAACACAGAATCAACGACGCTCACCTGTCTGACCACGGAGTCCATTCCCTGCATCATGACAAGGAGATTGAGCATCAAAGAGAGTCCATGCAGGAAGCCCTTGCGGAGGTCGTCGTCGAACGTGGTCGGGACTGAGCCGAGCAGGTACTTCACGTCGTAGAGGATTACTTGGGCGCGCTTGAACGAGAGCGACACGTGGTTGCGGTCGAACTCCAGCCGGCCCTGTCGAGGTGGTCAAACGGGATATCAAGTGGTGTTGTCCATAAAGCGCTTCGTGACAATAGGGGATCGGACTGCTAGTCATTTGAGTTACTTTTTATGATCTGTCAAAAACTAAATTTTGTTCTAAAAATATTTGAAATACCCACAAGTGACGTCATATATTTTAAGCGTCATTGGCGAACTTATTTTGTGAATTTGATCAATTAAAAATTGAAGACGTGATGGAAAAACAAATCAAGTAAGGTTTTTTGAAACTTCAAGAGGAGAGCAATTTAGGAAATCATATTTCAGATTTTATTTTTGATGCAGTCCGATCCCCTATAATAACCATACTTAGTGTGAATATCCCATGTGTTCGGAGCGAGAAAACGGTTACAAAAGGCTTCGACCACACATACAAAAAACAAATGTATGGTCGAAGATACAGTGATCTTTAACTGGTTTCGTAGAAATAAAACTGGCCAAGTGCGAGTCGGACTCGCGCAAAGTAGGGTTCCATAGTATTTTCAAACAATAAATGTATATTTCAAAAAAACAAAATTATATTTGCAGTTGGTAATAGAACATTTTGTATAGAAAATCTAAAAACTGAAACTTTTTACAAATACAACTGCACATCTTTAGTTGTCGATTATTACTCCTAAACTAAGAAGCCAACTTAGCCGTGATTTTTAAATTGATTATATGTCCTACTATATACAATTTTTAGATACCCTGAAATAGAGGTTTAGCTGGTGGGGGGGGGGGGGACTTGACTATAACAAAAATTAGCACTAAAGCTTAATATTTTGCAAACGAATTTCTGAATCGAAAAAGGGTTTTAGCAAACTCTCAGTCTCTAAGATTTGATTATACCACTTTATCGGCATTATTAATATACAGGGTGTTACAAAATTGGTGTAGATCCCGTTAACTGGGGGTTCTAATCGTCATACTGAACAACTTTCTCCAAGGAACCCATAGTCAATTCTCAAAACAAAAATTGGACAAAAGTTGTTCAGTATGATGAGTAGAAGCTCAAGTTAACAAGACCTACACCAATTTTGTTACACCCTGTATTACCCACGCCAAATTACAGCTTTCTACTACTAATAGTAGTACTACTAGTAGAGTTAAGCCGCGAACAGACATGGCGAAACTATAAGGGTTCCTTGTTGACTTCGGAACCCTAAAAAACAATTCTTAATACGTCACTGCAGTTTTGTAGATGACCGAAGGTACCGTAAATGGGACATCGTCTGGCAGTAAGTCCGCGGTACGGGGATATCCCCCCCCCTCACACCGCGGACCTAATGCGACGCCTCAGTAGACCAATAAAATGCCAGATACACCGAACTACGGTAGAAATCACAATAAGAAAAACTACTTCGACAGATATAGGGTACTTCATTTCATTAATCTTTTTTTTTGCATTTTTTTCGGGAAAATTTACGTTTGTTATCGAGGGTATGTTCCCATAGCTCTTCTACGTCTGCTGATTTTAAAAATCTTTGATTTCACCCTGTTAGACCGCCGCTGAGCGCCAAGAAGAGCGCGTCGTACAAAGCATCAAGTGGTGGGTCAAGTTATCATGGCATATCGATTCTCATGCACCGCTCCCCCCTTCGCATGCCAATAGAATTCAAACGGCTCTCACCCTGTTGCACCGGCGAGTGCACTCGCTGACGAACGTGTTGAGCACTATGAAGAGCGCGTCGTGGCTGGCTATGAGGTGGTGCGCGAGCGTTGGCGTGGTGTACAGCTGCACCGACAGCGAGGAGATCGAGAACGAGTGGTCGTGGTCGTCGCGGATGAAGTCCTTCAGTATTGAGCCTGGAATATGGAAAGATAAGTAGGTAACCGTATTTTGCGAGATAAGAGATAATGACATGTAGACAAGTCTACCATTTGCAACTTAATTACGCTAGTACTAATTTATATACTGAGACTTAATTCAGTGGCGTAGGTAGTTGTCAGTGTGATCTGCAACTTGTCTAGGAAGATGCCAGATACACGAAAAGCACTGTTGTGCACAAAAAAAACAAATCGTATTAAGCTAATTGGTTGTGCAAAAGGCCCTTCGTGTAAGCCATTGGTTGTGCACCACAAAACTGAAACGTTTCGCGAACCCCTCTCGCACCGCGCACCTATCTAAGTTATTATTAAGGCAAGCCATTAATACATATTATACCTAACTTTGAGAGCTAGTGGAAATAGAAGTGAAGACTAGGAAAAAGTGGATTGTTCAACTAAATGGAGACTCGCCATATTTCTTGGTTAAGAAAATAGCCATAGCTTTCTTGGTGCTGTAATCCACCAGAGTGGAGGCATACCAGGCTATCCCAGCCGCTTTTCACACACAACAGTCGTTCTATATGACACCTATTGATACTTTAATCACATATTATTGTAAAGATTATAGCCATGGCTTTCTTGGTGCTGAAATCCATCAGCGTGATGGCATGCCAGGCTGTCCCAGCCGCTTTCCACACACAGCCAACAGTAGCTCCCGACCCATGGTCCAATACCGTCGTTCTATATGACACCTATTGATACTTTTATCAAATATTGTTTATAGAAAACTCACCATAATTTTTGGTAAAGAGTATAGCCATGGCTTTCTTGGTGCTGTAATCCATCAGCGTGGTGGCTATCAGCAGCCTATGCCAGGCTGTCCTAGCGGCCTTCCACATCCGGAAGTCGTTCTGCATGACGCCGCCGGCCACGCCGCCGCTGCCGGTGCCGACGCCGCCCCACGAGTGTTCGCCGAGAGCCACTTGGCTCACGGCAAGGCGGAGACTCGGCTCTTGAGACACGAAGTTTTGGAGCCTGTACGAGAGTTTAGTTGTACGTTACACATTAACAAAGTGGTTAAGTCGTGATGGAGCACGCGCTAAGCAGGCTTCCGTAATCTCTTCAAAAAATAAGTGTATATGTATTTTTAAAAACAAAATTATTTTGTAGTTGGTATAGGACACTGTGTATGGAAAAATGATTGTAATGTGCAGGTGTACTGTTAAACATTTCGTTCAAGGTCGCACCGCAAAAGAATTAAAGATGACGATGGTGAGATAAAAGTGGACTCACCAGAGCAGCAGCTTCATGGCGAAGGTCTGGTGCGCGACGAGGTGCGCGTGCATTACCAGCACCTTCAGACTGGGCCCGTGCCGCGACGTGAACCTTGCGAACATCGCCGTGCGGCTGAGTATGGTCATACGGCACCGGTTACACACAACAAGTGACCGGTACATACAGTGGTAAAAAACATAAAGCCTTTCATGTTGCGTCAAAAAGCCCCATAGCCCTTAACTTATTCTATCGCTGATTCCCCACCCTAAGGTTGCCTAGAAGAAATTGCTACCTAGCGATAAGGCCGCCTATTGTATAAGCTTTCTTCTATATTGTCAATTTCTTTTTTTATGTTGTGATGCAATAAAGAATATTGTCATCATCATCATATCAACTCTTATACGTCCCCACCGAGGGGCTCGAGCCTACCCTGAATTAGGGCGATCGGGCCTTAGTCGACCACGCGGGCCCAGTGCGTGTTGGTCAACTTCACACACAACCTGCGAGTTTCATCGCAGGCGTGTGGAGGTTTCCTCACGATGTTTTCCTTCACCGTAAGAGCGTCGTATTAACGTACATATGAAATCTAAATTCGAAATCACATTGGTACGTGGCAGGATTTGAAATCACATTGGTACGTGGCAGGATTCGAACCACGACCTCCCGGACAGGAGGCGGTGGCCCTAGCCGATGTAAAAACGCTGTTTATAGAGTTTACTCCTTTAGTTTTGATTCACACGAGCTCTAGCTCTAGTAATCCTGCTACCCAGTGCGAGACCGTAGGCCAAGCTCCGCGTAGGGAGAAGCCCGGAGAGTGCCCGGCGACAATGACGCTGGCTCATATTGACTCGAGCGATTTTCAATTGGGGAAATTTCGAAAAAAAACATATTATAATCGTTCATGGTTTTCTCAGTAGCTGGAGATAAATCCTCAATTCATATGATTTGTATACCATAGTGTAGTGAGCAAGCGCCAGTGAAGAATGGTAAAATCCCTTTTTCGGGAATAAAACGGCTACAGCTCCATAAATTTTTAGTTCTAAAAGAGAAATTATTTCTGTTGCCCGTTTGAGGTTGTTGTATTAAAACCAAATTATAGTTTGATATCTAAATTAACTTAAACATCTTGGTACTACAATGACTTCGTGGTCATGCAATAGTTGTTACTTTGTATTAAATTTGTTATAATTCAGCAGATAACCAGATAATTAAGAAAAAAACATTCGGTCATAGTGACCCCGCGTCATCGTCCGCGTTATTTTTTACACGTCATTGGCACCGGGTTAAGCCGTGTCAGATGCCGTGAAGGCGGTTTGAAAACTTCTGACAGTGGAGTACTCCACTGGCCCTACTACCTCCTCTAACCAGTATTTTCCCCCCGTGTGTGGAGTATGACCTAACCTTCTCGAGTTTAGAAAGAGGCCCAGTAGTTTATGTATTGTTAAGAGGAAACGCGGTCTAAAGAATAGGTGTTTGATTAAAATGTTGCTGTCTCCTACCCCCAAACCTCTCCGTATACAGCAAGAAAGGGATAACTGCAGCGCAGACCGGTAATAGGAACTAAAACTGACCAAAACAGCATTTCGTAGTCCCCTATTTCCTCCTCCAAAACTTGAGAAAAAACAATATTTTTATCAAAGTTAATTAAATAAACGCTTTACCTATGCCTCTATGTTTTAATTTTTTTCTTTATATGCGTATTACTTTTTGGTAGATGTCTGAAAATGACCTTTCAATCGGGCAATTTTCTCAGTTTTTTAAAGCTCCTACTTCCTATCATAATAGGGATGACGACAGCATCAGAAATAAATTATGAACTCTGAATCACTAAATAGCCCTCCTACTTGAACTTTGGAAAACCTTACTCGTTTTGCTTTCCATCAAGTCTTCGATTTTAAATTCATCAAAATCACAAAATGAGTACTTAAATGACGCCGCTAAAATATGACGTCACGCCTAGGTATTCTAACATTTTTAGAACAAAATGTAGTTTTTGACAGATGACATAAAGTAACTCAGATGACTAGCATTCGTCATCCCTATTAGAATATGGGAAAAAAACAAAACATAGGGGCATCGACATCGTACATAGGTTTGATGGAAAAAATATTTTTGCTCTAATGTCATCATCCAGGGAGGAAACAGGGGACTACGTTTGTATGGAAAAAATGGCGCCCGCGATTCCTCTTAACGAAGGAGAGCAGTATCTTAAAAATTTAGTAAAATTTTCTTGTTTGTGTGGCCTCTGAATAAATTCTTATCTTATCGAACGTATCGACACACTCACTTCTCGATGTCGGTGCGCAGAGTGTCGCACACCTGGAACGCGCTGCACTTGACCATGGCGCGCCCCTCGCGGTCGATCAGGCTCACCAGCTCCACCGAGTCGCGGTGGTTGCACTTCATCACGCGCGTCAGTGTTGTTATCACCTGTTGGCGTGATCATCATTAGTACCTGGGTGACCGAACTTTAGCGCCATCTGTTGTTAAGTGCCTGGGCTTTTCTCACTGCATAGTCATGTAGGGCTAGCTGTTGTTAAGTACCTGGGATTTGCTCACTGCTTAGTCATGTAAGCTATCTGATGTTAAGTACCTGGGCTTTGCTCACTGCTTAGTCATGTAGGGCTATCTATTGTTAAATACCTGGGCTTTGCTCACTGCCTTAGTCATGTAGGGCCATCTGTTTTTAAGTACCGTGGCTTTTCTCACTGCCTTAGTCATGTGGGCTTTACTCACTGTTTAGTCATGTAACGCCATCTGTTGTTGAGAAACTAATAGACGACTAAAAATATTATTTTGTTGTGTATTTTGTAGTATTATTGAAGATAGTTTTTTAAATTATTTATTATTCACAATTGGTAAGCCCTTGGCATCTCACCTATTTTATTTTATCTTCAAGCCGGAACACATAAATGCTGTTAACATTGATGGTTGGCGGCAAGACTTAGATAAGATGGTGGTATCTAGTTAGTCACCAAAACGAGTCATACAAAATTAGACTCCGCCGGGAATCGAACCCGCGACCTCCTGATGTGAAGCTAATGGACTTCATCACCAAGGAGGCGGTTTTGGGTGTCTTGCAATATGCAGTGTACGAGCTGCGGAACCCTAAAATCAAAGTATATATATTAGTTCTAACAAACAGTATGAACACTCCCTGCCGCTCTCTAGATTGCTACCTCACCCCCTCCGTCACCCAGATTGATACAGATTGGTTACAGTTTGGTTCTCGAACGTATAGGATTTCGCCGCCATTTTGTTTGTTCCGTCATTCGTTTTTTGAAATGTCATTTCAGGCCCGTTGTATGAAGTGTCCAGAGTGTGCTAAAATGGTCCGACACGCACTAGTGCAGTATATTTACAGCCTTGTTCAGATGGTGTCATACCTGCTCGAAAGTGTGTGTCTCATCGTTATACAGGACTGTGCAGTAGCAATCCGGCTGGTCTAGTATCTGTAGCAGATCTTTCTCCGTGTCTTTCAATCTGAAAATATTAATAATAATATTATTTATTTATTCGACCAGCGTCGGTGGCGTAACGGCTAGGGCCGCCGCCTCCTGTCCGGGAGGTTGTGGTTCGAATCTGCCACGTACCAATGTGATTTCTAATTTAGATTTCATATGTACGTTTATCCGACGCTCTTACGGTGAAGGAAAACATCGTGAGGAAACCTGCACACGAATGCGGAGAAACTCGCAGATTGTGTGTGAAGTCGACCAACCCGCACTGGGCCCGCGTGGTCGACTAAGGCCCGATCACCCTAATTCAGGGTAGGCTCGAGCCCCTCGGTGGGGACGTATGTGAGCTATATCAGCATTCGACCAACAAGGATCACAACAGTGTTAGTAATTTATTCTAGAACTTATAATAATTCTGTTAGATACGACACGATCATCAGTTTTAACAGCATTGATGTGTTCTGGCTTGAAGATAAGATAGCCAGATCCCCATTGCGTTGGGGAATCCTGGTAAGCCCGCTTCCATCTTCGGCATCATCGTCACTTGCCATCGGGTGAGATGATGCCAAGGGCTTATCATCATCATCATATCAACTCATACACGTCCCCACCGAGGGGCTCAAACCTACCCAGAATTAGGGCGATCGGGCCATCTTCGACCACGCGGGCCCAGTGCGGGTTGGTCGACTTCACACACAACCTTGGAGTTTCTTCGCAGGCGTGTTCCTCACGATGTTTTCCTCCACCGTAAGAACGTCGGATTATCAATTGTGGATAAAAAAAAGATCACGCAGGCTAACTGACGTAACACACGGTCTTTACCTGGATGGGTTTGATTGTTAGTGACATTTTTATCGATCGTTTCCGAGCTTCGCGTGGCACGCTAAACCGTTGCTTGGTGCCGGTTGCTATCACTAGATGCCTAATAGGCGGCTTGAAAAACTTGAGACAGTTGGGTATGCCATTTGCTCTACAACCTCCATCAACCCGAACTTGGCCCCCGTGTGTAGAGTATTACTTAACTTCCCCATGCCCCAGCAATGGGGACGTTTCATCATCAACATCATCATGGACATAGGCCTCCCCCAAGGATTTCCACGACTACCGGTTCTGCGCTGCCCGCATCCAGCGGCTTCCCGCGACCTTCACCAGGTCATCGGTCCACCGAGACCGGACGTTTATGGGTTGTTAACCAAGGCATAATACACGAAGCGGTTGCAGATCAACGTCGATAACGCAGGTTAACTGACCATAAGCACGGTCAGTTTGAGGATGGGTTTGTCACAAGCGTCCATTCTCACAAGCCACGCGAAGCCGTTGGTGCCAGTTGCTATCACTAAATGGCAGTCTGTAGTGTTAGTTTGTCCATAATTACTGCAGTTAGTGACTAAAGAGGTTTAATTATTAAGCTAGTGATGGATAAATAGTTGAGAAATACTTGCAAACTCTTAAGAAAGAAGATGGACCAGACGACGAAACACCTGAAACTGTTTGTTCGTTTTTTATTCGTTTGCCTGTTTCCCGAGCAGATTTGAAGGTTCAACAAGCGTCGTTTCAAAAGTGACGGTGTCGGCATACTTTGTTTGTAGTATACTTTTTCTGTAAATAGCCCGCAAAAATGGAACGGAGTCCATCTGGCTCATCTTTAAATCGCGATCACAAACTAAGTATTTAGTTTTATACGTTGACTAGTGGATGCCCGCAGCTTCGCCCGCGCAGATCCCGATTTTTGCGGTTCCCGTGGGAATTTCCCAAAATCCTTTCTTAGCGGATGCCTACGTCATAACATCTACCTGCATGCCAAATTTAAGCCCAATCCGTCCAGTGGTTTGGGCTGTGCGTTGATAGATCACTATGTCAGTCAGTCAGTCACCTTTGAGTTATATATATTTAGATACTAAATTTTTAACAAATATAGACAACAAATACATAAATATACGTACTAAAATATAGATAACAGATGGTATATATAAATACACTAGTGGATGCTCGCGGCTTCGCCCGCGCAATTCCCGTTTTTTGGTGTTCCGTGGGAATTTCCCGAAATCCTTTCTTAGCGGATGCCTACGTCATAACATCTACCTTCATGCCAACTTTCAGCCCGATCCGTCCAGTGGTTTGGGCTGTGCGTTGATAGATCACTATGTCAGTCAGTCACCTTTGAGTTATATATATTTAGATTATTGCTGGTGCTCAATACTTTTAGCGTTACTGTATAGCTATGAAAAAAATTCGACCATCGTTCCCTAGTTTTGTGTAATTTCGACTTTGATGTTTTGAGGTGTTTCATCGTCTGGCCCAAGTTCATCAGTCAATCATTCGCTTTATAGGCGGTTTGAAAACTTCTAAAAGTTGGGTTCACCATACAACTTCCATCAATCCGGTCTTGGCCCCCGTGTGTGAAGTATGGTCTAACGTTCCGGAGTTAGGAAAGAGACCCGAGCTCCAGCAGTAGGGGTGTTATGCTTAGGCCACGTCACTGTTTGCCGGCCTACCTAAGACAATTGGGCAGCACAGGCGAGTGGTCGTTGTGTGTGAGTAGTCTGAAGCAGTACGACAGAACGACCAACGCCACTGTCTTCATTCGCTCCACAATGTCCGGGCTGTTGTTGGCCTGTTACCGGATATCATTGGGCAGCGCCGGCGAGTGGTCGACGTGTGTTAGTAGTCTGAAGCAGTACGATAGAACGACCGACGCCACTATCTTCATTCGCTTCACAATGTCCTGGCTGATGTTGGTCTGTTACCTGAGATCATTGGGCAGCGCCGGCGAGTGGTCGACGTGTGTGAGTAGTCTGAAGCAGTACGACAGAACGACCGACGCCACTATCTTCATTCGCTTCACAATGTCCTGGCTGATGTTGGTCTGTTACCTGAGATCATTGGGCAGCGCCGGCGAGTGGTCGACGTGTGTGAGTAGTCTGAAGCAGTACGATAGAACGACCGACGCCACTATCTTCATTCGCTTCACAATGTCCTGGCTGATGTTGGTCTGTTACCTGAGATCATTGGGCAGCGCCGGCGAGTGGTCGACGTGTGTGAGTAGTCTGAAGCAGTACGATAGAACGACCGACGCCACTATCTTCATTCGCTTCACAATGTCCTGGCTGATGTTGGTCTGTTACCTGAGATCATTGGGCAGCGCCGGCGAGTGGTCGACGTGTGTGAGTAGTCTGAAGCAGTACGACAGAACTACCGACGCCACTGTCTTCATTCGCTCCACAATGTCCGGGCTGATGTTAGCCTCGGCCTGTTCTTCGTCTTTTGGCGCCTTAAAAAAGAAAAAAGTACATTTTAAAATACTAGCCCAAAACTAGCCGAAATCAAACTTGAATAATAACTTTTGTTTTTGTCTTTCTATGCTTTGACGTCGCTACGGAGCAACGTATCGACGTCATTTTTTGCATAGATATAGTTGATGGTGTGGAAAGTAACGTAGCTTGACGTTATTCCCCTAACAAAAAAAAAGAATGTTCGTACTTCTTTTGCATCGCAAAAAAGCAACGTATCGACGTGAATTTATTTTTGCATAGAGATAGTGGACGGTATGGGAAATCGTATAGGCCACTTTTCATACTGTTAGATATAGCACAGCCCGACTAAGTTCCTGAGGATCTTAAAAAAACCCTCAGACAGCTATAAATAAATTGTACAGCCACGCTGTGCATACTTTTTCACGAATACTTCAGTGTCTGTTGTAATCGGGCATGCACAAACAGTAAGTTGTAAATTGAAATTGAAAAAAATACAAATTTCGGTTTGTATGGAAGGTACATTACTAGGTTTTTTTCTAGAATAATTAAGTACCAATGCAGAAGGCCTAATTAAGTCCCAGGTTGTTTATAGTTTAATTAAATTCCTAAGAGGCAATTTTGAGAAGTAACAAAAAACTTGGATTTGTATGAGAGGTACCTTATTCCGATTTTACTTGGAATAACAAACGATTACGTGATATAGGCCATCAAAGTTGTTGTAAAGTACCAAGTTTCATCAAAATCGCTAGACATTTCTGAGTAAAAACAAAGTGATATTTTACTATTATAAAAAATCCCTAAAAAATCAAGATGGGAGAAATTTTAAAAAAAGGCCTGGATTGCCCTAACCCAAATTTCATCCAAATACTTCCAGTAGTTTGGGAACTAACGATCCGGACAGACGTACACACAAACACACACTCATTTTTTTATTTTTTGGTTTTAGACTCTATTAGTGTAAGACTCGATTTCCATCAAAATTTCAACTTATAATTTTTTTGCCATCACAATAACTTCACTCCTTTGTCACTTGAAAGGAAAAAAGATATCGACGAGGGCGAAGCCGCGGGCAAAAGTCAATGGATTTATAATACATACAAATATAATGTGTGCATAATCACCAGAAGCGGCTAGCGGCAGAAGTAGCTAGGTGTTAATATACCTAATCCAAGTTTTGATCATCATCATCATCATATCAGCCAAAGGGCGCCTACGGCCGAACATAGGCCTCCCCCAAGGAAAGTTTTGATCAAGGTTGAAGTTAATTCGGATGGAAAAAAATAATTTCAGATCTACCCCCCCATCTTGTACAAGTCTTGCCGCCGCTCTGCGCCATCCTGAACTTGTTTTCAGATTGATGCACTTCACTAATTGATAAAGGTTTGGCCACACTCACAGCGTGCAGCTCGCAGAAGGGGTCGCGCTTCCACGCCTCGGTGTCGCCGCAGTCGCAGCAGCCGCCGCCGCCGCTCTGGCCCATTTTGTATTTGTGGTGGCGATGCGCGGACACTTTGAAACACTCCACGCACAACACGCACGTGTTGTCCATACCTGGCCAAGTATAGATAATTATACTGTTAAAAAAACCAAAATAAGCTCATTTCAAAAAACCTAAAAACTTTTGAGTATAAGCTTTTATTTGAAAATAATTTTGATTATTTCGTGTTCTTCTTAGCAAACCCTTATATTTGATACCCACTAAAAAAAACTATTACGCCATTTTTGGGAGTCCACCATATTGGATTTAGAATGACGTCACTTAACTAACCACGCGTTGTCATCCAAACTAAACGTGTATGCACAATTTCAGCTAAAACGGAAACCGTGAAGTGGGTCAAATTTAATTTGCAAGTTTTAAAGCGGACAACTTACACACATTCATAAAATACGAACATCGCAAGAATAAAAGTGGTACCTAACAAATAAGGTTTCATTTGGACCTTGCGGATACGGAATCATATTTTTATAATCCCATTTTGTAATTTGCTTCATACATAACCTCAAATCATATCACAAAAGCATTCATTCCTACAAGTCGTTTTACAATGATACGAGACCACTGTGCTATTTGTACACTGAAACTTTTTAAATATTTTTATGGGTTTGGCTTCAAAACTTCAATATTATATGATTGTGACAAAATATTTTGTAATTTGCTTAATACATAACCTCAAATCATATCACAAAAGCATTCATTCCTACAAGTCGTTTTACAATGATACGAGACCACTGTGCTATTTGTACACTGAAACTTTTTAAATATTTTTATGGGTTTGGCTTCAAAACTTCAATATTATATGATTGTGACAAAATTTCAATGTATTTTATTTATTTTATGGTCGTAGAAAAAGTATTGTATGCCACTGCACGCAATTAGCCATTGTAACACTCATGCTGTCTATTGTGCCACGAAGCATGTTAGAATGGCTTTCATTACTTGGCAGTGGCATAAAATATAACTATTGTGTACTTTTATAGAATCATCAATAATACCATTGTCGTGTCATTTAAAACCAATAACACTTTTCGCACAGTTTTAAAGCCCAATTTCCAATTTCGACAATTGCAGTTTAACTTAGGAAATTAAACAAAATTGTTCGATGTGTTAGATGAATTGTTCTTTAGAAGATACCTTAGTTAAGAGGAAACGCGGGCGGCATTTTTTCCATACTAACGCAGTCCCCTGTTTTCTCCCTGGATAATGACAATAGAGCAATAATGTTTTTTTCATCAAACCTATACCTACCATGGCCATGCCCTATGTTTTGTTTTTTCTCATATTGTAATTATAATAGGAAGTAGGAGCCTTCAAAAACTGAGAAAGTTGCCCAGCTGAAACGTCATTTTCAGACACCTACCAAAAAAGTAATACACAAATTAACAATAAAATAAAACAAAAAGGCATAGGTTAAGCGTTTTTTTAATTATTTTTGAAAAAAAATATTATTATTGCTCAAATTTTGGAGGAGGAAATAGGGGACTACGAAATGCTGTTTTGGTCAATTTTCGTGTCTTATCGGTCTGCGCTGCAGTTCTCCCTTTCTTGCTTTATACGAAGAGGTTTGGGGGAGGGAGACAGCAAAGTTTTATTCAAATACCTTTTTTTTAGGCCGCATTTCCTCTTAAAGCTTAAAAAAAAGATTGATAATTATTACAATCTTAGTATTACATATGATGTTCCACAGGGCAGTAGTCTTGTACCTACACTATTCCGAATTTAAAGAGGAAAATAATAAGCATTCCCTCTCGTACATCTACCAGATACGCTAAAACTACCAGGTTTATGATATAGCGTCCCCACTTTCCTAAAAAATACAGTACATACCGCACTCTCGGCAGCTGTAGGCCGGCTCGCCCTGCTTGAACACGCGCCCGCACAGCGTGGAGCGGCGTGGCGGCGCGGCCGGCTGCGACCCGTCACACGAGCCCCACACAAACTGTTCTAATGGCAGCAGAAGCAATTTGGTGGCTAGTTCTTCGTCAAACGACCAATCTAAAGCAAAAAAAGTATTTTGTTGGGATTTAATTTAATCATCATCATATCAGCCGAAAGACGTCCACTGCTGGAGAAAAGCTTCCCCCAAGGATTTCAACGACGACCACTCGTCCTGCGCTGCTCGCATCCAGGGGCTTTCCGCAACCTTCACCAGGTCGTCGGCCCACCGTGTGGGAGGTCTACTTACGCTACGTCTTCGCAGTCGCCACTCGAGAACCTAATACCATTTAATTTAATACCAACAGGAAATAAACACCAGACTGAGGGCAGAAGTTGGAAGTTACTTCACCGACAAGAGCATTGCACATCAATCTAGCAAGTAAAAAAGGGAAACCTTTTATACGTCGAGACAACACCATTTTTTACACAACTTTAGTTACTAGTCCAAGCTGATTAATATGATTATTAATCTAAATAATTAAAGAAAAGACCAAGGAACCATGGAACAGAACCGATAACATAAAGCAATATACCTAAACAAGTCCTGTTCGGCTGCGGCGAGTATATCCTCGGGACGGTGACCCGCCAGTGGTCTTGAAAGTGAGCTGGGGTCAGCACCCCCTCTGCCATCTTGGTCCTCCATAGCTCCACTACAGCGTCAGCTCGCGCCGGCAACGTGAACCTGGCAGCGATCGAACGACCCTCGTTATCACTTTCACTCATTGTCACAAAAATGGCTCAGCTAGCTCATTTGAAACTTTTTAGTACAATATTTGGGCTCCTTCCATGAGCATTAAAATAAATGTGTCGATAACAGATTTAAACTGTCATTGTTTTTATTTCATCACAAACAGTTTTGAAAGCTATGCTTTGTAATGTTCATTTGTGTGATCATTGCATTTATTATTTATTTGGCCACTGGTAAGAAACAAATACACGTAAATAAACAAAAGAATAAAGGCTTTAATTCAAACTTAAGTCCAAACTGAGGACATTTAAATAGGATTTAATTAACAGTGCGTCCATAGACACCAAGAAGAACAACTCTGTATTCTTCCTAAAAGGAAGGAACATTCTGTCAGAATTACGCGAAACATTTATTTTATATTCATTTCCTGCGCGTCATGCCTACGTAAGGGTAGACGGAACACTGAACTGAACATAGTTGGCATCCATCCAGCCACCGTTGAACTAAGTCAATGGCTATTTATAAAAAATTGAGTAAAGATCAAGTGCGATTATTAAATATGTGTCGATTAATATCATAGTTAAAGCGTCGGTAGCTCAACCGGTAACGACTCGGTCCTCCTGACCAGAGGTGCCGGGTTCAAATCCAGACGGCCAATGTACCAATGAGTTTTTCGAAACTTACGTACATATACTCACCGATTGCTTTAACGGTGAAGGAAAACATCGTGAGGAAACCTGCACACACCTGCGATCTCCTTGTCATGATGCAGGGAATGGACTCCGTGGTCAGACAGGTGAGCGCCGTTCATTCTGTATTGATGGCATAGTACGGGTCGTAAGAGAGAGCCTACGGCTTCTTTTACTTTTTGGAAAATGGCTCAGAAATGGAATATTTCAATTTGATAAGTTTTTAAGCAAAGAAATTATAAGAAAAGGTAAGTAAGAATTTTCTACCCCTTGAGAGCGTCGGTGGCGTAATGGCAAGGGCCGCTACCTCCTGTCCGGGAGGTCGTGGTTCGAATCCTGCCACGTACCAATGTGTTTTCGAATTTCGATTTCATATGTACGTTTATCAGACGCTCTTATGGTGAACGAAACATCGTGAGGAAACCTGCACACGCCTGCGAAGGAACTCGAAGGTTGTGTGTGAAGTCGACCAACCCGCACTAGGCCCGCGTGGTCAACTAAGGCCCGAACGCCCTAATTTAGGGTATGCTCGAACCCCTCGATGGGGACGTATATGAGCTGTTATGATGATAGTTAGGGTTTTATTACATTTTGTGTAGCATTTGATTTTGATTGGTTGACGGAAAGACTCCTCAGAAGATGTAAAGTGGTGAGGCTTGGCCTAGAATCTGGACCGCTTTTTTGTAAACATGTTTTTCCTAACTTTTAAATACTGTGATCAAAACTAACATTAAATGTCAACTTTCATACTTTAATTTTGTTTACGGGGCATTTAACCTATTTTAATATTTATAGCTACAAATATACAGGGTGTAAAAAAATTGGTGTAGGACCTATTAAATGGGGCTTCTACTCATCATACTGATCAACTTTCCCTAAAGAACCCATCGTCCATTCGCAAAAAAAAATACGACGCTCCATACAAAAATGCACAAAATTGGTAAATCAGCTGATCGTTGTGTATGAAAAGTTTAATTTATTTTGCGATTTAAGCAAACTCTTAGAACAAAAGTTGTTCAGTATGATGAGTAGAAGCCCCAGTTAACGGGACCTACACCAATTTAGGTACACCCTATATAAAACTTTGTTCCATAAAAAGAGCCGAAGTACTCATCAATAACGACACAAGTCAGTATAACGGCAAAACCCAGTGTAACGGCCGTTAAAAATCGTTACATTTATTTTTAAATGGAACGACCTCGTAACGAATTCGTTTAGTGAACGAAAAGAGAACTGAAATAGAATTATCGTTTTTATAACAAACTGACGAATAATTCAAAATGAGCAAGAAAAAATTAAGAAATTAGTTTTTTATTTAAAGAAATGACCTATGACTAATTTTTTTTATATTAAATATTTGAGTGCGTTTGATAACATCACATGAAAAGTGAAGATGCAGTCGAGGAAATCTCCAAATAATAGGAATGACGACAGCATCTCATGATCACTAAATTGCCCCCCTACTTAAACTTCGGAAAACCTTACTCGTTTTGTTTTCCACCAAGTCTTCGATTTTTGATTCACCAAAATCACAAAATGAGTACATAAATGACGCTGCTAAACTATGACGTCACGCCTAGGTATTTCAAACATTTTCAGAACAAAATGTGTGTTTTTGACAGATGATAAAAAGTAACTCAGATGACTAGCAGTCGTCGTCCCTATTGTGAAATACTAACGCAAGCAAGAAGCTCCACACTGTCCGCATAATAATAAAAAAATCGGTTGTCTGTAAAGTCGGTTTACGGACGATAATTTTACGTGATAACAAGTACCCGTCCAAGTCCCCTTTTGTGTTTCCTTACAGAGAATAGACCGCATTAGAACACCTCTAGTAAGCTCCTGGAAGCCTAGTACTTTTAATCCATTGAAACACTTGTTTGACGGTTCGTCCGTCCGTCCGTCAGTCCGTCCGTCCAAGTCCAAGAACAAGTATTTGTACAATTACAAGTACAACTCTCGCTTGCACGCTCGCTCGACTCAGGCGTAACGTGACAATGACGTCACACTTTTCGTGTATGTAGCCCGAGTCATCAATTTATAAGATGTCGTCACGTCACCAAAGCGTACTGCTTCGTGCGAAAAGGTGAAATATCCAAACGAAGGGGAGGAAACCCTTCCGGCGTCTGGTTGACCGAACGTGGAATGAGGTCATGTAGCGCTTGCGCACTCACTCCGAATTATAATTACTAATCAACTATCACCCAAACGTCGGTTATGAGCGTCGGTGGCTTAACGGCTAAGGCCGCCGCCTCCTGTCCGGGAGGTCGTGGTGGTCGAATCCAGCCACATACCAACAATGTGATTTCGAATTTCGATTTCATATGTACGTTTATCCGACGCTCTTACGGTGAAGGAAAACATCGCGAGGAAACCTGCACACGCCTGCGGAGAAACTCGCAGGTTGTGTGTGAAGTCGACCGACCAGCACTGGGCCCGCGTGGTCGACTAAGACCCGATCGCCCTACATCAGGGTTGGCTCGAGCCCCTCGGTGGGGACGTATATGAGCTGATACGTACGATGATCAACCAATCATATTCGGATTCTGTCATACAAATTCTCTTATTATTACTTATTATTTTGCGTTTTATGACATAAGGCGTTCATACCTTATCCCCGGACATATGTACATAGAAACAAATGCAAAAACTCTCCAACCTAGCACTTAAACCTTCGCTCGGTGATTAATGTCGAGAGGTGTATGGAGCTTCTTAAGGCGGTAATATTACAGATTTTCGTTATTTTTGACGTCAATTACTCTTAAACGATAGAAAACCCAAGGTTGAAAAAAAATACTCTTATTGTTGATAATGTTCCTTGAAGTCAAAAGCTATTAGAAACACGATTGAGCAGTTTTGGCTCGATAGAAAAAAAACCAGAAAGATAGGTCTACACCGTTACCAAAGTACATATTATATATATTAGTACTAACATACAGTATGGACACTCCCTGCCGCTCTCTAGATTGCGACCTCACCCCCTCGTCACCCAGATTGATACAGATTGGTTGTAGTTTGGTTCTCGACCGTAAACATAAAAATAAATAAAAGCAAACAGGAACCATGAGAAAATAAACAAAAACTAAAACAACTCACACTGTCACAAATCTCCTAGTACCGAGGTAATTTGTGACAGAGATCGAGGTAATTTGTGACAGCTATGTTTTTGGCAATTAAAAGGAACATAAATTAATGTAACGCTACTATTAGTGAAAAATAGTATAGTGTGTCATGTAGTTGACATTGTAAGAGGTTGCGGCATCTCTGAGAGGTACACCCCTTAGTGTCATCTCCTCATATGCCAGTTCAAAGATTTCGACACTAGACATGCCCCTATCAGTTTTCCTCACGTATTTATTAGGCATTCTAAAACAACAAAATACCTAAATGCAGCATAAAAAGCTTAACTATGAAGCAAAATATTATTGTTAGAAAAAAATGAAGTCTAAAAAGTCACAAATTATTATTGTTAGAACAAAAAAGGAGAGTTGTGACAAGCTGTCACAATCCTCCTAGGTGCAAAAAATCGTGCTTCGGTCCGAATAATAATTCATAACCTCCAAACACGAGGTGATCCCAAAAAAACAATATCGTGCTATTAATCTTAAAGAACCAATGCATATTTGAAAAAATTACACACCACCACGAACAAAGCAAGTATCGAACCAAAGGGTTTCAAAGTTTTGGTCTAAAACTTACTTTGAGCAATTTTTTGGACGCCGACGTCGTACAGCCGCAACCGTTTCCTGTGGGCCACCGCCGCGTACTACACAAAATGGCGCGACGAAATAGCAGTATAAGCGCGACGTTGCCAGCTCGCTAACGGTCATAAGTTCCGAGAAATCGACTTTGTAACAACTCTCCTCTATCACAACCCTCCTCGGTCTCCATGACTATGGGATTTCGCCGCGATTTTCATTGCTCCGTCCTTTCTTTTTAGAAATCTCATTTCACGACCGTTTGTGTCCGGGTTGTGCCGTTACTTTCAACTAGTTATGACTAATATTTTTAAAGTATATTTTTTTTAAAAGATACAAAATATTTGTTATGATAATTTCATTTTTTCTGAGGAAACGGGAACACTTTAGATTTTCTCATAGATTTTTTCAAGATTTTAGGTCCAGTAGTTTCGGCGATAAGGGAGAGGGAATGATAAATTTTCGCCTGTTTTCTTAAATTACTTAAAATCTATTTATTTTAAAAGTATAAAAAAAATATATTTGAAAAATTCTCACTACACACCCTTTCATTTGATATGTCATAAGATATATTTTGGAAAACTTTTGAAAATTATCTAATTTACCCCCCCAAAAGTGACCCGTATGTTAAAAATTTATTTATTAACGTTACACGTCCGTCTTTAGGTCACCGACTTACATATGTGTATCAAATTTCAAGTTAATCGATCCAGTGGTTTCCGATCAAATTGGCTGTGACAGACGGGCGGCCAGACAGACATGCGAGTAATCCTTAATGGTTACGTTTTTTACCGTTAAAACTACAAGCCGTCTTAACAATTTTTCATATCAGTCTAGTGACTGAACCGCTAAGAAGATTGTAAAGCTGCGACTTTTCATACAAACGGCGTTAACGATTTTCATCTCTTAAATGTTAACCGATTTGGACCAATTTTTGACAGATCGTCAGTCAGAACAAAAGTTGGGCTAATACGTTTAGTATTTTAAATTACTGATTATAAATAAACAAAAAATGTCTGAAATTAGTTTTGAATGAAAACACATGAACGACAATAAAATTAAACTTATTAACTTAATCGAAAAAACAAAGCTTAGCTTTAGTTCTGACTGACAACCTATCAAAAATTGGTCCAAATCGGTTAACATTTAAGAGATGAAAATCTTTAACGCCGTTTGTATGAAAAATCGCAGCTTCACAATCCTCTTAACACCTGGACAGGAGCCAAGTCTTCCAACCGTGTAGACTACCTGGTTCCCGAAGACCTTGTTGGCGGCATTGAACTCATTATAAAAACTGTCTTTACACCGAATGTAATCGTCATTAATAAAAATCGGTAATTAAAAAAAACACACTAGTTTCCATAGTGTATCTCAAGACTATATATATTATGGCCAAACACGACTGGGATACTAGCACATTATCCTGTTATGGAGTTCCTCCTGCATCACATCAGCTCGGCGGTATGGTACTAAATTGTTTGAATTACATACACTTGAAGTCTTGAAAAGTTTCAAATCGATAGGATAGTTAAAAATCGGTTAAAAATGATTTTCTATATTTTTTATTTAACCTTCGAGCGACAGGGCGCCGCGAGGAAGGTAAATAAAGTTTCGTCGGTCTTCTTTTTTTAAAATTTTACCTAAAATATCCTAATGTAAAGCCCGTCCGTTCGTCTATCCGCCATGCTTCATGTCGGCTAAATCAATGGTCCAATAATCAGGTGAGATATAGTCACATTTTGACGCACTCAAATTTTTAATAAAAAAAAATAAGATTGACATTAAATTTTAATTAAAATTAGGAATTTTATAATAATTCTTCGATAGATTCTAAGCAGCTTTGGCTTGGGTTGCCATGTAAGAGGCCTGTAGAGCTGCGACTTTTCATGCAAATGGCGTTAGCGATATTTACCTCTTAAATAATAACAATAAATTTTAAACGATTTTGACCAATTTTTGATAGATTATCAGTCGGAACAAAAGCTAGGTTTATTGGTTTTTGTTTCTTGAATAAAGTTTATTAGTTCAATTTTATAGTCGGTCACGTGTTTTTTTATACAAAACTAATTTCGGCCACTATTCCTTTATTTTTAATGAATCATTTAAAAACGAAACCACCAAATTCGACGCTCTTGCAGGTCTATAGTTATAGGTCTGTGGGTAGCTGCCAGTCAACAAAAATGAAAAATGCAAAAATCACAAAAATGGCTCAAACAATTTTGATGAGATTTTGCCAGTTGTAACTAGTATTGATCTATCGAGTGGCAGTAGTGTTATTATTATTATTATATCAGCTCATATACGTCCCCACCGAGGGGCTCGAGCCTACCCTGAATCAGGGCGATTAGGCCTTAGTAGACCACGCGGGCCCAGTGCGGGTTGGTCGACTTCACACACAACCTTCGAGTTTCTTCGCAGGCGTGTGCAGGTTTCCTCACGATGTTTTCCTTCACCGTTAAAGCAATCGGTAAGTATATGTACGTAAGTTTTTTTTTTTAAACTCATTGGTACATTGGCCGTACAGATTTGAACCCGGTACCTTTGGTTAGATGGACCGAGTCGTTACCGGTTGAGCCACCGACGCTAGACGCACCGGCAGTAGTGTTATTCCGACAAAATTCAATTCAATTCAAAAGGGTATACATACACGTGACCCTAATACCAAGACTTCGCTGTCCATCCGTCTGTCACCAGGCTGTATTTCTTGAACCGTGATAGCTAGATAGTTGATTTTTTCACAGATGATGTATTTCTGTTGCCGCTATAACATCGAATACTAAAAATTAGAAAAAGTGAAAAAATCGGGAGGTCTCCATACAAAAAAACGTGTTCTTTTAAACATAAAGAAACTAGCGCCATCTAGTATGATGGTACGGAACCCTATGTGTGCGGTTCTGACTCCACTTTTTCCACCCTATGTGGCCGGTTTTTTATTCACTTTATACTCTGTTGTGCCGGCCGGCTTATTATTGGTAAAGAAGTATTAATATTTTGCATAAATAAAGGGACATCTGTTCTGTGTGAAGCCCGGACGCAAAATGTCTCTAGAAGGTTCCAGACAACATACTATTCTCAAAATCATATTCAAAATTTACGTTTAAATTGAAACGCGGTTAGAACAGTTACAAAGGAGGTACGATACGCAAGTGTAAAGATATTAGATCTCTACACTACTAAGAAGCGTGTTAAGAAAATCAAGGAATCAGACAGAAAAAAACCCTGATTCAAGCACTTCATGGTGTGCCGTATTTTTGTGACGACTGATTGTAACCCAAATCATTGAATCCCTAATTGTCATTACTTCGGGCTGCTGTGCTCGAATTAAAATCGTTCACGCAAACTTGAATCGGTGTAAATGTATCACTAACCAAATCTTTTGTAACGCCACACCCTGACGGTGCCAAAAATTGCATCTACTGATTTTTAGCCGCGGCTCATTTGTTTTTATTTAAGTTATATTCCTATTTGTATACATATCCTTCCCATACAAAACCAAATTAATATCGTAAGGACCGTGCAAATTACTTTTTAAAACGTCTGCGAAAAAATAAAGACCCAAAGTATACATGAAACTAAAATCTTGTACAGTCCGTTCGCTTAGACAGTGTCACTCGCCCTTTGTAAATACCGACACACCGCGTGCCGCCGCGTGTCAAGAACGTCGACTTGACATCAAAAAACGCTGACAATTGACTGTGTATTACTTGATTTGTATCTCTAATAGGGATGACGACAGCATCAGAAATAAATTATGAACTCTTGATCACTAAATTGCCCTCCTACTTAAACTTCGGAAAACCTTACTCGTTTTGTTTTCCATCAAATCTTCGATTTTAAATTCATCAAAAAATGAGTACAAAAATTACGCTGCAAAACTATGACGTCACGCCTAGGTATTTCAAACATTTTTAGAATTATTATATCAGCTCATATACGTCCCCACCGAGGGGCTCGAGCCTACCCTGAATCAGGGCGATTAGGCCTTAGTCGACCACGCGGGCCCAGTGCGGGTTGGTCGACTTCACACACAACCTTCGAGTTTCTTCGCAGGCGTGTGCAGGTTTCCTCACGATGTTTTCCTTCACCGTTAAAGCAATCGGTAAGTATATGTACGTAAGTTTTTGAAAAACTCATTGGTACATTGCCCGTCCAGATTTGAACCCGGTACCTCTGGTTAGATGGACCGAGTCGTTACCGGTTGAGCCACCGACGCTTTTTACTTAAACTTCGGAAAACCTTACTCGTTTTGTTTTCCATCAAATCTTCGATTTTAAATTCATCAACAAATGAGTACAAAAATTACGCTGCAAAACTATGACGTCACGCCTAGGTATTTCAAATATTTTTAGAATAAAATGTCGTTTTTGACAGATGATAAAAAGTAAATCAGATGACTAGCATTCGTCATCCCTATTATGTAAATTGTCTATTACGGTAGATTTAATTTAATTTGGCCCATAAGTCGGCCACAATCGTACTCTTTTAATGATTGGAACAGTTGTATCTGTCATTTTCTTCACTTGTAAAGAGTAAAGAAAATAACCGCACTTTTTCAATGGTTTTTCGTTTCAATCAAAAACTACAATGAAAGTATAAAAAATAAAAACATTACTTACATTGTATTATCATAACAAATATAGTTGTATATTTTTTTTATTTATACTTTAAAATATCAGTCATAACTAGAGTTGAAAGTAACGGTATAGACCTATCTTTGGGATTTTTTTCTATAGAGCCAAAACTGCTCAATCTTGTTTCTAATAGCTTTTTACTTTAAGGAACATCATCAACAATATGGGTATTTTTTTCAACCTTGGGTTTTCTACCGTTAAGGTGTAATTGACGTCAAAAATAGCGTTAATATGTGATATTACCGCCTTAAAGATCCTCTTGAGACTTCGGGTCAATTTCACTTTGCAAAAATAGAATAGCGTTGGTGGCGTAGCGGCCGCTACCTCCTTTCCGGGAGGTCGTAGTTCGAATCCTGCCACGTACCACGTGTTTTTGAATTTAGATTTCATATATACGTTTATCCGACGCTCTTACACTGAAGAAGTCATCGTGAGGAAACCTGTACGCGCCTGCGAAGAGACTCGAAGGTTATGAGTGAAGGCAACCCACCCGCACTGGGCCCGCGTGGTCGACTAAGGCCCGATCGCCCAAATTCTGGGTAGACTCGAACCTTTCAGTGTGGACGTATAGTGATACTGATTGATGAATGAATAAAATGTAACAAGAATATGTCTTGTGCAGCGGACGATGGCCCCGCTTGCAAGACACTCGGGTCACAGGTTCAAGATTGACGACGATAGCTTAGTTAATAAAATAAATAGTCAAAACAAAACTAGTGCACTAACCATTTGTTTACCTCGCAGGTTAAGTCTCCGTCCCAGCGAGGTGTTACTTTATTATTATTCCTACAACATAGAAAACTAACAAGTTCTTTAAGGAACATAATGCCGAAATCCACTCTATAGTCACTTCACTAAAAACTGTGTCCACAAAACGCTTCATCCACAACCTTTTGAATGGATTGATACATTTGTTTGAGAATGACATACGGTAAAAAATTAAAGTGACAAACACTAACAACATGCGTTAAAAATCAAAGAAACTCAAGAATAACAAAAAAATGTTATTGTGTTGTTGACTTTAATAGTACTATTTGTATGATAAGGTAGTACGTGACCCGTAACTAATCAATATCTGATAGTCGACCGATATTTGTGACAAAGAACGTGTAGTCCTATCTGCTAATCCTCTGATAAAATCATTTCCTCCTTTGTCGTACCACACGTGGATATTAAAATGGTGGATATAGGGAAACATTAAAAAAATATATATATTAAAAAAAAAACATTCCAAAAGGATATATTTCAAATAAATATCCTTCCGCCGCTGCGGCCTCTCACCACGATATAATATATCGTCTACTTCCTCCACACGGCCGTAACGCTTTTTCGTGACACGTAACGCTATTTCGTGACAGAAAAAATCCTAATACCGTCTATATAGAATTTTAACTTCAAAAAACCGGACAAGTGCGAGATAAACTCGCGTGGAAAGGGTTCCGTACGTTGATTGAGAATATTCCCATGTTACCTACTGACTTTTTAAAGTTTTCTCCTGTAATTTGTAGATTTTTTAACCGCCTTCGTAGCCCAGAGGCAAAGTTCACTGGCTTTACACAAGAGGTCGTGGGTTCGATTCCCGGCGGGGTCAATTGTAAGACTCGGTTTGGTTGGTGGAAGGGCATTTTCTAAGCCCGCCTGGCTAGCTACCACCATCTTATCTAAGTCTTGCCGCCAAATACCAATGTTGATATCATTGGTGTGTTCCGTCATGAAGATAAGATAGCCAGTTTCCCATTGCGTTGGGGAATCTTGGTAAGCCCGCTTTCATCTTCGGCAACATCGTCACTTACCACCAGGTGAGATGTTGTCAAGGGTTTACCAATTGTGAATAAAAAGAAAAAAAAAAGATAAAGAACTATATTATGTATTTTTCAAAATTTTAGGCTCAGCAGTTTTGGAGATAAAGGGGGGTATCAATTTTCGCGTATTTTCTTAAATAACTTGAAAACTATTTATCTTAAAATGATTAAAAAAATATTCAAAATTCTCACAACAAGCCATTCATTTAATATGTCACACCAAATACACTTTACATATTTTATAAAACATATTTACCCCTTAAAAGTGGCAACCATGTTTAGAATCTATTTATTTACATTACACGTCTGTTTTTGGCTCATCGAATTACATTTATGTGTACCCAATTCGGTCCAGTAGTTTCGGAGCAAATCGGCTGTGATAGACGGACAGACAGACACACGAGTAATCTTATAATGGTTCCGGTTTTTTTTTGGAGCTACGGAACCCTAAAAACATATTTAATTCCATTCTTAGCTGATTTAGACTATACTTAGGGAGCAATTATTAATATCAACCTTATCGTGAGTTGTACAAACGTCCACGTATTTAAAAGTCGCCATTAGTGTCAAAAAGTGTACGAGTTTTACGCTCCATTAGTATTTAACAGCGGATTAAATTGGTTATTATCGTTTCAGCAACTGACTGTTAGACGATAAAGTACTCTTCTCGTTATAATGCGGTGCTTGTGATAGAGACACCCAGCGGGCGCGACACCCAGCGTTCATCTTGCGCTGCCAGCATCCAGAGGCTTCCCGCGACATTCACCTGGTCGTTGGTCCAACAAGTGGGAGGCCAGTTTACGCTAAGTCTTCCAGTGCGCAGTCGCTACTTGAGAACTGTACTGCCCCAATGGCCGTCGGTTCTACGAGCTATGTGCCTCGCCCACTGCTTCTTGACATTAACGATTCTGTGAGCTATGTCGGTTACGTTGTCTGTCGTAGTGGAATAAAACTATTTTACAAAAAAATTGAATTATTTTATTTAGAATTTATCATTACTTTTAACCCTTTTCACTGCTGGACGAAGTCTCTTCAGAAAATTCGCATACATTAATGATTCAAGACTGAAAAGATTCGCGTGACCCCTTGCGGGTTTAAAAACGACGGGGACGCGTTGAACTCATAACGGCCCCTTGACGCAACAGTTTAACGCGAGCCGGCAGCGGCATTTATCAAAGGATACGAAGGTGCAGCTAATTCAGCGAACGAACTTTACCACGACCAAAGAATAAAGACTATTTACTAAGTAAAAAAAGGTTAACTCCGCAAAATCATTTGAATGAATGGCGACTCTAGCTACGACACAATAAAGTGCAAATTCAGGTCGCACAGCGCTAATTAACTACAGTTATATTCACCTACAGGTTGCCTCTCTTTCTATCGTGTAACTCTTATCTCTTCTGACTACTGAATTTACACCTTGCAAGGGGCCGCGCGGCTTGGCGTGGTTTAGAGCGCGGCGTAGGTACATTTTTAAAATTTTCATACCTACAGCGCAGTGTGCGACAGGCTTGCCACGACCCCGGGATCCTAATCCCATTAACATCACGCATTTAAATGAACAGCTTCCTAAGGCAGGATATGCGGACTAACGCGTGCATGTCAACTTAAGAGAGATGGCCAGTCAATCGCTAGAAGCCCTAAACCGCCAAGTTTAGGTTTATAGTTCCATCGCATGGAGTGTCACTACTAGCGTGACGTCACTGAGATAGATACCTGTCAGCGGGAATCATGTCGGCTGCGTCCTCTTCCATGGGCTCGTCACCCACCTCCACCTCAAGCTGCACCGGTGGCGGGGAGCTCATCTCGTCACCACCTGGAATGGGAGAAACTGCATTGTAATATGTGTTTTTTTACAAACAGGGTAATGATAAGAGGAGATAAAATGCAATTAGATGAAAATAATACTGATAACACGAAAGCTTTTGGTTTTCCAGATATTAAAATTTAATTTTGGTACAAGCTTTTCTTTGAAAAGAGTTTTTTTGCTCAGTCAATTTCTCAGTGTGCCAAATGTGAATACATATAAGTATACGACGACGTTTTCAAATTCAAAAAAGCCGGCCAAGTTCGAGTCGTACTTGCGCAAAGTAGGGTTCCGGAGTCTTTTCAAAAAATAAATATATATTTATTTTAAAAAACAAAATTATATTTACAGTTAGTTCCAAACATTTTGTATGAAAAATCTATGAACTTTTGACAAATCCAACTGCACATCTCAAGATAATTATACAGGGTCTTCGGCAGATGGTTGAAAATACGAAAATGGGGGATAGGTGGGGTCGCCTCCCACCTATTTTGAGAATTTAAAAAAATCTAGGACTTGTAATTTTTTTTACAGGATTTTTTTTCCTCTTTTTAGAAATTTTGCCATTTTTATACCTTTGAACACATGTAACTTTTTGTTTTTTAAAGCTAGCTCCAAAATCTTTTTTTTAATAGACTTTTATAAGATTGTCGGCTCTAAAAAAAATTATGTTTGTTTCAAGTTATTGCTAAAAACAAAAATGTGGGCCCCCGAACTTAAAAAAAAAGTTGAACAAAAATATTAAAGTCAACTTTGCGATGCATTTAAAAAAAAAATAATGGGGCTGGAAGGCTTCTGTTTTTTTTAAAACATCTCTAAAGCTTAGGCTTTTGAATGGTATGTAATTTGTTTCGGTATCTTTTTTGTAACCGGAGTTGTTAATTTTTTTTACTCAATTGGACCATGTTGACGAAATTCCACTAGTTACATGTTTTGTGAAATGTATCAAATGCAAAGTTGAAAATAATGTAAATACTTACTGTTGGGACGGTTACAAAGAGCAGGTACGTTTTTTTACATTCTTGCACACACATAATGGCTATCTTTTGTCATTTATTGGCATATTGGAGTTAGCACTTCCATATGCCAATAAAATGTCCGCATATTCCGCATTGGTAAATTGAGCCATTTTAAACCACAACAAAGTCTTAACAAAACGTCTGATAATAACAAAAAGTGACAAACAACAAAAAAAACTTAACAAAATCACAAACGTTAATAACGTTAACGTTTTTTTTTGTTTTCGTTAATTTCACTTTGCTGTGTTTGTGATTTTGTTAAGTTTTTTTGTTGTTTGTCACTTTTTGTTATTATCAGACGTTTTGTTAAGACTTTGTTGTGGTTTAAAATGGCTCAATTTACCAATGCGGAATATGCGGACATTTTATTGGCATATGGAAGTGCTAACTCCAATATGCCAATAAATGACAAAAGATAGCCATTATGTGTGTGCAAGAATGTAAAAAAACGTACCTGCTCTTTGTAACCGTCCCAACAGTAAGTATTTACATTATTTTCAACTTTGCATTTGATACATTTCACAAAACATGTAACTAGTGGAATTTCGTCAACATGGTCCAATTGAGTAAAAAAAATTAACAACTCCGGTTACAAAAAAGATACCGAAACAAATTACATACCATTCAAAAGCCTAAGCTTTAGAGATGTTTTAAAAAAAACAGAAGCCTTCCAGCCCCATTTTTTTTTTTTAAATGCATCGCAAAGTTGACTTTTAAATTTTTGTTCAACTTTTTTTTTAAGTTCGGGGTCCCACATTTTTGTTTTTAGCAATAACTTGAAACAAACATATTTTTTTTAGAGCCGACAATCTTATAAAAGTCTATTAAAAAAAAGATTTTGGAGCTAGCTTTAAAAATCAAAAAGTTACATGTGTTCAAAGGTATAAAAATGGCAAAATTTCTAAAAAAAGGAAAAAAAATCCTGTAAAAAAAATTACAAGTCCTAGATTTTTTTTAATTCTCAAAATAGGTGGGAGGCGACCCCACCTATCCCCCATTTTCGTATTTTCAACCATCTGCCGAAGACCCTGTATATAGATATCTTAACATAAGTTGGTCGACTTTAACTCCTAAACTAAGAAAACCTACTTAGCCCTGATAGTTTTCCTTTTAAATTTATTATATATCCCTATTATTTTCATTTTTTTTCAGATGTCCTGAAATAGCGGTTTTTGTAGGGGGGGGGGGGGCACTTGCATCGAACAAAAATTAGCTTTCATATCACATAATGGTTTTAGCAAACCTCAGTCCCTCAGTTGTTTTAAAAACCTATTCAACGACCCCACACTACTGGGTACGTTAGCAAAAAAAAACACCCCCTCTTTTGATTTTATAGTACAACTTCGTCGGAGTGATTAATATGAATAACCAGCTTTCAGAATTTAATCCTGGCGATCCTGATCAGGATAATGAGATAAACTTGTGAAATTATTGTATTGTCACTGATTTTTGATAATTGTAAAAAGTTTTAATTAAATCTGTCCACTTCAAGTGGGTCAAAATCGAATGCAAAGGAGTCTGTTACAAAAATATGATACATACAGGTGAAGCTAATAAAAGCGTGATAAAGAATTTACAAAAAACCTCCAGTCCCCCAAAGAAAATGTTCAATACAATATGAGGATAGTAAAATCTGCAATCTGTGAACTTAATATGTATAGGACATATTCTATTTCTTGTACAGTAATATTGTATTGTAATAGCTATTGCTGAGTTACCATAATTTCAACTGCATGCAATTTTATATAATACTTGTCAAGTTACTGCACAGTACAGCACTATTTACAAAACAAAGTGATTATTGTAAGGTGATACAGGAATTCTTCATACTGTGTATCCAATACCTAAATGTAAGTCTTTTGTGAAAGTGTAGGCAAGTGTGATAAGCTTATTGAATACTGCGCTATACTTGACATAGCTCCCTCAATGACCTCCCCTGCCTTTTTAAGCCCCATACAACACAATTTTTTTTGCTATGACTCTTTCAAACTACAGTATCTACATAGGTAATCTTGCCACACAATTACAGCAGGGCCTTGATAATCCAAACCCAGCTAATCCAAACACCTCTTTAACCTTCCAGTGGCTGTGCGTGGCCTTTGAATTCACAAAAAACTTATTTTAGTAATTTTACGCAAACTATAAACAATAGACGGTTGCGCTTCCATGATATCCTCAAGGGGGTGAGGTACCACTTCTCAGTACCCCTGCGATATCCATCGCAAGCACACATGATTTATAATTTATGTTATATATATTATATGATGATAAGGTTGATTGATCTCTTTAATAATTATTCTAAGTCAAATAGTGAATAAACCTAGAATAGAAGATTTTTTTTTGTTTTTTTATTATGAATTATAATCTATAAAGTTGTTTAGTGTCACATGAGGAAAATTTTGCATTTTCATAGACTGTTTATTTAATTTAAAAAAAAAAGTTTTTTAATGAATTATACAGACAAAAAACTCCTTTGATTATGTGCTATACAATGTCATGAAATATTTGAAGTATATTTTGTAACCAGACATGTAATGTTGCAGAATCACAGACCACATCCGACTACTAATGCTTCGCGCAAGGGTGCGACCCCTAAAAGGTTAATCTGAACAACCTTTTGCTGTCCCCCAGCTCTCCCCCCATGCAACAGTTGTATTTCACCATACAATTAAGGTGCTAGAATGGGCGAAAGAAGTGTATTGCTATGCTTCTAGGGCAAGAGGGCTTAATGGAAGAGATGTTTATTGGTATAGGTACTCTTTATTGTACAAAATCCAACATAATATAAAACTATTTACTTATGTACAAACACAGACTTATCCCTTAGAGGGATCTCTTCCAGTCAACTTTTGCAATAATTTTATGTTGAAATAAAATATAATTATAATATGATGTTATTTTGGACGTCATGCAGTCCCTATGTCAATACAAGTTTTTATACTTTATAGATGCACGAGGAGCAGCATATTCAAATCAAATGCATCATGCATCATGATTGCTCAATGCTTGATCAAATATAATATACCGGCTCTATCTCATTATCTAATCTCATTTTTGATCCTCTACATAAAAAAACTGAATCTTTCTACATTTATAACCTTTATAATTTTTTGCTCATCAATTCTGAAACTTATTCTTTTAAAAGTAAGACTTATTTATAATTTATTTTGGATTGTAATTAGATTTTATTTTGGATAATTGGTATAGAGAAAATGCTTCCAGTACGTGCACCCCAACCTTAGATGTGCTCGTTGTTGATTTCGTATTACCCAATACATTACAAGGCGATTTTTACGACAGGAGCGTACCGTACAGCAAACTAGATGGAAAATGAAATCTAGAGATTGAATGTAATAAAAAAACACAGCAATACACGCAATAGGCCAAGTTGGTAACAACAGCAACAACAAAGAATTTTTAGTCACCTTCAAAAGTGTAAAATCATCCAAAACAGAGAGCTATTTCAATATACACTGTAATTTAGGAAACAAATAAAATAATTATTATTCGAACCATATGCTGAACAACGTCGAATTTCAGTAGTAAATCAAAGATTTTCACGGATATTAATAATTTTTTTCACAACATTGGCAGAAGTTCGTTCCTATGTTCCTCCTATTCACTGAAAGTAAATTTTTGACATTGACATTAATAATTTCATCACATAAAGGCCAAATTGCACGCGGTTTAGTTATGTAGCGAGTTAAGTTACTGTTTTGTAGAGTGAAGTCCTTATTGTAGTTGTTTGGATGAGGATTTGCCAGTTAAACTTAAGTAGTAAGTTGACGATTAAGTGCAAAGAATAGATTGACGTTCTATTTTTAGGCTAGTCAAGTGCAACCTCTATCTCGCCCGTGCGTCTCCCACACCCCAGCAACTTAATTCGCCGCGTTTGTCAAATAATAAACTCGCCGGTGTAGACGGGCGAGTTAAGTAAAGTTCATACGAACGGCCACGTTGAAAAACGGACAGTATAAGTTTACTCGCCTGTGGGTGTGGACACAACTTGTTACTATAGTTCATCTGTGGTTCGTCTATATTGTTACTTGCCGATCTAAATTGATTTAGTTCCTCGCTACTTAACTAACTACATTTAAATCAGCCTTTACACCACAGACCATACAGAAATCATTCAGCAAATAAATTATAATACAAAGTCGCTATAGTAGAATCACCGTAGATCTGTGAGAATCACAGTACAATAAAGTCTCAGAGTAATCTTAAGTATACTCAAAGAATAAAGTGGTAGAATACTAGGCGAACACTTTCTGGCAACACATCAGTGAAATGCAGTGGTGAAATGGAAGTTGTTACCCACTTGTCACCGTAAAATTGTAAAAACCGTTAGATTATAATCTAACGGGATCTATCTCGCGAGATTGTGAACTGTCGAAAGATTGTGAACCGTAACATACTGCTTAGAATTTCACTAGTGTCATTGTAATCTCACTAGTGACATTACATTAACACTAAGTGAAGTGAATAAAATCAAATAAATGAGCGAGGGAAGCGGGCACTGTTAGGTACGGTCAGGTTTGACTGATTTAACAGTCAAAGAGCCTCGTAAAGCGAGACTGCCCCCCTGGGTAGCAGAATGCTTCGCAGAAGAAGAAATCATTAGTTTTATTCGAATATACAAGAATGGGCCGAGAAATTGTAAGCCGATTGACAATTTACCGTCATATTATAATCTAACTGAATTTAGTGTAGTGAGATTGTAATATCGCGGTTTTAACAATATCCCGGCGACATATATTAGAGATCCCGCTTCCCACTTCGGAATATCAAATCAATCACTCTCAACCGTGAACCGCAAACACTACTGCGTTCGAAATTTCAAAAATCAAATAATGTGTTCTTGCACTATAAGGTGGTATGGCAAAAGTAGTAAAACATAGAATTACAAAAAATATGGTATCACATTTCATCAGCGAGTAAAATTAACTGTATTTTGATATAAAATAGATTTATATTTTATTTTTTCGGAGCTCAACATAAAATGGTCATGACTCTTTGAACATGCAGCTCTCGTTGATGTCTTTTACCTCTCTGTCTTGTTTTCTACCGCGTAATTTATTGTATCATCTCTTTTCTACCGCGAATGGCACGTGTAAATAGTGCTGTACTAACTTATCGTAGCGTACCTAAAGTCGACGCCATAATCCGAGAGACAAGCTAGACAAGTAAGTGACAGATAAAGGGTTACCAGGGTTCATCATCATCATCATCGTATCAGCCAAAAATCGTCCACTGCTAGAGAAAGGCCTCCGCCAAGGATTTCCACGACGACCGGTCCTGTGCTGCCCGCATCCATCGGCTTCCCGCAATCTTCACCGGTCGTCGGTCCACCGCTTGGGAGGCCTGCCTACGCTACGTTTCCCGGTGCGCGGTCGCCACTCGAGAACTTTACTACCCCATTGGCTATCTGTTCTACGAGCTATGTGCCCTGCCCACTGCCACTTCAGTTTAGCGATTCTGTGAGCTACGTCGGTTACTTTGGTTCTCCTGCGGATCTCCTCGTTTCTGATTCGATCACGCAGAGAAACTCCGAGCATAGCACGCTCCATTGACCTTGAGCCTTCTTATGAGGCCCATAGTTAGCGACCATGTCTCAGTTCCGTAAGTCATCACTGGCAAAACACACTGGTCAAAGACCATAGTCTTGAGACACTGCGGTATTCGGGACATGAATATATCGCGAAGCTTCTCGAACGCTGCCCAGCCGAGTTAGATTCGTCGATTGATCTCTTTCTTGAAGTTCGACCTACCTAGCTGGACTGTTTGTCTCAGGTATACATATTTGTCAACAACTTCCAGTGTAGAGTCTCCAACCTTTAGAGGGGTGGGTGCGACACGGACATTTAAAATTATTTTCGTCTTGTCCACGTTCATTTTAAGACCCACTTGTTGAGAGACTTTACTGAGGCCATCGAGCATTGTGCTTAGGTCTTCCAGTCTCAGAAATGACCACGATATCGTCAGCGAATCGGAGGTGGGTGATGTACTCACCGTTGATATTAATGCCGAGTCCACGCCAGTCCAGAAGCTTAAACACGTCTTCCAGGGTGGCAATGAACAGTTTCGGAGATACGAGTATAACGTCTCTCTGTCTCACCCCTCGCTGCAACTGGATAGGTTTCGAGTTCTGATCCTGGAGGCAAACCGACATGATGGCGTTTTCATACAGACACTTCAACACCTCGATGTATCGATGGTCAATTTGGCATCGCTGGAAAGACTGTAGCACAGCCCAGGTTTCGACTGAATCAAAGACTTTCTTATAGTCCACAAACGCCAAGTATAGTGGCTGATTGTACTCTTCGGTTTTCTGTAAAATCTGCCGCAGCGTATGTATGTGGTCTATGATACTAAAGTCTTTTCGGAAACTGGCTTGTTCGGGAGGCTGGAAGTCATGAAACCTGCGTGCGAGACGATTCGTAATGACTCTCGAAAACAGCTTGTAGACATGGCTCAGAAGTAAGATGGGTCTGTAGTTATTCAGCAGGGTGTTATCACCCTTTTTGAAGAAAAGCACGACCACACCTCTGTGCTAAGCCTTAGAATTAAATAACTTTTGAAGAGCTTTTAGTACCAGTGATCCACCTGCTTTCAGAAGTTCAGCCATAATTCCATCATCACCCGGTGCCTTGTTGTTCTTGAGCTGTTTGAGAGCCATTCTAATCTTGTACAGGCTGACGTTCGTGATATCTTCGGTATATTGTCGGGTTAGTCTGGCTCTTGGGTCTTCAGCCAGATCGCTGACTGGCAAACGTGTGGTCTTGTACAATTGTCCATAGAACTTCTTAACTTCTTTCAGCAACTCAGTCTTAGACGATATAATCCTGCCATCCTCAGTCTTCAGCTTGGTTACTTGACTTTGTCCAACAGACAGATCTCTCACGAACACTTTTGAGCCTTTGTTGTGCTTCATCGCCTCTTTAATATAGTTTGCGTAAATCCCGAGTCAGGGACTTAGAGATCTGCCTGTTTAGTTACCGATACTGAGTAGCGTCTTCAGAGGACTGTAAAACCAATCTGCGTCTTTCTTACATGAGGTTGCTGGTGAAGTCTGAGATTTTTTTGGTTCTGTTTGAACGGCGAGTATTATAAAGATTTTGACCCGACCGTTTGGACAATTTCCACAAAACTGTCATTATAATCGTCCACATTCTCGCAGTCTCCTAGGCATTCGAAACGATTGTGCAACTCGAGCTGAAAGCTCTCAGAGTTTTGAAGTTGGATGGGCGCTGGTCGGAGAGTAGACTTCATCAGTCGACATCTTTCTAGCTTGATCTTTAGATTCAATGTACCTCTTACCATCCGATGATCGCTTCCTGTTTTGACTGAATTGATCATGGAGACATCATTGAATATTTGCCTCCTTGTCGACAGTATGAAGTCTATCTCGTTCTTCGTTACGCCATTGGGATGCAATCATGTCCACATAAAGAGGCCACGTGCATTTCTTACTCCATATCCAAATTGCCCCACTCTCAGCTCACCATCGCTTCGTTTGCCCAGTTTCGCGTTAAAGTCCCCCATAACAATGGTATAATGGGTCTTGGTGCTATGTAAGGCTGTAGAGATGTCCTCATAAATAGTCTCTTCCTCGTTGTCGGAGTGTTCCGTAGTCGGCGAGTATACCTGTATGACCTTCATCGAATACCGTTTGGTGATTCTGAGTATAAGGTATACTATCCTTGTCGAAACGCTCACGATCTGGACCATATTGTTAATCAGGGACTTGTGGACGAGAAACCCGACACCACCCTGGGACTGTTGATAGCCCTCCCGGAAATAGAGCAGTTTTCCGGATTTAAGGACCATGGTGTCGTCTCCCTCTCTTCGGACTTCACATAAACCTACGATATCCCACCGTAACCTGCTCAATACTTTTTCGAGTTCTTTAAGATTCTCGTCAGTCCGCAGTGTACGCGTGTTGTAAGTTGCCAAGGCCAAAGGTCGTTGGGTTTGGTAGCCTGGCATCTGCCAGGGATTCTTCGCTCCCCCGCCCCGCCGTTACCATGACTGCTACCGGAGCAAGGAATAGCAGGGCCGCCGGGGACTAGGGGCCGTTTCCTGGATGTGGTATTCATAGGGGGGTTTTGCCGTAATCGCCACGCTTGGCAGGAGGGTTGGCGATCGCAGTGTGGTTGCAGGTGTGTTGAAATGCACGGAAAGGACGCTGCCGCCCATCCTCCGGTTTTAAGTCCCTTAGTCGATTCTTACGACCCCCATTTGAAGAGATGGGATGGTCCTATTCTTAGCCGGGAGCCATACGGGTTAGACAAAATTAAATAGTGATGTGGCCAATATCGATAGACAGTATCTTCTTTTTCTTAGCGTGTCGATGGCAGACACTGCACTGTAGCGGCCCAGAATTTGGCCACGTTAACAGCATTATCAGCCGCTGTCATGAGGTCTTCCTGCGTGCATATGTAGGGGCACGCAGGGTATGATGTTAAGTGTGTCATCGTTTGAACTGCACCGCGTGACATAGACAGTATCGACTCGACTATAATATGGTTTGCTAAGTCGGAATTTTTACGTAGAAAAATGCCATCTTCAGTATAGATCACTCAAACACTTGTACTCGTTCCACAAAACTAATTAGTTTCGCCAACCAGTTTCGCTTAAAGACTGTGATTGAGATCTAAACTCGGGAATATAATGGGGTTTTAGATTTGATATTTCTATAAAAGCACAAACATGTCAAGGTCATATTATGACCTATGCCGCGTTCCAAACCACAATAATTTTGTTCGAAATAAGCTCAAAATTATTGTTTCGGAACGCGGCATAGATTGCATAATATTAACTTAATTGTTACTTGTACGTCTATTTCTAGCTCAAAGTTTGGTTTCAACTGACTTCAAAAAAGGATGTTTTTTTTATTTCAATTCGTATGTTTATTTTCAACTGAGTGACGTGGAATCTACCTGGCTTTGTAATATTGACAGTTTAAAAACCCGTTGCCGTGCCGTGCAGATCGTGCTGTCAAAGATACTAATAACACTGCTGGCTACCTGCATCCTGCATACTTTCTTCGCATCGTCGTCACGCGCCGTCGACCGATTAGCTTATTACTTCTGCCTCAAGAATTATATGAAATATTTCCCAGCATCATTTAATAATAAATTTTCTTAGTATCTCAATTTACTCCCATCTCAATCAGTAATATTACACAAGTATCAACCCTATCAAGATTAGAAAGAGATGCAATTTGTACTTGTATGCATCTTGTCACTTTGTATGGAGTGTCGTAGCTAGTAGTAGTCGTACCTTCGTTAGCGCACTCGATGCCGGCCATAATGCCATAGGTGAAGATTATACTTTTCAGTTTCCTATAATACTTCGCGGTGCAGAGACAATAGTTAGGCGTCTTGCAGAGTTGCGACACATTGAGCTAAAGCATGCCGGTACAAAACTTTCTGAACAGCTTACGTCAAACTTTTTGGATCGTAGGAGTCTGAAAGTTAGCCCGTAACTTCACACATAAATGTATGCCGTGTAAGCGATTTAAGGCGAAGCGCTATCAAGCGCCCACTGTGTGTTACCAAAGGAACGCATGAAGGCAAGCAAAGCTCTTCAGTTTTCAGGCTTGGATCTAGCTGGTCCATTGATATTACGCTCTGGGACTAAAGTTTGGCTCGTTCTATTAACGTGCACCACCTACCGTGCAGTACACTTAGAAGTGGTAGAACCAGAGAATTTTTGATGGCATTAAGACGATTTATCGCACGGCGAGTGTGTGAGTGCTATGCTCGGAGTTTCTCTGTGTGATCGAATCAGAAACGAGGAGATCCGCAGGAGAACCAAAGTAACCGACATAACTCACAGAATCGCTAAACTGAAGTGGCAGTGGGCAGGGCATGTGCAGTCCATTAGCTATGTAGCTCGTAGAACAGATGGCCTTTGGGGCAAGTAAAGTTCTCGAGTGGCGACCGCGCACCGGAAAACGAAGCGTAGGCAGGCCTCTCACGCGGTGGACCGACGACCGGTGAGGATCGCGGGAAGTCGATGGATGCGGGCGGCGCAGGACCGGTCGTCGTGGAAATCCTTGGGGGAGACCTTTGTCCAGCAGTGGACGATTTTTGGCTGATATGATGATGATAATGATGAGTGTGAGTAGAACTATTATTTAGAGGCTTGGATAACTCATTTGGATCCCTTGACTGGGACGAAATCCAACGTTACTCTTCAATAACAAGGATTAAGTGGAACTTATTACCTCCAGCGGCTCCTAATTGGGGAGGGTTCTACGAAAGACTGATTGGATTTCTCAAGCAAATACTTTGTAGGATTTTAGGTAAGGCCTCGCTCGCTTTACTCCAATTACAAATAGTGCTCTGCGACTGCGTTAGCGTGTCCTAAAGCTAAAGCCATAATCTTTACCGATAGTAAAATAGCCTTAGCAACTCTAGTTAAAGTTCCTTTTAAAATTAAATTTCAATGTGATATAATATTCCAAATCAAAAATATTTTTCTTAAATGCCAAGAATCAAGTTATGATATGCGTTTCGTTTGGGTACCTAGCCATTGCGGTGTACGTGGAAATGAAATAGCTAACAAGGCTATATTAGATGGAGAGCATCCTTTTTAAAATGTCATTCATGACCTTGCGAATTTGTCAAAGAGGAATCTTTACGATTCAGTAGATATTATCATCAGATCTAACCGGAGATTCTGCATAAACCATGGTTCACTAAAATAAATTCATAAAACAGTAACCCAGAATTATTAAAATAATACTTTGTGTTTTTTTTTCCTTTTCTTGCTTTGCTTTTCGTTTACATATGAAGTTTGGAGTATACTCATGTTTTAAATTGTAGTTTTAATTACCCATTTTTTTTTTGTAAAACTAATACTTTTTCTTTATTTCCATTCTGTTTCCTTTAAGAATCTACCGAAATGTTAGGATAGTTTCTCAACCTGTCCCGTGAAAAAAATTACGTGACTTTTGGAGGAATGCACAGTGCTAAAATCGCCACACTACCAAAAAAAAAGTAATTAATTCCCGATGGAAAATAAATACCCATCACTACTCTAGTAATAATAGGTCATCTTTGCCATCACACTGGCAGCCAATACGGGCTGCTCAGAGTAAGTATGAAGGTACAGAGCACGTCCTTTATAATGAGAACAGTAGGCACGGGTGGGAACAAAGCGACGTTCCACGCGCAAGCGCTATCGGTCATAATCGACTGCTAGCGGAGTGCGTGCGTGGGATATTCCTAGCAATATTTTCGAGTAAATTACCTATCAAAATGGTCAAATGTGCAGTGAAATTATGTAAAAACGATACTCGAAAACACACGAAACATAAATCGAGTATTACATTTCACCGGTTAGTCATTTTTTTATTCTTTTATGCTAAAAATTAATCACGCATTGCGGGGGTGAAGGAGACGTGTGGGGCGGGAGCTAGGTGTTCCGCGCGCACTACCCCGCACCGCCGCCTCGGCCTTAATGTCTAATTAGTGATGTGACGCGTTCGGTAATAGTATACATACTTTCGATATTTATTATGAAAGTTTAATCTCTTTGAACAAATAACTTTTAATGAAGATATTGATTCAAATATTGAGTTTTATTTATATATTGTTATTTAAATAATTTTCCAATAGGTTTATTATAAAATCGAAACGTGATATCCATATATGCTGTAAAAGAACAGCTTTCTCCAAACTGAATATTAAAAAGGAAATAATTGTATGTGCCGTTCATCTTAGAACATCTTTGATATATTATTCTAAGATGAACGGCACATAAAATTATTTCCGAAATGTTATTCTAACCCTCAAAACTGGCTTGCATCGGTTACCACCGTAGCAGTTTATGAAAATCTATACCTAGCGCCCTGTTTGTTATTTTAACACATGATAGAGTTTTTCGTAGTCATTTAACTGAAAGTCATAAATTGAAATGATTGTCGTACTAAATTGCTGTTAGGTATTATTCAACCTACCTAACGGATTTTCATACGATTTTCACCATTGGGCGGACTGGTTCACGAGGAAGGTTTTTAAATTATTACTTTGGAATACCTCATCATATCAGTCGAAAGACGTCCACTGCTGGACAAAGGCCTCCCTCAAAGATTTCCATGATGACCGGTCCTGCGCTGCTCCCATCTAGCGGCTTCCCGCGACCTTCACCAGGATGTCGGTCCACCTAGTGGAAGGCTTGCCTACGCTACGTCTTCCGGTGCGCGATGGCCACTCGAGAACATCACTACCCCAATGGCCATCTGTTCTACGAGCATTTGCCCTGTCCACTGCCTCTTCAGGTTAGGAATACCCGATAAGAATAAAATTTTTATTCTATAGTACAATCACAGTCTAAGAATCTTTGTAGTGGCGTAATAAAAATTTACGTTAAGTGAATATGTAGTGATTTTTCATTTCTCTATACTTACAGGGAATTTTAATAAAGGTGACACTTTAAGGTGGGTTTAAACTCATCAAACTGAACAAATTTGCTGAAATTGCGATTTTTTTGATTTTTATACAAATTGGTCAGCTTGGCCGGTTTTGTTTGAAAAACTTTAAAAAAATCGCGATTTTAGCAAAGTTGTAGAAAAAAAAGTTATTCAGATTAATCAGTACAAGCCCACCTAAATGTATCATTACACCTTTATGTTACACCCTGTATATTATACTGAAATTGTTTTTTTTTTAATTGACTTACCTACCCCAAACAGTACCTACATCTATGTTTGAGTATATACTTGTAGGTACAAATGTTTTAATTTTGTATGTATTAGGGAATAAACATTATAAAATCCATAAAACAAACATAAATTCTTAAAATTACCTACTATATTATGCTGCTGTTTATCCTTGGTTATCGATAATCCGCATCCAGGCGATAGTGCACTGCAGCCCATCCTATTTGTCACGTATACATCTATATAGTTTACTATAGCTCACTTGCCTACGATGTATTATTATGCGACCGATGCGGTAGACGCGCTCTATAAACTCTTTTTTTCCTTACTTGTCTTATGTTGTCAACAAACACCGCTCAAACAAAAAACACCACTTTCCGAATACACCATACACATTATGAGACTAAAAAACATTGTAAATGGTAACTACGACCTGGACGTATGAATTAACACTGAAAACTGCTATTATTTTATACATTTTTTAACACTTTTTCCATAAAATTGCGTAATTGATAAAGGATTTTGTCACAGATTAAAAATCGACATGATTGTTTTGTTGCTTTGGTGTAGAGATGGGATGAAGTGAATGACTGAATGAATGATTTTGAACTGTTGTTGCGAGCTAAAAATTAGGTCATCTTTGATAGTTTTTAAACATTTTATTACATTAAGTTTAGTAATTTTTATTTTATTAATCTAGACAGCTAGGGAAATAGAAAAATGACGGAAATAGAAGCTTTTTAAACTCTATATATATTTTTTATTAAATTAGGTCATCTTTGATGGTTTTTATTCAAAGTTTAGCAAATTTAATTACTCGCATCAGCTAGAGAAATAAAAAATCACAGAAACACTATTTATTTATAGTCTATAAAATTGGCAAAAGTCTGCCATCCGCGGAAGTGTAATTATCTAGCAGTAGACGTCTCACGGCTGATATACAGCCTATGTACTCAAACAGAAAGTGATGGCAAGCATTATTGGCGATGCAAAGATTATCCGCGCGCCTCTAGCGGCGAAATGAAGAAGTTTCTAAGAACGACACTTTGCTTTAAGTTGAGGATAAGGTGAGGTTAATTTTAGACATAATCAGATGGCTCACGATTACATTCAGAAACCTGTTAATAATAAAAACAAAAAAACTAAATATTGTTGCGTTCCTCAATTTAGTACTTACGGAGATTCGGGAATAAGTTTTCATTTGTTTCCAAAATACAAAATTATCAGGAAAAAATGGTAGACTGCTTTAAGAATAGGCAAAGCAATTTCACCAGCAATGAGAGTTTCTTCTCATCTTTTTTCAAGCTTTAAACTATTTTCCAAACAGTAAATATAATTATGTTTTAATTATTTTATTGTACTTATATTCACATGTATCCGACCGATTGCTTTCAAAATCGATATCTGAGGGTCCCTGAGGTCCCTTATCACGAATCCGTTGCCCGAATTGAAAAAAGTGGCCGCCATTTTGAACTATTTAGTTATTGGACCGATGGCTTCCAAAATCGAAATAATAATAATAATAATATTCTTCAAAAAAAGAATGTTTTTTTTGTTTTGTACTTCAAATCAAAAGGAAAAGCAGAACCCTTAAAAGATCACTTCGTTGTCCATCGGTCTGTCACCTGGAAAACAAACCTTTCACTTTTACTTCATTTAATCATTGAATCAACCAAGAATAAGAGTTAGTTCATCCAATGGTTCCCAACCCTACGCCACATTTGTTGATGAGATAAGACAAGTAAGAAAAAAAAACTTTTACATCATTGAATCAACCACGACTAACATTCATTTCATTCAATGGTTTCCATTCAGTTCATTCAATTGTTTCCAACCCTATGAAAAGCCATTTCCAGTGACATTGACATAGGGACGCCATATATGTTTACGAGATAAGACAAGTAAGGAAAAAAAGAGTTTACCTACATACTTACTCTGAGACGGGCTGTTATTAACGTAAGGTCATCTTTGATATAAGGCTGCATTTACACACTCCACCATCTATCTAAGTCTTACCGATAAACATCAGTGTTATCAACATTGAAAGTATTGAAACAATGAAATCTGTTTTATTTTATGTAGTTAATGTTAATTTTGGGTATCTGTGCGTGTAATTTCATTCATTTAAGTGACTCACATTATACATATGGCAAATTATAGGCTGCTATTTCCTGCAAAGTCGGGTACTTAATGGGAGCGGTTTTTTTTGTAAAAAGTATATCTGTGACCAAATGCCTTATAATGTATGTAACGTTGACGCTGTGATTGAATGAAAGTTAACTAAGTAAGGTTTTAATTCCTAATAAAAGTTCCTAAAGTATGCATAAATTTGCTTTTATAGAACTTTTTCCTTAGTAGGCATCAATCCCCCTCTGCTCCCCTACCTTTGAGTATACATTCAGAATGTATACTCAAAGCACTGTACATATTCAAGGATTCAATATCGGTTTCTCTGACAAGAAGGGACCAAGTTGCTAGACGGTAGTTCCACCGATGATTAGGGTTAGGAGGATAATTTTTTTATCCACAATTTATAAGCCCTTGGCATCATCTCACCTGACAGTAAGTGACGATGATGCCGAAGATGGAAACGGGCTTACCAACGCAATGGGAAACTGGCTATCTATCTCCATACCAGATCTCATCAATACTGTTTACATTGATCCCACCACCAACTGTGAAACTTGGTCATCTTTGACCAAACCGTGTTTACTAAGTGACTCCGTCGGGAATCGTACCCACAACTAGGGTTGTCCCGTTTCTAGAACCCTAGAAGAGACGTCTCGCTCAGGGTATTGCGGGACGCTAAATATTTCACTTTTTGAATGTAAGTAATAAATACTCATAGAAAAAAGTAATTTATTTTGTTTCTTGAAGTATTTTATGTTATTGTTTTTTTATAAATGAATTGCTTCCATATTATTGAGCACTTTGCTTTATGTAAGTACCTAATAAATTTTTCATGTTTGCGATTTGTAATAGAACAAGTGTTTTCATTTACTTCTCATACTGATTTGCAAAAAAAAATCTTACGTTTTAGTATTTTGTACAAAATTAATTGAATTCCGCTTTTTAAACCCTTGTCCCGCATTTTAAAACACAATTTTCCGCAAATTCCTATTTTAAAGTTGGCAAGCCTACCCGCAATCTCCTGAGAAAATATATATTAGTAAAACGGACACCCCCTGCCGCTCTCAAGATTTCGACTTCATCCCCTCGTCATCCAGATTTATACAGATTGGTTATAGCTTGGTTCTCGAACATATAAGGTTTCGCCGTGATTTTTTTTGCTCCGTTATTTGTTTTTAGAAATGTAATTTCACGACCGTTGTATGCAGTGTCCGGGGTGTACTGAGTGCTCCTGTTATCAAGCTATATAGTGACTTTAAAGAAATTGTACTTTACCGCGAAATTGAAACTCATGATCTACCTACTAATAAAATTGACCAATTTTCCCAAAAGGAAATTGTATAGTAGTTCAGAGTCTTTAGGATTTATAAGGCTAAGAAACAAATAATTTAGTACTTAAGTAATAAAAGTAAGTATTTATATTTAATATTCTAACTTAATTACTCTTCTAGTTTTTATCGTCTTTCTTTACAGTGGAAAATCCCAGCGGCGGGTATCTTTCTAATATCGGTCCCATACTTGATGGGTAGAACGCCATGAATTTGAATCTTTCACCCATTTTTTGCGGGTCTACTAAAATTTCATATGCATTTTTTATTTTTTCTTTGTCTTCTTCAGATTTAGCGTTTTCCAGGAGAACCTGAAATAAAAAAAGGTGAGTTATGTATGAATGACTTATGCGAAGGTTAGGTTTATTTATGGCGAGGTATTGTTCAGAACAGTTGTCTCTGTTGTTTTTTACGTGTAAAGAGTAAAGAAAATAACCACACTTTTATGCATTTCTTCAAATATTTTATTTTTTTAAACTTAGATGTAGGCATTTCTTGTAAAAGAGTCCGACGATATGTCAGGATTTTATTTAGGAATAAGAGAGAAAAAAAATAAGGTGCTTTGTCTAACTGTAGTGAAGTAAAACTGGTTTTTGTGGGCTAAAACAGAAAAAAATGACAAATAAGCGAACTTTGCAATTTTATTCTATAGAGAAAATTTTATAAAATCGTGTTTTGGCCTCCTACACTTTGTAGCAGACATATTGTAATAAATTATAAAAAAATGATAGGAAGTGTACACTGTATCGCACTCGGTTCTGGAACCGTAAGTTTTACGGTATAATAGTGACACCGTCTAATCTGCCGTAAGGAGAATGCATGGCGAAATAACGCGACCGTTTAAAGAGCCGTAAAGTTTGTATTGCATAGCACTATAATTTGTTATTTTATGCTCGTATGTTGACTTGTTGAGGTAAGGTTACCGGCTTGATTGGCATTGTTTTGAATGTGTGGTATAATAGAATAACACTATAATGACTGAATTTACGTCGTTAAAGGATTTAGATTCATAAATCTTCGCTCGCTCATTTACAGTTTTTTAAGATAAAATTTGGTAAAAAAAACTGTAAATGAGCGAGCGAAGCGAGCGATATTAGGTTCGGTAACGTTTGATTGATTATACAGTCAAAGAGCCTCGCGAAGCGAGGCTCCCCCCCACCCCCCATGGGTAGCAGTAAAAGGTGACAAGTTAGGAAAGTGACAATTTAGAAAAAAGACAAGTTTAAGAAAATTACGAAGTCGAACTGTAACTGATTGCACTATGTTACCACTTACGGCTATTTAAAATTATGTACTAGTGTGCCGTAAGCTTACGGCATCGTAACCGATCGTACTACGTTACCGCTAGCGGCACTCTTTATCTTTCCAAAATGATATATGTATTGCAGTTTCAACCGCAGAAAAACGACTTTATCCAACCCTCGATTTCGGGGTTTGCATTATTTTCTGAAAAGGTTTCGCCTTAATACTAGCTTTCGCCTGCACGGACATCGTTTTTATGACTGTCTTTGAGGGTAAGTGCTGCATTACTTTTCTCCAAATCCCTCAGGAACTATATCGGGCTATTCTGAGTAGCAGTTTATGCCACTTCCCATCCCCTCAACCAATTCTATACAAAAAAAAACACTTCAACCGTTGCTCCGTTGCTACGCCGACGTGCGTGAGCGTGGAAATGAGTTTTCCTCAGATCCCTCGGGAACTATGTCAGGATATGCTAAGTAGTAAATTATGTCATTTCCCACCCCCCTCAACCGTCTCTGTGAAAAAAATCACAACAATCTATTGCTCCGTTGCTATTAATTTTTCAGTTACCTCAGGAACTGCATCGGACTATGCTATTTTCACGGGATTAAAAGCAGTCAATGTCCTTCCCAGTGACACAGGCTACCTGTATGCCAACTTTCATCAAGATTGGTCAAGGTGTTGAAACGTGAACAGGCAACAAACAAACACATTTTCACATGTATAATGTTAGTAAGGATGTGTCCAAGTTTAGTACCCTACATAGGCTGATTATTACGTATAAAGACTCATTACCGATAGACACTTTAGCAAAACACATTTCAACGACGCCAATTGCATCGAAGGATTATTTGAACTATGAGCCGTTTCACCGAAAAGCCAAATTGTCGAAAGCCTAATTCACTGATTGTACGTTTCTTCTAAAGGCAAGTTAGCGAAAAGATCGAGCGAGCGATAATAGGTTTGATGATAAGACTGTCGAAGGGAAGAGATGGTGGACTGGGTGGAGATGAGCTTCGCTAAATAATCTTTCGAATGTAAAATCGGTGACATAGGTTTTTCGGTGAAATGGCCCATAGATCAAATAACCTTTCCATGAAATTAGCGTCGTTGAAATGAGTTTTGCTAAATCGTCTTTCGTTATTGAGTACTGAACCCTTGATTATTAGCTATGGCTAGTTTGTGTAGTATTTTTATGATGTGTATTATGACGACAAAAAAATCGAAGTTGAGATTTTGATGAGGATCGATTGCCTTAAACTAATAGTCTTAAAAAACAAACAAAAAAACCGGCCAAATAAGAGTCGGACTCGCGCAAAATAGGGTTTCGTAGTTTTTTTCTTTTTAACTCCTTGAGCGTGTTTTGAACTACCGGTAGGCCAGAAAAAATGTCTCCGTGGAGCGTGTTTTGGACTACCGGTAGACCAAATAAACTCTTATGTGATTGGTTGCCGTCTTACCGACCGTATAGGAACGAATCTTTTTATACACAAACTCTATCATGTTGTGACCTGTTTTATCCTCTTTTTATCGTTCAGCCATTCGAATATCATTCAAAAATAAATTATTTCCAAGCCGGGCGGCCATAGTCAGCCATATTGTTTTGCCGTGTCGTTTGTATTGTGAGAATAGTAAAGTGTGAAAATGAGTTTCAGACGTAAACGGTTCGTTTTGCTATATAAATCTCATATTAAAAAACTGGGAAAAGAATGAAGATTATGTTAAAATAATTAGTTTTTGAAATAATTGCAAAATAATTAGTTAAAACTGAGACTAAGTTTTGGTAACGGCAAAATGGCGAATTTTATTTTTTTGAACAAATAAAAAATTAATTTCAGACGTAAATAGTATGTTTTGTTATATAAATCTCATATCAAAATACTCGGAAAAAAATGTACTTTATGTGGAAGTGATTAGTTTTTCAAATATTTGCAAAAATAATTTGTGAAAAGTACGAAGTACTGTGCAAAACGGCAAAGTGATGAACTCCGTTTTTTGTCGTTGGAAACTTATCCTAATTTTGTAGTAAAACTATTGTGATTCGAAGTGAAATATTTAGTTTATATACATACACTTATGAAAGTGTATTATGCTATGATACTTTTAGTTTTTGCGAAAATGTGTAATAAGGTTGTGTAAGTGGGTGCATTCAGCGACTAAAAGTGCAAAAATCAAGATTTTTTTTGAAAATGATCATGAAAACCACAAAATGTCTTCATCAGGTGAGTTATTTCTAAATATTTTTTTACTTTTAATACCTAGGCAATTAATTAATCTTTACAACGGTATATAACAATAGTATATAACTTAGTTATATATTTACAAAAAACTTAAAAAATAGGTCCTAGCCGAGTCTGAACGACGTCAACCATGACTCAACACGCTCAAGGCACTTTAGCGGAAAAAATCGAATTACGCTCCACGGGTTAAATAAATGTGTATTTAAAAAAATACATATATTTGCAGTTGGTAATAGAACATTTTGTATGGAAAACCTATGAACTTTTTACAAATCCAACTGCACACAGTAAATTGGTCGACTATTTCTCCTAAACTAAGAAAGCCTACTTAGCCGTGGTAGTTTTCCTTTTAAATTGTTCATACTCAACACCCCACAAAATAGGGTACGTCAAAGAAAAAAAAAAGTCACTTTTTTTTGAGGGTGACTTTTTCTTCGTTGAGTTGGTACCCTAAATAAATTTTTTAAAGACTTTATTGTACGACTTTGTCGGCGTGATTAATATGTATACCTATACCAAATTAATATTGTCTGACGTAAGCCGTGGACAGATTGACTTCGGTATCTGTGTGTGTATGCGTGTTTGTGCGTACGTGTGTGTGTGTGTGTGTGTGTGCCTGTTTGTGAACGTGTGTGTCGAAAACCATCCGCTGCCTCCCCCAAGGATTTCCACAACGATCGATCTTGGCTTCCCGCGTCTTTCAATAAGTCGTCTGTCCACCGAGTGATAGGTCTGCCTACGCTACGTCTTCCGGTGGGTCTCTCCAGACCTTTACTGCCCCATCAGACATCTGTTCTACGAGTTATGTGGCCCACTCACTGCCCTTAAGCTTAGCAATTCTGAAGACTACGTTGGTTACTTTGGTTCCCCTACGGATCTCCTTATTTCTGATTCGTTTTATGTATTTAAATGTATATAAGTATTTACATCAAACTCAGGTTCCCATAGTACTTAAATGGACTTTTAACAACCTCCGTGGCGTAATGGTTAAGTCGTATTAGTTTCACATCACGAGGTCGCGGGTTCGATTCACGGCGGAGTCTAACTTTGTAAGAATCGGTTTGGTTGGTGGAAGCGCATTTTCTTAGCCCGCCTGGCTAGGTACCACCATCTTATCTTAATCTTGCCACTTAACATCAATGCTAACAACATTGATGTGTTCCAGCTTGAAGATAGCCAGTTCCCAATTGCGTTGGGGAACTTTGGTAAACCCGCTTCCATCTTCGGCATCATCGTCACTTACAATCAGTTGAGATGATGCCAAGGGCTTACCAATTGTGGACAAAAAAAATAATTATAGTTTGGGGCCTATCTAGCCATATGTGATTTGAACCGAATATTATGTACCTACCCTAATCATTACTAATATTATAAATGTGTTTGTTTGTTACATTTTCACGCTTCAAAACCTTAACTAATCTTGACGAAATTTGGCATGGAGGTAGCCTGTGTCACGGGGAAGGACATAGGCTACTTTTAATCCCGTTAAAATAGCATAGTCAGATGCAGATCCTGAGGGAACTAAAAAAAGAGTTTTATTGATGATATTTCTAACATCGTAAAGGAGCAGCGGTTTGTTGTGAATTTTTGCTCAGAGATGGATGGGAAATGACATAAACTGCTAACTAGGATAGCCTGAGACAGGTCCCGAGGAATCTAGGGAAAACTCATTTCCAGGCTCGCGCACGTCGGCGTCGTAAAAGAGCAACGGATTGACGTGTTTTTTTTTTTGAATAAAAATAGTTGAAAAGGTGAGAAGTGACATAGACTGCTGATCTGGATAGCCAGATACAGTTCCCGAGGGACCTGAAGTAAACCCCTGCCTACGCTCCACCACTCACCCTCAAAGACAGTCATAAAAACGATGTCCACGCGAGCGAAGCCGCGGGCAAAAGCTAGTACATTTCATCATCATCATATCAGCCGAAAATCGTCCACTGCTGGATAAAAGCCTACCCCAATGATTTTCACGACGACCGGTCCTGCGCTTCCCGCATCCATCGGCCTCCCGCGATCTTCACCAGGTCGTCGGTCCACCACGTGGGAGGCCTGCCTACACTACGTTTTCCGGTGCGTGGTCGCCACTGAGAACTTTAGTACCCCATCGGCCATCAGTTCTAAGAGCTATGTGCCCTGCCCACTGCCACTTCTTTGGTTCTCCTGCGGATCTCCTCGTTTCTGATTCGATCACGCAGAGAAACTCCGAGCAAGTACATTTATAAACTCAAATTACCTTTAACCGGGTCTCTGCTTGCATTCGCTCCAAAAACTCCTTCTGTTTTATAGGTCCAAGCACAATGGCGTAGTTTTCGTTGTTCGGTGTCTTTGATACGGCTATCCGTAGCTGGTGGAAGTCCACGTCAGCTGTGAGATCGCACTGTCCGGGGTTCTCTAGCGGATCAACCACTTTATGTTTGTGGAAGGCCTGGAAAAGAAGCGGTACTGATATTATAAAAAACCGGCCAAGTGCGAGTCGGACCCGCGCCCTGACGGTTCCGACTTTTTTTTATTTTTTATTAAAAATTTGAGTGCGTTTGATGCGTACTGATGAACACGCAAGCTCAAATAGTGTCTAAAAGAAAACACTCATCAAGGAGTACAATAATTGAAGGATTTTAAACTTGTAGTTGAAAGAATGTACTCCCATACGTCATGGTTATTTTTTCATCTGCAAATGTAAGGTGTAGTTAAAAAAAAATAAAAAAAAAATGTGATATAACTACAAATTATCAATTTTCGGTTTTTAGGGTTCCGTACAAAAAAAAACGGATATAGGATCACTCGTGCGTCTGTCTGTCTGTCCGTCCGTCTGTCACAGCCAATTTGCTCCGAATCTACTGGAACAAATCAGGTGAAATTAGGTAGGATGTTTCATAGTTTATTTCCTGTTTACAATATAAATTGTGTTGGACATTAATATAAACATACATTTAAATCAAATGAAATCTTTACACATTAGGTGAATTATTAAAACATTAAACAATATCAAATATTAATAAAGCGTCGGTGGCTCAACCGGTATGAATCGTGAGGAAACCTGCACACGCCTGCGAAGAAACTCGAAGGTTGTGTGTGAAGTCGACCAACCCGCACTGGGCCCGCGTGGTCGACTAAGGCCTAATCGCCCTGATTCAGGGTAGGCTCGAGCCCCTCGGTGGGGACGTATATGAGCTGATATAATAATAATAAAATAGAGCACTACAACAATTATAATTCAATAAACATATTTGTCAAATAGATTAATATGTCATTAAAAAACATTAATAATATCAAATAATAAAAAGACACTAAAATTACAATAATAAAAAAAAACATGTCATATATATTAAATTGTAAATTGTGAAAAAAAACATAAAAGAAAATTATGGATAGATAAAATAGCCAAAGTTTTAACAAAAATAATGTCAATAAAAATCTATAACCCATGAGTCAGGTAGTCAGTTACGGAATAAAAGCACTTTTCCAACAAGAAGGCCTTGAGCATATTTTTAAAAACTTTATGCTCTCGGATTCTTTTCAGTTCAGCAGGAAGAGCATTAAACATTGTTATAGCTTGAAAACGAACACAATGTCCCGCTATTCGTATTTTAGGGTGAATGGTATGAGGGAGATCTTTTCTCCGTGTCAACAGTCGCTTCTTTCTCTCTTCGCTACTTTCATACCGATCCAGGTTTTTGACAAGGTCAGTTAACAGCACTAGAATGTAGAGGCTAGGCGCCGTCAGTATTTTCAGCCTCAAGAAATATTCTCTGCACGACTGCACTTGCGGAATCTTGACTATCGTCCTGAAGGCCCTCTTTTGTATAATGAATACCTTTCTGATATTGTAGTTGTATCCATTACCCCAAAATTGTATGGTGTATCTTATTCTAGACTCCAATAACGCATAATACACTATTTTTAGTTGGTCAAGAGTAGTTTCTTCTCGTAGACTTCTGATTGCGTATCACGCTGAGCTTACTTTGGCTACTATTTTATTAACTTCCTCTTTCCAGCGGAGTAAGGAGTCTATTTGAGCACCCAGATTTCACCGAGTCCACCAACATCACTACATCACCATTTAGACTAATTTTTAACGTATCTTTTATCCTGGTGGTGCTCTTAAAAATAATTACATTTGTTTTGCTAGTATTTAGCTTTAAGTTATTTAGAGCGAACCACTGGAAAAGGCCCTTAGAGCTCTATTCACTTTGTGGTTGAGATCAGCTATGCTATTAGCGGAGATAACTGCATTCGTATCATCGGCAAAAGCTACGAGTTCCGAATCCGTTATTTCATTCACCATGAAGTTGTTCAAATCATTGGTTAATATGATAAATAGAATGGGACCCAGAACGGAGCCCTGAGGTACTCCTCTCTTAACTTTTTGCAATTTTGACCTGTATGTTTTCTCATGGCCGTTCTCAGTGGTTTAATTTCCACAAATTGAAAACTGTTTGAAAGATAGGATCGGAGCAATTTCAGGAATTTTCCTCGCATACCATAATAGTGTAGCTTCTCTATTAATATCTCATGGTCTACCATGTCAAACGCGGAACTGAGGTCTAGACACAGACCCTCAACCTTCTTTCTATCATTCAGTCCAGCAGTCACACCATCAACTAGAGCTTCTATAGCATCATTGGTGCTAATGCCTTTTTGATAATCATATTGCTTTTTACTTATGACATTTATTGTGTTTATGTGCGCAAGCAATCGTGACTTTATAAGCTTTTCAAATATTTTTGACAAAATTGGGAGCAGTGCAATAGGTCTGTAATTCTTTATTTCAGTCTTTACATCCTTTTTTTGGTTGGTCCGGAAATAATGCTTGTTCATAACAGTTGTTATAGAAGCTGGCTAGTGGTCCAGCCAAGATGTCAATATTTTCCTTTACTACGGCAATAGGCATTTTATCAAATCCACAGGATGTTTTATTTTCCAAAATTTTACAATAACAGCTATCTCTTTCGGAGAAACTTTAGACAAATTTGCACATTCATCGACTATTTATACACTATCTTTTAAAAGAGTCAAGGCATGCTGTTTGTTTCCAGTACTATAATCCCGACCATGTTCAAAGTTATTAGAAAATAATTCAACAATTTGCTGGGTATCATCTACGATTTTTTTGCTCTGATCAGTAGTTTTTCTCTTGTCTGTGTATCCTTTGTTTCTGTGTCTGTTTACTACTTGCCATATGGCTTTAGTTGAATATTTAGCCTTAACGAGCTCATTTCTCACAGCTATTCTTTTAGCATTTTTGATTGCTCTTCTGAATATTCTTATGTAGTTTTTCCTATATTTAATTAATGTTTGATCGTTATTCATTTCGTTTGCCGTCATAAGAAATCTTTTCATTTTGCTAGCTGTTCTGATACCCTTGGTTATCCACTTTATTTTCTGATCTGTCCTTAGTCTTATCCTTTTCTTTTTTTTACGGAAGCTTTGTAAATATTTGTTAAGTTAGTTAAAAAACTGTTTACTCCGTCGTTTTTCCAAGTGTGAGTCATTATTTTCTCCCTGAACTCATCATTATTATATTTATTATAAATCCTTTTTTCTACATAAATTATCTTGTCAACAGTATTACACTTCGTGTCTTTAGGAATTTTCAAGTCACATAGTAGCCCTGCATGTCCATCGGAAAGACAATTGTGATCCACCTTGAATTGGACTATATTTTCGTTCGGCAAGTTCGTTAGTATGTCGTCAATGCATGACTTTTTGTCGTTTCTTATAAAAGTCGCTTCCTCTAAAAGTGCCCTAAAATTGTAAGAAGCCAACAGTGATAAGAATTCCCTTTTTTGTTCGTCATCATTAAGCAGGTATAAGTTAAAATCACCACATATAAGACATTTCTTGTTGAAAAAGTACGTTAACAAAAGCCCAAGTCTCCCCAAAAATAATTCAAAATTGCTTCTCACTGGGTTACGATAAACACAACAGACATTGAGTTCAAGATTTTTGTCTTTTATACCACAAATCTCAAATTCTTCTCTCTTATAATATTTTTTACATATATCAAGGTCCTCATATTCACAAGGTATTCTACCCAAGATTAGGCTCCCTCCTCGTTTCATATTCACTCTAGTATTACTTATGGTGTAATTCTATGACCAAAACACAAATGTGCAAGGCAAATAATATTTTTTTTAATGATTTACGGGGGGAAAATTAGGAAATTAAAAAAAGTTTTGGTTTTATTCTTGAAAATTGACCATTCCCCCCTCCTGATCTCCGAAACTACTGAGGCCACAATTTTGAAAAAAAATACAAAATATATTTCATTGCTTGTAGATTACAGGAAATCCTATAAGAATTCAATCAATTGATAATAAAGTGGTAAACTCAATATAATACGTTCACTTATGAAAAATAGTTTACTAAAACACCACTAGATACCGCTAGTAGTAGTTAACTCGCGTCTTACTGTGAGGATTTCAAACGTAATATAAGAATAATATCATAGTCGCCGTTCGAGCTCGTTTGAGACGGTCGTTTGCACCTGTCCTGCGTCGCGTTTAGTGCACATTCCATCGCAATTTTATCACTGTTTAGCTATTTACGCCCTACGTGCACTCGCATTAAAGTGTAATTTACTAGTGACTGCACTCAAACTAAAACTGAAATGGCTAGTGACGATTTGTGTCCCGATATTATTTGTACCAAGTGCGGAAAAGAGGTAAATGATCCAGTACTATGCAGTGCGTGTCACGCCAATCTGCACTATGCGTGTGCCAGCATCACCGAGCTTGGGTACAAAAGGATGAATACGGAAAAGAAGGCAAGCTGGAGATGTCCTACCTGCCGAAATGCGCCTGCTCCTTCTACTCATCCTCCACCTGCTTCTACTACTGCTGAAACCACTTTGGCGGATCTCATGCAAGAACTACGGAGCTTTCGATCCTCTGTTGAAACCGAACTTAGTGACGTCAAAAAGTCAATAACAGCATTGAATAAAAGATGGAGCGATCTTGATTTACGCGTGGAAAAAACAGAGGGTAGGATTTCCTCGCTGGAGGATGAAGTCGCACCACTCCCTTCCGTGTCAAAAAACCTAAAACAAGCCGAAAGTACCATCGAAAGCCTGCTGCAAGAAAATAATGATCGTGACCAATTTTCAAGGCTTAACAATTTGGAAATTTCCGGAGTACCTGTCACTAAAAGCGAAAATTTAAGCAACATCATGGTTACTCTGTCAAGTAAAATTGGTTTCAAGCTGATAGATTCGGATATCGACACCGTACACAGGATTCGCCGTTTTGTGGCCGATAGGAGTACCAACGATACTCGCCCACCCGCCATAATCGTACGATTTACCCAGCGCAGGAGAAAAGATGAGTTTCTGGCCGCAGCCCGGGCGCGCCGTGGCCTCACCACGGCCGACCTCAACATAACAGGAGCGGCCTCCCAGGTCTTTGTAAACGAACATCTAACGCCTGGCAATAAGCTGCTGCTAAAACAAGCTATAGAAAAGGTACAAAATAAGTTTTTAAAAAATCTCGACTTTCGCACTGGTACATGGTTCTCCGACTATAAAACAGCTGCCAAAAGATATAACATCGCCTCTCTAAAGTCTAGGAGGGTTTATCATGATCAAGTGTGCTTATTCAAAATAATAAATAACATTATTGACTCTCCCGCACTATTAGCTGAAATTAACTTTAGGATACCACCACGCATATCCTCTCGCACAAAAACAACCTTTTCAATATCTCCTTTTTCGACAAATTCTGCCAAAAATAGTTTCTTCAGACGATCGACACGCAATTTCAATAATGACTTTTCTGATGTAGACATTTTTAATACTACTTTGGGTGCTTTTAAAAGTGCGATTAGAAATAAGTTAAATTAAAAATAGTTGTAAAATTAATATTGTCTCAGGGCTCGTATATTTCATGTTTTATTTTTATTAAGTGGAACTCCAGGTCGTTTTTAATTTAAAATTTATATGTAATACTATATATAAGACTGTTTGTTTCCTAAATTAATAAAATAAAATAAAATAAAATAAAGTAATATTTTGTATTTGACTTTGGCATTGTATGGAACCCTCTCCACGCGAGTTCAACTCGCACTTGGCCGGTTTTTCCTTTACCTACTTGTGCTGTGAGACCATGCTTCCTGACAAATTTCATGATTCAAGGTCAACGGAAAGAGGCGTTTTTCGATTGAGTTGACTCAGAAGCTTAATTTTATTAGATCTTAGTATTTGCAAGTATTTGATATTAATTTTAACTTGATACCTGAGTACCTGAGAAAAAGGGTCTCGACAGACAGACAGACGGGCAACGAAGTGATCGTAAAAGGGTTCCTCTTTTCCTTTTGAGGCACGAAACCCTTAAAACATGTTAAATACCGATCAATTGCGGACCCGCGTACAAAGTGTTCCGTACCACTACACCTTTGGATTGGATCCGAAAACATGTTTATAATATGACAAATCACAAACTAACGTAAGCTTTACTTTCATTTTCGCAGAGATGATAATGTGGACTTTGTTCGGAACCAAGTTTTAATTTGCGCGCCTCGAACAGACTTAGACCACAGATGAGATACTAGTTACTACGTAACAGATACTGCACTTCCTTATAAAACGAAAATACCTACGCATTTATTTACCTACTCCTTCCCACTGTCAGACAATACACGGAAACATGGATATTAAGGCGCTCGACTTAGCGGTTATAACAGCGTACACGGGCGGCGCGCGAATTGCGGCGGCGATTATACGGCGTTCTGGCGCTCACAACATGTGTAGGTACTTATCTCGCCTGCTCGACCCAGTGACGGGAGCCTGCTTAGACTGACAAAACACATTGGTAGAGGTACTTAACCTGTGAAAGCTATTAAAAATCATCCAAAAAGTAAGAGCCTTACCCTAAAAGTGTCTCCTTTTTCTCCTTCGTGGCCATAGTCCGCTATGAGGGCTATGCCGCCATATTTGTCGACTCGTTCGCCCAGCTGACGAGCGATGCCGAGACTTCGTGCGCTTACTTCTAAGTCCGTTCTGTCACCTGCGGCATTTATTAATATTTTATCAGTACACAGAGGATTCTATCCCGGCCCTATTTTCTGATCCCGTGATTTGGAGATTGTCAAAAGAAATCCCGAGATCCCGGGATAGGCCTGGAATTAAGGATAGGTAATAAATGTCAGAGTAGCATACAAAATCTGCTTTTTATAAAAATAAAATGGTTTGAAATGCCCGAAATCAGAAAAAAGTACGAACTTCAAGGAAGTTTCATCATCATATCAGCTGATATATGTACGTTCCCATCGAGGGGCTCGAGCTTACCTTGAATTAGGGCGAATTAAATTTGATAAAATTCAATTTTTTTACTTGCATCATTTACAGTCACACCAAAATTTATTTAAAATTTAAGTATTATTTTAATCTGTAAAATAAAATATCATGTCAAACTAATTCTAGGTCATAAGTCAAATATTATTTTTTTTATAAATACCTAACTAACTATCAGTCAATAAATAACCCGCCCCTTACCGAACCCGGCGCAAAGGCGCCCATTACACCAGCTGCATTACCCCGCTGAATGGCAATGGCCAACCTTTGCACCAGGAACGAACCGGAGCGGGAGTCACCGCTTATATCATTAAGCCTCGCTCCCAAATCATTAATGAATTGCTTCGCATCTGTCCCCCAACTGCCCATAGTCTCCACGGCAAAAGGAATGAAACTGTATTGCGGAGCTAACGCCGCGTACTTCAGCCTCTTCTTCTGCGCAGCGGCTTCTGCCGCCGCCGACGGCAAGAGGACGGTCCGACTCAGGTGGCTGGCGGCTACCGTGCTGACGCAAGTTGCATCCCATCCATCCCCATACTCCTGAATAAACTAGAACACTACGGAATACGCGGTACCCCATTGCAACTATTTAGGGACTACTTACAAGATCGGACCCAAAGAAACAAAATAAAGGACCACATTAGTCAAGACGTCAATATTACTTACGGTGTCCCACAAGGTAGTATCCTTGGTCCGAGTCTCTTTTTGTTATATATTAATGACCTCTGTAATCTTAGCCTCAACCAAGGGAACATCTTTACTTTTGCCGACGACACTGCGCTGGTCTTCAGTGGCAAAACTTGGGCGGAGGTCCGAACCCTTGCAGAAACAGGACTAGCAACTGTATCGAAATGGCTGGAATGTAACTTGCTATCCCTCAACATAGCCAAAACAAAATACATCCCTTTTTCAATTACCGCAAGAAGCTCTCCAGATATTAATTTCTCCATTCGTGCTCACACATGTAAAACTAAAGAAAGTTGTAACTGTATTCCCATAGAAAGAACGAAAAACATTAGATATCTTGGAGTTCTTTTAGATGAAAGGTTGTGTTGGAAGAAACAGTTAGAAATGCTGACGCGTCGGGTACGTAACCTTGTTTACATATTCAGAAAACTGAGGCATATAGCCAATCATGGCTTAGTAAATTCAATATACCTTTGCCTATGCCAAACAATAATATCATATTGCATCACTTCATGGGGTGGTGCCTATAAGACTAGTATGCTTCCTCTCGAGAGAGCCCAACGAGCGGTTATAAAGGTTATGACATTTAAGCCATTTCTTTATCCCACGACGGATGTTTATCGAGAAAGCAAATTCCTAACAGTTCGACAAATATTTATTCAACAATTGATTCTGTCACAACATAAGCTTATTGATATTGCGGAAATTAATCATTTGAATTCGAGCCGAAGAAGAAAAGATAGGATATTCATGCTGTCTTGTGTTTGCACCTCTTTTGCTCAAAACTCTAAATTATTTTTAGGACCTTATTTGTACAACTTGGTTAGCAAATCGAACCCAGATTTATACACGTTGAACAGATACCAATGTAAGGACTTCTTGTATAACTGGCTGCAAAGACTTAGCTACGATGAAACAGAAAGCCTCCTAATTCCTTCTAACTAAAACATTGTATTGAAAACAGCAATTATTTATCCACTTACTTATTTATTCGATAATGGATTAGCTTGTTCATTATCAACTGACTATTCCCCATGGTATCAGGTATTATGGGCAAGCTATCATTTAAAACAAAACAAAATAAAATAACTTACCATCACATTTTTTTTTTTTTTTTTTTACATACCTATACTTATATACATATTTACACTCGAACTCACACGTATATCACACACACATACAGAGAAAGACACATAACAGCAGAACCCAGTTACAAACCTACTAACCTACCCTATCCATTGAAATAAGACCATTTAAAATGTACATTGTCACTCACGATAACGTCTGCATTGTACCTAAGGCGACACAATAAGGTTTGCTGATGTCTACGACACAGGTCTTCCTAGTGTAGGCATTAGCCGTATCAATTTAACTTTTACCTGCCTATCGTACTTAATATCTTAATATTATCGTGAATTACTTAAGAAAACAAGTGTATCTCTAAAACCTTTAGTTTAAGATGCTATTGTAAATTACTTTCTGTTAATAAATTTATTATTATTATTATTATATAAGGCACTTGCCGTTCAAATTCAAATTAAATGTTAATTTTTGAAATAAACAACATCTGCCTTGGCATAATACTAACTTTTAAAATAAAAATCGATTACAGTGATCAAAATTACTTAGGTGCTTTGTTTTGGTTATGGTGCGAATTTAAAATTTTTCAAGGCTTTTATGTAAATAAAGTTTTATAACAAGTTTAACCACCAACCAAAATATAACATTTTTTATTATTTCCAAAATAAGGAATTTCACTTTTGCCAAATTCATTGAAATTAATGTAAGACTGTCGCAAAACAGGTTCAACTTGTTAAAAACCGGCAAAGTGCGAGTCAGAACCGCACACATAGGGTTCCGTACCATCATACTAGATGGAGCTAGTATAAGGAAGGGTTCCGCACCATCATACTAAATAACGCTAGTTTCTTCAGGTTAAAAAAAACACTTTTTTGTATGGAGACCCACTTATTTTTTCACTTTTTTAAAATTTTTGTATTATTTCTAGCGGCTACAGAAATACGTCATCTGTGATAATTTCAACTGTCTAGCTATCACGGTTCATGAAATACAGCCTGGTGACAGACGGACGGACAGACAGACAGACGGACGGACAGCGAATTCTCAGTATTAGGGTCACACTTTTACCCTTTGGGTACGTAACCCTAAAAACTAAACATCGAGCCAAAATTTACAAAACACCTTAAAAATTTTGAAATTCGCGTCATAATCGGCATTGATGGCTTAAAGAGCCTTGCGAAGCACGGAAATGGTCTGCGACAAAAATACCTCTAACATTCCAACCCATCCAGGTAATGACCGTGCTTCGGAACAGTTAACCTGCGTGATCGACCCAACCGAGCAAGTCGCACTGAGCTGAGACCGCTTCGGGTTATACTCATGGTCAATTCGATTTTCCTTAAAAAATATTACACCCCATTTCACATCTATCATATTAAAGGGCGATTTTTGCAATGTCACGACTAAGTGTTATTTTTATTTTAACTTTCGAGCGACGAAGGAGTGAAGAAGGTATTACTTTCGAGCTACGAAGGAGTGAAGAAGGCATTACTTTCGAGCGACGAAGGAGTGAAGAAAGTATTACTTTCGAGCGACGAAGGAGTGAAGAAAGTATTACTTTCAAGCGACGAAGGAGTGACGAAGGTATTACTTTCGAGCGACGAAGGAGTGAAGAAGGTATTACTTTCGAGCGACGAAGGAGTGACGAAGGTATTACTTTCGAGCGGCGAAGAAGTGACGAAGGTATTACTTTCGAGCAACGCGACAAAGGAGTAAAGAAGGTATTACTTTCGAGCAACGGGACGTAGGAGTGAAGAAGGTATTGTCGAAGTTGAGATTTTGATGGGGATCGATTGTCTTACACTAATAGAGTCCAAAAAACCAAAATAAAAAATGTGTGTGGGTGTTTGTGTGTCTGAACGTCCGTCCGGTGCCCTAGTTCCCAAACTACTGGACGGATGTGGGTGAAATTTGGCTTATGGCAATATAATTTTTATATCTCCAGGCGTTCTTTTTTTTTAATTTCTCATATCTTGATTTTTTAAGGTTGCCACCACAGTAAAATATCACATAATTTTTTTACTCAAAAATGGCGCCGACTATTTTAATGAAACTCGGTAACTGTATATATGGTCTACAGTACGAGAAAGTCCCAAGAAAAATTGGAATTAGGTATCTGCCATACAAATCCAGGTTATTTGTTACTTTCTCTAAAAAGGCTCTAACGATTTTACTGAAACTTTGTAAATAACAAGGACTTAATAAAGCCTACTTCACAGTGTCCTTAATTATTCTGGGAAAAATCTGAGTAAGGTACCTCCCATACAAACCCAAATTATTTGTAAATTTTTCATCAAGTCTGGTATAGCTTTATTCTTTGCTACTAAGCAAGTGTAATGTTTATTGTAGATTTGTTTATGCCCGACTTTGACAGAGGGTGAACGCTTCGCGAGAAATTATGCACAGCGTGGCTGTACAATTTATTTTGTTTTTGCCTTCAAAGATAGATAGTTTGAGCTCTGCTAGCTTGTGTTAAGGTATAGAGGAAGAAGACTGTACATGTACCATCCAATGAAATAAATAAGGAAAAGGACATTTGCCTGCATCGAGCGGGGGTCGAAGCAGCATCTTGATGGCAGCAGTCTCCTCCGCCGATATCCGATATCTCAGTTTGCCGACGCTGTCCAAGTCTATTAGCACTTCCCGCCAGCCGTTCTCCGTTTTCTGTAAAATATCAACAACAACAAGTTCAGGATTACTTTGAGCGCGAATCGCAAAATAGCGGACCTCTGATTCTTGTCAGTCAAGTACAAAAGCGTATTTCTCAGGCGCTTGCAATTTGTAAAAGAACTATTTACAAAATTAACAAAGAATAATTGAAAACGAACACGTTAAAAAACCGACTTCCATCGCAACAACTTTGTACATTTTTGCATTATTATTTTTGGTTTTTGTTAATTTTATAATAAAGTACTACACCGATTTTGAAAAAAAATATATGGGACCACACGGGATGCACTAGCTTTCAAATAAAAAAGAATCATAAAAATCGGTTCACCCAGTCAAAAGTTCTGAGGTAACACACATAAAAAAAACATACAGTCGAATTGAGAACCTCCTCCTTTTTGGAATAAATTCGTACCATCCGGCAGTGAAGAAAATGTGTTACAGACACCAAAAAAAAGAAGAACAATGAAACCTAAATAATAACCTAAATTTTATATCGTTATATGTTACATCTAAATGCTAGGTATATAGTATTTACTATGGATGACTATGGGCACATCACTAGTTACGTCAAACTAGCTTATGTCAAATCAGCATTCTCTAGACGGCCGGCCGCGCCATAGTACTAATATACATATACTTTGCTAATAGCATAGGGGAAGCCGATGGATGCGGGCAGCGCAGGACCGGTCGTCGTGGAAATCCTTGGGGGAGGCCTTTGTCCAGCAGTGGACGATTTCCGGCTGATATGATGATGATGATGATAGGGTAAGTGCTAAGATTAAAAATAGAGTTTAAAAAAACTTAAAAAATCACGCTTTAACAGCACATCAAACTAAAAAGTGAACAATAATTCTTAATATAAGCTGAAAAAAATAATGAACGAAAAATACAAGATTTTTGTGAAAAAAGCGTGGGTTGCTCGATATACGAAAAATATGGCACAAAGCGCCCCACCCTGTTTTCACTATAATTCTATTATTTTTCGTTCATTATTGTTTTCAGCTTGTATTATGAATTATTATTCACTTTGTATTTTGATGTGCTTTAAATGCGTGTTTTTTTAGTGTTTTTCAATATATTTATTTTTCAATTTTTAGTTTGATGTGCATTTAATCCTGACGATCCTGATCAGGATAATGAGATGAACTTATGAAATTATTGTATTGTCACTGATTCTTGATAAATGTACAAAGTTTGAACTAAATCTGTCCGTTTAAAGTGGTTTAAAATTAGTGCAAAGGAGTCGGTTACAAACATACATACATACAGTGGAAGCTAATAAAAGCGTGATAAAAAAAATCAAGTCACTTGGTAAGTGCGTTTTTACTTTCGAGCGACGCGACGTCAGAGTATAAGAAGGTATTGTGATTGCAGATAATCGAACTTGAGATTTTGATGGGGATAGATTATTATTATTATATCAGCTCATATACGTCCCCACCGAGGGGCTCGAGCCTACCCTGAATCAGGGCGATTAGGCCTTAGTCTACCACGCGGGCCCAGTGCGGGTTGGTCGACTTCACACACAACCTTCGAGTTTCTTCGCAGGCGTGTGCAGGTTTCCTCACGATGTTTACCTTCACCGTTAAAGCAATCGGTAATTATATGTACGTAAGTTTTTGAAAAACTCATTGGTACATTGGCCGTCCAGATTTGAACCCGGTACCTCTGGTTAGATGGACCGGGTCGTTACCGGTTGAGCCACCGACGCTTATACGGGGATAGATTGTCTTACACTAATAGCACAGTCTAAAAATCCATATCTTAAACTGTGCTAATAAACTATTAACTAAAAAAATATATGTATTGGTCTGTGCGTATATTTATTAAAATGTTACATATTACAAGCTTTTATTTATCTTGCAATGTAAGTATGTATGTTTGTTTGGACGGAATCTTGCAACTCAATTTTGAAGCAGATATCTTCAACCGATTGAGCTGAATTTTTGTTATACACGTTCAGTTTGGATGACAATGCATGGTTAAGTGTGTGAGGTCATTTTAAATCCAACATGTCGGCAAACCAAAATGGCGGACTAGGCATTTTTATTGCACTCCTACAATATAGATATTAAATATAAAGGGTTTGCTGAGAAGAATGTGAAATTATTAATATTCTGCATTTTTATTGCACTCCTACAATATAGATATTAAATATAAAGGGTTTGCTGAGAAGAATGTGAAATTATTAATATTCTTGAAATTAAAGCTTGTACCTAAAAGTTAGTAGGTTTTTCGATAATTATTTTTATCGTATGAGTAGATCTGCAGGTAAGAACGTTTTTACGTTGGCGGGTTCAAGTTAATAAACTTTCAACGTGTTTAAAATAAAAATAAAATGGTGTTTGATTCCAAGGGCTTATCAATTGTGGATAACAAAAATTACAATATATTGAGCTCCAAAGTGACCCTTTCGGTAAGTCCCCCCCCCTATGCTAGAGGTTAGAGGCTCTAACTGTTTAACTATGGCACTTAAAATTTTGAAAAAAATACAGATACTAAAAACAGAAATATGCCAAAATGAGCAAACGTCCATTTATATATTTTGCCTATAGACCTATACATCCATTTTTATTAATAATAAAAAAAAAGAAAATCAGATGTTATAAAAAATTACCCATACAAGTGAATGTTGTATTTTACTGCACCTCCTTAATATTTAAGATCTACAGTTAAATAAATAAATAAATAAATTTATGAGCGTCGGTGGTGTAATGGCTAGGGCCGCTGCTTCTAGTCCGGGAGGTCGTGGTTCGAATCCTGCCACGTACAAATGTGTTTTCGATTTCATATGTACGTTTATCTGACGCTCTTACGTTGAAGGAAAACATCGTGAGGAAACCTGCACATACCTGCGAAGAAACTCGAAGGTTGTGTGTGAAATCGACCAACCCGCACTGGGCCCGCGTGGTCGACTAAGGCCCGATCGCCTTAATTCAGGGTAGGCTCAAGCCCCTCGGTGGGGACGTATATGAGCTGATATGAATGAATGAATGAACAGTTATAAAATTTTGTAGATACATTTTTAATTATGTATAACGAAAAATAAAAAAATGAGTCTTTTGACAAACAAAAAGTACTCCCAAACGCAGCACGAAAAAAATATGTTTGCGTATGGGGTATCATTGAACTGATGTTTTGTAATAAAGTAGTGCTTTCTAACAACTTATTTTTGTCAGATGTACCGTTCCTAATATACACTGCTCATTATTTCCTAGGGATATTTTAAAAGTTCTCATGCAAAGCATGGTTTCTTGATAAGCTATTAAGATTTACTTAGGACATGTGCAGTACACGGTATAAAAAACTTTCGAGATTGGCAAGTGCTATTTTCAACCGACTTCAAAAAGGAGGAGGTTCTCAATTCAACTGTATGCTTTTTGTCGAATGTGAACTGATTTTTAAAATTCTTTTTTTATTCGAAAGAGTATACTCCCGAGGGGGTTCCATTGTCACCAAGTCAGGATCTGATGATGGGATCCCAAGGAAATCGAGGCCAACCCTCAATTTTATAAGCAAGTTTTACGTGTTTCATGTATTTTATAAAATAATGAAAGTGTTTGCGTCTGGTAGTCATCATCTCATGTTGATGAGCTGATGAAGGAAGGTACAACTCCTTAACGGTTAGGAAATAAACGATAATTACGAGTACCTTCTCAGTTCTTATAAACATAGGTATTACTAATTTCATAAAATCTGCGCCATTCTTCTATGACCACATAAAAACACAATTTAATTTTCCGCGCGTTTTTGTAAAAAACCACTGACGACTAAATTAATTCATAAGAAATGAGAGGGTAAATATAGCACTCGCTCATCTCGAAAGTTTCTACCCTACACATGTCCTAAGTAGTTTTTATAGTTCTTCAAAAAACCGTGTTTTGTATGAAAAGTATAAAAATATCCCTTGGCAAAGTTGATGTGTGTATGTATTAAAGCTCGTCAAATTCATTAAAAACATAAAAAAGTGTCTCTGGTGTTCCTATTGGAACTAGGAAAACGATTTAGGGTATCGCTGAGACAAATAGTTTTCAAGTACTGACTCCGGTACCACACCCTGGACACTGCATATAAACGGTCGTGAAAATTTCTAAAAACAAATGACGGAGCAAACAAAATCACGGCGAATCCGTACGTTCGAGAACAATCTGGGTAACGAGGGGTGAGGTCGCAATCTAGAGAGAGGCAGGGAGTATCCATACTGTATGTTAGTACTAGTATATATTATATACTTTGCCGGTACCCTGCATTATGCGTGCCTCAACACGCACGTTGTCTAGTTGTTATATTTTTATAGTATTCTAGAGTTTCTATAATTTCACTTTTATACACTTGTATATGTATTTGTATAGTAGAACTTCAGATGTGAATTTTATTTGGCAGAAGTCCTCTAAAAATTATTAGGGCTATAGAAATTAGCAATAAGGAATTATGCTCACCTCAAATTTATGGATCGGTAATACATCGAAAAACTCGTGGGCAATGAACCATGAAAAGTTATTTGGCACTTTCTTCAGGTCATAATACCAATAGACTTTAATTCCGCTTACAGTTTGACCCTGAAATGATAAATAAAACAAGAGTCAACATAAGGTGTTGTGTTGTTGTCCTAAGGGTCATATATAAAGTACAGGGATCCTAATTTTGATAAATAAAACAAGTGACAACACAAGGTGTTGTGTTGTCCTAAGGGTCATACATAACGTACAGGGGATCCTAATTTTGATAAATAAAACAAGCAACATAAGGTGTTGTGTTGTTGTCCTATGGGTCATACATAACGTACAGGGGATCCTTATTTTGATAAATAAAACAAGAGTCAACATAAGGTGTTGTGTTGTTGTCCTATGGGTCATACATAAAGTACAGGGGATCCTAATTTTGATAAATAAAACAAGAGTCAACATAAGGCGTTGTGTTGTTGTCATATGGGTCATACATACAACAATGTGCTCGTCAGTCTGTTGTGGGCGCTAGAACGCCGTATTGTCGCAGGATAGAATTAGACAACAAACGCGACGAAATAAAAGCCCGACCACCATCGGCTATAAACTACAACTTTGTAAACGGGGTTCTCACGTGCCCCCACTGTGCGCGGGAATTTGCCGCTAAGATCGGCTATGTTAGCCACATTAGGGCGCACGAACGTCACAACCTGGCCTAGGAGTAGTAAGCAGTCGCCATGGCCGAAATCCGCTGAGGAGGATATACAGGGGATCCTAATTTTGATAAATAAAACAAGAGTCAACATAAAGCGTTGTATTGTTGTACTATGGGTCATACATACAGTACAGGGGATCCTAATTTTGATAAATTGTTGTCCTATGGGTCATACATAAAGTACAGGGGATCCTAATTTTGATAAATAAAACAAGAGTCAACATAAGGTGTTGTGTTGTTGTCCTATGGGTCATACACAAAGTACAGGGGATCCTAATTTTGATAAACAAAACAAGAGTCAACATAAGGCGTTGTGTTGTTGTCATATGGGTCATACATACAACAATACAACGCTCGTCAGTCTGTTGTGGGCGCTAGAACGCCGTACAGTCGCCGCCGCAATTCGCGCGCCGCCTGTGTACGCAGTTATAAGCGCTAAGTCGAGCGCCTTAATACCCATGTTTCCGTGTATTGTCTGACAGTGGGAAGGAGTAACTGAATGAATGCGTAGGTATTTTCGTTTTATAAGGAAGCGCAATATCTGTTACGAAGTAACTAGTATATCATCTGTAGTAATAGGCTACACTTTTTATTTTATGAGAAGCCTGTAAAATAATGTTATATTGACATACATACCTCATGGTAGTAAGGCAAGTTAGGGTCATCAGCAGCATTGTGTGAGATGCACAGCCGGCTGGCCTGCACCATCGTCATGGTGTCCGACACCTCCACCAGGTGGAGGCTCAGGTTCTCTGATCTGTAGCCAGCCCGATGAACCACCTGGAAGTAACAGATTTATTTGTTGATATAATGGTAGGTATAATTCTTAGTCATTATGGCAGTCAGGTAAATTATGGAGGAATGTATGTGTATGGCAAGATAAATGATAATAATATAATCAATTTAATAAAAATGACACAATACATAATAATATTAAACTCAAGATTTACCAGTGTTTTTTTTATTCAAAATTGGTAAGCCCTTGGCATCATCTTACCTGATGGTAAGTGACGATGATGCCGAAGATGGAAGCGGGCTTACCAAGATTCCCCAACGCAAAGGAGAACTGGCTATCTTATCTTCTATGGAAATGCAGCCTAAAGTTTAGTTTATATCAGAAAAAACTTGCTATGCTCTAATGGGACTGGGCGGGTCACGTATGCCACATACATCCAGATGGATGGGGTAAGTTCACCATGAAATTAATGCCAGATTGTACTTGTGTCTAGCACAAATTAATTCTGTGCAAGATTAAGGTCAACCTACCTCGTTTGGCGTACCAAATCATCAAGTCTTACCCCTCTGACAGAGTTTTTCAGGTTGTGAATCTTCTTTCTACAGTAGAATCAGCATCAGACATGCTAAACGAACCTAACCTTGGTGTTTTTCGGAGCTACGCGATGAAATGCCTGTGCCGGTGCCTATCGCGATCTGCCAGATTCTTACGATCTTCCACCGACATAAACAATACTACTAACGTAACTGCTGAAACCTATGCTGACGACGTAGCATATCTAGATAGATGACACAAATAAATGGCTTTTGCGCTAAATTCCAAAAATATTACCTCCACCATTGGAAAAGGCAATTGTCCTTCAGTGAAAGTCCGTAAAGACATTCTGCCACATACCATCATCATCTTCCGAGCCTTATTAATCCCAACTATTTGGGGTCGGCTTTAAATGATTTTTGTCGCCATTCCGGCCTCATACTGGTCAACTCCTGCGTCACTCCACACTCCTCCATATTTTTCTTCACTCCATCCAACCATCGTTTCTTCGGTCTTCCTCTGCTTCTGTATCCTTCCACCCTCATATCCATCACTCTACGTGTCACATGCTCCTTTTCTCTTCTGCAAACGTGGCCAGACCAAGTCAGTCGGTGGCTTTGAATCTTCTCTGTTACCGGTGCTACTTTGAGACTGCCTCTTATATATTCATTCCTGATCTTGTCCATTCTGGTTACCCCTACCATTTTACCATTCTGCCACATACCAATAGTGTCAAATACCTTGGTTTTCTTCTGAATCAACATATGACTTGGATAATACCGGCCAAGTGTGAGCCGGACTGAAGGAAAACTTAACTTTGTAGTTTAAAAAATGATCTTTCATACATCCTTTTCTAAAATCTATAAACGGAAGACATAGCAGTCACCTCCTCGTGGTATCCCGTGACAATACGCTTGGTGGCTGATCCAGGGGTTTCTTGAGTCAGCCGCTGAGCGTGGGCACGGTCGACAGAGTAATTGGGCCTACCAGTGCTAGCCCTGCGCAGATGAGCGCGTCATGGCACTCCTGGAGGCCCAAACCTCCCAACGGACCTCCACAGCAAAGTCCACGGAGAAATCCTTGACCCCTCCAAAGGAAGTAATGGGGGATGTTAGCCCCAGACCGGCCAACCAATCGCCTACTATCTAAGCGCCAGGCTATGCGCGGCGTCGGAAGAAATGTAGGGCAAACCCCAAGTTCATCTTCCATATGCCGCTGTTTTCCCATAGCGTTGTTGCAGAACAATCTGCACTGCTACTGATTGCAATCACAGACCAGATTGGGCCGCCTTCCCCCGAAAGCTCAAGGCGTCATAGTCTCCTTAGGTGTTCAAGGCATTGTTGTGGAGGAATCCGCACCACTTTCAGTAACCCACACAGTAGCTATTGCTGCTCTTTCTGAGCAGGTACGGCGGCCAAGTCTTTCTTCGGAAGTTACCCGGCCCCTAATTCAAGCGTGATGTTAATTCAGCTGGACTCTAGTGAACAGGAAGGGCAAAAGTTGGAAGAGGTCTCAAGGCTCTGGCACTGATTCTGCCTGGCCTAAGTCACGATCTAATGATCACGAACATCCCACCATGCAGAGTTAATACGGAGGCTGAAGAGACTGCTGGTCATATCCTCCTGGATTGCAAAGATCTAGCACAGTACAAATTTGTGCACCTCGATGATCCGAGGTCACTCCAGAAAGTTGCCAATAGCCACCTGGACTTTCTGTAGGAACTGGATTGGTAGTGACGCTGACCAATCTATGCAAAAATTTGTCACTGAAACCAGTACACACCTATTAATCTTTTATCTATAGCCTGATTTCATCTAGATATAAAAAGAAACTACTAGAGGGCAAATATAAGCAAGGCGGACAACTCATGCGATACAAAGACGTGCTGAAGAGGCATATGAAAAGGTGCGAGCTGAATCACCTAGACTGGGAAGCCCAAGCCGAAGATCGCTTTAAAAGGAGACAGCTGGTAACGCACAACGTATCCTCTTCTGAAAACACGCGCAAAACACGACTTAATACCAAAAAGGACAAAATAAAAGCCCAACTACCACTACAATTTCAGCAACGGTGTACTGACGTGCCACAAGTGTGACCGCACGTTCCGAACGAAGATTGGCTACAACAACCACATGCGGGCGCATGAGAGGGCGGAGCAACGGGACGCCTGCAGCTGAGCCGTCAACTCTGCGGTCGCTGTAGCCGAAAACCGCTACGACCATCATCATCATCATCATAAAAAGGAACTAATTGCTATAGACGTATTACTAACCTACTCATAGGTAATACATAAATCAATCAACTGTGTAAAAGACTAGTGTACTAGACAACTAAAACTGCAAAATGTAAGTCTGTAATCATAAGCATATTTATTATATTTATTTATTTATTATAATCAATTACAAAAAAAAACATTTTTTATATGATATAACTACAGATTTTCAATTTTCGGAATTTGTTCTGTGTGACCTTGTTTCTTTCTCACCAAATATGATTCTAGGTTAATGGGAAGTACCTTATAGGTTTTGATTTACTTGTATCCAATATGTGACATAAATGGCTGTATTTTTTTTATTTCATTGACTAAGGAACTTAATTTTTTTTGAGCCTCAAAAGACCATAATCCTAAATATTTGATATTAATTTTAACATCAAATTCCTGAGAAAAAGAGTCTTGATAGACAGACGGACAATGAAGTGATCCTACAAGGATTCCTTCTTTTCTTTTGTGATACAGAACTCTTAAAACAAGACCATCTGAAATACATACACAAAACTTGTACTGGCTGACCCCTTAAAACACTGTGCTTCCGATGACAACAAACTCATATTATTATTATTATATATACAGTACTGACAAAAAAACAGAATTACATTATACCTAAATTTATAAATGTGGCGTTCGTAATATTGACCCAAGGTTTTATAAAAGTGCCAATATCTCGAAAACTATGATAATGAAAACAATGATTTTCATATTCTTGCTAGTCATGATCTAGCCCATCAGCACTCGCTGGGTTGACATTGGTTAAAGATGTGTTAGTTAGGATATGGATCTATTAGTTTGCCAAAGAGGTGTCACTCCTTAAAAGAAAAAAATGTATCCTAGCCATCAAAGAAGCAGAGGCACTGACTCCTGAGTCCCCAATGACTTCATCTTGCATAACAAATGCCTATGCAGTAATGAATATTAAAAAAAACTGCTATTACTTGTAGCAGGGCCTCATCGAGGTTAGTGATAAATGAAAAATTGTAGGGGAGGCTTTTGCCCAGCATTGAGTCAGAACAGGCTAATCATCATCTTAGCTACAAGATGTCCACTGCTGGACAAAGGCTACCTAAAAGGAATTCCACAATGATCAGTCCAATGCCGCCTGCATCCTTCACTAGGTCATTGGCTTACCAAGTGAGAGGCCTGCCACCAGCAGGCTAATAAACAAAGACTAAATATAATAAAGCATCGGTCCCCCTAACCAGAGGTACCGGGTTCAAATCCGGACGGCCAATGTACCAATGAGTTTTTCGAAACTTACGTATATATACTCACAAATTGCTTTAACGGTGAAGGAAAACATCGTGAGGAAACCTGCACACACCTGCAAAGAAATTTGAAGGTTGTCTGTGAAGTCGACCAACCCGCACTGGGCCCGCGTGGTCGACTAAGGCCCCTAATTCAGGGTAGGCTCGAGCCCCTCGTTGGGGACGTATATGAGCTGATGTGATGAAAAATAATAAACTATAGATAGTTACTCTCAAAATATCCAATAGCAATGTGCCTTTACCAGGACCGAGCTCGACTATTTGAAGTGAATCCCCAGCACCCATCTTACTAGTCTCAGCACAGAGCCATATGCCGACAATCTCACCAAATAGTTGACTTATTTCTGGCGACGTAACGAAGTCGCCGTCTTGGCCAATCGTGTCTTTTTTCATGTAATAACCTTCTGTAGGGTTTGTTACGATTATATGCATGTACTCAGCGACAGTCAGAGGTCCATTCAATCGCAGTTTTTCCTTTATAATCTCCATCAAATTCGGTAATGTTTCAGGGTTCGGCATCTTCATCTTTTTGGGGTCCGGTCTTTTTACTACTTTGTAACCGTAACATCTACCAGATAAAATACTTCTCAGTAATTTATTGCACATTCGAAACCCATTGAGAGAATTCATATTTGGAGATGAATTATTTTTTGTTATGATAAAAAAGAATCTTCAAACTATAAACTTAGACGGAAACGAACATCAAAACCAGCTGATCGAAAACGAGCCAATAGGGTAGTAGATCTGTGTAATAGGGTTTATTTACATCTGTGGGTTTATCACAAGCCACAGATCTAATAAACCAATCACAAGTGCACAGATGAGATCACGATGAGATCAAAAATGATATATATCACAACAGCACAGAAAGATTGGTTGGTCCTCAGAGTAAGTATGTAGGTATAGAGCGCGTCTACCGTATCGGTCGCATAATAATACATCGTAGGCAAGTGAGCTATAGTAAACTATAATCTATATAGATGTACACGTGACAAGTAGCGATGGGCTGCAGTACACTATCGCCTGGATGGGCTGCAGTGCACTATCGCCTTAGCGGATTATCGATAACCAAGGATAAACAGCAGCATAATATAGTAGGTAATTTTAAGAATTTATGTTTGTTTTATAGATTATATAATGTTTATTTCCTAATACATACAAAAATAAAATATTTGTACCTACAAGTATATTATACTCACACATAGATGTTGGTACTGTTTGGGGTAGGTAAGTCAATTAACAATAAAACCAATTTCAGTATAATGTACAGGGTGTAACATAAAGGTGCAATGATACTTTAAGGTGGGCTTGTACTGATTAATCTGAATTTTTTTTTTCTACAACTTTGCCAAAATCGCGATTTTTTAAAAGTTTTTTCAAACAAAACAGGCCAAACTGACCAATTTGTATAGAAATTTTAAAAAAAACGCGATTTCAGCAAATTTGTTCAGTTTAATGAGTTTAAACCCACCTTAAAGTGTCACCTTTATTAACATTCCCTGTAAGTATAGAGAAATGAAAAATCACTACATATTCACTTAACGTAAATTTTTATTACGCCACTTCAAAGATTCTTAGACTGTGATTGTACTATAGAATAAAAAAAATATTCTTGTCGGGTATTCCTAAGTAGAATTGAAATCGTATTAAAAAAGTTTTTATTCTTGTTAGGTATTACAAAGTAACAATTTAAATCGTATTAAAAAAGATTTCGTTCTTATTAGGTATTCCAAGGGAGCGAGCTATGCTCGAAATTTCACTACGCGATCGAATCGGAAATGAGAAGATCCGTAGAAGAACCAAAGTAACCAACATAGCTCACAGAATCGCTAAACTGAAGTGGCAGTGGACAGGGTACATGCTCGTAGAACATATGGCCATTGGGGTAGTAAAGTTCTCGAGTGGCCATCGCACACCGGAAGACGTAGCGTAGGCAAGCCTTCCACTAGGTGGACCGACAACCTCGTGAAGGTCGCGGGAAGCCGCTAGATGGGGGCAGCGCAGGACCGGTCGTCATGGAAATCTTTGAGGGAGGCCTTTGTCCAGCAGTGGACGTCTTTCGACTGATATGATGAGGTATTCCAAAGTAATAATTTAAAAACCTTCCTCGTGAACCAGTCCGCCCACTGGTGAAAACCGTATGAAAATCCGTTAGGTAGGTTGAATACCCACCCTACCCTATCCTACCTAACAGCAATTTAGTACGACAATCATTTCAATTTATGACTTTCAGTTAAATGACTACGACAAACTCTATCATGTGTTAAAACAACAAAGAGGGTGCAAGGTATAGATTTTCATAAACTGATACGGTGGTAACCGATGCAAGCCAGTTTTGAGGGTAAGAATAACATTTCGGAAATAATTTTATGTGCCGTTCATCTTAGAATAATATATCAAATAACGGGTTTATTTGTAAGATGAACGGCACATGCTATTATTTTCTTTTTAATATTCAGTTTGGAGAAAGCTGTTCTTTTACAGCATAATATTTGGATATCACGTTTCGATTTTATAATAAACCTATTGGAAAATTATTTAAATAACAATATATATATATATATATATATATCATCATTACAGCTCATATACGTCCCCACCGAGGGGCTCGAGCCTACCCTGAATCAGGGCGATTAGGCCTTAGTCGACCACGCGGGCCCAGTGCGGGTTGGTCGACTTCACACACAACCTTCGAGTTTCTTCGCAGGCGTGTGCAGGTTTCCTCACGATGTTTTCCTTCACCGTTAAAGCAATCGGTAATGATATGTACGTAAGTTTTTGAAAAACTCATTGGTACATTGGCCGTCCAGATTTGAACCCGGTACCTCTGGTTAGATGGACCGAGTTGTTACCGGTTGAGCCACCGACGCTTATATATATATACAGGGTGTCCCTGGAAGTATGGATCAAACGAAACAGGGTGTTGGAAAAAATCATTTCCAAACATTTTCTCCAAAGAAGCCCCCCTCCATCTCAAAAGGGTAAAAAGTTACAGCGGTTTTTTTGAATTTTTAATAAATTGCTTACTACGCACACAAAAAAATCCATATAAAAATTATTTCATAAGATACCATGTATTTTTTTTTTGCGTGGCTGGGTGAAGGACAGTACTTGCTGATATAATTACTTTTCGTGACCTAGGTATTGTGTAAAAATAAAAAAGTTAAAGTAAAAACTTTTTTCTTTGTTAAAAAAATAAAAATCTTCAATTTTGAACGCTTCTAGCTGAAAAAAAGTGTACTACGGTAAAGTGGTCCGCTACTGTAAAAAGTTTCTCATTTTATGCAAATTAAAATGAGGTAAGAATGTTCCGGTTATTCGCCAAAACTTGAGAGATATGATTTTTTTTTCTAATCGAACCCTAATTCCGAGAACACAACTAGCGTGGAACAAAAGAACTGGTTGAGCCGGGTTATAAACAAAAGGTGGTGCGATCCGCATTCCAATGCTTGTCACTCAGCCAGAATGACCCAGGTATAATTCGCAGTTTAGTTAGTTAGTCAGTTGCTAGCTATTGCTCTGTGATTACGGTCGTGTTATCTCTCATTTTGCGTTTTTTAATTGTGCCTGGAATTCGGAACTTGGATTTTGATTTAGCTCACGGTTGGATTGTTGTTAAGTAAAATGAGTACCTTTATTAGTGCTGAGTATGCAGACATGCATTTCGTGTACGGACTGTGTAACGGAAGGTCCCGGGAAGCAGCCAGAGTTTATCGTGCACGGTTTCCGAACCGAGCGCATTATCCCGACTACAGGGTATTCCAACGAGTGCATGATGCCTATCGAAAAAACCGGACCCCGGGTGAGATATCAGGTAGACCTCGTAGAATGATTAATTTAGAAGCTGAAGATATTATTTTGCAACTTTTACGTGACAATCCAGGTACCAGTGTCCGACGTATGGAAAGTAAGACAGGAATTCCAAGAAGTATTGTGCATCGCATTGTTCAAAGAAACCGATTCCACCCGTACCACGTGCAACGTGTACAATCTCTTTTACCGGACGATTATCGATTAAGAGTTGATTTTTGCCGCGAAATGCTGCGGCGCCACCATGAAGACCGCCGATTCCTTAATAAAATTTTATTTAATTCCTGTCTCACTTTCAATAAAATTTTAGGAATTGGCGGTATTCATGGCCGATTCCTTAATAAAATTTTATTTAATTCCTGTCTCACTTTCAATAAAATTTTAGGAATTGGCGGTCTTCATGGTGGCGTCGCAGCATTTCACGACAAAAATCAACTCTTAATCGATAATCGTCCGGTAAAAGAGATTGTACACGTTGCACGTGGTACGGGTGGAATCGGTTTCTTTGAACAATGCGATGCACAATACTTCTTGGAATTCCTGTCTTACTTTCCATACGTCGGACACTGGTACCTGGATTGTCACGTAAAAGTTGCAAAATAATATCTTCAGCTTCTAAATTAATCATTCTACGAGGTCTACCTGATATCTCACCCGGGGTCCGGTTTTCTCGATAGGCATCATGCACTCGTTGGAATACCCTGTAGTCGGGATAATGCGCTCGGTTCGGAAACCGTGCACGATAAACTCTGGCTGCTTCCCGGGACCTTCCGTTACACAGTCCGTACACGAAATGCATGTCTGCATACTCAGCACTAATAAAGGTACTCATTTTACTTAACAACAATCCAACCGTGAGCTAAATCAAAATCCAAGTTCCGAATTCCAGGCACAATTAAAGAACGCAAAATGAGAGATAAAACGACCGTTATCACAGAGCAATAGCTAGCAACTAACTAACTAAATTGCGAATTATACCTGGGTCATTCTGGCTGAGTGACAAGCATTGGAATGCGAATCGCACCACCTTTTGTTTATAACCCGGCTCAACCAGTTCTTTTGTTCCACGCTAGTTGTGTTCTCGGAATTAGGGTTCGATTAGAAAAAAAAATCATATCTCTCAAGTTTTGGCGAATAACCGAAACATTCTTACCTCATTTTAATTTGCATAAAATGAGAAACTTTTTACAGTAGCGGACCACTTTACCGTAGTACACTTTTTTCAGCTAGAAGCGTTCAAAATTTAAGATTTTTTTTTTTAACAAAGAAAAAAGTTTTTACTTTAACTTTTTTATTTTTACACAATACCTAGGTCACGAAAAGTAATTATATCAGCAAGTACTGTCCTTCACCCAGCCACGCAAAAGAAAAAATACATGGTATCTTATGAAATAATTTTTATATGGATTTTTTTGTGTGCGTAGTAAGCAATTTATTAAAAATTAAAAAAAACCGCTGTAACTTTTTACCCTTTTGAGATGGAGGGGGGCTTCTTTGGAGAAAATGTTTGGAAATGATTTTTTCCAACACCCTGTTTCGTTTGATCCATACTTCCAGGGACACCCTGTATATCAATATCTTCATTAAAAGTTATTTGTTCAAAGAGATTAAACTTTCATAATTAATATCGAAAGTATGTATACTATTACCGAACGCGTCACATCACTAATTAGACATTAAGGCCGAGGCGGCGGTGCGGGGTAGTGCGCGCGGAATACCTAGCTCCCGCCCCACACGTCTCCTTCACCCCCGCAATGCGTGATTAATTTTTAGCTTAAAATAATAAAAAAATGACTAACCGGTGAAATGTAATACTCGATTTATGTTTCGTGTGTTTTCGAGTATCGTTTTTACGTGATTTCACTGCACATTTGACCATTTTGATAGGTAATTTACTCGAAAATACTGCTAGGAATATCCCACGCACGCACTCCGCTAGCAGTCGATTATGACCGATAGCGCTTGCGCGTGGAACGTCGCTTTGTTCCCACCCGTGCCTACTGTTCTCATTATAAAGGATTTGCTCTGTACCTACATACTTACTCTGAGGATTGGTCACAATATATTAACGTTACTGGGTACAAGCAATTTTGAGACAGTCTTCATTTTTTGTCTTCATTTCTTTTTATATTTGAAATGCTAGTGCCAGTACATTACGAATCTTCTCTGGAGTTGTCAGTATTTGCGGCAGCCTCATTCTGAGGTGAAACACCAGGTCACATAAAATATAAAACTGCGCCCAGTGCAAGTCGGATCATCACGTCCTCCTTCATTTTGTTTTCTTGTTCTCCACATTGCTCGCGTGCACCAGACGATTTTTTTTAAATGCACCACTTTTTGTAACAAAACTCTAGCAGAAAAAAATAAAACCAAACTACGAATGCGTTCAACCACAAATCCCGCCAAAAAACTCTCCAAGCGCAAAAAGAATATCACAAGTGTTGCAACTCATAGAAAGAGCATGTAGAGAGAAGGCATAAAATTGTGAGAATGAGGTATAGCACACTTATCGTCTTGTATCGTAAGTGGGATAAAGAGAGCCGATGTTTTTCTGTACGCTTCGCCCGCGTCGGTTTTTGAATTAAAACTTCTTTAACCACGCTTGACTTGGGGATTAAGGTGATAAATTACGCGAACAGTGATATGTAGCGTTACGACTAGTGTGATCGGGCGAGGCGAACGGCATGCTTGACTTGGGGAGTAAGCAGGTGAATGCGTTATGCGAACGGTGATTAAGTTTTACTTCAGTCGTATGGTCTAAAGCAGACTCGTTTTTTATTATTTTGCAGTAAAACCTTCTCTATGCGGGTTGGGCATAATTGAGATGGGAAAAAACCATTCATCTCGCTACACTGTAACCATGTAACGTAACCAACACCTTACCAGGAACACTCGCGGGGACAAAACTTTGTCAACCTAGTCGTTCGCCAGGACTACTCGGAGGGTCAAAATTAATAAAACTGTTAAAAGTATTCACTTCTGTCGGCACTCCCGGAGTGGTAATGATTTTGAAGTAAAACTTCTTTATGGACGCTTGACTTGGGGAGTAAGCTGGTGAATGCGTTACTCGAACGGTGATTAAGTTTTACTTCAGTCGTGTGGTCTAAAGCACACTCGTTTTTTAAAGTAAAATTTCTTTACGCACGCTTGACTTGGGGAGTAAGCTGGTGAATGCGTTATGCGAACGGTGATTGAGTTTTACTTCAGTCGTGTGGTCTAAAGCACACTTGTTCTTTAAAATCAGTCGTGTTAATCTGCGCTAGTGATACCAGCTGTAGATGCAATATTTCTGTATTCGAAATAGATTGATGCAATATTTTGTGTATTAGTTTTATTTTTACCATGTTCCAACAACACAGAAGGCGACTCTACACTTGGACCTCTCCATATAGTTAGACAAAAATCAAATAGACTACATTACCATACAGACTAGATGGCGATCCTTAATCACCAACGTGAAAACATAGATTGTGGCAGCGATCATGAATCACGAGTCGCGTGGTTCAAGATACATACAAAGGTACGGAAGAATAATTAGAAATCAACCAGTGAGCTCAGCACGAACGAACTAGAAAGTTACACATCGGCCATTGCCATAAAACTAGAAACACAGACTTCGATCCTTTTGGAGATGCCGAAACATCTTGGCGCACGCTGAAATGTGTGCGTATAGAGTGGTGAGGAGTGCGATTGCCTCAGTCTCGGCCCAGTCGCGCTCGTGCCGTCACTGTGATTAAAAGTATTCTGTGCTGTAATATAACTGGTAATAAAATGAATCATCATATCAGCCGAAGGACGTCCACTGCTGGTCATAGGCCTCCTCCAAGGATTTCCACGATGACCGGTTCTGCGCTGCCTGCATACAGCGGCTTCCCGCGACCTTCAACAAGTCATCGGTCTACCGAGTGGGGGGCCTGTCTACGCTACGTTTGTTCGAATCAGAAACGAGGAGATGCGTAGGAGAAAAAAATTAACATAGTTCTCAGAATTGATAAACTTAAGTAGCAGGGGGCGGAGCACATAGCTCGTAGAACAGATGGCCGTTAGGGCAGTAAAGTTTTCGAGTGGCGAGAGAGCACCGAAAATAAAATGAATAATGAAGAAAAAATCTTCTGATTCCAAATGATACATAATGTTCATAATATGCCAGATATAAAAATCACTGAAAAACCCATTATCGTTTTTTAACATTGTAGTTTCTGTGGACCCATTAGGATTGACGAATAGTCTACACGTTGTTGCGTCCAGTCTCGGATTGAAATTGTTAGCGCTGCTGAATCGTGAGTAGAGCAGGGCCAACGGCGACTTCATTAGATTGTGCCGCAAATTGTGTTTGGGGCTGAATCGTGAGGAGGCTATTTAAGTATAGTTATTAAAGTAATCTTTGGTCGGCCATCGAGAAAAATAAATAAATGTCACATAAATGTAGGTACCTACTCTTTGGAATGTCTGTGGGTAGAGTAGTAGATCTGTGGGGTGGAGTGTCCATATTCTAGTTCATCTATGGCCTGTGTCTGTGTGTGATTGTCCGTTGTCGCACGATTGTCGATAGGATAGGATGGATTCTGAATATCGCGACCAAAAATAATAAATGGATTTCTGATAAGAATTTATAGCATTATAAATCTGTAATTCCAGTATTAGTGGTTATTAATTATCTCACCTCGTTCATCAATAAATTCCATATCGCGTAAAGTGCATAACCTATGTGTTGTAATTTTTCAGTCTCAGCGATTACTAAAAGCATTGTTTTCATTCCGTTTGATAGGCTTTTCGTAGTGCGTGTTCCTAGAGCCGTGTCTTTTCTGGCTTGATCCATAATGCGATTGCCACTGGTGTGTTGTATAAAATGGATGTGAATCAGTGTAACTCGATTACAGTGTGTTTTTGTGGTGTATGTGTACGAATGCTGCCGTAGGATTGCAATGTCCAGGCTCGTCGACTACTTCGTCATCGTGGGATTCGACCACGAGAAAGAAAGTGAGTCTGTTACCTATTACCTATATTTTCATTATTCAGCAGCTGTCCAGACTTTCTGCATTCATACTTGTCAAGTTTACATGTATTGCTTATCATCGCATCGTGATAAGAGATTGGTAGATTAGTGTGGGAAAAAAATACTGACATTCTTTGAGTAATAATGTACTATGCTTATATTTAATAAAATGCTAGAGCCCGAACTGCACCTCAATGCTTATATATATGTAACTTATTTTTTTGTATGGCAGTCCCCAACTAAACTTGCATTAAAGACAATAACATTACATGATCCACCTATTTCTTAACTCTACTTTTGATCCACAAACAGCCAATCTATAGAACTAGATTACGTTAAATGTAGAAGTTTTCTGCATCTTTAAGTGTCTGTCCTTGAGCTTTGTTTATTGTTATTGCAAATGTTGCTTTCAGGGAAAACTGCACTCTTTTAAACTGAAACGGCAAATTGGTCGGGATTATTGAAATATGGGGAATCAAAAAATTTTAGATAGATAAGTGAAACATTTGTTCTACTTCTCCTTTCAAATTTCTTCTTTTGCCATTCCAGTTGTGATTATAGATTTTGTAATGTTGCATCCCAGATGAGTAATTTGTAGCTATGTATCATGACATAGCCGTGGTGTGTCAAGATTTCTCATTAACAGGACTAGAACACTAACTTTCAGCTTCAACTTATTTGAAGGCACTCCTGATAATTCCAAAAAGTTGAGAAACTCTATGGGGTGCTTGTTCAGTGTCCATAACATTGTGTACTGAGAAGTGCTCCACATCTGACATAACCCTACTAATATTATAAATGTGAAAGTTTTATTTGTATGGATGTTTGTTACTCTTTCACGCTTCAACCACTGGACGGACCGGGATGAACATTGGCACACATGTATTTTAGGTCCTGGAATAGGACATAGGCTCGAAAACAATGCGGGTGTAGCTGCGGGCAGTTGGCTAATTAAACAACATTACATGGCCTACAGTCTCATCTTCAATAATGACAAACTCTCATACCAACCTTGATCCCTAATTTCAACCCCTTCATGCCCTTTTTATACAAAAAAAGGTAGCTTATGTCCTTTTTCAAAGTCTAGTCTATTTTTGTACCAAATTTCATCAAAATTGGTTCCAGGGTTAGAAGTAAAAGCGTGACTTTGTTTGGACTCCCGTAAGAATTTTCATTTCCTATTTCGTAGGTCAAATTTTCAAAAACGCTAGAACAAATATTTATTTATTTCTTATCAAGTGCCAAAATACAAAGTTTTATGGTTTTATCTTCAACCCAATTTCCATACAAATTTTCATCCTCTATTACAACCCCTTTAAGCCTTTTTTTCGCAATAAAAGGTATCTTTCCCAAGCTCTAGTCTATCTCTGTACCAAATTTCACGAAAATCGGTTCAGTGGATAATACGTGAAAGTGTAACAGACAGACAGAGTTACTTTCGTATTTATAATATTAGTAAGAATTTAAATGGTAAACTTGTTATTTTTATTCTTGTCTTTTGTAATTTTTTTGCTCGTTTTGTAAGTTCTTTTTAAAATGTGCGTGCTTATTAAGTTTTAGTTAATTTATAGCATCTTAGTTATCATAACTATTAACGCAGATACGCCTACCAGCTGTTATAACACTGAATTTTTATTTTTTTACTAAGCTAGTAGAATGATTACAAATCACATGCAATTATATTAAAAATAGTAATTTCCGTAGTAAGTGGGTTAAACTAAAGTGTACTTTTTGATAATAAATAAGCAATAATAATGTAACTTATAACTTTATCCCTCTCCATTGCTGACTAAGTCAGTGCATCTGTTGCGGCCATAATGCTGTTTAGCTTCTACAAATAAAACTGAGTGAAGGTTGATCAGTGCTTTATTTCTTTCTCAAATTGCTCAGGGGACTGCTAGCCAAAATCTTTTGGGGTGTATAAAAGGATCACAACTTTTTGTGATAGTCATATTACATAGGATTCTTTTATGAAACAAACAGTCTTGACATTTTTTACAAAAAAAAATTATTAACAGACCTGAGACAGGATTGTAAAAGTGGCCACTTTTAGCAATTTTGCAAAAAAATAACTTGTTAATATTTAGAGCTAAAAGTTTAAAATAACTTAAAAACCGACTTCAAAATGAAATTCACTCAAAAGTATGAAATAATATTTTTATCAAAATCAAAGGTGACTAGAAATTAAATTAAGAGCCTATAATTTTTTTTGAGGTCGGTATCGGCATACAGCTATTTACGTATCAAATGTTTTAGATTCGATGGCATTGCTGACACCAACCTCAAAAAAAAATTTAGGGCCCTAATTTAATTCCTAGCCACCTTTGATTTCGTTATTGTTGGTTAATGTCGTGTATCTAAGTATAATAATATTATTTCATACTTTTGAGTGAATTTCATTTTGAAGTCGGTTTTTAAGTTTTTTAAACTTTTATGTTTATTTTATTTATTTTTAGTGATAATGCTATCTATCTAACAACATTATACCCAATCACCCACTCGCCAATAGGAACCATCAAATCATAATTCATAATGCATGTGTTTCATTAACAGTTACAGATTCCTGTGGCTTCCATCATCATCATCTCAACAGCATGAAAGCTAAGGAGTTAAATCTTCCATCATCAGCTCATCTAAATAACCTGAAAGAATACAACTAATGGTCTAAATGAATTTTTTAAAGAATTATCCTCCAACTCCTAACCGTTAAGGAGTTGTACCTTCCTTCATCAGCTCATCTGATGATGATAATGATGATGAGATGACGACAACCGGTCGCCAAAATTTGGATAGTTTTAGGAAATACATGAAACACGTAATTATGTGCCTATAAAATTGAGGGTTGTTCTCGATTTCCCTGGGATCCCATCATCAGATGCTGACTTGGTGACAATGGGACCCCCTCGGCAGTTACTCTTTCAAATAAAAAAAGAATTTTGAAAATCGGTTCACAATCGGCGGAGATATCGCGTAACAATCAGCGTATCGCTCAACAGCATGAAAGTTAAGGAGTTAAATCTTCCATCATCAGCTCATCTAAATAACCTGAAGGAATACAACTAATGGTCTAAATGAATTTTTTAAAGAATTATCCTCCAACTCCTAACCATTAAGAAGTTGTACCTTCCTTCATCAGCTCATCCGATGATGAGATGATGACTACCAGACGCCAAAACTTGGATAGTTTTAGGAAATACATGAAACACGTAATATGTGCCTATAAAATTTGAGGGTTGTTCTCGATTTCTCTGGGATCCCATCATCAGATCCTGACTTGGTGACATTGGGACACCGTCGGGAGTATACACTTTCAAATAAAAAAATAATTTTGAAAATCGGTTCACAACCGGCAGAGATATCGCGTAACAAACATACAAAAAAAAACATACAGTCGAATTGAGAACCTCATCCTTTTTGAAGTCGGTTGATAAAATAACATTTAAACAATAGAGTTGTTGCTGCCCTATATGCGCAAAATACTCAATGATTTTTATTTAAGTCCATAAGAATGAGTACAACAATGTACTATACAGGGTCTTCGGCAGATGGTTGAAAATACGAAAATGGGGGATAGGTGGGGTTGCCTTCCACCTATTTTGAGAATTAAAAAAAATCTAGGACTTGTAATTTTTTTTACAGGATTTTTTTTCCTTTTTTTAGAAATTTTGCCATTTTTATACCTTTGAACACATGTAACTTTTTGTTTTTTAAAGCTAGCTCCAAAATCTTTTTTTTAATAGACTTTTATAAGATTGTCGGCTCTAAAAAAAATTATGTTTGTTTCAAGTTATTGCTAAAAACAAAAATGTGGGCCCCCGAACTTAAAAAAAAAGTTGAACAAAAATTTAAAAGTCAACTTTGCGATGCATTTAAAAAAAAAAAAATGGGGCTGGAAGGCTTCTGTTTTTTTTAAAACATCTCTAAAGCTTAGGCTTTTGAATGGTATGTAATTTGTTTTGGTATCTTTTTTGTAACCGGAGTTGTTAATTTTTTTTACTCAATTGGACCATGTTGACGAAATTCCACTAGTTACATGTTTTGTGAAATGTATCAAATGCAAAGTTGAAAATAATGTAAATACTTACTGTTGGGACGGTTACAAAGAGCAGGTACGTTTTTTTACATTCTTGCACACACATAATGGCTATCTTTTGTCATTTATTGGCATATTGGAGTTAGCACTTCCATATGCCAATAAAATGTCCGCATATCCCGCATTGGTAAATTGAGCCATTTTAAACCACAACAAAGTCTTAACAAAACGTCTGATAATAACAAAAAGTGACAAACAACAAAAAAACTTAACAAATCACAAACGTTAATAACGTTAACGTTTTTTTTTTTGTTTTCGTTAATTTCACTTTGCTGTGTTTGTGATTTTGTTAAGTTTTTTTGTTGTTTGTCACTTTTTGTTATTATCAGACGTTTTGTTAAGACTTTGTTGTGGTTTAAAATGGCTCAATTTACCAATGCGGAATATGCGGACATTTTATTGGCATATGGAAGTGCTAACTCCAATATGCCAATAAATGACAAAAGATAGCCATTATGTGTGTGCAAGAATGTAAAAAAACGTACCTGCTCTTTGTAACCGTCCCAACAGTAAGTATTTACATTATTTTCAACTTTGCATTTGATACATTTCACAAAACATGTAACTAGTGGAATTTCGTCAACATGGTCCAATTGAGTAAACAAAAATTAACAACTCCGGTTACAAAAAAGATACCGAAACAAATTACATACCATTCAAAAGCCTAAGCTTTAGAGATGTTTTAAAAAAAACAGAAGCCTTCCAGCCCTATTTTTTTTTTTAAATGCATCGCAAAGTTGACTTTTAAATTTTTGTTCAACTTTTTTTTTAAGTTCGGTGGCCCACATTTTTGTTTTTAGCAATAACTTGAAACAAACATAATTTTTTTTAGAGCCGACAATCTTATAAAAGTCTATTAAAAAAAGATTTTGGAGCTAGCTTTAAAAAACAAAAAGTTACATGTGTTCTAAGGTATAAAAATGGCAAAATAAAAAAAATTACAAGTCCTAGATTTTTTTTAATTCTCAAAATAGATGGGAGGCGACCCCACCTTTCCCCCATTTTCGTATTTTCAACCATCTGCCGAAGACCCTGTATAATGTTATATTGGCGGCACTAGTGTGAGAATCGAACCGCCTTAAAGGATTATCATCAACTTATGGGAAACCTTGTATATATTTGGTATCCTCTTTGATTCTTATTTTAATCAACTGACTTTTTAAAGGAGGATGTTCTCAATCCATACTTTTTAAATGTTTGTTAGGTTCCTTCGAACTTAGTTATTTATAGAAGATTTATTTATAGATTTTTATAGGTAGAAATAGTAAGCACTATTAATAACAATTAATATAGTAACAATATTAAATACTTAGCATAAGAACAGTAATCTATAATATAAAAATGAATCGCAAAATGTGTTGGTAAGCGCATAACTCGAGAACGGCTGGACCGAATTCGCTAATTCTTTTTTTGTCGAGTTCGTTATTGTCAGGAGAAGGTTGTTATGTAGGGTAGGGTAGGGTAGGGTAGTGTAGTGTAGTGTAGGGTAGGGTATTGTAGGGTAGGGTAGTGTAGGGTAGGGTAGGGTAGGGTAGGGTAGTGTAGTGTAGGGTAGTGTAGTGTAGTGTAGGGTAGGGTAGTGTAGTTTAGGGTAGGAAAGTATAGGGTAGGGTAGTTTAGGATAGGGTAGGGTTGGGTAGTGTAGTGTAGGGTAGTGTAGTGTAGTGTAGTGAAGTGTAGGGTAGGGTAGTGTAGTGTAGTGTAGGGTAGGGTAGGGTAGGGCAGTGTAATGTAATGTAAGGCGGTACGTAGTTCGCCGGGACAGCTAGTATATTATACATACATCTGTTTGTGATGCAGTATCTTCTTACTTGTTGTTTTTTTTATATGCCCTAAATACTAAATGATTTCGATTAAAGTCCATAAGAATGAGTAAATTATTTATTTACATTGGCGGCGCTAGTGTCAGGGTTGGCTTGATTTTCCTCAACCCAAAAAAACCCACTAAGTATAATTGGGTAAAACCTACCTGAAAAAACCCAAGGGTTTTTGACATAAGTAGGTTTTTTCAAAACTTGTTTTAAAAATCTGATAAAGCTATTAATTTCATTCTTTTCTGTTATTTTATATTGTGAATATCATTAATTAATTACCTTATTAAATTAGTAGTTACAAATATATCTTAATGTATATAATAACCGAGGGTTGCTCAGAGTCTTCTAGACATGTCAAATAAAAATATATTTTTTTGTGTGCAAACGGATTCCAGATTGAAACCTATCTAGTTTGGAATCTAAAACATTATCTACCTAAATAAAAATTTCATCTAAATCGTTAGAGCCGTTTCGGAGAAATCAATTTATAAATTTAAAGTTGCTCACTTAAGTAAGACTTCCGTGCCTTGCGGCAGATTGCAGCCGCCGGCGGCCATATTCGCACTATACAATTGTATGTCAGCCACCTGCAGCAGATCGGCTGGAAATTAATGGCGCCGCTTCTGATCAGCCGGTGGCTGTCGCAGGCAAGGGAAGAGGCGCCATACATTCCGCAAAGTACGGAAGTTCATTTAAATCTAAATATAAGCTGTAAAACCCAATTATCCCCAAAAAAACCCGATTAAGCCCAGTGGGTAAATATTTTTTGATAAATTGTGCTAATCGAACTGCCTAAAAAGGATTATCATATTCAACTTATGGAATACCTTGTAAATATTCGGAATCCTGGAAACTTTGATTCTTATTTTTAATAAACTTACTTTAAAAAGGAGGATGTTCTCAATTCATATTTTATTAAATGTTTGTTAGGTTCCTCGGAACTTAGTCATTTATAGAAAAGAATAGAAGAGGTAGAAATGGTAAGCAAGAGAGCAGTAAGGTCAATCCTTAGCATACGATTCTAGATATTTATTCAAAATAGGTGCAAATTACACTCTTTCTAGTAGTCATAAAATAGTAATTACATAATTTCATTTGTAAAAAAATCAAGACAATCATTAGTTAAAAACGTCAAATCCAATCCTTGATATAAAAAAACAAATTATATCATTAGAACATGAAAACAATATGACACGAGAAGTTATACATTAAAATCATTGAATGTCATGAATGCCTTTGACAAGTGTAGGCCAGTTCACACGGACAACACCCGGTCACGAGTATAAAGCGAGAGTCAGCCGTCGCTCCTCTCAACCATATTAGAGGGAAAGGAACGACCCGGCTCCCGATGCGCCACCATCCGCACGAACATATAAGCGAGCATGCACCCACCACTCATGTCAATGCTAAGATAAAAATATTAATTAAAAGAAGTACTATACTTGTCATGTCTCGTCGCAATAAGAACAGTAATACATTATACTTCTGTTTGTGATGCATTACTTTAGTACTTGGTGCTTTTTTTAGCAACTCAGAGGCACATTTATATGCTGATAAGCACAGACAACTTTTATTTTCTAGTCACATAGTCATCATTACAGCTCATATACGTCCCCACCGAAGGGGGTCGAGCCTACCCTGAATCAGGGCGATTAGGCCTTAGTCGACCACGCGGGCCCAGTGCGGGTTGGTCGACTTCACACACAACCTTCGAGTTTCTTCACAGGCGTGTGCAGGTTTCCTCACGATGTTTTCCTTCACCGTTAAAGCAATCGGTAAGTATGTACGTAAGTTTTTGAAAAACTCATTGGTTCATTGGCCGTCCAGATTTGAACCCGGTACCTCTGGTTAGATGGACCGAGTCGTTACCGGTTGAGCCACCGACGCTTTTTAGTCACATAGTAAAATAGCTAAAATGCAGTATAAATTGCTTGATATATTTTTCCTAGCCGTATTTGTAGGATCGTTGTTATATCCTCGTTACTGCATTTATACATAACTAGCTGTTTCCCGCGGCTTCACCCGCATGGACAACTTTTCTATGACTTCGTGGGTGCCTGCGAGCGTGAAAAAAAGTAGCCTATGTGTTAATCCAGGTCCTAATCTGTCTACCAACCAGATTTCAGCCAGATCCGTTCAGTAGTTTTATTGTGAAGAAGTAACAAACATGCACAACTTACAAACTTTCGCCTTTATAATATTAGTGTGATTTAGTAATAAACTATTATATACTTCAAAAGCATAATAAAGACAAGTTGTCAAGCGACTTCCAAAAAGGAGGAGGTTCTCAATTCGTCTGTATTTTTTATTTATTTATGTTACCTCATAACTTTTGACTGGGTGAACCGATTTTTATGTTTTTTTTTATTTGAAAGCTAGTGCTTCCCGCGTGGTCCCACATAAATTTTATCAAAATCGGTGTAGTACTTTAGTAGAAAATTAACAAAAACCAAAAATAATAATGCAAAAATGTACTAAGTTGTTGCGATGGAAGTCGGTTTTTTAACGTGTTTAGCGTTTTCAATTATTTTGCAATACAGTTTCTTAAATACATACTAATTAAACTAGAGCCTTAAGCAGTTATTAGAAAAAAATATACAAATGCCCAAAAAAAGAAGAAAGCAATTTGAAATTTTAAGAGCAATTATCTCAAATTGATATTGACCAATCTTAATGCAACCTTGATAATAGGGGATCGGACTGCTAGTAATTTGAGTAAAAGGCGAAAGATTTATGCGTTTTGAAGGGAAGTGAAGCCCAGTGAAGTTGTAAAGGTCCCAACGACCAACAACAAGCTTGTCCTTTCGAAAAAAAAAGTCATTTGAGTTACTTTTTATGATATGTCAAAAACGAAATTTTGTTCTAAAAATGTTTGAAATACCCACAAGTGACATCAATCATCATAGATTTTTAGCGTCATTTACGAACTTATTTTGTAAATTTTATCAATTATAAATTGAAGACGTCATGGAAAACAAAACAAGTAAGGTTCTTTGAAACTTCAACAGGAGATCAATTTAGGAAATCATATTTCCGAATTTATTTTTGATGCAGTCCGATCCCTTATTGCTGCAGTATTACAATCGTTATTTAATTTGGGGAGCATAGTAAATGGGTGGTTCTCTGTAAGGATGTATTTTGCTGTCCTGTGCATTTTTTTTAGAAAAATTGTTATTTTATATGTAAAATAAATTTATTACGAAAGTAAAACAAGATTTCTATTTGGGCAATTGATTACTTAAATGAAATAAATTTTGGTTTTTTTGCTCTATAAATTCCTAATCCACCGAAATTACAGTGCCCTGGGCTGTCCCTTTTCCAAAATTTAAACTTTAAGATTAAATTTCAAGTTATTCGTCTATAATATATAATTTCATCCATAGTGTTTATAAACTTAATAAGTTAACCAACAATTTTCCCGAATAAGATGTACCAAAAATTGATTTTTTTTAACTAAATTCATTAAACCAAAGTATGTCCATTACGTTTTAAGAACAGTCCTCTGCCAAAAGTTCAAAATAAAAATTAAAATATTCCACGCGCTTTTTTTTGTTATGTTGCATCCACAGGTACGTTATTAGTCTGAAATGTATGTCTGAATTTTATTTAGCACTTTTTCGTCATTTTATTTAGTATCAGAGTTCCTTTTGTAGCAGAAAAATGTGTTGGGCCAATTGGGTACTCAGTCCCCTGGCAGTGGTTTTTTAAAATATTTATTTATGAAATCGGAAATAGTCTATATAATTTAATAATGATTTATGGATATATTGATTGCTAACTCTCAAATTTAGAAACATTATGAGGGTTAAGGTAATATTTCATAATTAAGTCAAAATAAACAGTCCCCTGGCTTATAATATGGCATTAGACCGTTTTTCGTAATTGAAATTTTATAAATCTTCTCTTTTAAAGTTTGTTTAACTATTTCTACTCTAATAATTACTTTGAGCACAAATTTATTAATTATTTAATAAAAAAATAATTAAATATTAATAGGTACAGGCATTGATTACCTCATGATAATTCTATTATTTATATAATTAGTTGTTCATTTGAGGTTGAAAATTAAATATTTTTATTAAAGGAGTGTCAATCCTATGTGACGTATCAAAATTAATTGTTATAAACATAATTTTAGAGTATTTGAAAAAAAATCCTCCGACAGTGCCCTGTCATTTTCCTTAAAAACGTTAATATTCTAAAAAAATAATTATAAATTCAATTGGCTTTTTATCACTTCTTATTTTATCGTTACTTTTCTTAGGGTTTTTTTTTAATAAAAAAAAAATTTGATTGGACACTTTTGTACTGGTTTAAAGCATCCTTACAGAGAATTACCCAAATAATAAACATCTGAACAGTGACAATTTTCAACACAAAATCCATTTAAAACCTATAGTAACTTATTTGACATTTTCATCAAACTGCAAAAAAGGAGGAGGTTCTCAATTCGGTTGTATTTTTTTCAAATGTTTATTTTTATTACCCTTAGAACTCCGTCATTTATAGTCTGGAAAATTCTTTTTTTTTAAGAATACTTTCAGATTGTTCCCATAGAAATTTCATTAAAATCGGTTTGAGTACTTTTTTAGAAATTTAACAAAAACCTAAAATATGTAGTTAATTGTTGCTATTGAAGTCTGTTTTTTTAACGTGTTTTTTGAATTGGATGTACTTACTTGATTCAGATTATAATAATGAACTACCCAGTGCAAGTTCCTGGACTAGTTATTCACAAAGTTTGATTGTCAGATTCATTATTGAGAAAAAGTAACAAACAACTTGAATATAAATGGGAGGTACTTTATTCCGATTTTTCTTGAAATAACGAACAAAGTACGCCATGTTGTAGTCCTTATAAAGTCATATACCAAAAAAAGCCGGCCAAGTGCGAGTCAGAACCGCACACATAGGGTTTCGTATCATCATACTAGATTGCGCTAGTACAAAGGTCTCCGTACAATCATACGAGTACTAGATGGCGCTAGTTTCTGTTTACAAAAAAAACACGTTTTTTTTATGCAGTTTTTTTTTTTCATTGTTTCTAACTTTTAGTATTTGTTGTTTTAGCGGCAACAGAAATACATTAACCGTGAAAATTTCAACTGTCTAACTATAACGGTTCATGAAATACAGCCTGGTGACTTAGGGAAAGACAGACAGACGGACAGCGAAGTCTCAGTAATAGGGTCCCGTTTTTACTCTTCTATGCATCTAGAGAAAAATAATTTCCATGCTCACAAACCACACATAACTCAAAGACAGTCATAAAAACGATGTCCGCGCAGGCGGGAGCTTCAGGCAAAACTTGTATAGAGTAAAAAATAGAGCAAAAGTAAAATTATTAATAAATAAAAGCAACTTTAAGTACAGTGGCCAGCACATCAAGCTAGACACTTTAAACTTCGTACCGTTCTTATGCCGTATGCGTATAGATCAGAATTGCACTACGAGTGTCTAGCTTAGTGTGCTGGCCTCTATACCACAAATCAATACTACAACCTCACATAATACCAATTTATGGTTTTTTAAATTTTTTTTTAGCATTATTTACATCTTCAAATGAATGTCATTTAATATAAAAATAAATCCATAAAATGAGTTTCAATTAATGAGTCACAATCATCAAGTTCAATGACACAGTGACAGAGCTGCGTTTATCTATCTAGTTTGACCCTGTCAGTTGTCTGTCGCATTCCAAGGAGTATGCGGGTTTTTGTTAACAATTATTTTATCTGATGTTTTTTTTACCCTAAAACTTTCGCTAAAAGGAGTTTCGGCAAAGACAATATAATTCTTCTTTTGGGTGTTTGTATTATGGGCTAAGGACTTACGCGAGACCTGAAACAAAAGCCCATTAAAAAAAAAAAAATTAGTTTCTCGAGGTCACACAAAAAGGGTTCCTCACCAAAACTTTAACTACCAACAAAACAAGACCTCTCATTACATACTATGCTCTAGGTGAATTAGGGTCTATTTATTCATTTTTCCTGTGGGAACGGAAGGACTTAAGATTTTCTGATAGATGTTCCTGTGATCTATGCATTCAGCCTCATATACTGTGATTTTTTTCAAGATTTTAGGCCTTTTAGTTTAGGAGATAACGGGGGGATGGTCAGTTTTCGCCATTTTCTTAAATAACTTCAAAACGTAATAATAATAATAATATAAAAATGGCTAGCCGGCATCACTGGTACCCCAGCTCCTCCAAGAAGTCCAGTAGCCCCCGCAGGTTGCCAACGACCTCCTAGCCTAGAGCTACCTCGGGTCACCGAGGTGCACGATTCTTTACTGTGCTAGCCCCTTACAGTCCAGGAGGAAGTGTGCAGCAGTCCAGTAACAGCGGCTGTTACCTTGCCGAGCTGAGATCTCCCAAGGCTCAGGTGCTTCCTGGATAGGCCAGAGTTAGTTGCCGGCAGGGCGAACCTCGCTTGCCTCTAGGTTTCCAAACCAGCCCAGTACAAATTGTGTTCATTTCTTGTGCGTTGCCTCAGGGTGGGCCATCCAGCAGATGAGAGGAGGATTATAGGTTCCGGTCCCAAAGGCCGTAAGTCCTGACCCATAGTTGCCGCGTGAGTTGCTGTGCCCTTTAATCCATTTCAGAGTTACGTTGCCGTGGTGACATATCTATGTGATTTTTTTGGTACTAGCTGTCCCGGCGAACTTTGTTCCACCTCACACTACACTACACTACCCTACCCTACATAAGAACCTTCTCTTGACAATAACGAACTAAACAAAATATAATTAGCGAAATCGGTCCAGCCATTCTCAAGTTAAGCGTGACCAGGAGAAATAGGGGTTCATTTTTATATACAGGGTGACTGGTAAGTAGTGCAAATCCTTTTACGGGGATAAACTACATCTAATTTAGAACAAAAAAAGTCATATTAACTGGGGGTCGAAAATCAACGGTTTTCGAGTTAAAACCCATTTAATTTTTCATTTTGTATGTAAAACGCATTTGTTTAAATGTTTTGTGATTTTCAAAAAAAAAAAACTAAAACATAGTTGACTTGCAAAATACGATAAAAACTTCCTTATTTTATCATCTTTCCATTAAAATAAAAAAAGTTAAAAAAATACAAATAAGATGTAACGAAAACAATGATTCCTGTCAAAAGGGTGCCTCAAATCCTATACAAATGTTCAAGAATATTTTTTTTTAATTCCAAGATTTATGATGTTTTTCGCATTGACAGAAATAGATGACCCTCTACCATCATCGACTAACTTTGATTCACAAGCTCATCCAAAAACTCGAACTTGTTTTTTTTCATACAAAATTTTTGGATAAATTAGTATGGGACTTGAGACACCCTTTTGACACCAATCATTGTTTTTTTGTTGCAATTCATTTTTATTTTTTTAACTTTTTTTATTTTAATGGAAAGATGATAAAATAAGGAAGTTTTATCGTATTTTGCAAGTCAACTATGTTTTAGTTTATTTTTTGGAAAATCAAAAAACATTTAAACAAATGCGTTTTACATACAAAATTGAAAAATTAAATGGGTTTTAACTCGAAAACCGTTGATTTCCGACCCCCAGTTAATTGCCTTTTTTTTGTTCTAAATTAGATGTAGTTTATCCCCTTAAAAGGATTGCACTACTTACCAGTCACCCTGTATATAGATAGACAAGCCCCGAAGTGAGGCAAACGATTATTTTTAACCGACTTCAAAAAAGAAGGTTATCATTATCAATTGGACCCGTATGTATGTAATATTGTTAGAATCGCACAATTTTCGTACGGTGTGCCAAATTTCATAAGTGTATGTATGTATGTCCACGTATTTCTCAGAAACTAAAAATCGAAATGCAATATTTCTCTGTTTTTCATTGGATTAAGTATCTTTCAACTAAGTTTCATAAAAATCAGTTCCGTAGTTTTCTTGATATGGACTGTTATATGTGTATACTATCCACTGGAAAAATACTTCGTCGGTTTAATGCCTCAATTTTGTGATTGAAATCGGTTGTCCTTTATGTTTTTAGGTTGTCCATTATTGTCATTTATGAATGAAATTTAATTTATAACTGTTTCTTTAGATCTGTAGCCTTAATGGCTTGATGGAATTTGGAGTGTGGGGTATCAATAGATCCCCCTTCTGTCATAGGGTACTGGCCGTACTCTTGAAGAGTGATACCACGATTAACCCGGCGCCAATGACGTGTAAAAAATAACGCGGACGATGACGCGGGGTCAATATGACTCGAATGTTTTTTCTTAATTATCTGGTTATCTGCTGAATTATAACAAATTTAATACAAAATAAGAACTTTTGCATGACCACGAAGTCATTGTAGTACTAAGATGTTTAAGTTAATTTAGATATCGAATTATGATTTGGTTTTAATACAACAACCTCAAAAGGTTAACAAAAATAATTTCTTTTTTAGAACTAAAAATGTATGGAGCTGTAGCCGTTTTATTCCCGTTTTATTCAAGAAAAGGGATTTTACCATTCTTCACTGGTGCTTGCTCACTACACTATGGTACAAATCATATGAATTGAGATCTTATCTCCAGCTATTGAGAAAACCATGAACGATTATAATATGTTTTTTTCGAAATTTCCCCAATTGAAAATCGCTGGGGTCAATATGACCCAGCGTCATTGTCGCCGGGTTAAACTTTGGCGACAAGCTTGGATCCTTAACGCGCGCTATAAGCCATAGTCAATCACACGATGTGCGGTTCTGTAATGAATGACAGGACTTTGATCGTTTAGTTGGCTAAGCGAGGACATCGTCCTAAGTGTTTGATGCGTCCAGACATGTTGATTATAAATATTTTTCAGTTCGGGATATTACCATGGATCTTGACGGGGGTCTCTTTCTCGAGGACAATGTAATGGGTTCTGGAGTCGTGCCGTTTGGAAGACTGGAACTGTCCTTTGGAGGATTGTGTTGTTTCCGTAATCTAGAAAGTATTAGGATTTCGTCCTCGATGCAAGTAAATACAACCCATTACGGGGGCCCGAGAAAAGAGATGGTTACCACGACCAAAGTATGTATATTAGTACTAACATACAGTATGGACACTCCCTGCCGCTCTCTAAATTGCGACCTCACCCCCTCGTCACCCAGATTGATACAGATTTGTTACAGTTTGGTTGTCGAACGTATAGGATTTCGCCGCTATTTTGTTTGTTCCGTCATTCCTTTTTTGAAATGTCATTTCTGGCCCGTTGTATGAAGTGTCCAGGGTGTGCCAGGACCAAGGCGGCGATGGACAGAGCCGACCTTCTCCCCGCATTTTTCTAAACCCTTGAGGTTTGGAGAACTGTGGGGGGCGTATTGCTGTGTCTTCTTTCTTTTAGGGGATCAAAGTCATAGCCTCGAATGAAGTATTGTGAGTTCAAAAAAGATGTATGTAAAATATGAAAGATCGGACTGCGAGGAGTCACATAAAGTAAACCAAGAACCGAATTGCCACGTTTCACAATAATATAAATGGGTTATAATCGTAGACGATTATAGGTCAAAGAATATTTGCTAAAATTGATAATAAATAACGTAAAAGAGAATTATTAATTTGGAAAGATCTAAATTCAACTTTGACCTAAGAAAGCCTTCCCCAGGTTGCCTTCCTTTAATAAATTTCATAGTGTCAGTGAAAATCGAGATACTAAAAATGCAAGAAAAATATATATGTATGTCGGAACGAATGATGTCATGATGTATAAAATTCGGAAGATATTTACTTTTTAGTATGTCTAACTGTTTGTCCTGGTTAAATCCGATGTACCTGTCTGTTATTACATATTTAATTTGACGTACTGTGTAGAACTGAAGACATACAAGTAATTTAATGTTCATGGCTTGACTGAACAAAATTTATAGCAGTTCCTCCATTTTTCCTTATTCCCAGAAAGTGTATGTCATGCGTCATAATTCTAAAATCGGCGTATTTATTGTTTAGGTATTAAGAGCTTGCTGGAGTTCATAAATCCCATATAAACGTAGTCTTTGGTACATGTGTCAACCAAAAACCGATTTTGAAACAAAAATCAATAATCGTATGACGTATATCTGTGTCGGTATCGCATTACTTTTTTTTTATTATTAGTAATTAATTAACCAATAAACTTGTTTCCCGTTTTTTTACCTTGAAAACAAGTTTATTGGTTAAAAATGGATTCCTGTTTCGTTTTTCAAAAAAGTAAACTGATATACGTCACAAATATACGTCATCCGATTATCGATATAAAATTATTATATGAATCAAAGACTACGTTTGTATGGGATTTATGAGCTCCAGCGGGCTCTTAAGTATTAAGGAAACTGTGGTAAATTTTTGTCTTTTCATAATTTATGTAGGCACAAGTTGTTGCCCGCGAATTCGTTCGCGTTAATAATGATAAAAGTAGCCTATATGTTAATCCAAGTCCTAATCTGTCTACCTACCAAATTTCATCGAAATCTGTCAAGCCGTTTAGGCGTGAAGATGTAAAAACACACACACACACATACACACACAGGGATCATCATTTCCTGCCCTGTTTCTAATTATATTGTAATTTAATGTAGAAAGAGACGACGAATTGGCGTTGCAAACTGCGAAAACCCAAAAGTTAGACAATTTCAATAAAATAAAAGAATAAATTCTACTGAAGAGCCGCCAGGAGGCTCGTGTTTCCATACAAACGTAGTTCCGCTTTAATACAAAAACTACATGCCGGATTGAATCCAAACTGTGCAAATATATTGAGGAGACACATATCGATGTTTGTAATTAGTTTTCAATGTACTATTATAAAACGGAAAAAAATAAGAGCAGTTTTATACTTTCAGTACAAAACTAATTTAAGCCTTCGTTTAGTTACGTTAAAATTTACTACGAAAAAAACTAATTAATTACAAACATCGATATGTGTCTACTCAATATATTTACAAAGTTTGGATTCAATCCGGCATGTAGTTTTTTTTTATTAAAGCGGAACTACGTTTGTATGGAAACTCGTGCCTCCTGGAGACTCTTAAGAGGAGTGTATTCATTGCACGCTCCATACAAACGAAAATTGGTTCTTATTTAAATATTAATTAATCAAATGTATTGAAATTTTAAAAACACGTTCTAAACACTAATATGTCTGTGTCGCTGGTTTGTCAGATTTCTGTGAAAATTTGGTAAACTTCCGTGAAAATTCCGTAAAGATTTAAGTACACACAAATCTTTACGATTCATTGATATTGATAACTGATTCATTTATATTCAAATAAGAACCAACTATGTTTGAAGGCAGCCTGCCAGGGTGGTTCAAATTATTTAATTAGATAATCAATCCATAATGTGTTAGGAACAGACATCTTATAAATCTAGGTTACTATCAACAGAAATGTCAAAAGTATCAATTAGGGATGCATCGATACGCCTTTTTGCCGATACGATACCGATACCGATACTCTTATAAAAATATCGTCGATACCGATACCGATACCGATACGCTTATTGAATTCAAAAAGGAAGGTTGAATAAATAAAACACAATTAATTATATAACTAATCATAGTTTTAGTAATCAAAATTAACATTTATAAGATTTTTATTTAAAAAACAAAGCATTCTTAAGTTTTGCGGGCAAAGGCGATTTCGCAAGTCTGTTTGAATAAGACCTGCGGTGGAAAATAGTCTCTCAGATGCGACAGATGCCTCGTTTGCAACGAAATAGATGGGACAACACGCGCGTTTACATTACATTTTTAACGCGCGAAATTTGAAAAGTATCGTTGAATCTGCCATAAAAATATCGCCGATACCGATATATCGGCAAACCCGAAGTATCGCCGATATATCGGTATCGGTATCGGTATCGGATGCATCCCTAGTATCAATCATAGTAATGTCGAAATACAATAATATTCCAATGTCAGGTCACATGTAGTGAATTCCAGTGCCTAATGATTGGGCACTCGTACTTATCCCCGATCACCCTCAAAATACTGTTGGTTCGCATTGACGCGAACCTTAAAAAGTAAATCTTTCTTACTCTTTGCCTTAAGTAGGTACCACCCAGCTATAAAAAGCTGATCTTAAAATGTTCCATGATCGAAGCAGTGCGCAGGCGTGCTCTCAAATGGTGCTTAATTCGTACGACCTTGAGGCTGGGTGGTGATGCTGGCCCTAATAGCATTAATGGGCATAAAATAGACTAGTTCCTTGGCTTCTTTTATTTGTTAGTTGTCACATATTTGCATACACGATTAGGACTTACGGAGAACAATTGAAGCCATTGACCTCTGTTACGAATTGAAACATGGTCTGAGTTATTTATTGGTATATAAAGTTATTCTGTATCGGAGTGAATTTCGAAACAGGTGCAGATATTTAATTAAATCTATCTGATACTAGACTCGCCTAATGTAGAGGGAGATGACCGCGAGGAAGCACGAAGTGTTGATTCCCAGATCTGGCACGTAGACACTGATGACTTCAAGATTGTGGCATGAAATTACAGCTGCCTGGTGCGCCATAACAAATGAAAACGTTAGCCAGCCTTCAGTGTACATAAGATGGCGGCAAGACCTACCGTAGGTGTTTTCTGCCTTTGCCATACGGGTTGGCAGGTATAGCGGCCGTGTATAACCGACTGAAGGTCGATTTCTGGCTGAAGCCGTAGCTGAATTTGACTTTCGGTCGAAGCCGAAGGCTTTAAAACTAGGTGAAGGCTTAAGAATAACCGTAAGGTAGGGTGAATGGGAATGGTGACGCTACGAGTATATCTAATCTACTGGTACTAGAGTAAGAAAAGGCTTATAGATCTCAAGATATTTTTTTCAGAAAAACATACAACAGAAAGGAATCGGGAACAATAACTCAGTATCATGTCTCCTTTCTCAGGGTTGAAGGCCGTGACCATCGTGGGTCCTTTTTGCCACCATAGTGGTCCAGTCGCTCGATCTCGGCCTGCAAGAACGAAATCGGGAACAATAACTCAGTATCATGTCTTCTTTCTCGTGTCCTCAAGGTTGAAGGCCGTGACCATCGTGGGTCCTTTTTGCCACCATAGCGGTAAAGTCGCTCGATCTCGGCCTGCAAGAAAGTAATCGACAACAATAACTCAGTATCAGTTTAACCGCCTCCGTAGCTCAGAGGCAAAGTTCACTGGCTTTACACAGGAGGTCGCGGGTTCGATTCCCGGCGGGGTCAATTGTAATACTCGGTTTGGTTGGTGGTAGGGCATTTTCTAAGCCTGCCTGGCTAGCTACCACCATCTTATCTAAGTCTTGCCGCCAAATATCAATGTTGATGTCTTTGGTGTGTTCCGGCATGAAGATAAGATAGCCAGTTCCCCATTGCGTTGGGGAATCTTGGTAAGCCCGCTTCCATCTTCGGCAACATCGTCACTTACCACCAGGTGAGATGTTGTCAAGGGTTTACCAATTGTGAATAAAAAAATAAAAAAAAGTATCATGTCTCCTTTCTCCTGTCCTCAAGGTTGAGGGCCGTGACCATCGTGGGTCCTTTTTGCCACCATAGCGGTCCAGTCGCTCGATCTTGGCCTGCAATAACATTCTGGCTACTTTTAGATCTACGAGTATATTAGGCACGCGTTGAGGTGCGCGTAATCAAACTCGATCAAAAAAATATCTTGATCAATGATATTTTCTAATAAAACATTCTTTTGTTCTACATTCATAGCTATATTTACTGCCGCAAAACCTAGATGATAACAATAAATAAATAAATAGAATGGATAGTCCATTGTATTCAGGATTTTCAATAAATCTATAAAATACAGTGATACGCCCTTGCCTTTAACCCACAATAGACAATGCTGGTATTGCCATATAAATAATAACATATTCTATTTAGAAACATTCACTTAAAATAAAATCGGCCAAGTGCGAGTTGACCTCGCGTGGAGAGGTTCCGTACAATGCCAAAGTCAAAATATCACATTTGAAATCCTCACAGTAAGATGCGAGTTATTTTTTTTAATTATTAAAAATTTTAGTGAGTTTGGCCGCACCTCACTTGATGGTAAGTGCCGATGCAGCCGGGGATGTAATACGCGAGCTCAAAAAGTGCCTATTCACTCTCGTCTTGAAGATTCCTAAATTTTACGAATCGGGGACTACAGACGCGGGAAGGGAATTTCACTCCTTGGCCGTTCGCATGATGAACGAAGAAGCAAAACGCTTCGTGTGTTAAGGTGGAACATCATCATCATCATCATCATATCAGCCGAAAATCGTCCACTGCTGGACAAAGGCCTCCCCCAAGGATTTCCATGACGTCTGGTCCTGCGCTGCCCGCATCCATCGGCTTCCCGCGATCTTCACCGGGTCGTCGGTCCACCGCGTGGGAGGCCTGCCTACGTTACGTTTTCCGGTGCGTGGTTGCCACTCCAGAACTTTACTGCCCCATCGGCCATCTGTTCTACGAGCTATGTGCCCTGCCCACTGCCACTTCAGTTTAGCGATTCTGTGAGCTATGTCGGTTATTGACGACAAAGGGGTGGAACCGCCCTCCGCACCTGGTCGTCCGATGATGACATGGAGAGGTGGAATAAGGTCGTGAAGCTCCAGGACACACTCTCCGAAATGAATCCTGTGGAACACCAATAGACAGGCGACTTTGTGGAGATGCTCGAGGCTTTGGAGCTTGTTTGATACAAGTTCCTCGTCGCCAATGAGTCTCCTAGCGCGTCGGTCGATAGAATCCAAGGCATATAGCTGGTAACGAGCCGATCCATCCCACAAGAGAGAGCAGTACTCCATACAGTTAACTACTACTAGCGCAATCTAGTGGTGTTTTAGTGAACTATTCTTTTTAAATAAAAAAAAAAAGTGCGTTTGGCTGCACCTTACCTGATGGTAAGTGCCGATGCAGCCGAGGATGTAACACGCAAGCTCAAAAAGTGCCTATCACTCTCGTTTTGAAGATTCCTAAATTATACGAATCGGGGAATCCCACTCCTTGCCCGTTCGCATAATGAACGAAGAAGCAAAACGCTTTGTACGTAAAGGTGGAACATCAACGACAAAGGGGTGGAATCGACCTCCGCACGTGGTCGTTCGATGACGAAATGAAGAGGCGGAATAAGGTCGTGAAGCACACACACACACACACAATGGAAAATATTATGACCTCTCTTGTTATTGTTATTTGTTTAGGACTTCCGGACACACTTTCTGAAATTAATCCTGTAGAACACCGATAGACTATTTTCTATTATGACTAGAACTTTATTCCGTACGTGAACGTATTACATTGAGTTTACCACTTTTTTTTCAATTGATAGAATTCTTATAGGTTTTCCTGTAATCTACAAGCCATGAAGTAAATTTTGTAATTTTTTCAAAATTTTAGGCTCGGTAGTTTTGGAGAACAGGGGGGGAAATGTCAATTTTCGTCTTCTTTCATGAATAAAATCAAAACTATTTATTTTACAATTTAAACAAAAAATATATTTAAGATCCTGATAACAGGCCCTTTTATTTGATGTATGACACAATAAGGTTTCCAAAACTTTTTTTAATTTCATAATTTGTCCCCCGAAATTAACCCTTATTTTTAAAAAAAATGTATTTACTTTACACACCTGTGTTTGGGTCATAGGATTACAGTATCCTACCAAATTTCACCTGATTTAGTCAAGTAGATTCGGAGCAAATGGGCTTGGACAGACGGACGGACTGACAGACGCACGAGTGATCCTATAAGGTTCCGTTTTTTTTGTACGGAACCTAAAAAGTAAAATGGTCAAGAGAGATTGGTTTTTTTTAAAATTATAAATTGATAAGCCCTTGGCATCATCTCACCTGATGGTAAGTGACGATGATGCCGAAGATGGAAGCGGGCTTACCAAGATTCCCCAACGCAATGGGTTGCTGGATTTGTCTACACAAACATCCCTTTATCATTTCATAACTGTTTCATCATAATCAGTTCAGCTACGGCTGCTACCTCATATCCGCGAGGTTGTGGTTCGAGTCCCTACCACGTACCAATGTGTTTTCGAATTTAGATTTCATATGTACGTTTATCCGACGCTCTTACGGTGAAGGAAAACATATCGTGAGGAAACCTGCACACACCTGCGAAGAAACTCGGAGGTTGTGTATGAAATTGGTTGACCAACCCGCACTGGGCCCGCGTGGTCGACTAAGGCCCGATCGCCCTAATCCAGGGTAGGCTCGAGCCCCTCGGTGGGGACGTATATATGAGTTGATATGATCATAACTGGTTACTGAAATATAATTACAGCTCCTCTGGTGACCAACATCTTTTCGCGTGAAGGATGACTGCTCGGTCCCCTTAAATTCGGTGTAAAGGGGAACAAATAGGTCAGTCAAGTCCAATGAACCTCATTACTCATTAAGGCTATTTTTGTTTTGGGCTTACCGCGGGTATAAAAATCTGTTTTGTAATGCTCACAGAATGTTATTTTTTGAGAAACTAAATGGATACTGAGATCTTAGGCATACATTATATGGAAGGACAGAGTCACCAACAACGAGGAGGTACAAAAAAAGTACAGTTGCCTAGCTTTACCGCTTTTCTTAAACAGAGACGACTGCGTTGGTTAGGGCATGTTTACAGGATGAAACCCACTCGGTTATCTCGACTACGTCGTAGTAGCGAATGCAAAAAGAGACGTTGGGAGGCTGATGCTTCACTATAAGGGATGCGCCATCGGGACATGGCTGCCTTTAAAAAAGACCACGGCGACCAGGGAGGAGCTCGGAAAAACCCATCCCTAACAAACCCATCTAAGACCGTGCTTCAGGTCAGTTAACCAGCGTGATCGAACCCTTATTTTATTTATTCACAATTGGTTAGCCCTTGGCATCATCTCACCTGATGGTAAGTGACGCTGATGCCGAAGATGGAAGCGGGCTTACCAAGGTTCCCCAACAAAATGGGGAACTGGCTATCTTATCTTCATGCCGGAACACATCTATGTTGTTAGATGTTTGGCGGCAAGACTTAGATAAGATGGTGGTAGCTAGCCAGGCGGGCTTAGAAGATGCCCTTCCACCAACCAAACCGAGTCTTACAAAGTTAGACTCCGCCGGGAATCGAACCTGCGACCTCCTGTTGTGAATTTAATGAACTTAACCATTACGTCACGGAGGCATTTAAATTATATAAAATTTTTATTTCATCATCATCATATCAGCTGAAAATCGTCCACGGCTGGACAAAGGCCTCCCCCAAGGATTTTCACTACGACCGGTCCTGCGCTGCCCGCATCCATCGGCTTCCCGCAATCTTCACCGGTCGTCGGTCCACCGCGTGGGAGGCCTGCCTACGCTTCGTTTTCCGGTGCGCGGTCGCCACTCGAGAACTTTACTTGCCCCAAATGCCATCTGTTCTACGAGCTATGTGTCTATATATAATTATTTACTAAATTCTCACAGTCAGGACAGATCTTTTGCTCACCACAACTCCACTCTCCATACAGAAGGAAGGCAGTATTGATTCTCCAGTATTTCTTCGCCGCACGGCTGTTCATTTCTTCTAGAAAACGAGAGCATTCAGAAAAGGATATTTGACAGTGTCAAAAATAAATTAAAAAATCTTATTCACTAAATAGCATTTCTCTTACAAAGAGCGCAAAAACTAACTCATTAGATATTTTAATTAATTTTAAGTTTTATGTTCATTAAAATCACTAAATTAGTTCGTCAATGACAATAAATTAAATTAAATTCAGACAATTACAGTCCATAATATGTTAGTTACAATGTCACAATAGCGTAACATGAACAATTTCAGAACAAAATATCGTTTATTAAGCAAAAATGTAAATATTTTCAAAATTGCTTTCCTGTAGTTAAATATGAGGATACCTATCACGTATCATTTGAGGGTATGTTTTACCAAAAATGTTTTAAGCGTATCGTATCTGGAGGAGCCCAAACTTGGTATGTTTTAAAAATTATTTTCATTTTTATTTACGGTACGCGTTGGGTAGCTCAGTGAAATCGGGTGTTGTATGCCTAATGTTCGATTTTCTTTCCTAAAGAAGTCGTTTTTATTATTGTAGTGTGCGTGACGTTTAAATTATGCAAGCAAAAGGGAGCACATTTTATCTGCGACTGACCCCTCAAACGAAAAAAAAAACTGAGTACTAAAATAAAGAAATAGTATTATGACATAGCGGTCATCATAGAACGGCCCTTCTGTAGATAGTTTACATGCCAACGGGAGTTGCCAGAATTGATGTAAATACCCCTATTTAAAAGTAAATCAGATGACTATTATTTGTCACCCCTGACAAATAATAGTCATTTGATTTACTTTTTATCATCTGTCAAAAACGACATTTTGTTCTAAAAATGTTTGACATACCTAGGCGTGACGTCATAGTTCTGCTGCGTCATTTATTTACTCATTTTGTGATTTTGGTGAATTAAAAATGGAAGACTTGATGGAAAACAAAACGAGTAAGGTTTTCCGAAGTTTAAGTAGGAGGGCAATTTAGTGATCAAGAGTTCATAATTTATTTCTGATGCTGTCGTCATCCATATTTTCTTTTCTTTCCTAAAGAAGTCGTTTTTATTATTGTAGTGTGTGTGACACGCACACATACAAACCGAGCGATGTACCATTGTATGAAGATAACCTACTATTCTTTGTTTTTACTATGGTACAGCGAAGCGAGCATAAGATTATTGAAAATTAGTCATACGACACACGATTTCACTGAGCTGTACGCTACCCAACGCGTACCGTACGTGGGTACCAGTGTGACATTACTAGTGCTAGAGCGGTACACCCCGAAATTCAGTAAACAGCCGCAAATGGTGTTAAAAGCATGAAAATCGAAACAATTGATCTTTAGGCCATATGAATCAATTTGACCCGTGAAGATAACCTACTATTCTTTCTTTTTACTATGGCTGTACCAGACAGCATTGTATGTTATTGTTATCAGTAAGTCCAATGAATATGTATGAATCATGTTTGTCAGCTTCATTGATTTCGCGTGTATAAGAAATTTACACCAGTTATTATTTCGAAGTGAGGTATAAATGGCAACCACCCCAGTGGCGTAATTTTTGAGGCCATTAGCTTCGCATCAGGAGGTCGCGGGTTCGATTCTCGGCGGAGTCTAACTTTGCAAGACTCGGTTTGGTTGGTGGAAGGGCATTTTCTAAGCCCCCCTTGCTAGCTACCATCATCTTATCTCAGTCTTGCCTCCAAACTACAAACAACATATATGTGTTTCGGCTTGAAGATAAGATAGCCAGTTCCCCATTGCGTTGGGGGTTCTTGGTAAGCCCGCTTTCATCTGCGGCGTCATCTTTAATAATCATCAGGTGAGACGGTTTCAAGGGCTTATCAGTTGTGAATAAAAAAAAATTACGTATAATTTTAAGTACAGTGATACGAGTATGTTACACACTCAGATCAAAATATTATTTATCTACTATCATATCGTAAAGTTCGAAATATAAACTTCAAAACGAATTTATATTGGCATACTTTATAAACACAATACCGAATAAAAAAAAAAGCTTTATAACATTATTTTTGTAACAAAATAATGTTTCATAGTATTTTATTCCATTACGATACAAGTTAATCCTAAAAGTTAATATCACCAACGAAGTTCCATATCAATTTTTTTTATTGGAACCCACATGCGGTTCGCGCCATTTTTACAGCATTTCAAAAAGTTTTCTTTCCAATTTTTACTTGTCTGTGACAGCGCCCGCTTTAATGATGCGGTGATGTGCTAGGTTTTGGCGCCATTCATTGAATACTTTTTGTTGTTTTGTACAATCAGTTTGTTTTTAACGTTGTTAGCAGCATTGCACAATCAGTTGGTTTTTTAACGTTGTGAGCAGCGTTGTACAATCAGTTTGTTTTTAACGTTGTTATCAGCGTTGTACAATCACTTTGTTTATTAACGTTGTTAGCAGCGTTGTACAGTTGGTTTTTAACGTTATTAGCAGCGTTGTACAATCAGTTTGTTTTTTACGTTGTTGGCAGCGTTGTACAATCAGTTTGTTTTTTAACGTTGTCGATTAGACCACAGGTGGGCTCCAAAATACGGTGCCAATGTTCGTAATACCTCGTCCATAGATATAAGGTAATTGCCCCTTCGTTACGTTTAAGCTATCTTGTTACTGCGAGCCGGCAGTTAGAGGCAGACTGGTTTACATCTAGTCAAGTAACCCGATCTCTGCTGCTCAATAACTAGTGGTACAAGTTCGTGTTTCATTACCATGTCAGTCAGTGAAGAGATGGATGACTAGGAGTAAATGACTTATCTATTTAACCCTTTAAAGTTTAACCTACTTGTAGTTTCAATCCTCGAATCCAACTCGGCTGGGTAGCGTCAGGGAAGCTTCGCACTATCTTCACGTGCCAAATAAGTTAACGCTGTGACTAAGGTCTGATAATGACATAAGGAATTGAGACATGGTCGCTTACTATGGGCCTCATAAAAAGTCTCAAGGTCACCCAAACGGCGGTTGAGCGAGCTATGCCCGGAGTTTTCCTACGAGATCTAATAGAAAATGTGGAATCCGTAAGAGAACTAAGATAACAGACATGGCTCACAGAATCGTTAAACTTTAGTGGCAGTGGGCGGGGCTCATAGTTTGAGAACAGACGGCTGTTGGGGCAGTAAAGGTCTCGAGTAGCAACTGCACACGGGAAAACGTAGCGTATCCAGGCCTCCCACTCGTGGGTCCGACGACCTGGTGAAGGTCGCGGGCAGCCGCTGGATGCGGGCAGCGCAGCGCAGGACCGGTCATTGTAGAAATCCGTAGGGGGGAGGCCTTTGTCCAACAGTGGACATCCTTCGGATGATATAATGATGATGATAAACTCGTAGTTTCATCATATCAGCCGAAGGAAGTCCACTGCTGGACATAGGCCTCCCCCAAGGATCTCCACGACGAACGGTTCTGCGCTGCCCGCATCGCTTAAACTCGATTAAACTCGTAGTTTAATCTTAACAAAAGCCAACTACCTTATTAGGAGGGTAATGTTTTTGTGCAGTCCGTTTTTTTAAAATTAAATTGGTTATTATTAGACTTGCTGCTCTAACTGGATAGAAATAAATATGGAACCGGGCAAGTGCGAAGTCAAATTGGAGCGCTAAGGCACACCCCGGACACTGTATACAACGGTCGTGAAATGACATTTCTAAAAACAAATGACGGAGCAAACAAAATCTCGACGAAATCCTATACGTTCGACAACCAAACTGTAACAAAGTTGGCGGTATCAACTGTAACCAATCTGGGTGACGAGGGGGTGAGGTCGCAATCTAGAGAGCGGCAGGGAGTGTCCATACTGTATGTTAGTACTAATAAGAGTATATATATGCTAAGGTGTAATCTGTGGCAAGGGTTTCATCCGTACCACCAACGTGTGGTGCGAAGCAGCTTGCGCACCTTTTTATTTGTCATGACATGACCACAATTCAAATCTGTGACATGTGTCATGTCATGAAAGAGGCCGTAACACGTACCTATTCTGTGGAAATTCCAATTGGCTGCGTATACAGTCTTGTGACACACCCAGACAGACATTTGCTACATTTTATGTTTTTATTTTATTTTCAAGAAAAGTACTACATTGATTTTGAAAAAAGTTATATGGGACCAATATATCTATATACTTGAGATTGTTGTTCGTAGCTATATACCATTGAAAAAAGAATCATGAAAATCGGTTCACAATCTACGAAGATATCGCGCAACAAACACACACAATAAAAACATATGCTACAGTCGAATTGAGAAACCCTCTTTTTCAACTGACTTCCAGACAAGAGGAGAGGAAGTTCTCAATTCGACTGTATGTTTTTTTTAATGTGTTTTACCTCAGAACTTTTGACTGGTTGAACCGATTTTTATGATTTTTTTTAATGGAAAGCTAGTGCTTTCCGTGTGGTCCCATATAAAATTTATCAAAATCGGTTTAGTACTTAATTAGAAAATTAACAAAAACTAATAATGCAAAAATGTACTAAGTTGTTGCAATGGAAGTCGGTTTTTTAACGTGTTTAGCGTTTTCAATTATTGGAAGTCGGTTGAAAATACAAAGATTCATACGCATTCTGGTCACGCCATTCGTTCTCAAATACCGAAATAGAATACAATACAAACATATTTGATGGAAGTCGATCGATACACTTTACGTTGAAATACATTACCAATAAATACATTCTAACTAGGGATGCATCGATACGCCTTTTTGCCGATACGATACCGATACCGATACTCTTATAAAAATATCGGCGATACCGATACCGATACGCTTATTGAATTCAAAAAGGAAGGTAGAATAAATAAAACACAACTAATTAATAGTTTTAGTAATCAAAATTAACATTTATAAGATTTTTATTTAAAAACAAAGCATTCTTAAGTTTTGCGGGCAAAGGCGATTTCGCAAGTCTGTTTGAATAAGACCTGCGGTGGAAAATAGTCTCTCAGATGCGACAGATGCCTCGTTTGCAACGAAATAGATGGGACAACACGCGCGTTTACATTACATTTTTAAAGCGCGAAATTTGAAAAGTATCGTTGAATCGGCCATAAAAATATCGCCGATACCGATATATCGGCAAACCCGAAGTATCGCCGATATATCGGTATCGGTATCGGATGCATCCCTAATTCTAACATTTTACGTTGAAAGATGCTAAAACAACTTTGAATGGTAATGGTTATAAAAAAATCAGTAAAAAACTGGTTACATTATTCTCATTCTCAAATCGCAATACACATTGACTTCTTGAACTTTATTTTCGTCGTCTTAATCTTCATTTCGCTTCACTTCTTTTTGGAATTATTAATACGGGGCGTCCTGAATACTTATATAAAAAACTTGTATGGCGTTATGCTCAGCATAGGTATACAGCGCGAATGTGTTCGTACGTCTTTGTAGCACCTAAGCACAGATCTTCTATGTTTCGAGGTAGCTTCCGGTTTCTGGCTAGCAAATGTTGGAATGATATCCCGCCACCTCTGCGCACTGCTTCATCTAAGGCTTCTTTCAAAACCAAATATCGTTCCCATCTGCTTACTCTGCAGAAGTCAGGATAAGGAACGTTGCCTCTTACCACCTAATATTCCGCATAGCCTTGTGTTGTGTATATGCGCCTATCTGTGTTACCATTATATTAATCAACTGCCCCTACTGTCAGTTTGTCAGTTTCTTAATTTCTTAATTTTTAAGCTATTGCATTTTTTTTAGTTTTTAATCTATTTTACAAGCTTTTAATTAACTTGCAATGTATGTACTATGTTTGTTCGGGTGAAATCTTGCAAGTTAAATTGACCCACTTCCCAGTTTCCGATTAAGCTAAAATCTTGCATGCATGATTATGTATATTGCGTGACAATGCAATATTAAAAGCTTGTACCTAAAACTTTATTGAATTTTTCGAAAATTATCTTTAAATTTTGTTTTTACTCTAACTGATATCTTTTGTTTTCTTTTTCCTCGTGAAGTGCGCACTCACCTTATGGGATCTGGCAGAATACCAGCGTTGTGGAACATCGTAATCCACAACATATGCTGAGTCAGATCCTTTTCGCTGAGCCTGCACAGCTCACCTGGCTATAATTATTTAATTTTGTATCTTTTACACACTTTCCTTAGTATGGTGAAATTTAAATATTTTATTTATCTGTTGCGAGTTGTGTTGGTTCGTGAATAAAGCATTTCTATTCTATTCTATTCTATTCTTTTACAGAAGTTTATATACAGGGTGTAAAAAAATTGGCGTAGGACCCGTTAACTGGGGGTTCTACTTATCATACTGAACAACTTTCCCCAAGGAACCTATAGTCAAATCTCGAAAAAAAATTTGGACCCTCCATACTAAAATGCACAAAATTGTTCGATCCGCTGATCGATTTGCATGAAGAGTAAAAATTTTTTTTTGCTATTTCAGCAAAGTCGTAGAACAAAAGTTGTTTAGTATGCTGAGTAGCAGCCTCAGTTTACGGGACCTACACCAATTTTGTTACACCCTGTATAACCTTGACATAGAAAACGTTAAGGATAGTTCTATATTTTATTCTTTTATTGATGAAACCATCCCATTCATATTATATAGTCTGTGAATACAAATAAAAATACGAGCGTATATTATTCCTAGCCCTTAGCAAACCACTCAAAAAAACCATATTCAAGCTTGGAACATATGGGCACACCTCGGCCACAGCGTACAACGGTCGTGAAATGACATTTCTAAAAACAAATGACGGAGCAAACAAAATTACTTCGAAACCCTATAGTCCCTATACGTTCGAGGACCAAACTATAACCAATCTGTATCGATCCGGGTGACGAGATAGAGAGCGGTAGGGAGTGTCCATACTGTATGTTAGTACTAATACATATACTTTGATAAGGGTATAAGATAAATGAGCGCTTTTAGCGGCTGCCGTCGTTTTTGTTCGGAAAATGGCGATCCTCCAGGAGCTCTCAAGGCTTTAGTAGCAATTTTACACAATACAAAATGATCCCTCTGAGTTTATAATGAAGTGGTGATTATTAAGCTATTGCATAGCTTTTATCGCGGGTTTGGAGCGCGGCGACCGAATCAAGAAATTCCGTAACGAAAATAAAACTTAACACCAACTTTTTTTTTTTCGAAAGGACAAGCTTGTTGTTGGCCATTGGGGCCTTTACAACTTCACCGGGCAGGGGAGGCGAGTACGGAAGGCACTCGACCTAGTGCAAAGCAAAAAGATGCAACTGCCTAAGGGCGCCCAGGTGGGCACGGACCTCGGCTTAGGTCGTTGCTTGGATGTGGGAGGATCGGAGAAGCGGCCTGGTATATGCCGGTAGCGCTGGTAAGCGCCAGAAGCAGGGGGACGCCGCCCTCGCCGGCGAGGGCAGAATGTCGGTGCAGTGTTTCTCAATCACAATGAAAAGGAAATCACTTGGATAGTTTTAACTGAAAACTGTGAATAAAAACGGTAATTTAAAAAACTAAAAAACCCGCCTGCGTTTCTTTGTAATTTGGAAATGAAAAACCCTAAAACAAGAAAGTCGTCATACCCGATTGCACTTAACTTAAGAAAAATTGAGCAGTCGGGACCCATTCTAGAAAGTCAGCCGTCTAGTCAGTATATTGGAGTAATCTGCAATGTAATATAGGTATGTGCTCTCAATTCACTATGCCTCCATTTCTAGAATGGGTCCCGACTGCTACAATTTTTCTTAAGTTAAGTGCAATCGGGTATGACGACTTTCTTGTTTTAGGGTTTTTCATTTCCAAATTACAAAGAAACGCAGGCGGGTTTTTTAGTTTTTTAAATTACCGTTTTTTATTTTATTCATTTTTTTAGTTTTATTATTGAATGAGTTCATTTGAATTTGGCGCCAAAAATCCGCCATTTTGTTTTTATTTATTTTAATATACCCACTGTCATTCTCACAGTAAAAACGTATCTAACGACAACCCTCAAGCTATAATTAATCGAGCCGTTCAGGCTGCAGAGCGTGTCAAACATTTGAATTTTGCGCCAAAAATCCGCCATTTTGTTTTTTTTATTTTGATATACCCAGTGTCACTTTCACAGTAAATACGAATCTAACGACACGTCTAAAGCTAAAATCCATCCAGACGTTCAGGCTGCAGAGCGTGCCAAACAATTATACATACAAACATACATACAAACATACATACATACATACTCTCGAAAAACATAACCCTCCTTCTGGCGCAGTCGGGTAAAAAGCCAAGTATTTTAATCACTATTTTGGTGTTTGAATTTAGAAGAACACACCAATTATTATTTTTTGTTTGTTTGCCTTTTTCAGGACAGGCTAAGGCTCATTAGCCATACTGCCTTGTCTTCAGTACATACATTTTTTCTGTAGTATAAGTTTACATCTTCAGTATTTTTTTTCACTGTTTTCTGTATTTTTAGTATCATTTTATTTTTTTTCACTGGCACTATATAACTAACTTAACCTACATACTCCAACAAAATGATAGCACTTTTGCTGAAGCTTTGGCGGACTTTTTGTGGGATCTCGAAACACAGCATGCACACTTTTATTTCATTATCCTACACAATAAACACACAAATGGTACTTGATTAATACATTATCAATATTATGCATTAAAAACCATGAAATGAAATTTTTCGGATCATAAAAAAAAAACTAACTGAACGCTACCAATTCCCGCCTAAAAGTCTAGAACACACCATTACCTATATTCAACCTCAATCTCAATGCTGTACCAACTCCTTTCGCAAAAAATACTCGATACAAACTCATTGTCCATAGAATATTTGACAAGGAAACTCCTTGTGCAAATAACTCCTCGAGATTTGATTGTTCGACATTTTCGACAAGGAGTTTAGCATTAGAATAAAAATTGTTTTGTGTTTTTTTTGCTGTCATTTAATTAGTAAATTGGCGCTTTTTTAAATACTGTAAGTTGTACGAACACAAAGACAATTAGCCTTAATTTTAGTTCCAATTTTAATGAGTATTTTAATTAATTTAACCTTCTTTTTTTCTTCATTAAACGTCTATTTTTCCTTAAATGTTTCTTTTTCTCGGAGTCATGGTATAAATTATAGTATGAAACTCTTGAATAAAAACGATTTATATCGAGGGCCATGAATCACTCACGTATCTCAGGATTCTAATACTTGAATCACTCCCAACGGTTGCCATTCACTTATTATATTGCTCTCGCTGTAAATCCGTCCTTTCTTCACTAGTTGCATAATATGCTATTGTTTCCTTACTTTTTGGAAATTCTTCTTATTTTATTTATAATAAATTTAAAAAACCACAACTTTCGCACGATTCGTCCGTAGTGATTGACGTAGCAGCCACGTTGCAGTACGAGCTGACAATAACTTTATTTCCAAGCTATTTCGTTCGATGTTTGAAACATCCTGAATCGAGTTGCTAATTTTAGGGACGGAGGAGCCTTAAATCATTTTGCTTATTGCAGGGGGCGGCCTGAGCACAAAACAACCTTTCTTAAGAGACTTTGTGATTGTGATGTGTGCATCGTGTAGTATAACAATGTGTTGTAATATATTTCCCCCCTTCACATGAAGTCATTTGTTTGTTTGTCGCAGGGGGCGGCCTGAGCAGCGGCGTGATCCTACAGCGGTTCCCAGAGGTGAACTGGGACGACACACCATTTCACGAGGGAATAGAATGGGTAAGTGTTGAACCTTACTAAAATTCAGATTCATCATGACACCCTGACTTGACCACATACGCGCCAGCATTACTGAATTCAACTCTTACCTCAAGCATGATTAATTAAAGTAGATAGATGGTTATTCATTGACAGTTTACAAGGAATAAAGTATTAAGGTAGAATACTAATACGCTTATTTTAACTACACAAAGAACAAGATTAAAATAAAAGACGTAATAATACAAAATTAAAAACTAAGTTAAAACACAAACAGGACGAACGAAGTACTGCCAATGAAACGGCACTGACTCAGCATAAATGTTGTGGATTGTGTTCCCACAGCTCCATAACGCTGATATTCTGTCAGTACCGGTGGTTGCGTCGTGCGCACCTCGAACGGTCATTTCATCACACCTTGAATCCTAATTCTAATCCTCTCCTGCACGTGAGATGTGCTGCTGGTAACTCTTACATCATCATTACAGCTCATATACGTCCCCACCGAGGGGCTCGAGCCTACCCTGAATCAGGGCGATTAGGCCTTAGTCGACCACGCGGGCCCAGTGCGGGTTGGTCGACTTCACACACAACCTTCGAGTTTCTTCGCAGGTGTGTGCAGGTTTCCTCACGATGTTTTCCTTCACCGTTAAAGCAATCGGTAATGATATGTACGTAAGTTTTTGAAAAACTCATTGGTACATTGGCCGTCCAGATTTGAACCCGGTACCTCTGGTTAGATGGTCCGGGTCGTTACCGGTTGAGCCACCGACGCTTTTTTTACATACTGCCACACAATGAGATTGTGGATCAACTATTGTGGAGCCGGAGGCAGAGGGGGCTAACTCAACGAGGTAAAACGGCCATCCACTTGATGATACTTTACCGAGGTGTGTACAGATGCAAGCATGAGCGCATGCAGCTCACGACGGCAGCTTCGCGCACCCCCATCTCACCGCGCACTTATTGCTTTTCTATAATTTTTACCCACGACGATATGTAGAAGGGGTATGCGTTTACAGTAAGAAGTTGTTGGTTTGTTTGTGTGTGTGCAAACGAGTGATGCCATCTATCTCGAAAACTTCAAACCGATTTCCTTGCGGTTTTCTGCATTTAAAAAGTATCATTTCAGGACATGTTCCTAGACATGTTTTATGGCGGTAGACCACTAGGGAGTGCTGCAGCAGCCAGGATTGTTGGCGCTTGAGGGCTTCTTAGAGACTATTCAGAATATGAAATATTTCATTAAGTCTAAGCTAATATAGTCTAAGGCCCGATCGCCCTAATAAATATATTCGGTGGGGACGTATATATAAGCTGATATGATGATGATTATGGTTTCATCAAGTCTGATATACCTCACTAAGACCTTACTGTATTCTTTGCTACTAAGTAAATGTATAATGTTTATAGTTGATTTGTGTATGCTCGACTACGACAGAAAGTATGCACAGCGTGACTGTACAATTTAGTCAATTATACATTTTAACACCCGTCGTGGGCTATTTAAAAAAAAATTTTGCTTTTTAAGGTATGTCCGATTCCATTGATGCATCTTACCGCTATATGAAAGGATTTAACAAAGAACCCTCTCAATGGGAGAGTTTGGCAGCAGAACGGCCAGAATGGCGCAGGATTGTGAATAGGCAAGTGAGCGAGTTCAAGGATCAGCGTAAAGCTGACCTTGATACCAAACGCGACCAGTTAAAGGCCCGACCACCTGCGAACATTTCATACAATTATGAGGGTGGCATATACTTAAATGCCCTCAGTGCGCGAGGAGTTTCGCTGCGAAGATTGGCTACATAAACCATCTTCGAGCGCACGCGCGGCAAACCGACTAGGAGTCGAAGTGGTCGCCATGACCGAAATCGGTCGGATAGATCATCATCATCATCATCACCGCTATACCCTGCGCTCCGCTTTGGTGGGATAAGGAAGACTAATTACTTACTCAATTAGAAATTTGATGCGTCTTGCCCTCAGTCGTTGGAGTTATTTGCGGATCAGATTTTTAACTTGAATTATTACCTATTTTTTTTTACCTTGGTAGAATATTTTTTTTACTCACTGTGTAAGCCCTTGGCATCATCTCCAAGGGTAGTGATGATGATGCCAAGTGTAGAAGCGGGCTTTCTTACCAAGAAACCTCACACATGGGGACTGGGGACCTGGCTGGCTACCCTTCTTCATCTCAAATTTATAATTTTAAGCTCAATACCGAAGGCTCCATCCGAGCAGGTTGAAACGTGTTAAAATAATATCGAATGTAAGTCTATTCATTTTAAGTTCAAATCAATGAAACCGAACGCCCAATTGTCGATTTTTACATGTTTTTATTACTTTTCTCCACTTTCAAAAAAGTTTAAAAAAAATGTTTTCAATTACAATGAAAGGTGTTAAGGTCACCGTTTTTTGTGTGTTGGTTTCATTCAACATAAACTATTTGTTTTTGAGAAATTTTGCAATTAATGCAAAAAACAGGGTCTACAGTATATTTTTTACATCAAAAGTGGTTATATTTTTAAAATTGTAATCAATTAAATATTTTTTTTATTAATTTTAGTATTTTTTTATTTTTTTTTCATTATGATAGCTATACATAGTCTTTCAATAATTTGAATTGAATATTGTCATTTGACCCATCTTAATGCCTTAATCTAACGTTTTTGACGTGAATTCAATGAACGGCTTCCTCGTCATCCTGGCGGGCATTCCAGATAATTTTATTATTATTATATCAGCTCATATACGTCCCCACCGAGGGGCTCGAGCCTACCCTGAATCAGGGCGATTAGGCCTTAGTCGACCACGCGGGCCCAGTGCGGGTTGGTCGACTTCACACACAGCCTTCGAGTTTCTTCAGATAAATTCCAGATAAATTGCGATATAAATATCATTGACTTTCGTGAGCTTCGTACGGTTAAACCACAGTTAAACTATAGCAGACTAAAAAATTATAATTATATCGCCTATAAGATCCATTCGGCGAGAATACAAAAATATGTATTTGAAACCGTCTCACCGCCCGTTGAGGATGTCAGGAACCGCGAAAATGGCCCCTGAACATTAGGTGAATTTACGAAAAAAAAGTAGCGGTTTTAACCCCCTTTTTTTCTTCTAATTAAGCATAAATAGGTCAAATAGTCAGTCCGCTTAAATTAGATCAGTTTGTTTAATTATATTAGTAGTTTGTTTAATTAATTTAATTAGTTTGCTTTGGGCTATTATGTATTATCATTATAAGACATGTCAAGGGTTTACCAATTGTGTATTAAAAAAAACCACCCAATTAGCGAATTCGGTGTTTGAGCCTAACGTCAACGTCACTCCCTGGACACTTTATACAACGGGCCAGAAATGATATTTCAAAAAAACGAATGACGGAACAAACAAAATGGCGGCGAAATCCTGTACGTTCGACAACCAAACTGTAACCAATCTGTATCAATATAGGTGACGAGGGGGTGAGGTCGCAATCTAGAGAGCGGCAGGGAGTGTGCATACTCTATGTTAGTACTAATATAGTGTAAAACTCTGTAAAACGTCACTCGATATAACGATTCACTCTTTAAAACTTCAACATTTTCTGGCTTCATTTGGTTTACTTTGACGCTAATTTCTCTCTGTATAACGAAAACTCTCAATAACGTCACAATAGGTCCGGTCCCTAGAGTGTCTCTATATAGATTTAACACTGTATATACTTTGGTAACGTTGTTGTGTTCTCCCAACAGTTCTGCCAGCCACAAGGATGGGCGCTGTCGACGGAGCGCTCCGAGCCGCAGTTCTACGTGTCTGTGCTCACCGATGTCGACGCGAACCGCCACTACTGCGCTTGTCTCTGCTTCAACGAGACTGTCGCCATTACGCCCACAAAGCCCGCAGACGAGGTAAGTTCCTAAAATATAATTCCTATAATTTGGGGATCTTCAAGGCAAGAGTGAATAGGCATTATTTGAGTTTGCGTGTACCATCCTCGACTGCATCATCACTTACCATCAGGTGAGTTGCAGTCAAACGCACTCAAATTTTTAATAAAAAAAAAAGGTTCTTCCTGTGAAATTGTGAAACTTAAAAGGAAACTATGTCGACTATATCTGTAAGAAGTTATAAAATTTGTTAAGAAGCTGTATAATTTTCGCAAACCTAAAAGCTTTTTGGTACAAGCTTTAATTTTCGTATTTCGTATTCTTCTCAGCAAACCCTTTCATTTGATACCTATATATCACGGGGGTGCATAAAAAAAAACTGATCCGCCATCTTTGGGAGTCCGCCATATTGGATTTAGAATGACGTTACTTAGCCAACCATGCATAGTTCTCCAAACTTAACGTGTTACATGCAAAATTTCAGCTTTATCTGAAACCGGGAATTGGTTCTAATTTAGTTTCCAAGATTTGTCCTAAATTAACCGACTAACCAACACGGCAAGCTAATGTTAAGCTTGTAAAAAGTGTCAGTCTAATTGAAAAGAGTCCTTATGGCGATGGCGGTAGAGGTGCTACTGCTAACGAGTATCACTCTAATCTGAATTCTAGTAACTAAAAAACTTATATGTCTTATATGCCTGGTCTCTTCTCAATAGGGAGTACCTGGGCGATCGTGCTTTTTTTGGGGCTTAGTACCCAGAGCCGTTAAAAATATTTAAAACCCTACTTATGATACACTTTGCGCGGCATATTTCGCGCCCGACCCCAGTGCGAAAATCTCGACAAATAGCGTTTTCCCAATCTAAATATACATATTTTTCGCCCTCAAAAATCCTCGTATACTAATTTTCAAGCATATCGTTGGAGCCGCTTCCGACAATTAGATTTTATATATACAGGAATTGCTCGTTTAAGTTAAGGTATTAGATATTGACAGCATCAAAAATAAATTATGAAATGTTATACCCTGAATTGCCCTCCCATTGGAGTTTTAAAAAATCTTACTCATTTTGTTACTCCTCTTTAATTCTTAATTAAACGAAATCACAAAATTAGTACATCAATGACGCTGAGAAACTATGACATCACGCAATCCTATTTCATACATAGAACAAAATTTCTTTTTTTACAGATGATAAAAACTAATTCAAATGACTAGCAGAGCAGTCAACATCCCTATTGAGTTGCCAGGTGCTACGTTTATGCCAAATAATGATTAAGATTCCATTTAAAATTACGTTCCGTTCTTAAAGTCTAATTTCTGATGTTTCACACCCTTTCTTCATACACAATCATGTGCTGTTTTAAAGTGATTCAGATCTTTTGTCTCGAATTTTTTTTTCTGTTATCTAACTAAATATCTACATCACATAACCGCCTCCGTGGCGTAATGGTTAGTCCATTCACTTTACACCAGGAGGTCGCGGGTTCGATTCCGGCGGGGTCAACTTGTAAGACTCGGTTTGGTTGGTGATAGGGCATTTTCTAAGCCCGCCTGGCTAGTTACCACCATCTTATCTAAGTCTTGCCGCCAAACATCAGTGTTAACAACATTGATGTGTTCCGGCTTGAAGATAAGATAGCCAGTTCTCCATTGCATTGGGGAATCTTGGTAAGCCCGCTTCCATCTTCGGCATCATCGTCACTTACCATCAGGTGAGATGATGCCAAGGGCTTACCAATTGTGAATAAAAAAACTTTAAAAAAAATCAGCTTTCGCAAAACTTGAGGAAGATATTTTAAAAGTTCAACTTGAATGCCCTTGACGCCTTCCTTTAAGTGGTTGTTATGTTTGTTGAGACCGAGTAGCATTGTTCGTATGGGCACGCGCCGCACGCCGTGCCGCGCCACCGACGCGCTTCCGTGCAAAGATAATAATGACGTCATCTTTCCTCAAGGCCGTTGCAGCAAGAGCAGGGATCTAGCTGGTTCGAATCATCTTATATCATCATCATATCAGTTGAAGTACGTCCACAGCTGGACATAGGCCTCCCCCGAGGATTTCCACGACGACCGGTTCTGCGATGCCCGCATCCAGCGGCTTCCCGCGACCTTCACCAGGTCATCGGTCCACTGAGTGAGTGGGAGGCCTGCCTACGCTACTTTACTGCCCCAACGGCATTCTGTTCTTATATCATCTTAAATACCGCTTTTTAATTTCGAGCAACGAAGGAGTGAATAAGGTATTGTGATGGCAACAAAAACCGAAGTAGAGATTTTAAAATAAAATATAAAAATCGACCAAATGCGAGTCGTATACTCTCGAAAAGTAGTCTAATAAAAAATAAATGTATATTAAAAAAATAAATACATTTGCAGTTAGTAATAGAACATTTTGTATGGGAACTATATACAAATCCAACTGTACATCTTAAGTTGGTGGACTATTACTCCTAAACTAAGAAAGCCTACTAAGCGGTGATATTTTTCTTTTTAAATTGATTATACTATGTCTTACTATTTTTTTTTTCAGATGTTGTGAAATAGCGGTTTAGATGGTGGGGGGCGGGAAGTTAACTGTAACAAAAATTGGCACTATAAACTCAGTAGTTTTGAAATGCCTATTCAACGATACCCCATGCGATAGGGTACTTCAACGCAAAAAAAACAACCCCTCTTTGCTTGTAGGGAAGGTACCCTATTTTTTTTTCAAGATTTTATTGTACCACTTTGTCGGCTTGATTAATATGCCATGCCAAATTACAGCTTTCTAGTACTAATAGTCTCTTAGCTAAGCCGCGGACAGACAGACAAACAGTCGGATAGACATGGCGAAACTATAATGGAACCTCGTTGACTTAGGAACCCTAAAATTTAATGCATTTGTGTGTGTGTGTGTGTGTGTTACTAAGCCTCCACTGTCTCTATCTGTCCGTACGTCTATCTGTTTGTCAGCGGGCTGTATTTCGTGAACCGTACTAAGTAGAAAGTTGAATTTTTCAGAATGTGTATTTCTACGGCGCTAGAACAAAAAATAAAAAAGGGGACTCCCATACAGCAAAAATGTTTTTTAAGACTTTTTTGTTTTTGCTCTATCATAAAAATAAACCGTTATACGTATACATGCGTGAAACTTGGTGTAGTAATTATCCTAAAGTATAATAACAAATAATAAAAACTGGCCAAGTGGGAGTCGTACCCTCACTAAGGAGTCCGAAATGAGTGAAAAAAACATCTTTTTTATGTCGCTTGCGTTGAATATGTCTTGTTTGTAATGTGAATAGTGAATAGGTTTTTTTTTCAGTAAGTGGTAGGTATGTTCCAACAACCTCTTGTAACAATTTTTTCGTACGCGGCCGAAGATATGGTGCCCTAGGTCTACGTGGTTCTGTCTTTTAATCTTGCTGAACCTACGAGTACTAATATATTATATACTGTGCCTAAAGTCACTTTCAAGTCTGCGAACTTTTCTATATTATCATTAGTCACTGAACAAGTACGTCTTAGAATGAACATGGGCAAGACGAAAATTTAATTATTCCTTGTCGCACCTACTCCTCTGAAGGTTGGAGGCTCTACACTCGAAGTTGTTACCGAATATGTGTACCTGGGACAAACAGTCCAGTTAGGTAGGTCCAACTTCGAGAAAGAGATTCATCGTCGGATCCAACTCGGCTGGGCAGCGTTCGGGAAGCTTCGCAATATATTATAGGGTTTACCAATTTTGCCAGTGATGACATATGGAACTGAGACACGGTCGCTTACTATGGGCCTCATAAGAATGCTCAAGGTCACCCAAAGGGTAATGGAACCTGCTATGCTCGGAAAACTCTAGGCCTCCCACTCGATGGACCGATGACCTGGTGAAGGTCGCGGGAAGCCGTTAGATGCGGGCAGCGCAGAACCGGTCGTCATGGAAATCCTTGGGGGAGGCCTATGTCCAGCTGTGGACGTCCTTCGGCTGACATGATAGTCACTAAAAGTGGTTGATTACAGTCCGTGTCTTGTTCGAATGAACATAATAATGTTTACGTTGGCATTAATGCACTCGTGTGCCGCTTATGGATCGCTTCCGACATTTGTTTGGACATTATTGTGATAAATGATTAGCATATCCTTCCATAGGACGCATAAATAATATGATACAATTTTGCTGAATGGAACAGTTATATTCAATTAAATGTTGCAACGTCGCGGCAAAGAGCGTCGGTGGCGTAACGACTATGGCCGCCGCCTCCTGTCCGGGAGGTCGTTGTTCGAATCCTGCCACGTACCAATGTGATTTCGAATTTAGATTTCATATGTAGGTTTATCCGACGTTCTTACGGTGAAGGAAAACATCGTGACCGTGAGGAAACCTGCACACGTCTGCAAAGAAATTAGAAGGTTGTGTGGTAAAGTCGACCAACCCGCACTGGGCCCGCGTGGTCGACTAAGGCCCCGTTGCCCTAATTCAGTGTAGGCTCCGAGCCCCTCGGTGGGGTCGTATATGATCTGATATGATGAAATGTTGCAACAGTGAGTTATAGGAACAAACTAAAATTCAAAACAACAATGCAATAGTCTTTTTAGGGTTCCTTACCAACGGGACCCTATTACTAAGCTGTTCGTCCGTCAGTCTGTTTGTATTTTTATAGACTGTATCTTATGAACCGTTATAGGTAGCCTTTTCACAGAATGTGTGTTATTTATATTTATTATGGAGGATATAATAACTAATAAAAAATTCCCAACATGAAACGTGTTTTTAAAAGGATTATTCTTTTTGCTCTACCGTAAAAACGGTAATACATACTGTGACAAAAATAATGGAAACTGGTGATAAAAACCCTTTCGGAATTTGCCACATATGATACGTAAGATTTAGAGGTTCGGGCCTAAACGGAGTTTTAAGAAAAAAATATTATGGGGTAAATTAGAATATATGTATTTTATGATTTTTTTTAAAAAGAAGGAACAATAAACAATATGAGTATAAAAAAGGTGTGATTACATTGGTTGACCGTGTTGAAAATTTAAAACAATGACCTACTTAATTAATGGGCAATTCCCGGAAATAAATTTAAAGTTACAATTTTATTAGTATATAAAAAGGTTATTTTATAGAATGCCGGTAGGCAACGATCGTTACCGTCCCTTTGGTACTTAAATAAGTTACTAAGTTCTAAAATAATTAAATTTCACTTTGGTTTGAATTACCCTATTTTTCTAACATAACACGTATCAGATACAAAACACTTTTAAAATAAATAATTAATGGTTAGAAACTGGAAGCAGGAAATCTTCTAGGAAGGCAGAAAAGTCAAAGAGTTAGAGAGACGCTCGGGACAAAAGATAAAATAAATATTCACTTCCCTTGGCAAGCAGCTGGGCGGGCAGTGAAAGGACTGGCTGGTGGTCAGCACAGCTCCATCTCAGGATTAATCCTTAATGAGGAAAACCGTCGGGACGTCAACCTCGCAGGGGGGTGGATGAAACCCTACGGACATATATAAATCTAGTACGCCGCAGTATCAAAATTACACGCAAAGCGGTTTCCTTATACAAATTACTTACCACTGAATAAAATAGTGGGCCTCAACAAAACATTATAAAACAATTTATCCAAAAAATTTAAATTCACATAAGTGTAGACGGGATCACGATCAACCTTTGTTTTTCTCTTGTCAAAAAATAACAACTATTTTCAAATTCAAATTCCATAGAGCGACGACATCAAAAAAGAATTTAATTATGAAACGCAACAAAAGAGATCGGCTCGAAACGATAGTTAGCGTTTCAAAATACCCACAAACTCACAAAAAAAGGCGAGAAGTCCAAAAAATTTTTGAAATTTGGACAACCCTATAGACGTTGGACAGCCCTGAAGAAGAAAAAAATAAAAACTCTCTAAGTAACTAGTTAACTACAAACGTTTACTTGAAGCTGGTAGAAATTGACATTTATACACGAAGCTACACATACAAACGGCAAAAACTCCATCTAAAAGTGAACCAACTTAATAACCCCAACAACACGCTAGTGTTAAGGGATCGCTGTGCACAGCCTAAAATAGACATCTAATGCAAAAAGAACTCAACTAAACAACTAATTAAAACTAGATAATATAAAGAGAGAACGAAGAAGGAAAAAAACGGAGCACATCGCACAATAGGCAAGTAGGGCTGTCAAGCTTTACACTTCTCGAGGGAAAAACCACACCACTAGTAAAACATTAAAGACCAGTAGGGTTGTCAAAAACTGAAAAACTTGCAAAACGTTATTAGTTACCTTAACGAAAATATGGACAAAAGCGCTAAAGGCGGATGCGTGAAAATCCGACTCACGGATAAAATTAACACCGGAAGTCTGAAACGCGATACGCAAGAGTCTAAAGGGACAATTCTACCGAAAAATAGGCCATTTGAGGCAAGACAAGGGCAAGATTAATGGAAGAAATTTGCAAAAAGGGAAAATTGTTATAATACCTCAAGAAATCTAAATAATACTGCGGAATACAGAAACGTTGTCACATAAAAGTGAACAGGGTACGCCAAAAATTTAAGGAGTACCTCGAAAAACAACGCGTAAAAATATTCCAAACAGTAACCCTTAAAGATTTTTCCCTTAAACCAACGTTAAATAATCGTGAACTAAAAGTAAGTCTGTCCCGACTTTCGATTGAAAGAAATCTAGAGTCTGGCCATTGACTACTTAAATTAAAAATTCTCTTGGAATCGTAAGGGAATACACAGGCAAAAACAACTCAACAACACGTAAGCAATTATCCGAAAGAGGTATAATGCCATTAAGCCGGGGAAAAAACGACCCGTGCGAAGAGAAGCAAAAAAATACCGTGCATACAAACAAAAAAACATTACGTTTCAAAGAAAACTGCACGATTAAATTAAGTAAGGGTCTTGAGGTATTAAAACTTGAACCATATTATCCGGAAAACGGATACACCCACGAACGACAAAAAAACGGGTTCGTTAGGGAAAGATTAAAGGCAGAAAAGGGGATAAAAACATTAGTTCGGGCGCCATAAATATGTGACAAAAATAATGGAAACTGGTGATAAAAACCCTTTCGGAATTTGCCACATATGATACGTAAGATTTAGAGGTTCGGGCCTAAACGGAGTTTTAAGAAAAAAATATTATGGGGTAAATTAGAATATATGTATTTTATGATTTTTTTAAAAAGAAGGAACAATAAACAATATGAGTATAAAAAAAGGTGTGATTACATTGGTTGACCGTGTTGAAAATTAAAAACAATGACCTACTTAATTTATGGGCAATTCCTTATACAAATTACTTACCACTGAATAAAATAGTGGGCCTCAACAAAACATTATAAAACAATTTATCCAAAAAATTTAAATTCACATAAGTGTAGACGGGATCACGATCAACCTTTGTTTTTCTCTTGTCAAAAAATAACAACTATTTTCAAATTCAAATTCCATAGAGCGACGACATCAAAAAAGAATTTAATTATGAAACGCAACAAAAGAGATCGGCTCGAAACGATAGTTAGCGTTTCAATACATACAAGCGTGAAACTAAGTAAAGTCAAACAACAAATAATAAAAACCGGCCAAGTGTGAGTAGTACTCGCGCTAAAGAGTCCTAACTGAATAAAAAAAAATATTCTGTTTTTTCTGTCGCTCACGTTGATGTCTTTTGATTGAGATGAATAGGTAGGTATCTTGTGTGGATAGGTGGTGGTGGTGGTACCTACCACAGTGGTACAAAACCCTCGACTCGCACTTGGCCAGTTTGTTATTTCTTATTTTTATATCGTGTCGACGACAAGTCATATCTCTCTTTCCCAGTATGTGGCCACCTTGTGTCCATTAGCTCTTCCCTGGTGCAGATGGCAGGGCCACGGCATTGGTGGATGATTTGTCCACATTACTGGACTGTCATTTGCCGCCGAGATCTGTCAGCTGAAGCACGGGTTTTTTTTTCTTTTAGGCAACCTTTACAATTTTTACTACCATCCACCTACCAATCATCATTATATCATCCGAAAGACGTCCACTGCTGGACAAAGGCCTCCCCCATTTATTTCCACGACGATCGGTCCTGTGCGATCGAATCAAAAATGAGGAAATCCCAATGACTTCTATATTACTCTGTCCAAATCTGTGGGAGATCCGTAGGAGATCCAAAGTAACCGACACAGCTCACAGAATCGCTAAACTTAAGTGGCAGTGGGCAGGGCACATAGTTCGTACAACATAAGGACGTTGGGGCAGTAAAGTTCTCGAGTGGGGACCGCGCGGAAGACGTAGCATAGGCAGGCCTCCCACACGTTTAACCGACGACCTGGTGAAGGTCGCGGGAAGCCGATGTAGATGCGGGCAGCACCTACCAATATACATTTCAAAAAGGTAATTCTAGCCTAGATACTAATAACTTTCAGTACTTTTAAATATTAAATGGATTGCCTTCTACATCACTATTATACACTAGCTGTTAGACATCGTTTCTATGACTTTCCGAGGGTGCGCGAGCGTGAAAATGAGTAGACTATGTGTTAATCCAAGTCCTAATCTGTCTACCTACCAAATTTCAGCCAGATCCGTTCAGTAGTTATTGCGTGATAGAGTAACAAACATAAAATCCATTCATTCTTACAAACTTTAGCTTTTATAATATTAGTAGGATAATTGATTTTCCTTGTTTGATTTTTTCGATGCAGTTTTTCTTTCCGTACACAATGGCTAAACTCATCTAAATGTTGTGTTATTTTATGCACCACAGCGTCACACCCTGGACACTTCGTACAACGGGCCAGAAATGACATTTCAAAAAACGAATGACGGAACAAACAAATTGGCGGCGAAATCCTATATGTTCGACAACCAAACATTTTTACTATGACCAAACTGTAACAAATCTGTTTTAATCTTTTTCGACGAGCGAGGGGGTGAGGTCGCAATCTAGAGAGCGGCAGGGAGTGTCCATACTGTATGTTAGTACTAATATATATACTTTGATAGCGTTGAGACGGTAGGCTATACAGATGAAAATATAAACGTAATGGCACATGTCAAGTTAATCGCTGCTGCCTAATGAGTTTTTCTTGCAATTATTCATTAACAACACTATTCGCCGAACGAATTGTCACAATATGTTTCAGGAATTCTATCGTTTCATTATTAGTTACCATTTTGACGTTTTCTCCAAAGTCTGCAGCGCGGAACGTGCATGGGCTTGAAGACTGCGCGTGCGTTTCCACCAGACATACGAGTAGGGTTGCCACTTCGGAAAATCGAAACATCTGGAGAAAATTTCGAAATTTGTGCGGAAGTTTTCTGTAGAAATAAATGATCTACTTGCGAATCAAATTACGTGCTATACCTATAGTTTGCAGCTTTTGTGTTGACATTTAAGGCTTTAGTATGTCTCAATCCGAGCAGGTTGATACGTGTTAAAATAATATCGAATGTAAGTCTATTAATTTTAAGTTCAATGCGTGCTTCAGCGCGGCTGTTACGCTGAAACCGAACGCCCCATTTTCGATTTTTACATGTTTTAATCGCTTTTCTATACTTTCAAATAACTTTAAAAACATGTGGTCAATTAAAATGAAAGATCTTAAAGTCACCGATTTTTTTGTGTTGGTTTCATTCAACATGATCTATTTGTTTTTGAGAAATTTTGCAATTAATGCCAAAAACAGGGTCTACATTTTTTGACATCGAAATATGTATTTTTAAAATTGTATTCAATTAAATATATTTATTACTTTAAGTATTTTTTTCCGTAGTGGTAGTTTTACACAGTCTTTCAATAATTTGAATTGAATATTGTTGTTTTATCTATCTTAAGGCCTTAACAAGCAACCGATAAACGACCTCCTCCAAGCTAGTGTAACCGATTGTCGGGAGATCTACCTAATAATGGGGTACGAATCTCTTTAGCATAGTTACATAAGTAATTATATATGTACATATTTATTTTCGTAATTTTTTGCACACCATTAAACGTATATATTTCGATATCATCATCATCATATCAGCTCATATACGTCCCCACCGAGGGGCTGGAGCCTAACCTGAATTAGGGCGATCGGGCCTTAGTCGGCCACGCGGGCCCAGTGCGGGTTGGTCGACTTCACACACAACCTTCGAGTTTCTTTGCAGGTGTATGCAGGTTTCCTCACGACGTTTTCCTTCACCGTTAAAGCAATCGGTGAGTATATGTACGTAAGTTTCGAAAAATTCATTGGTACATTGGCCGTCCGGATTTGAACCCGGCACCTCTGGTTAGGAGGACCGAGTCGTTACCGGTTGAGCCACAGACGCTTCGTATGTCGATATAGGGATTGAAATAACTAACCGAAAAACTCGTAGGTATAATAGGACATTTGACCTAAAGCGTCACGTTATTGCGATGTTTTGTGAGATAGAGGGGGAAATTACTGATTTGACAACCTTTAACTCAAAATATCTCAGTAACGTGACAATATATTTTTACAATAGTCGTCCGCCCGCGGCTACGCCCGCGTTGTTTTCTATTTTCCCGTGGGAACAAGACGTTTTCCCGGGGTAAAAAGTAGCCTATGTCCTATTCCAGGACCTAACCTAAATGTGTGCCAAGTTTCATCCCGATCCGTCCAGTGGTTGAAGCGTGAAAGGGTAACAAACATCCATACATATAAACTTTCACATTTATAATATTAGTAGGATAGTTACAATGCTAGTCTCCATAGAAAAAAGTTTCAACCCCTTTATCGGGAGTCCGATAGATGTCAGGAAATCCAGATGAAGTCCGACCATCTTGTACTCGTATATAGCTCTAGCCTGACGTGACAGGCTTGAAATTAAAAGTATCTAAATGACATCAAGAGATTAGAAAAGTTAGATAAATGTTTTTGCTAGATAAGCAGAGAGACAGTTGATCATTAATACAGAATTAGCAGTAATTTAGTTTTCATTTTAAGACTAGCTTATGCCCGCGGCTCCGCCGGCGTGGATATTTAGGGGCGCGATGCGCAAGCGGCTCAAGGAACAATATTTATTATGAACCTTCCCGAGCGTGCGCACAACGATTCACCAAAGTTTCATCGTAATCGATCTACTACTTTTTGAGTTTTTGCGAGACTAACGCACGGCGGCTATTGATTTTTACTTTCTCAGCCCTGTATTACGGTAGGTATGTTAAATATTTATGTAATTTTACATAAATTATGTAATTTTGTTGCATTTAAAATAACATTATTTATGTAAAATTACATATAAAGTATGTAACTAAAGTTGTGGGAAAATTACATAATTTTAATTTTATGTATTTTACCTACAGCTTCTACAGATGTGGTTAATTTTTACACAATATTGTTTTCTTTTTAAGTAACTTTACATAAATTATGTACTTTTTACATGCAAAGTAATTACATAATTTATGGAATATTACACACGTTTTTAACAGTGACGTAGGATAAAGGAAGTAGGTATTGTAAGCGCGAAAAAAAGTTTTTCCAATTTTCGTGAAAATGTGTTCTATATTATTAACACGAAGAGTAGCTGTCGTACAATAAAAACTGAAATATATTTTTTTTTTAAAAGGGCGCGAACGATTTTAATGAAACTTTGCACGTCGTAGTTTCTTATGTTTGTCTAGTACATAGTAATACCATTGGTCTGGGAAAAATTTGCGATTTACTCACAAATTGTCATGTATTACGAATAAGTATATATTTGGTCATGCGACATGAATTCATCAAAACTGTTACATTTTTTTAAAATTTATTTGTTTATTGAAAATAATAAAAAAAAAATTGACGAGAAATCTTAGTGCCGGCTGCCGTAAAGTTTATTATATTAATTAGGGATAATAATTGTATGCCAGATATTTCCAACATTACCTACATAATAATAGCACAGTATTACGATATGGCTTACAGTAGCGCAACGCCTTTGATGTCGCACGATGCGCCACCGGCGTAGGTACGAGCCCATACTAGCCCGTAGTCAGCCTGGCAAACTCGCGGAGTTTGGCAGGCTGTGGCCCGCCGCCCGCGGCCCCGCAACTACACTTCCGTTGCTCTGTGTTAGTACATTCGTTGCGCTACTGTAAGCCGTTATATTGTAATACTGTGGTAATACCACAGTTTCTTAGACTATATGGTAATAGCGAAACGGCAAATTTCATTTACATACACAATGTTTTGTTCAATTTAATTAGTAAGTCACGCAATTACAATTAAGCAATTCTATGATGACTCAGCTGTCTAGTGGTTAGCGCTCCGGTCTGTTAGACCAAAACAGTATTAAGGCGAGGTATCGATTGGAACAGTTGTCTCTGTCTTTTTCTTTACGTGTTAGGGCTTATGCACAAATCACGTGAGGTTTTTTCGGCTATTTTTTGACCCCCTCCCTCCCCCTGGTGATATTTGGTAAGGTTCTTGGCTACCCTCCCCCCCAACCTTACGTGTATTTTTTTAAAATTTTACCCTATTTTATTAGATTAATATGGTATATAGCGGGCGGGGTCAAGCGCGGTCAAGTTCACGCGCCAAAATTTCGTACATATAATATTTTGAAGTATTTAACAAGTGAAGATTTATTTTTAATGAAACCGAGAAAAACTATAATAATATACTAATGTGTAGTTTTTTTTTCTTTGTTCGTTCACAATAGAAAAATACACGTGAGGTCTCCTTATACTCCCCCCTCCCCCAACGTGATCTGTCGTGATTATTTCGTGACCCCCCCCTCACCCCTATCGAACCTCACGTGATTTGTGCTCAAGCCCTAAAGAGTAAAGAAAATAACCACACTTTTGCACTTATTCAATGGTTTTTCGTTTCAATCAAAAACTACAATGAAAGACAACTACAAGAAAATGAACTTTGTATTATCATAACAAATATTGTTGTATATTTTTTAAAATGTATATTTCAAAATATTAGTCATAACTAGAGTTGAAAGTAACGGTGTAGTTTTTTTTCTATCGAGCCAAAACTGCTCAATCGTGTTTTTTATAGCTTATGACTTCAAGGAACATCATCAACAATAAGGGTATTTTTTTAAACTTGGGTTTTTTATCGTTTATTTTTTATCGTTTAATTGACGTGTCGAAAATAACGAAAATCTGTAATATTACCGCCTTAAGATTGATTCCCGCCCAAAACAAACATTCTTATGATTAGCAGAATTGTTTGCAGTGTGTGTCTTGTTGTTTAATATCTTCAAGTCATAGAGTTTCTATAGTATCTCCAGAGGGAAATTCTGTTACGTAAATGGCCCCACGTTTGAGTATGCCATACGGTGATGACTTACGGAACTGAGACAAGGTCGCTTACTATGGGCACACCCTGGACACTTCATACAACGGGCCTGAAATGACATTTAAAAAAAAGGAATGAAGGAACAAACGGAATGGCGGCGAAATCCTATACGTTCGACAAACACACTGTAACCAATCTGTATCATTCTGGGTGACGAGGGGGTGAGGTCGCAATCTAGAGAGCGGCAGGGCGTGTCCATACTGTATGTTAGTTCTAATATTCTCGTATATACTTTGCTATGGGCCTCATAAGAAGGCTCAAGGTCACCCAAAGGGCAATGGAGCGTGCTATGCTCTGAGTTTCTCTGCGTGATCGAATCAGAAACGAGAAGATCCGCAAGAGATCTAAAGTAACCGACATAGCTCACAGGATTGCTAAACTGAAGTGGCAGTGGGCAGGGCACATAGCTCGTAGAACAGATGGCCGTTGGGGCAGTAAAGTTCTCGAGTGGCGACCGCGCACAGGAAAACGTAGCGTAAGCAGGCCTCCCACGCGGTGGACCGGCGATCTGGTGAAGATCGCGGGGAGAAGGTGCATGCGGGCAGCGCAGGACCGGTCGTCGTGGAAATCCTTGGGGGAGGCCTTTGTCCAGCAGTGGACGTTTTTCGGCTGATATGATGATAATGATGTGATGATACTCATCTCATAGGTTACTTTAGTGAGAGTGACGCCAATATAGTGTAATTTTCATATAATTTGATTTTCTCAGCAACGTCTTTGAATCTGCTACTTGGCACCACTTTTCCGCCGAGCCTTGAATATACATTACGTCTCTATGGAGGTATAGAATATTAGGAACTCCAAGAACAGGACATTTTGTATCGATCGTACAGAAAATCTTGGTTTGGGACCAGTGTGTGATTTGTTTGTCCCAGGATGGAGTGTATACGTTCGACACGAAACAGGTGTTGGTCACGATACAGTTTTTTTTTACCAAGGAACATACGTAAATATAAATTCTTAGATAAAAGAAATAAATACTTTTTATATGGGTGTGTTTTTCTTTTTTTTGTGTGCTAACACAGATATATTTGTAGCAAGAGTTCGATGGATAAATTAGTCTAGTTTTCCAGATCCTTGTGGCAATGTCCTTATTAAAAAACTTGTTTTTTTTCCGAATTCAAAAATTGATCGAATTGCAAAATTTTCAATTAAGTTAGTATATGTGTATTTTTAACACGTGTGCCAAACGTAAGTATATATGTATGTTTGTTTGTCCACGTATTTCCCAGATAAGTACTAGAAATCAAATTGCAATTTTTTTATATTTAAGTATCTTTCAACTTTCAACAACTTGAGAGCGTCGGTGGCGCAACGGCAAGGGCCGCTACCTCCTTCCTATCCGGGATGTCGTGGTTCGCGTCCTGCCATCACGTACCAGTGTGTTTTCGAATTTCGATCTCATATGTACGTTTATCCGACGCTCTTACGGTGAAGGAAAACATCGTGAGGAAACCTGCACACGCCTTCGAAGAAACTCGAAGGTCGTGTGTGAAGTTGACCAAACCGCTCCTCCTCCATTTTGGACACTAGCGATCGTGCTGTTTTAAATGCAATGATAAGACTGCACTTACACAGCTTTATTTAAAAGTTGTTTAATTCGCTGATTGATGAACAAAGCGCTGGGTTGTCTGGTAGAAATAGCTCTCAGCGATTAGACTGCCCAAATTGTACATCTCAGTTGTTAATTCTCACATTTGCTGTGTTTTCACATTTTCACATCATCTGATGTGCACAGTGACTTATATATTACTGGCGTAAGGACCCGGCCAACGCGCGCGACTAATGCTCCCAGCGATTTGGTGCGAAAATTGAAAGTTTCGCACACTCGCGACTCAGTCGTCTGCGGGAAATTGTACAGTGCGGTGGAAAGATATTTCATAAAAAAATGCCTTATTGTGTTGTTAGAGGCTGTAAAAATCATGACAGAAAGGCTAAAAAGAAACATGGGATGTCGTATCATCGTTAAGTAACCTTCCATTTTTTTTGTAAACAAATTAAATAAACGAATTTTAAAGCGACAATTCTACCAAGGTTCTTTTAACGCGGCACTGACGTCAACTCTCGCCCACGCTAGTTCGTACGAGTTATGTTAGATGGCGCTACTTTTTGCTTGTATCAAGAAAATCTCAGTAAAATATGGGGACGGGCGGATCCTTCTGTTCAAATCTGTGGATGTGCATTAAAAAGTTATTTGAATTTGAAAGCTTTACCGGTCAACTAAAATGTCAGTTCCATAGATTTAGGTTGTATCGTATTATTATTATTTAACATAGCGTAAATCCTATGTCTATGGTTATTTGAAAGCATCGGTGGTGCAACGGCAAGGGCCGCTACCTCCTATCCGGTAAAATAAAAAAGAAAGAAACCTCGTGGTTCGAGTCCTGCCACGTACCAATTTGTTTTCGAATTTCTATCTCATATGTACGTTTATCCGATGCTCTTACGGTGAAGGAAAACATCGTGAGGAAACCTGCACAGTTGCACACATCTGCGAAGAGACTCGAAGGTTGCGTGTGAAGTTGACCGATCCGCACTGGTCCCGCGTGGTCGACTAAGGCCCGATCGTCCTAATTCAGGGTAGGCTCGAGCCACTCGGTGGGGACGTATATGAGCTGATATGATGAACCGCATAGTTTTCTATTTTGTTTTAAATTTTTCACAAAATAAAATTAAAACCTCAAATATAAATGGCCTTCAATTGAATTGTGCAAAGTAAATGTCAACATTATTAACGGGATGCAAATTACGTTGAGTTTTCGCCTCGAGACGGAGGCTCAGCTTGGCCTTAATTGAAAAGGATGCCAATTACCCCAGCAGGCATAAGACTAGACATATCAGGAGTAGCGAGTGCATTGATAACCCCAGAGCAACTATTTAGTAATCTGTGCCCAGAGACAGGTCAAAGATAATATGCATATAATATGCTTTTATCGGAATTTTAACTGTAGCTTGGTATTGGCACACCCTGGGACACTTCATACAACGGGCCAGAAATGACATTTCAAAAAGGAATGACGGATCAAACAAAATAGCTGCGAAATCCTGTACATTCGACAACCAAACTGTAACCAATCTGTATCAATATGGGTGACGAGAGGGTGAGGTCGCAATCTAGAGAGCGGCAGGGAGTGTCCATACTTACGAAGTAACTATTTAGTAATCTGTGTCCATACGTCCATACTGTATCTTAGTACTAAATATACTTTGGTATTGGTAGTGGGCTCCTTTTTATGTAGCTTCACGTTCCGTATTTCTTTCAAATCTTGCGAGATATCAGTTCTTGTACAGTCCATCACGGTTCCAGTCGGGCGGGAGACTATGGAAATGACCATCATCATATCAGCTCATATATACGTCCCTACCGAGGGGCTCGAGCCTACCCTGAATTAAGGGCGATCGGGCCTTAGTCGACCACGCGGGCCCAGTGCGGGTCGGTCAACTTCACACGCAACCTTCGAGTCTCTTCGCAGATGTGTGCAACTGTGCAGGTTTCCTCACGATGTTTTCCTTCACCGTAAGAGCATCGGATAAACGTACATATGAGATAGAAATTCGAAAACAAATTGGTACGTGGCAGGACTCGAACCACGAGGTTTCTTTCTTTTTATTTTACCGGATAGGAGGTAGCGGCCCTTGCCGTTGCGCCACCGATGCTTTGAAATAACCATAGACATAGGATTTACGCTACGTTAAATAATAATAATACGATACAACCTAAATCTATGGAACTGACATTTTAGTTGACCGGTAAAGCTTTCAAATTCAAATAACTTTTTAATGCACATCAGATGATGTGAAAACACAGCAAATGTGAGAATTAACAACTGAGATGTACAATTTGGGCAGTCTAATCGCTGAGAGCTATTTCTACCAGACAACCCAGCGCTTTGTTCATCAATCAGCGAATTAAACAACTTTTAAATAAAGCTGTGTGAGTGCAGTCTTATCATTGCATTTAAAACAGCACGATCGCTAGTGTCTGTTTACTTTTCATCCAAAATGGACCGTAATGTTTTTCGTGTGTACGTACGTAATACGTATGTATGTCCGTTTCTTTGGTTGAGCCTCTAGCCTAAACGACTTGAAGGGTTTTGGAATGCGAGGTGTCATTAGATTCGTCTGGATCCCGAAAGTGATATATGTTACATTTTAATCCAGCTTTTGGAAAATACCGAGGAGCAAGGTCGTTATATGCGAACTTTAACAAAATTTCTTTCTAGAGCAGTGGTTCTCATTTATTTACTTATCTTTAAGAATTTAAATTTTAGACAATATTATTATGACTGCCCAAAAAAGAGAGGTAATGTTTTTTTTAGTCGAATTTTTAATTTTCAGTTAATATTGTCATGTTAATAAGCCTAGGTTCCGGACACTCGGACTGCAAGCTAGCTGTAAATTTGCAGTTTGGATCAGTTCTCTCATAGTAATTTGCGCTTTCATCATCATCATATCAGCAGAAAATCGTCCACTGCTGGACAAAGGCCTCCCCCAGGGATTTCCACGACGACCGGTCCTGCGCTGCCCGCATCCAATGGCTTCCCGCGACCTTCACAAGGTCATCGGTCCACCGAGTGGGAGGCCTGTCTACGCTACGCTATCCTGTGCGCGGTCGCCACTTTACTGCCCCATCGGCCATCTGTTCTACGAGATATGTGCCCTGCCCACTGCCACTTCAGTTTAGCGATTCTGTGAGCTATGTCGGTTACTTTGGTCCTCCTGCGGAGGTCCGTAAAACTGGCAATATAAAATCGTCGAATATCTAAAAAAAATACACCAAAATATGTTGCTTTTTAGTTGCTAATTAGTTGCCAAAACAATGATTTTTTTGCTCTAACCGATCTCAAAAAAAATGGCAACAGTTCCAGCTTTAGATTAAGCTACCGTGACAAAAATCGGAGAAATGTATAATAGGTTGAGTAAATGCAGGTGAATTTGTTGCTAATTTGTTGCTACAAAAAAATTGTAAAAATACTAATTTTTGTTATGGTGCCGTAAAAAATTCTGGACTCGCTAGCTTAACTTCCGATTTCTGATAATTAAATTCTATAGAATAATTTGTTGCTACTCACGAATTCACTGTTACAGTGTGTAGAGTCAGCAACAAAATAGAAACCGGAAGTTGAGGTAATCTCTACACACTGTAACAAGTGAATTCGTGAGTAGCAACAAATTATTCTATTAATTTCTATAGAATATTTTTTTTGCTGCTCATATCTTTACTAGTTACAGTGTATAGAGTCAGCAACAAAATAAAAACCGGAAGTTGAGGTAATTTTGAAACCGGCTATCTCTCAAACCGGTCACGCCAGCTTAACTTCCGATTTTCAACGGTTAATTTCTATAGAATATTTTGTTGCTGCTCATATCTTTACTAGTTACAGTGTATAGAGTCAGCAACAAAATAAAAACCGGAAGATGAGGTAATTTTAAAACCGGCTATCTCTCAAACCGGTCACGCCAGCTTAACTTCCGATTTTCAACGGTTAATTTCTAAAGAATATTTTGTTGCTGCTCATATCTTTACTAGTTACAGTGTATAGAGTCAGCAACAAAATAAAAACCGGTAGTTGCGGTAATTTTGAAACTGGTTATCTCTCAAACCGGTCACGCTAGCTTAACTTCCGATTTCTGATAATTAAATTCTATAGAATAATTTGTTCCTACTCACGAATTCACTTGTTACAGTGTGTAGAGATTACCTCAACTTCCGGTTTCTATTTTGTTGCTGACTCTACACACTGTAACAAGTAAATTCGTGATTAGCAACAAATTATTCTATAGAATTTAATTATCAGAAATCGGAAGTTAAGCTAGCGAGTCCAGAATTTTTTACGGCACCATAACAAAAATTAGTATTTTCAAAATTTTTTTGTAGCAACAAATTCACCTGCATTTACTCAACCTATTATACATTTCTCCGATTTTTGTCACGGTAGCTTAATGGAAAGCTGGAACTGTTGCCATTTTTTTTGAGATCGGTTAGAGCAAAAAAATCATTGTTTTGGCAGCTAATTAGCAACTAAAAAGCAACAAATTTTGGTGTATTTTTTTTAGATTTTCGACGATTTTATATTGCCAGTTTTACGGACCTCTCCTGCGGATCTCCTCGTTTCTGATTCGATCACGTAGAGAAACTCCGAGCATAAGGTAATAAATAACCGACTGATAATTGGTGCAATAAAAAACCGGGAAGTTCGAGTTGGACTCGCATATGCAGGGTTCCGTACCATCGTACAAGAAATAAAATCACGTCTCTTGTACCCCTTTAGTTTTTAATTTATGTTATTTTTATTATTCCAACGAGCTCGTTGAAATAATAAAAATAACATACTTAAATTAAAAATTAAAGGGGTACAAGAAACTTGATTTTATTTCTTGTACGATTGTCAACGAGATGAATATGCTGCGATGGGCTGGAGGAGTAAACCAGACTCGATAAAGTGCGAAACGTGCACATCAGATGAAGTTTTAAAGTCGCGCCCATCACAGAAAAAGATCACCGGTGATGAGATGAAGTGGATGAGATGGTATGGCCACGTGATGAGGTGGAACGATGACCATGCCGTGCGCAAAGCCCTAGCGCTCCCAGATGCGCACAAAGGAAGAGGACGGCCCTTGGCCACCTAGTGGTTAACCGTGTCCAAGGACCTGGAAGGAGCTCAATTAAAACCTTCGACAACCTAGAACAGAGCATGGCGCTATAAAACGAGGAGCGCCCACCCCAAATAATGGGACAAGGCGAAGAAATTATTATTTGTTGTTATAGCGGCAATATAAATTCACACTGAAAATTTCAACTGTCTACCTATTTCATTTGATGAAAGACAGCCCGCTGACAGACAGGCGGACGGACAGAGGAGGCTTAGTTATAGGATCCCGTTGGCACCCTTTGGGCGCGAAACCCTAAAAATGGTGACCCACAAGAAAACATAAATGTCACGCTCCGGTGATTTCCACCAGAGCAGCGACTCTGTTACAATATTACAGCTTGTAGCTGGCACGCTACCGGAACTTATTTAATGTAGGAACGGATGTGTTCATAAAGATAAAGATAAATATTCTTTATTGCATACCAAAAAACTTAACTTAAAACTTAATTTAAAAATATACAATGCAAAGGCGGCCTTATCGCTTTTAGCGATTTCTTCCAGGCAACCTTAAGGTAACCGGTATAGGAGTTGGTAGGTAAAAGGCTAAATGCTAAATTCATATGACGAGAACAAAGGGAGATATCTCCGCCAGGCGAGGTGGTGTGCCTGGGGTCCGGCCGTGGACCAACCGTGTGTTGTATATATGCTTATGAGCAAGGAAATGTTGATAGTGCGTTGTAGATGCTTTGTTAATAGCCTTCTAGCGATGATGGTGCCATGTATCGAGATGAAGATGCAACTCTCCATATAGTTTGATCGATGGTTCAGTCTTGAGCTGTGGTATGTAGTTGTTAGTGGCGGGTACTGCAGATGTCGCCACATTAACAAGGGTTCTTTGAGGTTCGTATTTTAGAAAAGTCGTTCTGATTTTCTTTATATATATATTCTTTATTGCACACAGATATTTACATGAAAAACAATTAGAAAGGACATGTACAAAGGTGGACTTATCTCTATAAGAGATCTCTTCCAGCCAACCTTACCGGGTGTTATGAGAATTCAAAGGACGGAGGGCAAACCTATGTGTACCTAAAATTATACTAAATAAAATACTAATATAATAATATAATGTAAACTAACCTGATCTACTCAAATAAATAATACATACCGATAGTAAATAATTGAATAATATACATAATACATACCTTAAAATAGAATACTTACTATTCTTACTAAAATTAAATATATAGAAATAAACTTACTTTATACCTCGTATTTATGGAATAATAGCTCTTGCCCGTGTTTTCGCCAGGTTGGACATCGGTTTTTTGCAGGCGCGGTCGCAGCCAAAAACTTTAGGGGAGGTCATATTAACAGTAAAATTAATAAATTGTCTTCACGTGTACGATCATGATCCCCCCTCCCCCCCTCGGACCGCCACTGGTTTTATGACTGTTTGAGGGTGCGTGGTGCGCAAGCCACAGCGGCTCGCGACCGTATTTTTTTCCATATCCTTCGGGAACTATTCCGAGTTACGCTAATTAGTAGTTTAAGTCACCTCCAACCCTTTTCACTGTGTTTGTAAAGAATTACGTCAATCCGTTGCTCCGTCCGTTGCGACGTAAAATAATCATAAAAAAACAACCTTAGGGCATTAGGGCCTACGCTGGTTATGCTTTTTTTAAGAGACACAAAAAAAGGTGGCCTAAGTCACTTACAGTCAAGTCACATAAAATCACGTTGATCCGTTGCTCCTTTCTGACGTGAAAAAGGACAAACAAACTTTCGCATTTATTTTATTATGGATGTTCTGGTTATACCGCGTTCTATTTCACCATCGTCATATCAGCCGAAAGACCACTGGGAGACAAAGACCTCCCTTAAAGATTTCCACGACGACCGCTCCTGGATGGAAATGGAATATCTCCATGTCATAAATATTGATGCTTGCCGGCAAAGCTTCTGAGCACTGTGCTTATAGTAAGTAGGTAATACCTCTTCCTTGGATCGTTGTACTCATGACCGAGTCCCGTGACCTCCCGTGACCCACCTTTCCCTTTTTATCCACAGTTGGTAAGCCCTTGGCATCACTCACCTGATGGTAAAGTGACGATGATGCCGAAGATGGAAGCAAACTTACCAAGATTCCAAATTCCAAAATATTTATTTTAAATAGGTGTTTACATTACAGTCTCAGGTTATTTATATTTTTTTGAGGACTGACACTTATCCTTATAACCTTGTCGTTTACATAAATCTATTATTTTATAATATCTTGCATTTATTCTTTGGAAAACTAGTTACATTTTCAGGAATTATATTTGTAGAATCTTATGCACAAATGACTTGTTAACTTTACTCATTAGGCTATATCCATTTATTTACATTTCTTAAGGGTCCCTAGGCGGCTCGAGTTTCCATTCAAACGTAGTTCAGCTTTTATGCAAAAACTAAATGCCGGATTGATTCCAAACTTTGCAAATATATTGAGTAGACACATGTCGATGTTTATAATTAGTTTTCATCGTAGTAAATTTAAACATATAACTAAACGAAGGCTTAAATTAGTTTTGTACTGAAAGTTCGAAACTGTTCTTATTTTTTCCGTTTTATATTAGTATATCGAAAACTAATCACAAACATCGATAATATTTGCAAAGTTTGGATTCAATCCCGCAACTACGTTTGAATGGAAACTCGAGCCTCCTGGGGACCCTTAAGATATTTTTTTTTAGGAAATACTTGTAAATGCAAATTCTTACGAACGCACATGATGTTTTCATATATGAATTGACTAGCAACAGTTAAAATATTGATTTCTTTGAACTTATTCTGTAACGACTCACGGGATCGCATCTGATAATTTGATAGATCATGATTCCCTAACGCAATGGGGGTCTGGCTATCTTACGCGTATCTTTAAACAGGAATACCAAGATTACCCAACGCAATGGGGGTCTGACTTAACATCGATGTTTGGCTGCAAAACTTAGATATGAGGGTGGTGGCTAGCTAGGCGGGCTTAGAGAATGCCCTGCCACCAACCAAACCGCGTCTTAAGTAAGACCCTGCTAGGAATCGAACCCGTGATCTCTTGATTCGAAACGAGTGAATTAACCAGTACGCTCCGAAGGCGCTAAGAGCTTTCCCCGGCCTGTATATTATCATATATTATATGTATATCAGCCTGTATGTCGGCGTTCATCTCGTTGGACAAAGCTCCGACCACGAAGTTTGTTTCTTTTCTATTTTGCTGGATATAATAACGTACTACATCATATAATATACGTCCCCACCGAGAGGCTCGAGCCTACCCTGAACTAGGGCGATCGGGCCTTAGTCGACCACGACGCGGGCCCAGTACGGGTTGGTCGACGCCACACACAACCTTCGAGTTTCTTCGCAGGCGTGTAAGTACGATGTTTTCCTTCCCAGTAAGAGCGTCGGATAAACGTACAAATGAAATTGGAATTCGAAAACACGTACGTGTCAGGAGTCGAACCACGACCTCCCGGACAGGAGGTAGCGGCCCTTGCCATTACGCTCGTACTACAAAGGAGCATATAGAACTGAATCCAACAAAAAAATCACCAGAACAAAAGCTTTTTGCTTTCGTTAACCGTGAAGTGAGTCATTGCTGCAAAAAATGTAAACGATGACGGAATAATACATAAGTTTAGTCATAACAAAACTATATTGTTTATAACTACAGGTTGCCCGCGACTTCGTTTGCCCAGGGCCTAGAAATCTGTGCGGTTTTGGGAATAAACTGTCTATTAATGTCTAGAACTACGACTTAGGACCATTAATGGACTGTCGACGGGCCGACGATGGTAATTCGATCTCTGGGCTCTGGCAAGTACTAATATATAAACTGTGGCTCTGGCTACTGAAACTAAAAAACTTTGTTGAGAGACTAGCCAAGCGACACTGTGTTTCTAGTACAGTGGCACAGAATGGACGGCGAAGAAATTTGTTTAAAGGCCTTTGAAAAAGTTGTATGTTACTGTAACTTTATACACCCTAGACTATACGCTCTAGTTCATTTATCATATCAGCTCATATACGTCCCCACCGAGGGGCTCGAGCCTACCCTGAATTAGGGCGATCGGGCCTTAGTCGACTTCACACACAACCTGCGAGTTTCTTCGCAGGTGTGTGCAGGTTTCCTCACGATGTTTTTCCTTCATCGTTAAAGCAATCGGTGAGTATATGTACGTAAGTTTCGAAAAACTCATTGGTACATTGGCCGTTCGGATTTGAACCCGGCACCTCTGGTTAGGAGGCCCGATTCGTTACCGGTTGAGCTTCAAGCTGTAGTTCATTATTCCGGGGAAAATCGGAATAAGGTACTTCCTAGACAAATCTTGTTTTTTTTGTTATTTTTTTTTATAAATGGCTAACGATTTTAATGAAACTTTGTGAATAACAAGAATTTAATAAGACCCACTGCACTGGGTCGTTGATTATTGCAGGAAAAATCGTATTACCTTATTCGTACCTTATACCTCCTATACAAACCCAAATTATTTGTATTTTTTTTTATCAAATCTGATATAACTTTATTGTTTGCTACTCAGTTAGCGTACTAATGTTTATTGTTATTTTGTGAAAGCCCGACTACGCCAGACGGTAAAGGCTTTGCAAGAAAGTATGTACAGCGTGGCTGTACAATTTTTTCATATTTTCAACCGACATCTTCAAACAGGAGGAGGTTCTCAATTCGACTGTATGTTTTTTTTATGTGTGTTCCTTCAGAACTTTTTACTGGATGAACCGATTTTTATGATTTTTTTTACTGTTAAAGTAAGATAATCGATCCCCATCAAAATCTTAAGTACGATTTTTGTTTTGCCATCACAACAACTTCTTAGCTCCTTCGTCGCTCGAAAGCAAACAATGCTAACACGAAAAGTTCTATTTTTTTTTGCGAATTGAGTACAAAAAAATTAGTTTCATTAGTGCAAGCTCCGATTTTTTCTGCTATTTTAGAAAGACACTATATACTTTAGAATTAAATATCTTTGTTTTTTACCGATTTCAAGAAAAAGAGGTATTCAATCTGACACGTATGTATGTAATATTGTTAGAATTGTACAATTTTCGTATAATGTGTATGTCGCTTAATGTCGTATAATGTGTTGTCCGTATGGTTCCCGGCTTAGAATAGGGCCATCCTATCTCATCCAATAGGTGTCGTAAGAGCCGACTAAGGGACTCAAACCGGAGGATGGGCAGCAGCGTCTTTCCGTGATTTGCAGCCAATCTGCAACACTGCGATCGCCAACCCGCCTGCCAAGCGTGGCGATTACGGCAACACCCCCCAAATGACCGACACAAAGAAAAAACGGCCCCTAGTCCCCGGCGGCCCCGCTATTCCTGGCTCCGGTAGCGGTCAAGGTAACGGCGGGGCATGGGGTGCGAAGAATCCCCGGCAGATGCCAGGCTACCTCAACAAAAGACCTCTGGCCCTGGCAACCTACAACACGCGCACACTGCGAACCGACGTAAAGCTAACAGAACTCGAGGAAGCATTGAGCAGGTTACGATGGGACATCGTAGGATTGTGTGAAGTCCGAAGAGAGGGGGAGGACACCATAATCCTTAAATCCGGAAACCTGCTCTATTTCCGGGAGGGCGACCAACTGTCCGAGGGTGGTGTCGGGTTTCTAGTCCACAAGTCCCTCATTAACAATGTGATCCGGATCGAGAGTGTTTCGACGAGGGTAGCGTACCTTATTCTCCGAATTACCAAACGGTATTCGCTGAAAGTTATTCAGGTATATGCACCGACCGCGCAACACTCCGACGATGAAGTGGAGCTCCTATATGAGGATATCTCTAGAGCTCTACATAATAGCTCCCGGACTCAATACACCATTGTTATGGGGGACTTTAACGCGAAACTGGGCAAACGAAGTGATGGTGAGCTGAGAGTGGGGCAATTTGGATATGGAGAGAGAAATGCACGTGGCCAGCTGCTGGCCGACTTTATGGAGAAGGAGGGAGGGCCTTTTTATGATGAACTCCTTCTTCAAAAAGCCTAAACAGCGAAAGTGGACATGGTTGCATCCCAATGGCGTGACGAAGAACGAGATCGACTTCATCTTGTCGACAAGAAGGCAAATATTCAATGATGTCTCTGTGATCAACTCAGTCAAAACAGGAAGCGATCACCGAATGGTAAGAGGCACATTGAATCTAAAGACCAAGCTGGAAAGATGTCGACTGATGAAGTCCACACTCCGACCAGCGCCCATCCAGCTCCAAAACCCCGAAAACTTTCAGCTCGAGTTGCACAATCGCTTCGAATGCCTAGGAGACTGCGAGAATGTGGACGATTATAACGACAGGTTCGTGGAAATTGTCCAAACGGTCGGGTCTAAGATTTTCAAAACTCGCCGTTCAAACAGAACCAAAAAAATCTCTGACTTCACCAGCAGCCTCATGGAAGAAAGACGCAGATTGGTTTTGCAGTCCTCTGAAGACGCTACTCAGTATCGGCAACTAAACAGGCGGATCTCTAAGTCTCTAACTCGCGATTTGCGCCACTTTAATACAAATTGTATTAAAGAGGCGATTGAGAACAACAAAGGCTCAAAAGTGTTCGCTAGAGATTTGTCTGTTGGTCAAAGCCGACTGACCAAGCTGAAGACTGAGGACGGCAGGATCATATCGTCTAAGACTGAGTTGCTGGAAGAAGTTGAGAAGTTCTACGGACAATTGTACACGACCACACGTCTGCCTGTCAGCGATCTGGCTAAAGACCTAAGAGCTAGACTTACCCGACACTATACCGAAGATATCCCGGACGTCAGCCTGTACGAGATTAGAATGGCTCTTAAACAGCTTAAAAACAATAAGGCACCGGGTGATGATGGAATTACGGCTGAACTTCTGAAAGCAGGTGGAACACCGGTACTTAAAGCTCTTCAGAAATTATTTAATTCCGTTATACTTGAGGGACAAACGCCTAAGGCATGGCACAGAAGTGTGGTCGTGCTTTTCTTCAAAAAGGGCGACAATACCCTGCTGAAGAACTACAGACCCATTTCACTTCTGAGCCATGTCTACAAACTGTTTTCGAGGGTCATTACGAATCGTCTCGCACGCAGGTTTGACGACTTCCAGCCTCCCGAACAAGCCGGTTTCCGAAAAGGATTTAGTACCATAGACCACATACATACGCTGCGGCAGATTATACAGAAGACCGAAGAGTACAATCAGCCACTATGCTTGGCGTTCGTGGACTATGAGAAAGCCTTCGATTCGGTCGAAACCTGGGCTGTATTACAGTCTCTCCAGAGGTGCCAAATTGACTATCGATATATCGAAGTGCTGAAGTGTTTGTATGAAAACGCCACCATGTCGGTGCGCCTCCAGGATCAAAACTCGGAACCTATCCAGCTGCAGCGAGGGGTGAGGCAGGGAGACGTTATATCTCCGAAACTGTTCACCGCCGCCCTGGAAGATGTTTTCAAGCTTTTGGACTGGGACTGGGATGGACTCGGCATCAATATCAACGGCGAGTACATCACCCACCTTCGATTCGCTGACGATATCGTGGTCATGGCTGAGACTATGGACGACTTAGGCACAATGCTCGATGGCCTCAGTAGAGCCTCTCAACAAGTGGGTCTTAGAATGAACATGGACAAGACGAAAATTATGTCAAACGTCCGTGTCATACCTACTCCTCTGAAGGTTGGAGGCTCTACACTCGAAGTTGTTACCGAATATGTATACCTGGGACAAACAGTCCAGTTAGGTAGGTCCAACTTCGAGAAAGAGATCAATCGTCGAATCCAACTCGGCTGGGCAGCGTTCGGGAAGCTTCGCAATATCTTTACGTCCCAGATACCGCAGTGTCTTAAGACCAAGGTCTTCGACCAATGTGTGTTGCCAGTGATGACGTACGGAACTGAGACATGGTCGCTTACTATGGGCCTCATAAGAAGGCTCAAGGTCACCCAAAGGGCAATGGAGCGTGCTATGCTCGGAGTTTCTCTGCGTGATCGAATCAGAAACGAGGAAATCCGTAAGAGAACCAAAGTGACCGACATAGCTCTCAGAATTGCTAAACTTAAGTGGCAGTGGGCGGGGCACATTGCTCGTAGAACAGATGGCCTTTGGGGCAGTAAAGTTCTCGAGTGGCGACCACGCACCGGAAAGCGTAGTGTAGGCAGGCCTCCCACTCGGTGGACCGATGACCTGGTGAAGGTCGCGGGAAGCCGCTGGATGCGGGCAGCGCAGAACCGGTCGTCGTGGAGATCCTTGGGGGAGGCCTATGTCCAGCAGTGGACTTCCTTCGGCTGATATGATGATGATGATATGATGTGTATGTCGCCGTCATCTGGTTAAATCTGCTATTTGATTGAATGACTAGCGTGTTCATTGAATGACGAGATTCAATTGAATCACTAAAGGACAACTCGACACGTTGTTGAATGTAACGTTCAACTTCTTGACTGAACGTCATTTAGCGAAGTTGTTAAATGGGATATTCCGAATAAAAACCGACGATTTCTTCTTCTGCGAAGCATTCTGCTATCCATCCATGGGGGGCGAGGCTCTTTGACTGTATAATCAATCAAAACTGACCGAACCTAATATCGGTCGCTTCGCTCGCTCATTTACAGTTTTTTTAGGAAAATCTAATTTTTTGCCAACTCCCTTTTTATTGTATGGAATTTTACGTTCACAATGTGAACAAGAACACTAAGTTACAAAGCCCTAATTCTCACAAATACACTAAACAATAACTATAAACTAAATTTCAATCACCTGACTGATTTTACGTCCGCTCTGTTCAAAGGGCTATGTTACAATCAGCTAACTAGTTGGACGTTGAGTGACGCTTGTTCAATCAACGTTCGGCCTAGTGATTCAATTGAATCTCGTCATTCAATGAACGCGCTAGTCATTCAATCAAATAGCAGATTCAACCAGATGACTGCGACATGTATACTAACACATTATACGAAAATTATACAATTCTGTGTGGGCTTCTAAACAGGTGTGCCAAATTTCCAAAGTGTGTTGTTTGTATGTATGTATGTTTTGTCCACTTATTTCTCAGATACTAGAAATCAAAATGAAATAATTCTTTTTTTAAATTATTAAGTATCTTTCAACGGTTTACCAATTGTGAATAAAAAAAAACTGGGAACAGTGCAAGTATAATTAAAATCTGTTCAGTAGTTTCTAAGATATGGACTGTCATGTGCGTATACCAATCACTGGCAAAACACGTTTTTAAATTTTGTGTTGTATTCGGTTGTTTTTTAGCGTTGTCAATTATTATCAAGTTGGCAGGTTACAAAACACGGTTCAGGAACTACGCTTCGTACCCTCGCCCATCCGAGTTTTACATTTACAATCTTCGACCAAGTATAATAGACCGGCCCTATCCATACATTGCTTGCATAGAATCGCTAAACTGAAGTGGCAGTGGGCAGGGCACATAGCTCGTAGAACAGATGGCTGATGGGGCAGTAAAGTTCTCGCGTGGCGACCGCGCACCGGAAAACGTAGCGTAGGCAGGCCTCCCACGCGGTGGACCGACGACCTGGTGAAGATCGCGGAAGCCGATGGATACGGGCAGCGCAGGACCGGTCTTCGTGGAAATCCTTGGGGGAGGCATTTGTCCAGCAGTGGATGATTTTCGGCTGATATGATGATGATGATGATGATCCATACATTTATTTTATTTTAATAAAAATTGAGTCAAATACAACTACACGCATACACACACTCACACCATTATAGTCTACCGAGTCTCGTTCAAATAAAACAATGATAGAGATAGAGAGACGTACTCGGAATGTAGCACGAATGTGATAATAAATTTCACTCATTCATTTCGACCTTTAACCCATTTGGGGAATAGATTCAAGATTCAAGGTATTTATTCAAAATAGGTGCAAATTACATTCTTTCTGATAGTCATAAAATAATAATAACATAATTTCATTTGTGAAAAATCAAAAAATAAACAATCATTAGTTAATTATGTCAAAATGCAATCCTTGAAATAAACCAGATTTTGTCATTAGAACATGAAAACAATATGACACAAAAAGTCATACAAAAAATCATTGAATGTCATTGATATCTTTGACAAAAGTAGGCCAGTTCACACGGACAACACCCGGTCACGAGTATAACGCGGGAGTCAGCCATCGCTCCCATCAACCATATTAAAGGGAAAGGAACAACCCCGGTACCCCGGTAACCCAGGTACTGTTCGATACTATCTATAATACTGATTGATTACGACGGAATGAGCGAATGCGCTCATTCTTTAGGCATCAAAACCGCTGTTCGCGTAGGCCGGTCCATATCTGTTATATTGATCGAAGTTTACAATGCTATATTTACATAATTACCATATATACGAGTATATCGTATTTCAATATCGTATTGTGAATTTGTTATGATAGTATTGTGGAAGCGGTCGTAGCTTAATGCTACTTGCGTGGCTGAATCGATCGCGCAGGTTAACTGACCCGCAGCACGGTCATTAGTCATTACCTGTATGAGTTGACTGTTAGTGGCATTTTTATGGTTCCGTAGTCAATATGGAACCCTTATAGTTCCGCCATGTCTGTCCGTCTGTCCGCGGCTTAGCTCAGAGACTATTAGTACTAGAAAGCTGTAATTTGGCATTGATATGCATATTAATCACGCCCTCAAACTGGTAAAATAAAATATTGGAAAAAAATATAGGGTACATGTAGAGAGGGCGAATTTTTTTGTTGGTGTACCCTATCGTGTCATGTTAAGCGTCGGTGGCGTAATGGCAAGGGCCGCTACCTTGTTTGGCATAACCCTGTTTTTGGCATAAGTTGTAAAAATTCTCGAAAACACATAGTTAATGTTAAATGAAACCAACACACTAAAATCGGTGACTTTAAGACCTTTTATTTTAATTGAACTCATTTTTTTTAAAACTTATTTGAAAGTGATGAAAAGTAGTAAAAACATGTAAAAATCGAGAATTGGGCGTTCGGTTTCAACGTAACAGCCGCGTTCAAGCTCGCATTGATTTGATCGTAAAATGAATAGACTTACGTTCGATATTATTTAAACACACGTTTCAACCTGCTCGGATTGAGTGCTTTTAGCGCATTAACCTTCCCGAGCTTGGGGAGACCCAAGCCCCAGCAGTGGGGGGGGACGTTATGGGTTGTTAACAATTATGGATTTGTTTGAGGAATCCAACACGTCACATGTTATCATAAGTACATATTGTTTTAATTATTTTTTAATCCACAATTGATAAGCTCTTGGCATCTACTCACCTGATGGTAAGTGACGATGATGCCGCAGATGGAAGCGGGCTTCTTAGATCTGCCTAACTTATCTTCAAGCCGGAACAGATCAATGATGTTAACACTGATTTTTGACGGCAAGACTTAGATAAGATGGTGGTAGCTAGCCAGTCGGACTATGAATATGTCATACCACCAACCAAACCGAGACTTACAAAGTGGACCCCGCCGGGAATCGAACCCGCGACCATTACGCCACGGAGACAGTTACAATTAACTAACTCGTTTAGGCATCTCTTTAGTTTGCGTTGGGGAATCTTGGTAAGCCCGCTTCCATCTTTGGCATCATCGTCACTTACCATTAGGTGATATAATTCAAAGGGCTTACCAATTGTAAATAAGTAATTGTGAATAAAAAAAAATAAAAAAAACTAGCACATAATTAATAAATATTTGTTAGTTATTACTTTGTTATTTACTATTTAGGCATCTGGCACGAAACTCTTACGAAGTAGCATGGTTTATTAAAGAGATGCTTTGTTTCCAAAATTTAATAATACACCACAACCTCCCCAACTCGTAGGAAGCCAGTGGACATCTTTTAGCTGATGCGATGATGTTCGCCATGCGACGCCAAAGCAGGCTGATAACAATGTCGAAAACGAAAACATGTAAGAAAAGAAGAGTATTACTTTAAAAATATTATTTTTAGGTTCCTAAAAACAAACTGCTCGGTATTTGTTATTCCATGTTCTAAACTAACTCCACAAAATCCTTTGGGTTGCCGTGTAATAAGTTTAATTTTATGCACCTGCCCGTTTAGATGCGTCTGTTTTACTTCCGCCCTTCGTGGGGGCACAAAAACTTTAAGAGCGTGCTTTAGTCAAAGTATATATTATATTAGTACTAACATACAGTAATGGAGTATGGACACTCCCTGCCGCTTTCTAGATTCCGACCTCACTCCCTCGTCATCCAGATTGATATAGTTTGGTTCTCAAATGTATAGGATTTCGCCATGATGTTTGCACCGTCATTTTAGAAATGTCATTTCACCACCGTAGTATGTAGTTTCCGGGGTGTGCTTTAGTGTGTCTCTCATTTACGAAACTGTGCATGAAAAGTTATGTTTTATTATTGTTACAACCTTTATATTAGTTTGCCGTGTTAGTCAGTTATTCTGTTAGTTTGGGACAAGTCTAGGAAACTAAATTAGAACCATTTCTCGGTTTTCGATTGAGCTGAAATTTTGCATACACCTTAAGAGCCCGCTGGAGTTCATAAATCCCATACAAACGTAGTATTCGATTCATTTGTTAACCAAACAACCGATTTTGAAATAATTTGATATCGATAATTGGATGACGTATATCTGTGTCTGTACCGCATTACTTTTTTGAAAAACGAAACAGAAATTAATTTAGTACCAATAAACTTGTTTTCCGTCTTTTACCTTAAAAACAAGTTTATTGATTTATAATAGATTCCTGTTTCGTTTTTCAAAAAAGTAAATTGGTACAGACACAGATATACGTCATGCGATTATCGATATAAAATTATTTAAAAATCGGTTCTTTAGTGAACAAATGAATGAAATACTACGTTTGTATGGGATTTATGAACTCCAGCGGGCTCTTAAGTTTAGAGAACAATCCGTGGTTATACAAATGTTGATAGAAGCTAAATTAGAACCACTTTTCGGTTTTCGATTGAGCTGAAATTTTGCATGCACGTTAAGTTTGGAGAACAATCCATGGTTATACAAATGTTGATAGAAGCTAAATTAGAACCACTTCTCGGTTTTCGATTGAGCTGAAATTTTGCATGCTCGTTAAGTTTGGAGAACAATGCAAGGTTAGCTAAGTGACGTCATTCTAAATCCAATATGGCGGACTCCTAAAGATCAGCGGATCAGTTATTTTTTTATGCACCCCCATGATATGGGTATCAAATAAAAGTGTTTAAAATACTTTACAAATTAAAAAGTTTTTAGGTTTTTGAATTTTTTTTATTGGTAGGCCCTTGGCATCATCTCACTCACGTCTTACTGAAGAGTGTTGATGCCGAAGGTGGGACTTACTTATATAATCTCCAACGCAATGGCGAATTTGCTAGTCTAGAAACTATTGGGATAGTGAAATTAGTGGTTCAGACCTTCACTCACCAGACTGTTTATTAATTTTTTTTAAATTTTTTTTTTGGTATATTTTATTATTTTACTAGCTGTTTCCCGCGGCTTCAACCGCGTGGACAACGTTTCTGTGACTTTTCGAGGGGGCGCAGTGCGCGAGCCGCAAGCGGCTCGCGAGCATGAAAAGAAGTAGCCTATGTGTTAATCCAGGTCCTAATCTATCTACCTACCAAATTTCAGCCACATCCGTTCATTAATTTTTGCGTGAAGAAGTAACAAACATTCACACAAACTTTCGCCTTTATAAATATTAGTGTGATTTTAATTAATTTTAATTATTTTTTTTCATTCGAATCTGGATTAAAATATGAGACATTCCCAAGCCATACGTTATTTAGTTGGAATTGGATCGTAATTTCTCTGCTTATTTAAATTTAATTTATTTAAATAAATGTTTTCAATGTACTTTGGCTTACTAAACCAGTAACTATCGACTATGACATTTTCACAGACATTTCATTGCATTTGTGATAGATGACGTGACCCAACATATTATGTCTACATCCTCTAACAACTATGACGAGACCCAACACATGTATGTCTACATCCTCTAAAAACTACTAGGGGTCGCAACTAAAGTTGCGCGACGTATAGTTGCTTGCACAGACAGAGGCCAGCACATCAAGCTATACATTCGTAGTGCGATTCTGATCCATACGCATTCGCCATAAGAACGGTACAAAGTCCAAAGTGTGTAGCTTAATGTGCTGGCCTGTGTACATACACAATGCACCGTGAAGCGTGACAGGTAGTTTGAACAGGTAGGAAGGAGTGTGGGATCGAAAGAAGCAGCTTCGAAAACTGACAATATATAAAAGTCAATACATATGTCGGAATAGATACCTGGCAACACGCACTCACGCGAGTACGCAAACACGCACACACTTTCACACGCACACACTTTCACACGCACACACTTTCACACACAAACACACACACACACACACACACACTTTAACACACCTAAGTGAATCACAGTTTTATGTTATTAGCACATTCCCGTATAGTTCCGCTTATGCTGCTAGGTATTAATAACGACCCGATGAGCATTTGACGCAATTACGCCGAGTGTTTGACCAAGCGAGCCCGGAGCGCAAGCGCAAGTGAAGCGTTTCCGTTTCAGCTTGACCAAAAATGCTTACGTATGTCTGTCTGTACGGCGTCTTTCCGGCCGGCGGCGCGGCGACGCGGAGTCTCAGTCCGGCTGTTCTCTACAGGTCGCATTTCTCAATCGATTCTCGTGAAATTTTGTGAGCAGGTTCGATAATTATGTGTTTTTTTTTGTCTATTCAGGTTTTGGCTTTTTTTCAAAATGACAGAGCCTTGGGAGTTGAAAACGTTAAAAATTGCATATTTCAGTCATTTCGAAAAACTCGCGAGGTCTACAGCTCACAGACCCACTAGTGTAAATAGATCCTGTTTATGATTTTAACATATCTAGACATGCGGCAGCGTGCCAAGCCAAGTTCAAGCAAAAGGACTGGCGAACAGCGCCGTGTGTAATATTTACATATATAAGGTGTAACAAAATTAGCTTAAACTATTTTAACTGGTGCTTCTACCCATGAAACTGAACAACTTTCCCCATGGAATCCATAGTCAAATCGCAAAAAAAAATTTGGCTCTCCCATACTAACTCGATCAGCTGATCAGCTGATCAGCCAACTAGGAAGTTCAAATTTTTTTTTGAGATTTGACTATGGGTTTCAAGGGGAAAGTTGTTCAGTTTCATGGGTAGAAGCACCAGTTAAAATAGTTTCAGCTAATTTTTTTAGACCTTATATATGTATATAATATTTAAACGAACCATTTGGAGCCACTTTTGACCCCTTTATAACACAAAATCTATTTAACACAAACACACCAAACTTGGTAAATTTATTGATACCAAGAACTCCAAATTTCATAAATACAGCATAAACGGTTATTGAGATACAAACGTCAAACGTCTTTATATCGCCATTTTTCCACTGACTCATTGACTGACATATAGATCAAAAACCTAACCCACTTCCAGATGCCCTAGAAAGTTCAAATTTGGCATCCAGTCAGGTAATTGCTTGTATACAAAGGAAAAAATCAGAAAACAGTATATTTTTTAGATTTGAAATATTTTCCAAACAATCGATTTTATTAAGTAGCGCCTGTCAAAATTATAAAGCAAAACTTCTTCTTTCTTTTTATTTTTTTCGTAGGGGAATTACGATTAAAGTATTATGAATAAAGGTCGCTGATGAAACATCGCTTTGTTTAGGTAGGTAGGTACTTATACTAGATCATTCATAAAACTTAGACGCTCAAAAACAACGCAAACTGCAACTAACAACGCCGCTGCCGGCTCAGCGATTAAACAGCCTATCGGACAATAAAATTGTAAATAATAAATAAATAAATAAATATTCTGGAACAAATCACACATGGTCATCTGGCCCCAAAGTAGGATTCCCTGTGCTATGGGAACCAGAGACTGATATAAATACTTATATACGTTTAAATACATACATATATAGATATTTAACACCCAGACACAGAGCAAACAAATCTGTTCATCACACAAATGCTTGCCCTGGGTGGGGATCGAACCCACAACTCTCGGATCAGCAGTCAAGAGCAGGACCACTGAGCCAACGAGTCAGTCACGAAAGAATAAACTTTTTTATTGTTTTACGAAAATTTTAATTGTGTTACGAAAGAATAAACTTTTTTACAAGTATGTACAATACAAAAGCCCAGATTCAATTCCTGTCTTATCATCATCGTCATGTCAGCCGAAAGACGTCCACTGCAGGACAAAGCCCAGATCCAATTCCTGTCTTATCATCATCGTCATGTCAGCCGAAAGACGTCCACTGCAGGACAAAGCCCAGATCCAATTCCTGTCTTATCATCATCGTCATGTCAGCCGAAAGACGTCCACTGCAGGACAAAGCCCAGATTCAATTCCTGTCTTATCATCATCGTCATGTCAGCCGAAAGACGTCCACTGCAGGACAAAGCCCAGATCCAATTCCTGTCTTATCATCATCGTCATGTCAGCCGAAAGACGTCCACTGCAGGACAAAGCCCAGATTCAATTCCTGTCTTATCATCATCGTCATGTCAGCCGAAAGACGTCCACTGCAGGACAAAGGCCAGATTCAATTCCTGTCTTATCATCATCGTCATGTCAGCCGAAAGACGTCCACTGCAGGACAAAGCCCAGATTCAATTCCTGTCTTATCATCATCGTCATGTCAGCCGAAAGACGTCCACTGCAGGACAAAGCCCAGATTCAATTCCTGTCTTATCATCATCGTCATGTCAGCCGAAAGACGTCCACTGCAGGACAAAGCCCAGATTCAATTCCTGTCTTATCATCGTCATGTTAGCCGAAAGACGTCCACTGCAGGACAAAGCCCAGATTCAATTCCTGTCTTATCATCATCGTCATGTCAGCCGAAAGACGTCCACTGCAGGACAAAGGCCAGATTCAATTCCTGTCTTATCATCATCGTCATGTCAGCCGAAAGACGTCCACTGCAGGACAAAGCCCAGATTCAATTCCTGTCTTATCATCGTCATGTTAGCCGAAAGACGTCCACTGCAGGACAAAGCCCAGATTCAATTCCTGTCTTATCATCATCGTCATGTCAGCCGAAAGACGTCCACTGCAGGACAAAGCCCAGATTCAATTCCTGTCTTATCATCATCGTCATGTCAGCCGAAAGACGTCCACTGCAGGACAAAGCCCAGATTCAATTCCTGTCTTATCATCATCGTCATGTCAGCCGAAAGACGTCCACTGCAGGACAAAGCCCAGATTCAATTCCTGTCTTATCATCATCGTCATGTCAGCCGAAAGACGTCCACTGCAGGACAAAGCCCAGATTCAATTCCTGTCTTATCATCATCGTCATGTCAGCCGAAAGACGTCCACTGCAGGACAAAGCCCAGATTCAATTCCTGTCTTATCATCATCGTCATGTCAGCCGAAAGACGTCCACTGCAGGACAAAGGCGTACAATCGTACATAGCCTAATTCTAGGATTTCCACGATGACGCGGTCGTAGTGGAAATCCCATCGTCGGGCCTTGCTGCACAAGGCACAATTAATATTTTATTGCAAAAATATAAATTCAATTGATTGTGATCTCTGAACTCTGTCAATGTAAATAAGTTATATGAGTTAGGAGTACCTTTTAAAACGAATAATGCCCATTGTGATGTAAATACTAGCGAAAGTGAAATAAGCGAAGATGTATTAATAGAAAAATATAAGCGCGCTTATAATAACTTTAAAAAAAGTTGCGATGATGTACCGATACACCATTGCATAATGCATATATTGCCACAGACTTCTTTGTTTCTTTGTCCAAACTAACATATGGTATAGATTACAACTTTTTAATGAAACATTTCATATAGAACGCAGTCCTTTTATTGTCATTTATGCTTGAAAGAAATCAGAGCTAATGATTGCTCTCACACTCGCGGATTCCGTGAGGAAAATAATTCCACAACCTGACGGCACGAATAGAGATATTATTTTTTTCTACAACCCGACGGCGACGGGAAAGTTTTGATTAAAAACGGCCAGGTAGACACAGTCGATTTATGATGATTTATAAATAAACCACCACATCCTGCGCCCACATCGTTCACCCCATCAAACTGAACAGCCATGGCGAACGGACGCTACAAATAGCTCCAATGAAACTATAAATGTGGATACACATTTCGTTTGTTTACAAGGTAACCTAGTGGACTTTAGATTATAGAGCCACGTGCCTGTAATGATTCGGGAAGTAGCGGAGTAAGAAGAAACACCGCGGAAGGCCCTAAATAATATACCTTAAACTGTACCCCGTGTATCTCACAGTCGAGTGATAATCATCATCGTCATCATATCCTTGCCACATTCGGCAACGGAGACTCCCACAGTTTTATTTACTTATTTATTTTCAATCCGAGTCGATTGTTTTTTGACGCGCTCAGATGTGACTCGCAAACCCGAACTTCGTTTTAAATGTACGGGCACATACCCTGTGTATCGCACAGTCGGGTGATCATCATCATCATCATCATATCCTTGCCACATTCGGCTATGGAGACTCCCACAGTTTTACCAAAGTATATATATTAGTGCTAACGGTTTTACCCACCTATTTATTTTCGATCCGAGTCAATTGTTTTGTGACGCGCTCTGAGGTGACTTGAAAACCCGAACTTCGTTTTAAATGCACGGACACATACCCTGTGTATCGCGCAGCCGGGTGATAATCATCATCATCACATCCTTCTTGCCACATTCGGCAACGGCGACTCCCACAGTTTTACCAAAGTATATATATTAGTACTAACGGTTTTACTTACCTATTTATTTTCGATCCGAGTCAATTGTTTTGTGACGCGCTCTGAGGTGACTCGCAAACTCGAACACGGGCACACGATGAGCAGTAGAGCTGGCCAGCATCGTTGTAAGTATATGAGTAGGAGGGCTTCAGTCTGGTCTTCCGTTTCTGGCACTTGATGTCGAGGTCTTTCTGGCGTATTTCCTCATAACGGCGAACTTTTTTAGATGCCGCCCTAAGATCTGCGCGGCACCTTTGACAGAGTATTTGTCGGGAGCCGTCAAAGATGCGGTTAAATGAGCGAACTAAATATATACATTTTAGTTTTGATAAACGTATAGTCCTAATTTTTTGGTATCGCCCTAATTTAAGGTAGGCTCGAGCCCCTCGGTGGGGACGTATAACAGTGCTATTCCGTTTGATTTCTATTTAAAGTTAGATTTTCTTGTTAACATTCCCGGATCTTAAGGGCTTCTTGAGTGCCTTTCATAATGAGATCCCCCAGACTCCGCCCCGAGGGAGGCAATCTAGGCTATATCTGGACCCACTTATGGCAATTTGATACAGAAGCTGTTCCTTTTTATGGTTCCTTACAACCGATGCCATTAAGGCCTTAAGATGGGTCAAATTCAAATTATTGAAAGAATATGTAAAGAACTCATTTGAAATTGATGAAAAGTAATAAAAACATGTAAAAATCGAGAATTGGGCGTTCAGTTTCAACGTAACAGCCGCGTTGAAGTGAAAAGGATTTGAACTTAAAATGAATAGACTTACGTTCGATATTATTGAAACAAGTATCAACCTGCTCGGATTGAGTGATCTTAACTCCTTAATGTTAACAGCATTATTGTGTTCCGGCATGAAGATAAGTTAGCCAGTTCCCCATTGCATTGGGGAATCTCGGTAAGCCCGCTTCCATCTTCGGCATCATCGTCACTTACTATTACACTGACCAATTGTGTTTTTTTTTTCTGCACGTGTTGACTGCGCCGTGCGCTGTGAGCGTCATTGGTTAGGTCGACGCACAGTAGATTTTAGACGCCGAAAGATGGACACTGGTTTTTATTTCAAAATCTAATAGACCTTTTCATTTATAATCCACAAGAAGAACTCCCGTGTGACAAATATTGTGAAATGGGTGAAAGTGTCAGGTGAAAGTTTGTATGGAAGTCAGTCATTTATGAAGCTAGAAGCATGAAACTTTGTTTTTAGCTTAACGATTAAAAATAAATAAAATTTATTCTAGCGTTTTAGAAAATTCAGCCTCTAAAGGGGTGAAACGGAGTTTAAAAATTTGTATGAAGAATAAATATTAAATTGACTTCTGAATTCGAAATTTTACAGGATTACTCTTATAAACAAATGATTAAATACGTGCTTCGTGTTTTCCGGGGGTGAATTAACAAAAACTAGGAACATGAAATTTAGCCACTGTGATCCTTGAATAACGTCAACACTTACACAGAAAGCATTTTTTGAAATTCAACGATAATTCCACCCCCGAAGTGGTGAAAAGAGGAAAAAAATTGTGTATGGAAAGTCGTTCATTTTCTAAGTGAAAATCACTAAATTTATTATTTAGGCTGATGGTTAAAAAATAACGCAACGTATACCGGTGTTCTTGGAATTTCAACCCTAAAGGAGGTGAAAAGGGGGATACAATTTTCTATTGGAAGTTCTTTATTTCGAAATAAAAATCACTAAATTTTTTATTATGATTGGAAACTAACGCAAAGTTTCAACCATTAAGGGGTGAAAAGCGGGATGAAATTTTCACTAAATTTTAATGTTTATTTCATTAGTACTTTTTCACTCTAAGAAATGCTTAAGTAGGTAATGTGTTTGATGTTCTTAAAAACGGAGGAATGAAACATTTCGACTTGCGGATGCACACCTCTCACGTTTTGACGCTCAGCGCAAATGAAACAATAGAAAATGAGCCTACCCTGAATTAAGGCCCTAATCGACTACGCGGGCCCAGTGCGGGTTAGTCGACTTCACGCACAACATTCGAGTTTCTTCGAAGGCTTGTGCAGGTTTCCTCATGATGTCTTCCTTCTCGTAAGAGGTTATTTTAAGGCTTTTTATACTTACATTGAATTCGGATTAGTTACCCGACTGCGGCGGAGCCCAAAAGGAGGCTTATGTTTTCACTGTCATGTATGTATGTTCCCCGCTTTATGACAAATGAGGTCATTGAAAACGTAATATGCATACATTTTTGTACTCCATTTTCCCTATTACATACTTGGAAGTCCAATATTTCGATATCTGAATGATCCTCATTGTTTATAATGACAAATATTAATGAAAGTGAGAAACTTCCTCGCATAAATATATCTGGCAGTGAGTGGTTCTACGACCTTTATATCTACAAACAATTAGGTTCTGATCAATTTTTTCACAAGATCTGATAAAGCTGTTTTTTTTATGCGTGATGGATGACAAAGTTTCCCATTCTTTAAAGGACATTATCTTTAGCGTAATTAGTTATTATTTCAGGTAATGCGCTCCTTTTACCTTTAATTAACATGTTTTTCGCCGAGCAAGCGAATGTTTCATACTAAGGTTGGTGCGTTTTTGCATTTTTTGTATGTATGTAGTATGTCCGGGGAAAACTTTTGACACTTTATCCGCTTTTTGTATTTTTTAAATTCTCTTGATAATATTTAGCGTCTCCGAAAGATTCATAACAAAAGTTCTCTCCGGACATACATACAAACAAAGGCAAAAACGCTCCAACCTAACTATGAAACCTTCGCTCGCTCGGACATAACAAGGGAAATTGAACAAAATCTGAATATGATTGGTTTCTGCGCAAGAGGTCGCGTTCGAGGCGAATTACTAGTGCTTATCATGTGATTTTTTACGTTATATTTGTTTTTTCGCAGGACGAGGAGTCCCTGGAGTCCTCAAGGCCGGTCGCCAACATCACCCACCACAGCATCATGTACGCGCCCAAGTGCCTCGTCATAGTCTCCCGGCAGGACTACATCGATACATTCCGGGTCAGTATACTCTATGTCACGCCATTAGCACGAGACGCCAACATTCCGTCATGTTTCACCAAAGTGCATCGTCATAGTCTCCCGGCATCGATGTTTCCGCAATGTCATGCCCATGCCATTACATCGATAAATTCTGGGTCAGTACTCGATGTCATATCATTAACACGAGACGTCAACATTAAACCTACTACACCGTCATGTTTCACCAAAGTGCTTCGTCATAGTCTCCCTGCAAGACTACATCGATGTATTCCGCGATGTCATGCCATTAGTACAAGATGCCAACTTTTCGTGCTACACCGTCATGTTTCACCAAAGTGCTTCGTTATAGTGTCCCTGCAGGACTACATCGATACATTCCGGATCAGTACTGTATGTCATGCTATTAGCACGAGACGCCAACATTTAACATACTACACTCTCATATTTCACCAAAGTGTTTCGTCATGGTCTCCCGGCAAGACTACATCGATATATTCCGCGATGTCATGCCATTAGTACGAGACGCCAACATTTAAACATACTACACCATCATGTTTCACCAAAGTGCCTCGCCATAGTCTCCCGACAAGACTACATCGATATACTCCTCGATGTCATGCCATTTAATCTACTACACCGTCATGTTTCACCAAAGTGCCTCGTCATAGTCTCTTGGCAAGACTACATCGATATATTCCGCGATGTCATGCCATTAGCACGAGACACCAACATTTAACCTACTACACCGTCATGTTTCACCAAAGTGCTTCGTCATAGTCTTTCGCCAAGACGACATAAATGTATTTCGCGATGTTATGCCATTAGCACGAGACGCCAACATTACCTAATACACCGTCATGTTTCACCAAAGTACCTCGTCATAGTCTCCCGGCAAGACTACAGCCGTACATTCCGAGTTAGTACTCGATGTCATGCCATTAGCACGAGACGCCAACATTACCTACTACATCCTTATGTTTCACCAAAGTGCCTCGTCATATTCTCTGTACAAGCTTCTACCAAGAATTTTCGCAACAACCGGTCTACGCTGCCTGCATCCAGTAGCTACCTGACCTTCAATAGGTCCTCGATTCACAGAGGCTGTAGGCCTGCTTCCCTTACGTCTTCCGTTGCACGTTCGCTACTCGAGAACTTCACTCACTGCCCTTAAACTCGACTTACGTCCTCCTTTTTCAGAACTGCTTAGGTATAATATACACAGTGTGGGTGGAGAACCTCGGTGTGCCACTGGAGACGCTGGTGGGTAACCTGGTGGGGTGCGTGCTGGTGCCGCCGCCGGGAGGCCCGCAGGTGCGCTTCAGCATCGGCGCCGGCGACCGGCAGGCGCTGCAGCCGCCCGCCGCGCCGCCGCTGCCGACCACCCGCCAAGCCGTCTACACGCTGCTGCGGCTGCTCGGTGAGATTTGCGTTTCTGACCGCCGCTGCTGCCGACCACCACGCTGCTTATAACTGTCAATCCCTGTAGTAAAAGCGACTAGAAGCATTAATTAGCGACCTCTAGTGACGCTTTTCAATTTATTTCATTTCATATTTATTAATCATGTAAATTCATACGAGTAGGTAAAAATAAGATCTTAACTTATTAATTATGACGCCCCGTAAAGGCATAGCAATTTGCAGAGGGTTTATATAATAGATGTATTAATTTGTGCATGCATTATAATTTATGTAGATTACTTAAATATTTCATTACAATTTTGATCTTATTTGCTTATTACATTTATTTATTATATGTAATTCATTATTTTTTTATGACCTTTTAATTTTTTTTATAAATCTTGGTATTGTGGGATCTTGACAAGTAGGATAAAATTGTAAATAGATTTTAGAAGTCCGTGACACGTGGTATACACATTCACAAGACACAAATACAGTATTTTAGTGGTTTAAAATAACGAAAGTATGCATTATGCAAGATATGAAAATAGCCGCTATCAGCGGGAATTCATCTGTCATCTCAAGCACCAAAAGTTTTGCTATAGTTGGCGATCCTTTTCTCCACAGATTCTATGATATTTTAATTACATCGATCTGTATAAATGTCACTCCTAAATATGTCACTCACGGGATTAAGGCAAATCTAATGGCACCTCGCACTCCAAAATCCATCAAGCCGTTTAGGCTACAGAGCGTGTCAAAGAAACAAATAACCTCTTTTTTTGGCTAGTCGGGTAAGTTCCCAGGTACCGCTGGAAAGATATAGTGCAGAAGGACCTGAGTGCTCTCCAGCAGAGACCCGATTGGCGTAAGGAGGCGCAGAATAGGGACGAGTGGCGATGGTGTCGGAGGCTGAGATCCTCTTTGGGTCGCTGAGCCAGTGAAGTAGTAGTAGTAGCTTAAAACTAAAGTCACAAACTGAACCAGGTCGTATATGATGGACTCTGGCAGGAACCAAACCAGCGCGGCCTCCTGCTGTGGAGCCAGTTAACTAGCCATGCACCAAGTGGGCGGAAAAAAGTATCTAGCAAGCTTTTGCTTGTCTTTTGCCCGGATACGGCATTTCTCTGTGTAGTCGGTCTCCCATGATGACTGAGGATCATGGATTAGTTTAAACGTTTTGGAGCGTACGAATTGCCTCCATTTGTCCTATCCATCGCCAACCTCCTCGCATCACAGAATTTATTCGATAGTGCCTCCTCCAACTGATCAGTCTATCTTGTTGAAGACCGTGCTACACCCCATACTGGATATTTATGCGTAAAGAACATTGACAAGGCCGCCAATGGAAGGTCGACTTTCCAATTCCCCGTAACAATTTGCTCGCTGTGTAACTCTTCTTTTACAAACAGACAAGAATGGTACAGAAATGAAAGAATATTGTTATTTCCCCAACCCAGGCATCCACAACTCGGTGACGCTATGGTGTGCGGTGATGAGCGAACACAAAGTGCTTGTGGTGTCGCTAGCCGGTGCGCGCCTCGCCGCTGCGTGCCGCGCGCTCGCGGCCCTCATGTTCCCCTTCCGATATGCGCACGTGTACATACCCTTGCTGCCGGCCGGGTTGGTGGAGGTGCTGTCGACGCCGACGCCGTTCCTAATTGGTCTGCATTCCAGTTTAAAAGAAGATGTTTCTGAACTGGTGAGTGCTGGTTATTTCCTGAGATGTGCTTATGTGTACAACCTTTGCTGCCGTTCGGGGTGGTACTGTCAACGTCGTTCCTGATTGTTCTGCATTCGAGTTTTAAAGAAGATGTGAATTGGTGAGGATTGGTTATTTTCTGAGATGTGCTCACGTGTACATACCCTTGCTGCCGCCCTGGATGCTGACGCGAGTTTGAATAAGATGTGAAATGGTGAGGACTGGTTATTTTCTGAGATGTGCTTACGTGTACACACCCTTGCTGCCGGCCTGGATGCTGACGCGAGTTTGAAAAAGATGTGAAATGGTGAGGACTTGTTTTTTCTGAGATGTGATTACGTGTACGAGGTACATACCCTTGCTGCCGTCCTGGACGCTGACGCGAGTTTGAAAAAGATCTGAAATGGTGAGGACTGGTTTCTTCTGAGATGTGCTCACGTGTACATAACCTTGCTGCTGGCCTGGTTGGTGGTGGAGGTGTTGTCGATGCTGACGCTTAATGGTCTGCATTAGAGTTTAAAAAAAAGATGTGTCAGAATTGGTGAGGAGTACAAACTTTTCCTGTCATAATGTGCTCATGTTTGTGTTAATCATTAGGGTTTTTTTGCCGTAATCGCCACGCTTGACAGCCGGTTTGGCGATTGCAGTGTGGCAGTGTGGCGGCTCAGTATACGGAGAGGGTGCTACTGATCATCCTTCGGTTGGTTCCCTTAGTTGCCTCTTGCGACATAGTAACCACCCTATTTCTTCCCGAGGAGAAATGGGGTGGTGCTATTCTAGGGCTTCACCACATTCTACAGAACGGCCAGACGTTGGGCCAGTAAACTCCTCGAGTGGCGACTGCACACCAAAAGACGTAGCGTAAGCAGGCCTCCCACTGGGTGAACCGACGACCTGGTGAAGGTCCACGGACGATTTTTGTGGAAATTTTTGAGATGCCTAGCTTTAGATGGACATCATTCGGCGGATATGATAAGTAGCTATCTGTACATTCTTAAACTTTTCTTACCGACGGTTTTCCGCGAATTTTCTTTATTAATAAATCAAAGATATAGCTCAAGGTCACCCAAAGGGCAATGGACTGTGCTATGTAAATATATATTTCTCTACGTGATCGAATCAGAAACGAGGAGATCCGTAGGAGAACCAAAGTAACCGACATAGCTCTCAGAATTACTAAACTTAAGTGGCAGTGGGCGGGGCACATAGCTCGTAGAAAAGATGGCCGTTGGGGCAGTAAAGGTCTCGGAGTGGCGACCGCGCACCGGAAAACGTAGCGTAGGCAGGCCTACAACTCGGTGGAACGATGACCTGGTGAAGGTCGTGGGAAGCCGCTGGATGCGGGCAGCGCAGAACCGGTCGTCTTGGAAATCCTTGGGGGAGGCCTATGTCAAGCAGTGGACGTCCTTCGGCTGATATGGTGATGAAATCAAAGAGTGTCTAAAGTTAAACTCAATATACTCACGTAAATGGCCCCACGTTTAAGTATGCCAGATAGATTGCTGTAGTGGGACTGATACAGATAAAGTGTTCAGATATAATTTTCATACAGTGATTTCAGCTACCTCTTTGAATCTGTAACGTGATTCTACGTCCCTGCCTAGCCGTAAAAAGACATTGTGACTCTATAGATATATTATGGTCTAAATGCGACATGTCATCTTCAGCTGTTTTCAAAAAACGTTAAATCTTATTCATGGAATAATTACAGCTAGACGTAATAGTAGCGGATTTGGACGTGGGCTCGCTCCACATACCGGCGGGAGTAAACATCCCCCAACCGGAAGGCAAGCTGTTGTCGTCCCTACAAGAGGCCCTGGCGCTTGTCCTGCAGCCCGAGCTGAGGGGCGCAGACGCAGCCTTCGCCCCCCCGCCGCCGCTCTCGTCGCCCCCCCACATGCTGGATAAGGAGATTCGAGCTGTGTTCATGAGGACGCTAGCGAGACTGCTCCAGGGATACAGGTGAATGCAAATAAATAAATATTTATAGGGGACAACTAGGATTCCTGGTAAAGGTTGCCGGAAGCAGACCGGTCGTTGTGGAAATCGTCTTTCTGCTGAAATGATCATACAACCCTGCGGTATGCTGTGATTCATCTTATCAGCCGAAAAACGTCCAATGCTGGACAGAGGCCTCCCCCAAAGATTTCCACGACGACCGGTCCTGCGCTGCCCGTATCCAGCGGCCTCCCGTGATTTTCACCAGGTCGTGGGGCCACCGAGTGGGAAGCCTGCCTACGCTAAGTTTTCCGGTGCGCGGTCGCCACTCGAGAACATTAGTGATTCTAAGAGCTATGTCGGTTACTTTGATTCTCCTCGTTTCTGATTCGATCGCATAGGGAAATTCGGAGCATAGCTCGCTTCATTGCCCTTTGGGTGACCTTGAGCCTTCGTTTGAGGCCCATAGTAAGCGAACTTGTCCCAGTTCCGTATGTCATCACTGGCAACACACATTCGTCAAAGGCCTTAGGCTTGAGACACTGCGGTATTTGAGCCTGAAGATAGCTTCCCAACTGAGTTGGATTTGTCGATTGATCTCTTTCTTCTTGAAGTTTGACCTACCTAGCTGGACTGTTCGTGTCCATGTTCATTTAAAGACCCACTTGTTGAAAGACTTTACAGAGGCCATCTAGCATTGTGCTTAGTCTTCCAGTCTTCCATAGTCAGCCATGACCACGATATCGTCAGCGAATCGGAGGTGGGTTATGTACTTGTCGTTTATATTGATGCCGAGTAAGTAACTATTTAGTAATCTGTGGCCGAGTCGCCGCCCCCCCCCCCCCCCCCCCCAGTCCAGAAGATTGAAAACATCTTCCAGGGCGGCGGTGAACAGTTTAGGAGATATAACGTCTCCCTGGCTCATCCCTCGCTGCAACTGGATAGGCTTCGAGTTCTGGTCCTGGAGGCGAACCGACATGGTGGCGTTTTCATACAAATACTTCAACACCTCGATGTACCGTTAGTGAATTTGGCACCGCTGGAAAGGCTGTAGCACAGCCCAGGTTTCGACTGTATCAAAGGCTTTCTCATAGTCCACTATATAATCATAGTCACACGCTGTGATTATAATAATAGTATTTTTTTGTTTGCAGACACTGCCTAACAATAATCCGGATCCATCCCGCACCTGTGCTGACATTCCATAAGGCTGGTTTCATGGGCAGCCGCGGCCTCGCCAATTGCCCGGTACGACACCAGCTTACTAACAGTTTGGCACAATTTATAAACTTTGATGTACGTGCGCCGTAAACAAATTTTAGTTCGCCACATATCAGTAACCTCATGCGCCAGGTCCAGGTAACATGGTCCTTTTTTCGGCATCAGCCTGCACGAGGTTTTCATCGTATGGGATAGTGATATCAACCAAAAACACCCTTGACTGCGCCCGATCCATCAACACGATATCAGGCTAGTGTGGCCTTAGATCACATATAAAAGAAATTATTTCTTCGGCATCATCGTCACTTACCCTCAGGTGAGATGATGCCAAGGGCTTATCAGCTGTGGACTAAAAAAAATCTAAATCCCTGGTTTTATACAAAATAAACCTAAAAAAAAATAAGTTTTTTGACATGTGACAGGTATAGAAATATTCAAATAGCTATTTAAGACAGTGAGCGAGAACCGAGAAAGTACAAAGAGAAGTGTACAAAAAGAGCAGTTGTTGGTCGTGGTCCACCTACTCAGTCCACCTGGACGACGGAAAAAAATTCCCGTTGTCCACCTTAGGCATGCGAGTTTTAGATATCATGCTAAGCGAACCTAACGTTCGCCTCTCTCTTCGACAGTATCATCATCAAACCAAACGAAGGTGTATTAATGCTTGCTTCGGTCGATCAACTCAGATCTGCCCGAGCATTTCATGATCTAGCCACGGCAGTACATAAATTTTTAATATTAAACTATAAAATTATCAATAGACTCTTAGTTATGTGTAAGACGGACAATATTTATTTCAATTTTTTTGTAGTAGTTGCCTTGTGGTCCATCCAGGTGGACCACGACCTACAACTTAAAAATGCAGACTTTATGTTCGGTAATTTTCCACCTCGTGACTGCGTCTTTCTCGTTCTTTTATTTTTATTCTGATATTAAGTGCCGACGCAGCCGAGGATGTGAGGTAGCTCAAATAGTGCCTAAGGTGATCTAAAGGTAGCATTCGGATCTTGGCGATCGCGCGCGACCCACTCTTTCTTTGAATACTCTTTGAGGGCAACTATACAAAGAACAATTACTGAAGTTGCACACAAAAAAATTGGGGCCCCTACTAAGTTGACTGATTCAACTAATCATCATATCATCCGAAAATCGTCTACTGCTGGACAAAGGCCTCCCCCAAGGATTTCCACGACGACCGGTCCTGCGCTGCCCGTATCCATCGGCTTCCCGCGATCTTCACCAGGTTGTCGGTCCACCGCGTGGGAGGCCTGCCTACGCTACGTTTTCCGGTGCGCGGTCGCCACTCAAGAACTTTACTGACCCATCGGCCATCTGTTCTACGAGCTATGTGCCCTGCCCACTGCCACTTAAGTTAAGCGATTCTGTGAGCTATGTCGGATATATGATTCAACTAATCAATTAATATAAAAAGCAAAATAAAATATGCAAATTCAGTATAGTTTTTTTATATGAAAACGATGGTCAGTTTATGAATAGAATCTACCCTTGATGGCTTGCACTAGTAGTGTAAACACCCCGCATAATGTGTTTGCAGTTCACGCAACGGCTGCTAGACTCGATGTTCTTCAACGGGCTGGTGGCAGAGCGCGGCGCGCCGTGGCGCCCCACCGACATCTGGGACGAGCTGCACCAGTCAGTAACACTACAGTATATGCTCAGATCAATAACTAACTTTTGGAGGTTATACTTCTATATAGTGCGAGATCTACTGGTTCGGACCTAAAAAAATTATTATGCTGCGAGGACCCGTGCTGCTTCGAAACATAAATTGTTTTAATTATTGAAATCTAGAATGCGTGGTGTGCGAGAATATAAGTCGAAAAACGTCCACTGCTGGACAAAGGCCTCCCCCAAGGATATCCACGAAGACGGGTCCTGCGCTGCCCGCATCCATCGGCTTCCCGCGATCTTCACCGGTCGTCGGTCCACTGCGTGGGAGGCCTGCCTACGCTACGTTTTCCGGTGTACGGTCGCCACTCGAGAACTTTACTGCCCCAACGGCCATCTGTTCTACGAGCTATATGACCTGCCCACTGCTACTTCAGTTTAGCGATTCTGTGAGGTATGTCGGTTAATTTGGTTCTCCTGCGGAGCTTCTCGTTTCTGATTCGATCACGCAGAGAAACTCCGAGCATAGCACGCTCCATTGCCCTTTGAGTGACCATGACGAACATGTAGCTAGATTTTTTTTTCGTAATCTTTCGCACACGCTTGATCCTATTAGATATATTTCAAAAGGAAACACACAGTATTTTGACCTAGAGCGTCAGGTTCCTTAAATAATTTATGATAATGGTGTAGTTGGCTCTCAGAAATATGAAAAATTATAACACTTTAAACTTTCACGATTATTCATAATGACTGACAAATTGGAAACGGGGTTTGACGTGATTTTATTTAATTGATGTTGTTGTTTTTTTACCTCAACGTTTCGACCATGCTTCGATAGCCGTGGTTGCGAGTAGACACGGCTATCGAAGCATAGTCGAAACGTTGAGGTAAAAAAAAAACAACATCAATTATATAAAATCACGTCAAACCCCGTTTCCAATTCGTCAATATGAATTTTTTTTTGTATATATTATAGTTAAAAGCCGTTTTTAGTTAAAACGCGTTTTCATTAGTTAAAACTAGTTTTTTGCTTAATACATTTGTTACAGTTAGAATTTACTGCAGCTCAAAATTAAAAATATCAGATAAAACTAATTCTTACTAGCTAAAACGAGTTTTGTCGAAATTAGCTACTGGCGAGTTCTGTAAACTGACCAGTCATAACCCGACTCTCAGAAACTGACGAATTAACGAATTGCATGAAACTCACGAGTGTAGTTTTTCTGATATTTAATTTTGAGCTGCAGTCCATTCTAGTTGTAACAATTGTATTAAGTTAAACTAGTTTTAACTAGAGAAAACGCGTGTTAACTAAAAACGGCTTTTAACTGTAACATATACACTTACACTATACTAGTGTCCATACGAAAATGAACCCCTTTCTAAATATGCACTTTTATTATTTGCTTATAACGTAGCTAACGGGTGTATATTGTTTCAGGAACCTGCCAGAGCAGCTCAGGTTGGAATCTCTTAATCCGGATCTACAGTTACAACACATACAGGACTTGGCAATGCAGTTACATCTCAACGAGAATCCCAACCCACAGGTAGTAATTTAATTTATGGGGCTTTTCTAGTGACGGCATAAAATTATTTCGTAACCGAAACGATGTAAATAAGCAGTACTGCACATACTTTCTCGTGAAAACATACAATCAACGGAACGGCAGTTCGACCTTATAACTGCTCTGAATTGATTAATTTACATCACTTTGGTAATTAAATGGTCAATAATTAAAAGAAAAGATATATTTTCCATAATCCATAAAAAAATAATTCACAATTGGTAAGCCCTTGGCATCATCTCACCTGATGGTAAGTGACGATGATGCCAAAGATGGAAGCGGGCTTACCAAGATTCCCCAATACAACGGAGAACTGGCTATCTTATCTTCAAGCCGGAACACATCTATGAAAATAATCAAATTCTACTTTTATCTGTAGGTGGCTGGGAATTCTACTAGATCTTTTAAGGGGAGATAAACTACATAAACATATAATTTAGAACTTAAAAAGTTATATTAACTAAGGGTCGGAAATCAACGGTTTTCAAGTTAAAACCAATTTGTTTTTAATTTTTTTTTATATGAAATACGCATTGGTTTAATTCTTCGTGATTTTTCCTGCGGATCGGGCTTACAAATGTAACTCGTTTGTTGTTTACCATTTTACCACCGTTTTATCACATCCCTTGTACCAAGTGCTGTTCCATCATGGTGTCAATTTAAGAAAAAAAACCAGGATTTTTCGGCATTTTTATTTTTTTATTAATAATGATCAACTTGTTTTCTTGTAATGTTACCTCTCGGAAAAAAATGCTTTTTATTTGTACAAAAGTATTCGAATGATAATTATTAGTCTTATTTATATTATGTTCCATCATATAAGCCGAAGGACGTCCACTGCTGGACAGACCTCCACCAAGGATTTCCACGTCGACCGGTTCTTCGCTGCCCGCATCCAGCAGTTCCCGCGACCTTCATCAGGTCATCGGTTTTCCGAGTGGGAGGCCTGCCTACACTACGTTTTCCGGTGCGCGGTCGCCACTCGAGAACTTTACTGCCCTAACGGCCATCTGTTCTACGAGGAATGTGCCCCGCCCACTGCCACTTAAGTTTAGCAATTCTGAGAGCTATGTCGGTTACGGTTCTTCTACGGATCTCCTCGTTTCTGATTCGATCACGCAGACAAACTCCGAGCATAGCACGTTCCATTGCCCTTTGGGTGACCTTGAGCCTTCTTATGAGGCCTATGGTAAGCGACCAATTCTCAGTTCCGTTTGTCATTACTGGCAACACACACTGGTCGAAGTATTATGTTTAATTATAATATATTCCACTTTGTTGTTTATATATCAGGACGTTTTGACTTTAACCGTTACGTTACCGATATATTTTGAGTTATACAAAAGAAGAAAAACTCAACGCGATTAGAGCCAGTCCATCTGTCTGTCTATCCATCCTTTAAAGGGGCTGTATATTTTGAACTTTAATAGGTAGCCAGCTGAAATTTTAACAGAATTTGTGTTATTGTGGCGGATTTACGAACAGATAACAAACATTGAGAAAATAATAAAGGACGAGAAAAGTGTTTTCCTATAGTTTTTTTTTACTTTACCGAAAAAACCGCAACACATAAAAGCGTGAAACTTGTATGACTGTAGTACAATCCCTAAAAAGAATCTGGCCAAGTGTGAGTCGTAAATGCGCTGAGGAGCCCAAACTGAATTTAAAAAGTATCAAACTGTATGGGTATCATTATTTTATGTTCGTTGTGCTACTAAAGCTCCTGAGTTTTTTTTATTTAATAATTATGTTAATAATTTATTTATTGTCCGACTGTAAAAATCCATTAGATACAAAATTCAAAAATCACATTACAAAAAACAATATAAAAGAATACAAAAAGATTCATTTAAAAATAAATTAGGTAAAAAAAATAAGTGGAAACCAAATGAATGAAATTAAATATAAAACTAAATCACATTAAAAATTATTATTTTTTTTTGCCAAAAAAGTTGTCAAATTATATATGTCAAAAATAAAAATTTTATATCTATAATTAAAATGTTGGTATTTTTTAATTTAAGCCATGAAGTCTAGTTTTATTGACATGATCTGCTTCATGAAATTAAATATCTATTATGAGTATGTGATGAAACACGCCCATCTGTAATCTTATTATTGTTTATTGCACACAGTAAATGAGAAATAAATAAGTAAATAATTTTCGAAAGACTTACTGACTTTATGTACAAGCTTTTATTTGAAAATTTTCTATTATTTCGTATTTTACTCAGCAAACTCTTTTATTTGATACCCACATTGTAGGAGTGCATTAAAAATAACTAGTCCGCTATCTTGGGTGCGCCGCCATGTTGGATTTAGAATGACTTAACACAGTTAACCATGCATTGTCATCGAAACTGAACATATATATACAAAATTTCAGCTCAATCGGTTGAATATATCTGCTTCAAAATTGAGTCGCAAGATTTCACCTGAACAAACATACATACATTGCAAGTTAAATAAAAGCTTGTAAAAACACAAGATTTACAACCGGTATACTCAACTCTGTAAGAGTTAATAATAAAAGTTAATCTTCAAGAGATCAAAAATAAAAAAAATTGCTGATTTATTTTATTTATATTAAATGCAATAAGTATTTATGTTGGTCTTATCCATTACTATTTGTAACAGGCGTACCAGCAAAGGATACTACGGCCGCCAGAGGGTGCCTCGTCGCGCATCCACCAGCCACCACTGCCCACCCTGGACGCGGCACGCGTGCGCGAGGTCATAGCGGACGTTACAGCTCGGAACGCGAACAATCCCAAGTGAGGCCTTCTACAGAACTAGAACCTGCCCCGGTATCGGCCTTTTTGCGAGCGATTCGTCAATAATGTAGATACGGTAAAAGTACTTAACACTATATTTTGTCCGTTAGGTTGTCGGCCCTGCGGCCGCCGCCGCCGCGCATAGTGCCGCCCGCCGCGCCGCCCACCGGCGCTGTCGAGCTCAGTAACCAGCTCCTGCTGACCAATAGCGCCAGGAGATTAGAGGTAACAGCACGCGTGTTAAAGGGGACTGTTGATGAGTACAGGGTTGAGTATTGCACGTCCCTAAGGTCCCTTATCACGAATCCGTTGTCAGAATTGAAAAAAATTGGCCGTCAGCAAGCGGCCACTTGTTTAAATTCGGGCAACGGATTCGTGATAAGGGACCTCAGGGCCTCTCAGATATCGATTTTGGAAGCAAACGGTCCTGTAACTAAAAAGTTCAAAATGGCGACCGCTTTTTTCAATTCGGGCAACGGATTCGTGATAAGGGAGCTCAGGGACCCTCAGATATCGATTTTTGAAGCAATCGGTCCAGTAAGTAAAAAGTTCAAAATGGCGGATACTTTTATCAATTCTGACAATTCGTGATAAGGTACCTCAGGGACTCCCAGATATCGATTTTGGACGCAATCGGTCCTTTAACTAAAAAGTTCAAAATGGTGGCCGCTTTTTTCAATTCGGGCAACGGATTCGTGATAAGGGAGCTCAGAGACCCCCAGATATTGATTTTGGAAGCAATCGGTCCAGTAACTAAAAAGTTCAAAATGGCGGCCCCTTTTTCAATTCTAACAACGGATTATAGAATATATGTCATATTCGTAAAAAAAACACCCCATTAATACCTATAAAAATGATCCTATCAGAATTTTCATGGCGAGAGTAAATAGGCATTATTTGAGTTTACGTGTACCATCCTCGAGTACATCGTCACTTACCTACCATCAGGTGAGATGTCGTCTAACGCACACAACGACGCGACGTGACGACCTTTATTGAATGGGCCCACCGCACTATACAAACGGTGACAATAGTCTAGTGGGCCCTACCCGCCCCGCAGCCCCCGTACGATTGCCTGTCTTGACGACCTCCGTTGGACGACTGTATGGATTCTTAGACTGTGATCTGGCCGTTCTATCTAACCGATTTTTTTTAGGAATTGTAAAAAAACCTAACTTTCGCCCTTCTCAATATATGTATGTAAAAAAATGAAATCTTATGCGACTCCTTTCGGCCGTTCTATCCAACCGATTTGCTTAATTATTTTGTTTAATAAAACGAATTGATTCATAGATTTGTCTTCAATCATTGAAAATCTCCTAACTTTCGCCCTTCTCAAATAAATAATAAAAATAAAAAAATCTATGAAATCTATTCAAGGACGTTCGGCCGTTCTATCAAACCGATCTGCTTATATATTTTTTAAATGAAAGGTTTGAAGCACAGATTTGTTATCAAGCATTGAAAATCACCAAACTTCGCCACATAAACTAAATGAAGTAAGTAGTTCGTTTTGATCTGAGAACACTCAATGGAATGAGCTCATTCATTTTAGCTTTTGCTCATTTAAATTCGTTGAGTTGGAGGGAAGCTAGGTGTGAACATTCAACGCGCACATTCTCGCACACCGCGCAAAATCGATGGCGACCCGCTTGCGGCTCACCCACCGCGCACCCTCGATTTCCATAATACCCTACTTTGCGCGAGTCCGACTCGCACTCGGCCTGTTTTTTAAACATACGGGATTAATCAATCAATTCGTAAGTTTTGTATGGTGTTTTTTTTCTCTGATTTATACTAAAATTAGGATATTTTCAGGTGCTGCGCGCATGCGTGGCGGCCATCTTCGAGTGCCGGTACGCGGACGCGCGCAAGTCTTTCCCAGCTGTGCTGCGCGCGCTACGGGCTCCAGCCGCGCGCGCCGCGCTCGTGCGCGACCTGAGGGCGCGCCTTCCGACCAACAAGTGTCTACTGCAGCATCATCAGTTCGATCTCGTCACTAGGTGAGTCAGGGTGAAGACAAGTAGACTGTCACTCCTTATACAGTTCGTTCCACCTAGTAAGGTGCAGGACATATATTAATTATTTTTGGCCAAATGATGGACTCAAACAATCCAAATAAACGTTGTTTCCTGTAATCCGTTTGTTTAACCGTCTCCGAGGCGTAATGGCTAGTCCATACGCTTTACAAAGAAGTCGCGTGTTCGATTCCCGGCGGGGTCTATGTAAGATTCGGTTTGGTGCGTAGTAGAGAATATCCTAAGCACGCCTGGCTTCTACCACCTTATCTAAGTCTTGCCGCCAAACATCAGTGTTAACAGCATTATTGCTGTTCCCACCCCCTTAACCAATTCTATACAATAAACACTTCAATCCGTTGCTCCGTTGCGACGCCGACGTGCGCGAGCGTGGAAATGAGTTTTCCCCAGATCCCTCGGGAACTAGGTCACAATATGATAATTAGTAAATTATGTCATTTCCCATCCCCTCAACCATCGCTGTGTATAAAATCACAACAATCCATTGTTCCGTTGCGATGGTAAATAAATTAACCAAAAAAAGGTATATTTTTTTAGAACTGCATCGGACTATGCTATTTTCATTGGATAAAAAGAAGTGTAAGTCCTTCCAAGTGACACAGGCTACCTGCACGCCAAATTTATCAAGATTGGTCGAGGTGTTAAAGCATGAAAAGGTAGGAATTTAAAATGCAAAAAACAAATTTAATACCATTTGGTGAGATGATGCCAAAGGCTTACCAATAGCGAATAAACATTTTTTTTTCTATAAATCATTTTAATACTATTTGGTGAGTTGATGTCAAGGGCTTACCAATAGTGATTAATTTTTTTTCTCAGTCAGCCATGCATATTTGTTTTTAAACATTGAATGATTCAATTCTTCATAATCTGGAAGTACCTTGTTATTATTTTTAGGGTTCCGTACATCCAAAGGGTTACCAACAGGACCCTATGACTAAGCCTCCGCTGTCTGTCCGTCCGTCAGCGGGCTGTATTTCGTGAACCGTAACTGGTAAATTTTCACAGACTATGTATTTCTGTTGCCTCTATAACAACAAATACTTAAAATTATAAAAAGTGAAAAATAGGGTACAATACAACATGTTTTTTATAGGTCTTTAGAAGTATTTTTTATTAAGCTCTATCGTAGAAATGGTAATACATACAAACGTGAAACTTAGTGTGATTATAGTACTAATACTGAAGTAAAAGAACAAATAATAAAAATCGGTGAAGTCTGAGTCGTTATCGCGCTAAGCAGTCCGAACTGAGGCACTTGTCCCACCGCTGACGAGAAAGCAACTAACTGTCGACTATTTTCTCGCTCAGGAAACGTAAATAGATGTAGATCCCGTGTCAATGAAAGAGATACATATATACACTACCCAGAACTCTTAAAGTTATAACCGCAATTGTAAACACATCAGTAGTTCCATCAACTTTTCCATCTTTGTGGAAAACGGCCATAGTGCGTCCTATTCCAAAAAAACCGGAGCCACTGGATTGCCAGGACCTACGCCCTATAAGCATACTACCTTACCTCTCTAAGATTATCGAGAAAGTTGTTTATGATGAGGTGGTAAAGTACTGCGAAACAAATAACATTAGGTAAGAGTAGTAGTAGTAACTTTGCTGGATTTTTCTCGTGAATTCGATTCAATCAACTCAACCCTACTGCTTTCCAAGCTTTCTTTTTATGGTTTCAACTTTGCTTCGGTCAGGTGGTTCCATAGTTATCTTAGTGGTAGAAGCCAGCAGGTAGTACTTTGTAAATCAAATGGCGATACGTTGACTTCTCAATTGCTTCCTGTTGACCGTGGCGTCCCACAGGGTTCCATTCTTGTGCCTCTATTGTTTATTATTTACAGCGCAGATATCACCAAGTGTATCCGTAAATGTCACTTTCACTTATATGCAGACGATCTGCAGGTATACATACCTTTTGGCCCAACAAATGTTAGTAGCGTCATTTTAGACCTAAATGAAGACCTAAATAGTATTTATGAGTTGTCTCAGACTAATTCTTTGGTACTTAATTCGTCCAAATTTATGGTACTAGGAACTAAAAAACAAGTCGCAAGGATTGAACCGCATGGACCATTAGGTATCGTTATCGGTAAGAATCGCATAGAACAGGTAGACCAAGTACGGAATCTTGGGCTTTTGATGGATAGTCAGCTACGATTTGAGAACCATGTTGTGGAGTTGGTAAGGAACTGTTTTTTTCGGCTCAAAGTTTTGTACAGGATAAGATCATTTATCAATACCGATATCCGTAAAATGCCATGTGAAAGTCCATTACTTTCCAAACTGAATTACTGCATCACTGTGTATGGCCCGTGCCTTCTACAAAGGTCACACTGTCTTATTCAGCGGGTGCAGAACGCGTGTGCTCGTTTTATTTTTAACTAGTGGATGCCCGCAGCTTCGCCCGCGCAGATCCTGATTTTTGCGGTTCCCCTGGGAATTTCCCAAAATCCTTTCTAAGCGGATGCCTACGTCATAACATCTACCTGCATGCCAAATTTCAGCCCGATCCGTCCAGTGGTTTGGGCTGTGCGTTGATAGATCACTATGTCAGTCAGTCAGTCAGTCACCTTTGAGTTATATATATTTAGATATTCCCCCACGTACCCATGTAACACCTTACTTAAATAATAGTAATATTTTAAAAATGAGAGGTCGTCTTAATCTTCATTTCGCTTCACTTCTTTTTGGAATTATTAATACGGGGCGTCCTGAATACTTATATAAAAAACTTGTATGGCGTTATGCTCAGCATAGGTATACAGCGCGAATGTGTTCGTCTTTGTAGCACCTAAGCACAGATCTTCTATGTTTCGAGTTAGCTTCCGGGTTCTGGCTAGCAAATGTTGGAATGATATCCCGCCACCTCTGCGCACTGCTCCATCTAAGGCTTCTTTCAAAACCAACTATCGTTCCCACCTGCTCACTCTGCAGAAATCAGGATCAGGAACGTTGCCTCTTACCACCTAATATTCCGCATAGGTTTGTGTTGTGTGTGTGCCTATCTGTGTTACCATTATATTAATCAACTGCCCCTATTGTCAGAGTTTCTTACTTTTAAGCTATTGCATTTTTTTTAAGTTTTTAAATCTATTTTACATTTTGTTTTTACTTTTACTCATATCTTTTGTTTTATTTTTCCTCGTGAAGTGCGCACTCACCTTATGGGATCTGGCAGAATACCAGCGTTGTGGAACATCGTAATCCACAACATATGCTGAGTCAGATCCTTTTCGCTGAGCCTGCACAGTTCACCTGGTTATTTGTAACTTTGTATCTTTTCCACACTTCCCTAGTTATGGTAAAATTTAAATATTTTATTTATCTGTTGCGACTTGTGTTGGTTCGTGAATAAAACATTTTCTATTTCTATTCTATTTCAATATTAGTAGTTAATCGCTTCCTGTTCACACTGCCGGCGATTAATTATTAATATACATATTGCAGCATAATTTAATTAAAATGGGTTAAATAATATAACAGAGCGGTATTGCTTTTGCCACATTATACGTAGAATTTTTACTCGCTGCCTAAATATGAATTTCTTAAAGAAAATAAATTTTGGGGTAATATGGAATACTTTTATTTTATAAGATTAGAAAAAATTAGGTAAAGACGTAAACAAGTGGATGACCGTGGAAATAGACTAATTATAAAAAAAAACAACACATTACATAATTTTAAAATACAAAAAAAGGTTAGGTAACGATCGATCGTCCCCCCCAGGTGTAAAAAATGATCGAATAAATACCTAAAACATAAATGGAGTTAATTTATTGGGTGTCGAAATTACCCCCCCAAAGTTGTAGGAAACACTTTGGATGTACAATACTCTTAATAATTTTAAACCAAATGCAAAATTGTTAAAGTAAACGGAAACAGGAGACCACGCAGGCCAGCAGCTGCGCTTGGAGGAAGACAGCAGAACCTTGCCGGGCAGTAGCAGTGCTTGGTCACCAGTGATAACAAAATGGCGCGGCAGGTCGTAATGCTTGATCACCAGTAGTAGTGTTTGGTCACCAGTGACAACCAACTTCAATGGGCCTTAAAATTAGATAGAAACAAAGGTTCCACTTCCCTTTGGGTAAGCGGCAGGCAGTTGCAGAGCGGCGAAACAAACGCCGGTGGAAGACTAGCAGTAATCCAGGGTTATAGTGATTCGTTCGGGCCGGGAAGAAGACTCTACGAACATAAATAAAAATTTAGTTCGCAACGGCAACAAATAAAAATGGATAGCTGTCTCTAAGCATAAATCACTTACCCCTGTTAAATATAGGAGGTCTTGTAAACAAAAAGAAAAATCACAGAACTTTAAAATATTTTCATCCAAACACACATTTCGACGGCCATCAATTGTTTGACTCTTGTCAAAAGCTCGCAATCATTTTCAAATTCTATTTTCATAGACGAACAAGATCAAAAGAGAATTTAATTATGAAACGCAAGAAAGAAGATCGGCTTGAATCGACACTTTGCGTTTCAATATGTACATCTGTTTTTGACACGGGATCTAGATCTTTATCTTTTAGAAAATTGTCGATAGTTAGTCGCTTTCTCGTCGGTGATGGGAAAAGTGCCTAAATGACGAAAAAATCATATTTCAGTCGCTCGCGTTGATGTCTATCGTTTTAAATTTGAATAGGTATCATTGTCATTATACTATGTAGTTGTTTGGAGAGGTGTAGTGGTACGGAACCCTCGGAGTGCTAGTTCGACTCGCACTTGGCTGGCGATACGTCCACCGGCTGCCGCCGCGGGCGCCGCAGTCACCGCACTGAGCTGTGACCGACGCGTTACTGGCTAGTACATTTGTTTCATTCGCTCACCGCTGCCGTGAATCGCTCGTCTCTCGCCGCGCCGCAGTTCCCATCGCAATTCGCGTTGCCGCTAGCTGTGGCATACTTCATACAATTTCGTGCGATTTCCAAAATTTGTTTTCGCCGCTGGCCGCTTGCCGGGCCGCAAATCGCGTCGCAATTCGCTCCGCTGGTGGCTGTGGCCAGGCCTTAACAAACCGAATCTGGGCGACGGAGCTTCGTTACATGTAAACTAAAAATATTGTTTTTTGTGTGTATTAGTACTAACATACAGTATGGACACTCCCTGCCGCTCTCTAGATTGCGACATCACCCCCTCGTCACCCAGTTTGATACAGATTGGTTACAGTTTGGTTGTCGAACTTATAGGATTTCGCCGCCATATTGTTTGTTTCGTCATACATTTTTTGAAATGTCATTTCTGGCCCGTTGTATGAAGTGTCCAGGGTGTGCTACAGGCAAGAAAACGACTAATATCTCAAACCAATTTTATTGCAATCGATCAGTAAATCAACCTCACAACTACTTCTCACTGCCGGGGCACGAAGACTCCTCCTCCAGGAACTCGATGTTGATCCTCACACAGCCGAACTCCTGGTTCCCCTTCATCAGGTACACGTCGGCTGTGAACTTGCCGTACACACACTCATCGGGGAACATGCACTGGTCCAACACGTAGTCTTTTAATTCGAAGTCTCCCTGGTAATGATAACGTGTTTAGTCATCATCATCATCGTTATCATCATGTCAGCCGAAAGACGTTCACTGCTGGACAAAGACCTTCCCCAAGGATATCCACAACGATCGGTCCTGCGCTGTCTGCATCCAGTGGCTTCCCGCAACCTTTACCAAGTTGTCGGTTCACCGAGTGTGGGAGCTGTCTACGCTACGTCTTCCGGTGTGCGGTTGCCACTCGAGAACTTTACTGCCCTAACGGCCATCTGTTCTACGAGCTATGTGCCCCGCCCACGGCCTTTTAAGTTTAGTATCGAGGTACTGTTTTTTGGTATCTTCCCTACTGCTGGGGCAACAAACAACTCGGGAAGGTTATATAGGTCATATAACTATTTAGTAATCTGTGAAACGGGGGCCAAGTCAGGATTTGTAGTTTAATTTAGCTTGTAATGTTCGTATGTATGTACGTCCGCTTCAAACCCTGCGATCGATTTTAAAGCGACTTCCAGGGATCCGATTGAGCTGATTTGGTATGAAGCCGTATTCCTGATGACAATAGATCCTTCTGGTATTTTGAAGTTGATCTGATGATGAACTAAGAAGGTTGAATCAAGGTCTCTGGATCTTCTATTGTATTCAGTCAAATCATAATAGATACATTACCTCTCAGCCCGGCTATTTAAAATTTGGAATCAAACATTTTTACTTTATTATTTACTTATTTTTTAGTTTATTTGGCTCACTGAACTTAAAAAACAATTTTCAAATAAGAGCTTGTTCCTAAAAGTTTTTAAGTTTTTCGAAATGCGCTTGTAATTTAAAGTTTTCAACCGCTTCCGTGGTGTAACGGTTAGTCCGTTCGCTTCACACCAGGAGGTTGCGGGTTTGGTTTCTGGCGGATCGACTTTGTAAGACTCGGTTTGGTTGATGGTAGGGAATTTTCTAAGGTCGCCTGGCTAGTTACCACCATCTTATCTAATTCTTGCCACCAAACATCAATGTGAACAGCATTGATGTGTTCCAGCATGAATATAAGTTGGGGAATATCGGTAAGCCCACCCTGAATTAGGGCGATCGGGCCTTAGTCGACCACGCGGGCCCGGTGCGGGCTGGTCAACTACACACACAACCTTCGAGTTTCTTTGCAGGTGCGTGCAGGTTTCCTCACGATGTTTTCCTTCACCGTAAGAGCGTCGGATAAACGTACAGATGAGGCATACTCTATTGAATGAAAAAAGAATCATGAAAATCGGTTCACAATCTGCGAAGATATCGCGTAACAAACATGCAAAAGTACATACTGCCGAGAACCTCCTATTTTTGGAAGTCGGTTGAAACTTTTTAGAGTCTATTTTCATTTAAAGTTTTGAGACGATCCTTTTACTCCTTCCTCGCTCGAAAGCAAAACATACCGGTGGTATGGGCATTTCGCCGGCCTCCACGCCCATCTTGATCAAAATGTCGACGAACATCTCGGGAACGTACTTGAGGCCGAGTCGCTCCATGCTGTCATCGGTGATGGTCTGGTAGTCCTTGCACCCGCCGTCGACATGCTTGCATACGTATATTATAGCCTGAAAAGTACGCAACTTAGAGATGGGACATCTAATACAGGACGACATGCTTGCATACGTATATTATATCATGAAAAGCACGCAACTTAGAGATGGGACATCTAATAAAGGACGACATGCTTGCATACGTACATTATAGCCTGAAAAGCACGCAACTTAGAGATGGGACATCTAATAAAGGACGACATGCTTGCATCGTATATTATAGCCTGAAAACCATGTAACTAAGGGATGGGACATCTAATACAGGGGATGTAACAAAATTGGTGGACGACCCCTTAACTGGGGATGATACTCATCATATTTAATATGTTTTTTACAACGAAGTGTTTCATCATCATCATCATATCAACCGAAGGATGTCCACTGCTGGACATAGGCCTCCCCCAAGGATTTCCACGACGACCGGTTTTGCGTTTGCCGCATCCAGCGGCTTCCTGCGACCTTCACCAGGTCATCGGTCCACCGAATGGGAGACTACGTTTTCCTGTGCTTGGTCGCCACTCGAGAACTTTACTGCCCCAACAGCCATCTGTTCTACGAGCAATGTACAAATAAACAATTTTATTAAAGGAATTCATAGTTAATTCTAAAAAAAAATTGAACTGCATGCAAAATTGGTCTGTGGTGGGACCCAAGAATAGTACCAGCACACCCCGGACACTGCATACAATGATCTTGAAATGACATTTCTAAAAACAAGTGACGTTGCAAACAAAATCACAGCGAAATGCCATACGTTCGAGAACCAAACTATAACCAATCTATGTCAAATTGGGTGACGAGGGGGTGAGGTCGCAATCTAGAGAGCGGCAGGGAGTGTCCATACTGTATGTTAGTACTAATATATTTACTTTGCCGAGAGTATCGTAAAGAGGCGACTAAAGAGAACAAATCGGAGGATGGGCAGTAGCGTCCTTCCCGCATACTGTGCCACCACACTGAACACTGTGATTGCTAACTCGCTTGCCAAGCGTGGCGATTAAGGGGAAACCCCCGACTAGCGGGAGGTCTGTGTCCAGCAATATGTCTTATGGCTACAAAATTGGTCATACAGCTGATCAATTAGGGAGTACCCACATTAACGAATAAGCTACACGGTATTTGACTATATGTACTATACAGTTATTCGAATTACTTTTTATCAGCTAACGACATTCTGTACTGAATCTGTTCATGTTAATGGCATGTGACGTCACTGTCTTTGGCAAAAGAATTTTATTAAATTAATAAATATAAAATTGAAAATAGATAAAAACTCAAATAAGTAAGTTTTTGTAGGAAAAATGCTATTTATAATTGGGTCTATCTATGAAAACTTCTAAAACATTTAATTATATTTCACTTTTTTCACTCGGTTTTTTATTGTTAAAATAATGCAAGCAAAACGCAACACACTTTATGTGCGACTCGCCCTTCAACCAAAAGAAAACGGAGTGTACTAAAATAGTGGGATAGTATCATGACACAGCGGTCATCATAAAAAGGCCCAAATTTAGTAAATAATCATTTATTTTTGACTAGCCTTTACCAGCGGCTTCGCTCCCATGAACATAGTTACTATGACTGTCTCCGAGGGTACGCAGTGCGCAAGTCACAAGCGTAGCAAAAGTAGCCTATATGTTAATCTAGGTCCTAATCTGTCTACCTACCAAATTTCATCCAGATACGTTCAGTAGTTTTTGCGTGAAAGAGTAACAAACATCTATACACACAAAGTTTCGCATTTATAATATTAACCCTATTAGAGCGTTAATGGCGGCGTTTGTAGCTTCTTCGACCCGACTTGGATTTCCCGTCACATGAGGACAAAGCCATTATCGGATTTCGGTCGGCTCAGAAAATTATTGCGTTGAAGTAAGCTTCACTCATTTTATGGTAAACCAGTGGCACCGCCAGAAGCTAGGCCGCGTGTAAGATAACCGTGGTTACTGTTAAGTGTGTGTGAGGCCGTTTGCGTACTATGTATGCAACACATCCTCTGAGCCTGTCGCACTTACGCCAAACATCATGGTGATCTCTTCGGGCACGTTGAGTGACAGGTCGAAGCCATAATGCGTGCGGTTTATCTTCTTCATAGCGATGTCCAGCTTCAGTGGCAGATCTTTGCCGCATTTCTCCGCGTTCTCGATCTCCCAGACGCCCGGACCCTGAATAAATGTTTTAAAGTTTAACCCCAGCGTGTAAAAGGCCAATGACCTTACAAAAATATCCTTCAAATTGAATTAAATAATACCGTAAAGGCTAAGCTAGTAAAACAAATGTATCTTCCGTAAAATATTTTTCTATCTTACCATCATATTCCCATCATTTTGACTGAATACAAAAATATTATTGTATACCAGAAAGCTACAAATAAGCAACAATATTGAAAACATTCTCTTTTACGTGTAAAAGGCGCAATGACCTTACAAATATATCCTTCAAATCGAATTAACTAATACCGTAGAGGCTACAAAAAAGCTATTAAAACAAATGTATCTTCCGTAATATGATTTTTCTCTCTTACCATCATATTCCCATCATTTTGACTGAATACAAAAACATTATTGTATACCAGAAAGCTACAAATAAGCAACAATATTGAAAACATTCTCTTTAACGTGTGAAAAATGAATCTAAAATGAAACTAGGGATGGCTTACGAGTGAATAAATAAATTTATTGACTGACATGTCAAACTGCTATAAAGATTAAATCTGTGACCATCAAAGGCCAAATGTGACAATGGACAATAAAAAATAGCAAATTCCGCAATATCTATATCAACACGAAATACTTAGTAGTAAGTGTACAATTAAAATTTTTGAAAAACTTTATTCAAAAGAAGTGAAACGCATTTTAAAATTAAATCTTGTTTTTGTAAAAAAAAAACAGACACTTATTAATTCGTTTCGTTTTTTTTTGGCTCAAATGTATAAAGTTACATTCAAATAATTTTTATAATTTTAGAGAAATTTTAATTATGTTTGTTTCTAAGACGATTTTTGATAGGCAACCTTAAAAACATCTGAGGTTTAAATGAAAGGCATACATACGGGTATACTTTTTCGCATTTTGCATAGTAGTAGAATAGGGAACATGCAATATTTTTATTTTTGCTTTCATTTTAAAGAACTCCATGCAGAATAAACCAGGAGTATATTAAAAAAATATAAAAACTTGTTTTTTTATTTTTAAATGCGGTTTTAAAGTAACCGTTCAAATTTGCGCGCGCAAACGGACGTATAGTTCCGATGACGTCACTCCTGTCTGTCACTCAGACCAAAGAGAATATAATACATTACAATTACAATGTATTATATTCTCTTTGGTCGTCACTCCTGTCTGTCACTCAGACCAAAGAGAATATAATACATTACAATTACAATGTATTATATTCTCTTTGGTCTGAGTGACGGACAGGAGTGACGTCATCGGAACTATACGTCCGTTTGCGCGCGCAAATTTAAACGGTTACTTTAAAACCGCATTTAAAATTAAAAAAACAAGTTTTTTTATTTTTTTTATATACTCCTGGTTTATTCGGCATGGAGTTCTTTAAAATGCAAGCAAAAAAAGCGAAAAATAAAAATATTGCATGTTCCCTATTGTTTTAAATTGAATTTCTATAAGTTTATGTAGTCTATGACAACTCGTGTCGTGATGGATGACGGAAACATGGCGATAGGAGTTATAAATTTATCGCCTGATCATGACATGTGGTTTTGTGTAGAAAATGGCTGACCAGCCTAGTTAATTTGTATATACCCGTGGCTTCCTGGTTGAAGGACCACGGGGCGTTGTTTTTGACCGTTTAATTTTGCCCGATCGCTCTAACTCAGGGTAGGCTCGAGCCCCTCGGTGGGGACGTATATGAGTTGAATGTTGGTGATGATGAATGCTTTTATTCTACTTTACGACGTGTCTGTTCTTATCTATTTGGTTGTTAATTAATTTAATTAATTATCTGTAGGGGTTGAGGATTTGAGAGCGAATGTAGGCGCCCATTAAGCTGAAATTTGGCAGGAAGCCATATTTCCTATGACAATATTTTTTTTTGGTATTTTTAGTTAATGGTACATAGAAACAAGGTCACAGGATCATCTATTCTTGTCCTTCAAATCTTTGGAAATACCTTATGAGATCTTTTTTTTTTAATTTGGATACATCCACTTACATTCACATTTGTTTGTAGTACACTGAAATAAAAGGCTTGAACCATTTTACAATTGAACTGTTCATATATGTGAATACATAATTGTTATAAACTTGCAACTTAGAAAGTTGAGCTTTGATTAAATATTTAGTTCAACAAAAAGCTTCGTGCATATGTAACTGCAAGCACCAGATGAAAAGCTAGAATGAGAGAGAGAGCTACATAGTCTGTGAAATTCATAACCTTAAATTTTAGAGTTTTTGTACCAGTTAACGGGGCCCTATTACCAAAGTATATAAGTATATTAGTACTAACATACAGTATGGATACTCCCTGTCGCTCTCTAGATTGCGACCTCACCTCCCTCGTCCCCCAGATTGATACAGATTGGTTACAGTTTGGTTGTTGAACGTATAGGACTTCGCCGCCATTTTGTTTGCTCCGTCATTCCTTTTTTGAAATGTCATTTCTGGTCCTTTGAAGGAATGATCAGGGTGTGCTAGTACTAAGCCTAGACTTTTTGTCCGACCGACTTTTAAAAGGTTGTAACTTTTGAACCGTAATAGTAGCCGGCTGAAATTCCACAGAATATGTGTTATTATGAAGGAACTTGCTAACTCTTAATAAAAATTAAAAAGTGAAAACTAAGGGTGTATACAAGAAACGTGTTGTTTGAAGGTTTTTGTTTTCGTTCTGTTGTAAAAACGGTAATGCAATACATGCACGCGTTAAACTTGGTGTGTTTACTCGTCCTAAATTACTTAATCGGCACTTACCATCAGGTGAACCGCCTCCGTTTAAACCGCCTCCGTAGCTCAGAGGCAAAAAGTTCACTGGCTTAACACAGGAGGTCGCGGGTTCGATTCCCGACGGGGTCAATTGTAAGACTCGGTTTGGTTGGTGGTAGGGCATTTTCTAAGCCCGCCTGGCTAGCTACCACCATCTTAACTAAGTCTTGCCGCCAAATATCAATGTTGATATCATTGGTGTGTTCCGGCATGAAGATAAGATAGCCAGCTCCCCATTGCGTTGGGGAATCTTGGTAAGCCCGCATCCATCTTCGGCAACATCGTCACTTACCACCAGGTGAGATGTTGTCAAGGGTTTACCAATTGTGAATAAAAAAAAAGGTGAGGTGCAGCCAAACGCACTCAAAATTTTAATAAAAAAACAAAAAAAACAACAAATAATAAAAAACCGGCCAAGTATGAGTTGTACTCGCGCTAAGTAGGCCGAACTGAATAAAAAACATTTTACTGTCGTTCACGTTGATGCCTTTTCTTGAAAATGAATAGGTAACATTGTTATTCTTGTTTGGAGATATGGTGGTACGGAACTTTTAGTACGTGAGTCCGTCTCGCACTTGGCTGGTTTTTGGCTAGCCAATTAGCAGAATAAAGAAAGTAATTTATTGGACAGTGTAGCGCCTACATGGCGCATAGGCTACTCTACTGGGTATGGCTCGTTTTCTATTACCGGTGGAGTCAACATAACACAACAAGGTCACACCCCGGACACTTCATACAACGTGCGAGAAATGACATTTGTAAAATAAATTACGGGACAAATGAAATCACTTCGAAATTCTATACGTTCGAGAACCAAACTGTAACCAATCTGTATCAACCTGGGTGACGAGGGGGTGAGGTTGCAATCTAGAGAGCGGCAGGGAGTATCCATACTGTGTGTTAGTACTAATATTTACAGAGTGTAACACAGAATAGAAGAATTCTATAGAACGCTGATGTTGATTATTTAGTACTAAAGTTGGGCCGTTGAGAGAATGCGTTCCTGACACGCCGCGATTGAACTGACGACGTAACTTTGTAATGGCGTTGCAGTTACGATAAAAACATTTTTGTTGCTTGTTTACCGTTTTAACAATTGATGAGCATTAAAAGAACATTATTATATCAATAATCAATGAATGTTATAATTTTGTGCCAAACTGTGTGTCAAATAACTTGGTAAACAATATTTTTCTAAATCTATACTGCGCTTTTACAAGGTTATGTCAACGCTTTATATTTATAGTGCTGCGCTTACAATAACAGGCAATAATAGTATCGTAATCTGTTCTTATACAGTTGTACTTTATAAAATAATACGTTTTGTTTTTCTTTTTAAGAATTTGAAAATAATGGATTATAAGATAACTTTTATTAAATATAAAAATAAAACTACGACCGAACCGAACGCGCGAATGGAAGTAGCATTTTTATATTTAGGTTAAAAATGGTAACCCCAAATGGCGTTACTAGCATTTTTATACTTAGATTAAAAATGGTAACCCCAAATGGCGTTATGGGCCGCCATTTTGTGACGCTAAAACAGTCGTCTGTTGTCGTTTCGTGCGCATAGACCACGTGGTCTATGCGCACGAAACGACAACAGACGACGTTCTTCAAGTGTTTTCGATCTGTTTTTATTTTATTACCCGGCTTTCGTTTAATGGACTGTTTCTGCTTTTCAAACTGACATCGGCGCTAAATCGGACTTCGATTGTGTTTTGTATTGCGTTCTTTTTACTTTTGGTGTGTAATAATGCCTAAACGTGGACAAACATTGAAAAGTGGAGCCCGTGGGTTAATCATCAAGCTGCAAGATTACTTTGAGCGGGAGCGGAAAAATGGCGGACCCCTGGTACCTGTCGAACAAGTACAAGAACGCGTCTCTCAGGCGCTTGGAGTTAGCAAAAGAACGATAACAAATATTAATAAAGAAAAATTCGGCTCTACTGGCACGGAAGATAATATTTTACGTACTCCGAAGAAGAAACGTAGAACTAAACCTGTGACAGATATTGACTCCTTTAACGCCGATGCAATCAGAAATCATATATATGGTTACTATTCCAGAAATGAATATCTCAACAGGAAGAAGCTTTTGGCATCGTTAAGAGAAGCTGGACTGTTTAGCGGGGGTAAAACTGCTTTAACCAAAATCTTAAAAGATATTGGTTTTTCGTATAAAAAAACAGACAAAAGAAAAATTTTATTAGAACGATACGACATAATTTTAAAACGGATAAGTTTTTTGAGAGAAGCAAAAAAAATTGATAACTGGGATAATGTCGTGTTCATTGACGAGACGTGGCTAAACGCCAATCACACGGTTTCCAGTTCTTGGACGGATGATACACAAGCGTCGACGTCGAAAGTACCAATGGGTAAGGGGGCCCGTCTGATAATATGCCACTTTGTAACAAATAATAAATTAAACAATTTTATTATATTAATATTACCTTTTTTTGGTTTCCACTTAAATAACTAAAATATAAATTTGAAATGATTCCGCCAATCTAAAACGAAAATAATCTTAAAAATAACGCGGCGGTTCATTTTGGAGGAACGGTTACGAACTCAGTGTTATGTTGTGCCCATCACTAGTCGTGACTAACTGATAGGTGTCAGGAACGCATTCTCTGAACGGCCGAACTATAGCACCGAGCGAGCCATTACGCATACAGCACACCACAAACAGGTTGATGTTATTGGGTATTTTTTTAAAGTAACCTCCCCCAAAAACAAAAAAACAAACCTATCAAATCATTAAATAAAAGTAGACTTAAAACTGTATAATATAAGATTGAGTTTATGAAAATTGACAGAATGACAATGGCAAGGTGATACCAGGTAGTAAAACTGCCCAGTTTAATTGGTGAGCACTAAAAGTTTAAAAAATAATGTGATTATTTAGAAATAAAGAAATAATATGTAATGTTGTGCAATTCATTAAAAAACATTTATATTTTATTAAATTTCAGATCGTAAGATTAGAAGTAAAGTTATCGAATTGAAACTTTCCGTGCAATATTTTTTCCAAAGATGGTATCATTTTCATAGTGTTGTGGTTATAGTTAGGCATTTTTAATATCGATAGATTATATTAGGAATGCGAGGTGTGATAGGTTTTCAGTTACTACTCCGATTGCTTCGAAAGTGACCACGGATTCGTGGTCAGAGACCTCAAGGACCTTCAGATATCGATTAGGTGTTTATTAAAATTTCATTCTCATATAACCTTCATTTTATTATAACATATATTTTAACTACTATAACATTATATTTATAAACTATTAGCCTTATATATTTTCCTTAACGCAAAAATACACAGGATGTTTGTGATAGAGTTTCTTAAAAAAATGTTATGTTCTGTGCTTTTGCATGGTGTAACTTGGCATGTTTTTAGTATCTAATTTTATTCTATATTTATATTTACATTAAAAAAGTAAGCTTTGCTTGCTTGGCACCTTGATCATTTAAACTTGCCAAGTTACACCATTTAGTAGAATAGAACATATTTTCTAAGAAACTGAAAACTGTTGTACTTTTTCTATTATTTGGAGAAGCCTAAAATAAATATTTCTATTTGAAGTTTCGTAGCTATGATTTAAAAACCACTATAGAACTGGGTACCTACCCATTTAGATCGCTGTAATTTTTAATATTAAACTTAGCCCCATTTCTAATTTATGTTTTGTTGTGATATCATTAAATTATCTAAAGTACAAATACTAATTTCCTATCCTTATTCAACTAATAGATATACAATAAGATATTTTTGGTGGTATTGAACCCTCGGTGCACAAGCCATAGTCGAACTTAGCCAGTTGTTAAATTTTTACTTAATACGTCCAATAACCCATTGCGATTCCAAATCTCAATTTAAAAAAGTCACCTGGAAGTGGCCCATATAATTATTCCAAAGAGGAGTGGTGGTACGGAACCCAAATTTTGTGAGTACGACTGAAACTTGGCCATTTTGTGAATTTTGCCTTTGTATACGTCCAATAACCTACCTCCGTGCCAAATTTCAAGTCTAAGTCACCTGGAAGTGGTCTATATATTTTATAAGTATTGGTGATACGGAACTCTGGTGCACGAGTAGACTCATACTTGGCCGGTTTTCGTATTTTTCCTTTATACGTCCAGTAAATTACCTTGATGCCAAATTTCAAGTTTCTAAGTCACCTGGAAGTGGACTATATATTTTGATGAGTTAGTGAGTCGTAAAAATAGTGATTTTAGGACGTTAATATCTTAGATAATAATATTACCATATTATGGTAAAAGATATATTTATGAAAATTCGTAGTCAGAGACCTCCAGGACCTTCAGATATCGATTAGGAGTTCATTAACTTTCATTTTATTATAACATATATTTTATTTTCCTTATCAAGACTACTCGATTTACTTGGTTGGCTTGGTTACTATATACAATGTAATGTAACTATACACTATACAAATCCTTTGTACTCACAAAAAAAAATATAATTTGCTACCTAATATTTTATATTTACCGTGGTCCGCGGACTTCTTACTTGCGCTATGTACGAGTAAATAATGTTTGCTGTTTATAACTATTAATATATGCGTTGCTTAGCAACCTTATTCTGTTGATTTCGAATTTTCTGTTTTTACGAATGGAAACAAATTATTACTTTCTTTTTCCGCCACATACCTGTATATATTTTTTTGTATGTTTTTTTAAGCCTGGGAATACTTTAATGCTTACCTGTACTAATGATTTATTTCATTCAAAGAAAACTAAACTGAAACTCTATTAAAACTATAATTTTTAGTACTTATAAGAAACCTACTTACAGAAAAAAATATTCAAGGACAAATCAAACACGGCCATCTAGCCCCAAACTATGTTTTCCAATACTATGGGTTGTAAATAGGTAAAAAGTAAAGAAAATATTTAAACGACCGATATGTACTGAAAACAGTATGCAAACGTCTACATGAGGCAGTGCAGAACACTTAATGCATTTCTTGTGTGGTGTAATCACAAAGTCATCATCGCTGAAATGCTTTGAGTAAACAGAGCTTGATTTTGTCGGAAACAAATTGTTACATTCTGATCTGTTCTGATCTACTTTTCCTTCAATTCGGGAAAAAAAAATATCGTTGAAAAATATCGACAACACCCTCGCACTAAATAACAAGAAACCAAAAATAAAAATTAATATTTTTATAAAATTATTGATATTCATTTACGTTTTTTTACTGACACATGATAAGAAACTCCCCTATTTATTAAATTTACTTTGCTAGTTGCATTTTTGCACCTTATTATTGACCATTTCGGCAATTTTGACACCAAAACACACGGAGCTCTGCCTGCCATGAAATTGTGCAATTTCTGCGCATTACAATCATTTACGAATGACAGAAGTATATCTCGTTGTGCATGAAGCTAACTCGCTGCCACGCCTTCTTCAGCAATCTATCGGAGCGGCAAAAAATTTTTCTTATCTGTGGGGTGTAACATAAAGGTGGGTGATAATTTAAGGTGGGCTTGTACTCATCAAACTGAACAACTTTTGTTCTGCAACTTTGCTGAAGTCGCAACTTTTATTTTTATTTTTCGTACAAATCGGTCAGCTGATTAAACGGTTTTGTATGAAAAATACAATAAAAATTTCGCGATTTCAGTTAAGTTGCAGAACAGAAGTTGCTCAATTTGATGAGTACAAGCCCACCTTAACACCTTTATGTTACACCCTGTATACTTTCACAAGGTAGGGTTGGTAGGACTAAGACAGTTCATCAAACAAACATATAATTTAATTAAAACATAACAAAAGTGTTCAATCCTTCACCGTCTCTATTTGTATTTATCAACAGACTGATGAACTGCGCACTGGCTTCAGCGACGGCACTGGACGAGCATTCCATAGCGGCCGCCATGCTGCCGCTCGCCACCGCCTACTGCCGCAAGCTGTGCACCGGCGTTATCCAGTACGCGTACATGTGCATACAGGTCAGTGTGCTTACTGTGGCTTTGTTAGCCGTGTTATCTCAATGACTACGTGTATTGCTCTAAATAGCATTCCATAGCGGCCGCCATGTTGGCGGTCACCACCGGCTACTGCCGCAAGCTGTGCACCGGCGTCATTCAGTACGCGTACATGTGCATACAGGTCAGTGTGCTTAACGTCGCTATGTTAGCCTTGCTGTCACAAAGACTACGAGTAGGACGGCTATAAACAGCATTCAATAGCGGCTGCCATGTTGCCGCTCGCTACCGCCTACTGCGGCAAGCTGTGCACCGGCGTCATCCAGTACGCCTGCGTACATATGCATACAGATCAGTGTACTTTCTATAGCATTGTTAGCTGTGCTATCACGAGTAGAACAGCACTAATTAGCATTCTATAGCGGCCGCCATGTTGCCGCTCGCCACCGCCTGCTGCCGCAAGCTGTGCGCCGGCGTTATTCAGTACGCGTACATGTGCATACAGGTCAGAGTGCTTACATAGCACTGTTAGCTGAGTTGTCATGAATAGAACGACACTAAATAGCATTCCATAGCGGCCGCCATGTTGCCGCTCGCCACCGCCTACTGCCGCAAGCTGTGCACCGGCGTCATTCAGTACGCGTGCATGTGCATATAGGTCAGTGTGCTTACTATAGCCACACCCCGGACACTCCATACAAACGAGCGAGAAATGATATACATAATTATAACTGACGTATCTAATCACACCGGCGGTATTGGTCACAAAATGTTTGTTAGTTATTTACTGAATGCGGCGTGAATACTAAACTCTTTTTTTTTCATACTTTTCGTTGTAAACGAACACCGTTCGAAAAAAAAACACCACTTTCCGAATGACGTACGAATTAACACTGAAACCTGCTATTATTTTGTATGGTCATGATATGGGGTCCAGGGGGCCCAGCCCCCTCCACCCATTTACAACCCCCAAATTTTATGGAAAAAGTGTTAGACCGTATAAAATAATAGCAGTTTTCAGTGTTAATACATACGTCCACGTCGCAGTTACCATTTACAATGTTTTATAGTCTCATAGTCTCATACTGTGTATGGTGTATTCGGAAAGTGGTGTTTTTTGTTCGAGCGGTGGTTGTTTACAACATGACAAGTATGAAAAAAAAAGATTTCAGTTAGGCCTTTACGTTCGGTAACTGGTTGGTTTTTATGCTTGTGAACGAAATCACAGCGGCGCGCAAAGTGAATATAGTGAATAAAAGTGCCTCCGTAGCTCGTCCTTTACGTTTGGTACCCAATCTACACCCAATCTGAGTGACGGGGGGGTGAGGTCGAATTTAGAGAGGGGCAGGGAGTGTCTTAATTGCATTCCATAGCAGCCGCCATGTTACCGCTCGCCACCGCCTACTGCCGCAAGCTGTGCGCCGGCGCCATTCAGTACGCGTACATGTGCATACAGGTCAGTGTGCTTACTATAGCACTGTTAGCTGTGCTGTCATGCATAGAACGACACTAAATAGCATTCCATAGCGGCCGCCATGTTACCGCTCGCCACCGCCTACTGCCGCAAGCTGTGCGCCGGCGCCATTCAGTACGCGTACATGTGCATACAGGACAGTGTGCTTACTATAGCACTGTTAGCTGTGCTGTCATGCATAGAACGAGACTAAATAGCATTCCATAGCGGCCGCCATGTTACCGCTCGCCACCGCCTACTGCCGCAAGCTGTGCGCCGGCGCCATTCAGTACGCGTACATGTGCATACAGGTCAGTGTGCTTACATAGCACTGTTAGCTGAGTTGTCATGAGTAGAACGACACTAAATAGCATTCCATAGCGGCCGCCATGTTGCCGCTCGCCACCGCTTACTGCCGCAAGCTGTGCGCCCTCGTCATTCAGTACTCGTACATGTGCAATGTGCATACAGGTCACCGTCTTGTCGCGCGTAATTTCAAATCGATGCATCAGTCAAATATTGAATAGAAAGCTATATAATAATATTGGTATAATTGAAAGTGCAATGCCTTTGATGATTTCAAAATACCACGAAATTTCCGAAATGTGATGATTACTTATTAAAAGTCCATTACAATATTTTTCTTTTATTTCATTTACTTGAACCTACTAGGATTGTTATTAATTATAAAATATTGATTTGTTACTAATTTTAGTATATAAGGTCCAAACTTGTAACTTCTTCTTCTTCTTTTCGAATCGATGGTTTGAATATTGACACTAGGTGCAGAAATAATCAAAAATACATATAAAACATCATCGCCTCGTCCCGCGACTATTTTTGTGATTTTCATAAGAATAAAATAGTCATGAAACGGTGTAATCTTAAATTTTTTGTGTTTTTTATTTATTTATTCCATACTACCATCACATTGTAACTTACTAGGTGCAGAAATAATCAAAAATACTTATAAAACATCATCGCCTCGTCCCGCGACTATTTTTGTGATTTTCATAAGAATAAAATAGTCATGAAACGGTGTAATCTTGAATTTTTTTGTGTTTTTATTTATTTATTCCATACTACCATCACATTGTGTGATCTGACCGAAATAGTGTATTGACCCTTATCAGCACCTGATTCAGAATGTTGCATTGTGCTATTCAGGAGCACGCGGTGTGGACGAGCCAGCAGTTCTGGGAGGCGGCGTTCTACGAGGACGTGCAGCGCGACATCAAGGCGCTGTATCTGCCCGCGCACCCCCGCGCGCAAAACAGCCCCAGGTGTGCTATGTACATATGTACTAGATAAAATTGTCGTGTAAATAAGCACGCAGTGTAAACGAGACAGCAGTTCTGGAATGTGACCTTCTATGGGGACGTGCAGCGTGACATTAATGCGCTGTATCTATATATTGCGTGGGACTTAGTTGGAATGCAAAAAATTAAACACACCCTAATGGGAATAAAACAATGGATATGTTGCCGAATCATAGGAAAATGAGGATCTTTGCGATAAACCAAGGAAAAATCAAATATACTGCACAATCAATAAACCTGACCGAACCGCTTCGCTCGCTCATTTAGTTTTATTTTAAATCACTAAATTTCACTATTGATAATATCAAGACTTTGATAATATTCCTGCGACATGTTTTCTCAGAATCACTTAATCCGGCCCTTTGCAATGGTCCTAGGATTATCACAAAAGTTTACCAAAAATTCGATCATCATCAGCTCATATTATTGTCTTTCAATAAATTCCGAATTCCGAATCATAGGAAAATGAGGATCTTTGCGATAAACCAAGGAAAAATCAAATATACTGCACAATCAATAAACCTGACCGAACCGCTTCGCTCGCTCATTTAGTTTTATTTTAAATCACTAAATTTCACTATTGATAATATCAAGACTTTGATAATATTCCTGCGACATGTTTTCTCAGAATCACTTAATCCGGCCCTTTGCAATGGTCCTAGGATTATCACAAAAGTTTACCAAAAATTCGATCATCATCAGCTCATATTATTGTCTTTCAATAAATTTAATTGTGGCACGACGGGTAGGTAGGTACGGTAAAGGCGTGAGTTTTTAAAAATTCAGTTCGTGCTCACGTAATTTATAATAAAGATAGAAGACCTTAAAAGTAAATACATAAGGATTAGAAAAGCATATTACACACATTAAATTTACAATAAATCAACAAACACATAATAGGGTTGACAACAGCATCAGAAATAAATTATGAACTCTTGATCACTAAATTGCTCTCCTATCTTTGGGATTTTTTTCTATCGAGCCAAAACTGGTCAATCGTGTTTCTAAAAGCTTTTGACTTCAACAATAAGGGTATTTTTTTCAACCTTGGGTTTTCTATCGTTTAGGAGTAATTGTCGTCAAAAATAACGGAAATCTGTAATATTACCGCCTTAATTAAAATCATTCAGGTAGGGTAAATAGTTGTTTTTTTTAAGGAGGGCACTTACTCTTACACGCTTACTCTTGAAACCGAACAACCTATATTTATCACTTTCCATACAAATCGATCAGTTGATTCGCAAACTTTGTATAGGAAGTCATTTTTTTGCGATTTCAGCAAAGTTGTAGAATAAAAGTTGTTCGGTTTATGGAAGCCGTCCTAAAAATATGTGTCATATTTAACCTATATGAAACATTTTTTGCGATAACATATGTTGCCCCCACTCAAAAAGTTGCCAAAGATTTTTTTAAGACCTTTATCGATAATATTAAATTGTTATCTGCACAGGGAAGACGAAGAGTACATATCTCTTCTCAAGGCGCAAGAACCGAGTGCTTTGGAAATAGCAGCGGAACAGATGCGACTATGGCCGACTTTACCGCCCGGTGAGCAAGCACATTTTATTTCGATGGTTACAGACGAGACCATACAGAATGTGTTATAAAAGATGATAGATCGACATAGACGTCAACTTGTGGAAAATTCAATCTAATGAGGAAGATTCATTTTCATGCAGTTATCGAACGAATTATTTAACACCTTGTAATGCGGACTCTCAATTTTTTTGTGCCTTTTGCAGTCGAGACTTCGGGTGTGTGGTTCTCGGCGGCCAAAGAATTTATAATGAAAATAGGCAGGCGCTTGAGGGACCACGGTAGTGATCGTACCGGCTCGTACCTGGTTCAACAGATATCCCTGTCTATACTGCGCGGCAACGCGGTCAGTATAATGGGCACTTTTGAGCCGGGTACGAGGTCGTGCGACATAGACTAAGTACCTAATTGCAGGTACCAAGTACATTATTTTATTTTTTGTGACTAAATGTAAATTACAAACTAAGATAGAATACATATAATACAATTTAACACTTGCATTATATTTCAGAGAAACAAAAAGAGCTAATAGCAAGCGAGGAGTCGACGCTGTACAGCCAGGCGATACACTACGCGAACCGCATGGTGTACCTGCTGCTGCCGCTAGAGGGCGCTGGCAAACGCGCCGACGCACGCCCCGGGGATGACGACAGAGCTAGCAATAGCATCACCAACAGGTAAGCAACAGCATCACTAACAGGTATGCAACAGCATCACTAACAGACAAACAACAGTTTCACTAACAGGCAAGCAATAGTATGACTAACTATGCAACAGTATCACTATTAGACAAACCACAGTATATATATTAGTACTAGCGTACTAACGGTATGCAACAGTATCACTAACAGATATCAATTCATCGGAATCTTTTGTTTTTTTTACAACGGCGGCTTGGGTGGCAACTCTTTGTTAGAGGTGTGTTCCAAATCAGTTTCCCGAAACCGTCCGAGTGAATCCGAGAGTAACCTAACGATTCACGGAACTATTCCAAAACACTTAAACGTCAGTTAATATTTACAATGATAGGTGTACATTTCCACCTCCAATTTATTCCGTTAATTATTACCTGGCATCTGTCATCTGTAGAGTTGGGTAACACGTGTGTGTTGTGAAATGGTACGTCTGACGAACAATCTTATGGCGTCGCATAATCAGTGTTGCTACAACGAGATACGCTGGATGCGGGCAGCGCAGGACCGGTCGTCGTGGAAATCCTTGGGGAAGGCCTTTGTCTAACAGTTGACGTCTTTCGGCTGATATGATGATAACGAGATACCACTTTCAGACACCAGATTGCTATTGAATATCGAGAACTCCCTGACATTGACAGTTATTCAACTGGGTCGTTCAAGAATAGTTTTCTTTCTCTATCACGTTCTGACTTTGTGTCTCTAATATCCCGAGAGAATTATTACCCAACAGCCAACTGTTTTGGAACACAACCTAGGTAGATAAAAAAAAAACGTTTTAAAAGGATATTTCAAAGCACCCATTAGCTACCTACTTTTTCTCAGTACATATTCATACACCGAGGTGGTCCAAACGGCCACGATTATTTTTTTAAATTAAGAAAAGTAAGGTAACTACCAAGTACAGTCATTAAGTTAGATCATCATCATCAGCTCATATACGTCCCGTCCCCCCGAGGGGTTCGAGCCTACCCTGAATGAGGGCGATCTTACTTTAGTCGACCACGCTGGCCCAATGCGGGTTGGTCGACTTCACACACAATCTTTGAGTTTCTTCGCAAGCGTGTGCAGGTTTCCTCACGATGTTTTCCTTCACCGTAAGAGCGTCGAATAAATGTACATATGAAATCGAAATTAGAAAACACATTAGTACATGGTAGGACTCGAACCATGACCTCCCGGACAGGAGGTAGCGGCCCTTGCCATTACGCCACCGACGCTCATGTTAGATCCCTAGCTACAAATGAGTTGAAGATCACAACATTCTGCTGATCCTCGGGAACTCGGTAGATTGCTCGAAACACAGAGCTCGATTTTTTGTGATCCCTAGCTGCAAATGAGTTGAAGATCACAACATTCTGCTGATCCTCGAACTCGGTAGATTGCTCGAAACACAGAGCTCGATTTTTTGTATGGAAAGTTTGCCAAAATCGAGCTCTGTGTTTCGAGCAATTTACCGGATCTATCGGACTGCATCAAAAATAAAATCTGAAATATGATTTCCTAAATTGCTCTCCTCTTGAAGTTTCAAAAAACTTTACTTGTTTTGTTTTTCCATCACTTCTTCAATTTTAAATTGATCAAATTCACAAAATAAGTTCGTCAATGACGCCTAAAATCTATGACGTCACTTGTGGGTATTTCAAACATTTTTAGAACAAAATTTATTTTTTGACAGATCCTAAAAAGTAACTCAAATGACTAGCAGTCCGATCCCCTATTTACCGTGTGTTCACTCTGATCAGGTCTACTGAGTTCCCGAGGATCAGCAGAATGTTGTGATCTTCGACTCATTTGTAGCCAGGGATCTAAAGTAATGATTACACTTCGAAGTTTCATTACTTTTCTTGATTTAAAAAAAATCGTGGCCGTTTGGACCACCTCCTCTGTATTAAAACGTACTGAGAAACCTTGGTGGCCCTTATTTTGTTTTGAGCAGTATGTAATAGGGATGACGACAGCATCAGAAATAAATTATGAACTCTTGATAACTCCTACTTAAACTCCGGAAAACCTTACTCGTGTTGTTTTCCATAAAGTCTTCGACTTTTAACTCACCAAAATCACAAAATGAGTACATAAATGACGCTGCTAAACTATGACGTCACGCCCATTTTCACGAAGTTTCAAACATTCTTAGAACAAAATGTCGTTATTGACAGATGGTAAAAAGTAAATCAGATGACTAGCATTCGTCATCCCTATTTTTGTTGCAGCGTCGCTGAGTCGGACAGTGCTGACGCGGAGTCCGGGTTCGAGGAGGCGGACCCGGGCGAGGCGGGCAACAACGTCATCAAAATGGTCTCCAGATTCGTTGACAAGGTAACACTGACACGTGAGGAACATTTTATTAAGTTTTCAAAAATAGAACATTGGTAATAAATAGGTTATTGCAAACAAGACACAGTTATCATACAGTTGGTAGGTTTTACGCCTAATATGTATCACATTCACCGATGGCGTAACGACTAGGGCCGCTCCCTCCTGTCCGGGAGGTCGTGGTTCGAATCCTGCCACGGATCAATATTTTTTCGAATTTCGATTTTATATGGGGTATCATTTAAGCTATCACCAATTAAATTAGTTTTTTGTTTCTTAAATAATAGGGTTTGTCCTCAAAATAGTAGATCTGTCACCAAAATGTAGTCACCAAACAATGCAAAATCAGTTCCACAATAAATCACCTAAAATCCTGAGATATAAGGTCTAGTACCAAATAAATGTTTTTGTATGTATTATAATAGGTGTGTCCTAATAAGTATTTAACCAAACTAATTTAAAGAGATCACCAATAAATCATATTGAGTGGTCGACGGAGCCCCTTCGGGGCTCCTACTTCTGTGTTCTCATGTCAAACCTAACACTACGACTGTGCGGGGAGGCGAGCTAAGCTCGCCTCCCCGCACAGTCTCCGAACCTAACGGATCCGAGTCGGGGTGCTCCGCAAGTCCGAGCTCGCTTCGCTCGCTCCCGCTTCCTTGGTGACAGATCTTCCATTCTGAGCACAGAGCTATTATTTAAGTAACAAAACTGTTATTATAAGAACGAAGTTTATATTCATGTAATGCAATATAATTTTATTGGTTATCGATCTCTTATTTTACACATATATTAACATTAATTTGATAATTCATACCTGGATTTTTGTTTATCTGAGAACGAAAATATTTCGTGGCGATAGATCTATTTATTAGGTGATACAACTTGATGACAAATATAAATTTTGGTGATTGAAAATATAGTTCCCTTTTATATGTACGTTTATCCGACGCTATTACGGCGAAGGAAAACATCGCGAGGAAACCTGCACACGCCTGCTAAGAAACTCGAAGGTTGTGTGTGATTTCGACCAACCCGCACGGTCAACTAAGGTCCGATTGCCCTAATTCAGGGTAGGCTCGAGCCCCTTGGTGGGGACGTAAATGCGATGATATGATGTTTCATACGATGTTTTTCAATACTATTGTGAATACACAGTTTTTAACTAAAGATAAAAACAAAATTAGAATACGATTGTGTATTGTAAGAGTAGACGAGAAGTAGATGATTTACAATTGATGATTAATTACAATGAGTTTTTCAACTGCTGTGGTGACGTCGGCGTGTGCGCTGTCGGCTGTGTGTAAAAATGAATTTACTTACTGTATATTGGTATGTAAAGTAACATTTTTCGAGTTTTTATTTTTTGTAGAAATCTAGATGATTTCCAACATTATCCGAACAACCAACGTATAAAAAAACGACTTCAAAATGAAATTTACTCAAAAGTATGAAATAATATTATTATACTTAAATACACGACATTATACCAACAATAACGAAATCGATGGTGGGTACGAATTAAATTAGGGGCTTAAATTTTTTTTGAGGTCGGTTTCAGCACACAATTACTTACGTATCAAATGTTTTAGATTCAATGGCTTGCTGTCACCGACCTCAAAAAAAATATTTATTTTCTTTATTTTTAGTGATAATGCTATCTATTTAACAACATTAAACCCAATTAGGTACCTTACCTACTTGCCATACTCGCCAGCAGAAATCATCAAATTATTATATTTCATTAAAAGATACAGAGTCCTGTGGCTTCCATCATCATCTCAAAAGCATGAAAGTTAAGGAGTTCTTCCATCATCAGCTCATCTGAATAACCTGAAAGAATACATTTATCGGTCTAAGCCAACCAACGTATCTATCTATATTTAAAGAATTATCCTCTTAACTCCTTACCGTTAATAAGTTGTACCTTTCTTTATTAGCTCATCATCATGAGATGATGACTGCCCGACGAAAATACTTTAACAGCTTTAGAAAACATATGAAACACGTAATACGTGCCTATAAAATTTTAGGGTTGCCCTCGATTTCCCTGGGATCCCATCATCAGATCCTGGTTTCCTTATCATGGTAACACCCTTGGGATATCTTCTTTCCAACAAAAAAAGAATTATCAAAATCGGTTAATAAACGACGAAGTTATCCGCGAACACACATAAAAAATATATACGGTCTAATTGAGAAACCTCCTCCTTTTTTGAAGTCGTTTAAAAACAGGTTATCATCTTATCAGCCGAAATACGTCCACAGCTGGACAAAGGTCTCCTCCAAGGATTTCCACGACGACCAGTTCTGAGCTGCCCTCATCCAGCGGCTTTCCGCGACCTTCACTATGTCATTGGTTCACCGAGTGGTAGGCCTGCCTACCCTACGTTTTCCAGTGCGCGGTCGCCACTCGATAACTTTACTTCCCCAGCGGCCATCTTTTCTACGAGCTATGTGCCCCGTCCACTGCCACTTAATTTTAATGATTCTGAGAGCTATGTCGGTTACTTTGATTCTCCTACGGATCTCATCGTTTCTGATTCGATCACGCAGGTAAACTCCAAACATAGCACGCTCCATTTCCCGTTGGGTAAACTTGAACTTTCATTTGATTTTTATTTTCTTATTTACAGTTTATAAGTTACCAGATGGTATCAAGTCATAAAATTCGACATAACTATTATGGCTTGATTATTAATAACAGAAATTACCGTTTATGAATAACATATTTTTCATTGGCCAGGTGTGCACAGAAGGTGGGGTCACTGCAGAACACGTCCGCTGCTTACATCAAATGATTCCAGGCGTGGTTCACATGCACACCGAAACGCTGGACGCCGTCGCGCGCGAGAGCCGCCGCCTGCCGCCTGTGCACAAGGTACGTGCAGTCTGTGTTGTGTTTGCTGCTTGCATGATCCTGGGTGTAGTACACATGTACACCGAGACGCTGGACGCCGTCGCGCGCGCGAGATGGTGCCTGCTGCCCGTGCACAATGTATGTGCAGTCTGTGTTGTGTTTGCTGCCTGCATGATCCCGGGTGTAGTAAACATACACACCAAGACGCTGGACGCCGTCGCGTGTGCGAGATGTCGCCTGCCGCCTGTGCACAAGGTATGTGTAGTCTGTGTTGTGTGTGCTGCCTGCACGAGCCCGGGTGTAGTACACATGCACACCGAGACGCTGGACGCCGTAGCGTGCGCGAGATGTAGCCTGCCGCCAGTTCTGCCTGTACACAAGGTATGTGCAGTCTGTGTTGTGTGTGCACAGTGTGCTGCCTGCATGATCCCGGGTGTAGTACACATGTACACCTAGATACTGGGTGCCGTCGCGCGTGCGAAATGTCGCCTGGCGCCTGTGCACAAGGTATGAGCAGTCTGTGTTGTGTGTGCTGCCTGCATGATCCCGGGTGTAGTACACATGCACACCGAGACGCTGGACGCCGTAGCGCGCGCAAGATGTAGCTTGCCGCCTGTGCACAAGGTATGTGCAGTGTGTTGTGTGTGCACAGTAGGCTGCCTGCATGATCCCAGGAGTAGTACACATTTACACCTAGATACTGGGCGCCGTCGCGCGTGAGAAATGTCGCCTGCCGCCTGTGCACAAGGTATGAGCAGTCTGTATTGTGTGTGCTGCCTGCATGATCCCGGGTGTAGTACACATGCACACAGAGACGCTGGACGCCGTAGCGCGCGCGAGATGTAGCCTGCCGCCGGTGCACAAGGTATGTGCAGTCTGTGTTGTGTGTGCACAGTGTGCTGCCTGCATGATCCCGGGTGTATTACACATGCACACTGAGACGCTGGCCGCCGTCGCCTGCTGCCTGTGCACAGTTTACGCAGTTATGTGTGCACAGTTTGCTACCTTCACCAGATGGTGGCATCAGGAATGCACAAGGCGATATTTATTGTACAGTTTGTCTGCACATACATAAGGTGACAGTTGAACAGTAGTAAAATATGCGACGTTACGTGTCCATTATTGGTATTTATCTTCAGTCGTGGATTTTAATATTTATCAGGTTGACTCAATATCTAAAGCCGTGGCATGGACTTCATTTACATTATTTATTATTTTATTATTATTTACATGAGCGTCGGTGGCGTAATGGCAAGGGCCGCTACCTTCGTGGTTCGAATCCTGCCACGTACCAATGTGTTTTCGAATTTCGATTTCGTATGTACGTTTATCCGACGCTCTCACGGTGAAGTAAAACATGGTGAGGAAACCTGCACACGCCTACGAAGAAACTCGAAGGTTGTGCGTGGAGTCGACCAAGCCGCACTGGACCCGCGTAGTTGTCTAAGGCCCGATCGCCCTAATTCAGGGTAGGCTCAAGCCCCTCGGTGGTGACGTATATGAGCTGATATGATGATAATTCACATAAGTCACAAAATTACTGAAATGCCGCGTCTGTACACATATTGTTTTATTTGTAGGGACAGCCTGCGCCTATATTATACAAGTGCGGTGAAGACGAAGTTCGTTTGAGCACAATCCAAGAGCATTTCGTTGAAATATGCCGAAGCGAGACACAAAGTTCCTAAGTTAAATATTAAATTTTTTTATTTTTATTTTGAGACTCATAGTTCTTGTTTTCAAGTTTATTTTAGATTATTGCTTTGTTATTGGTAGGTAGCTGAATAGGTAAATAAAGTTTACTACAGTAAATATATAATTGTATTCCTTATGTAAAGCTACCTCCTATAACGAATTTCATTGTGTATCTGGTCACCTGTAAGCCATTAGTACTGCAAGCGACCAAACATTCAAATTGGTTGAGTAGCTCTATATATAACGGGAAAAAATAGTAGGTCACCGACATAGCTCAACTTAAGTGGCAGTGGGCGGGGCACATGCTCGTAGAACGGATGGCCGTTAGGGCAGTAAAGTTCTCGAGTGGCGACCGCGCACCGGAAAGCGTAGCGTAGGCAGACCTCCCACTCGGTGGACCGATGATCTGGTGAAGGTCGCAGGAAGCCGCTGGATGCGGGCAGCGCAGAACCGGTCGTCGTGGAAATCCTTGGGGGAGGCCTATGTCCAGCAGTGGACGTCCTTCGGCTGATATGATGAATAGAAGGTCCGAATCTGCTATTACCTCCCTTATTTTACAAACTTTTATTATACTTCGTGGTGAGTCAGCTTATTAATAAAAATAAATAGTACAGCCACGCTGTGCTTACTTTTACTCTGGCCTCACATAAATCAGCATTTAAACGCTTACCAAGTAAAAACACGCTTACCTACAGGTAGACCGCTTAAATGAGTCTTTGCCCGCGCAGCTTGGTGTAATGCGCCTGCCGCCCGCTCCTCTCTTGATCCACTTTGTCGCCTTACCCCCGCGCCCCTGTATTAAAAGTCTCATTTAAGCGGTCTACTTATTAAAGACTTGGTGAAAAATTTAAAAATAATATTGGTTTATATGGGAGTTGTCTATTACGATTTTAAATGGAATAATGAACTAGCCAGTGTAGTAGGCTTATTAAGTTCTAGTAACTCAAAAATTTCATTAAAATCATTAGATCCATTCTATTGGTGGAAACTTCTAAATAACATTGTACATCATCATCATCATCATCATATCAGCTCATATACGTCCCCACCGAGGGGCTCGAGCCTACCCTGAGTTAGGGCGATCGGGCCTTAGTCGACCACGAGGGCCCAGCATTGTACAAACCTTGGAAATATTTAGACGTCGTTGGAAGTACCTTATTCAAAATTTTCCAGTAAATGTCACAGTATAGTAGTCATATAAAGTTGTAGTTATAGACCACTTATAGACAAGTTTTATCAAGATCATTAGTCATTTTTATGGAAAAAAACAACTTAATTTTTAGTTTATTGGAAACCTTAAAAATATAATTAAGAAAAAAATTAAAATAATGGCTGGAGATATGAAAATAATATTTACATAACCCAAATTTAATCCAAATCCGATCAGTAGTTTAGGAGCTAGAGCCTGGACACATACACGTAACTTTTTGACTCTATTAGTGTAAGATAATCGATCCCAATTAAAATATCAATCTCAATTTATTTTTCCATTATAATACCTTTTTCAACTCCTTGGCCGCTCGAAAGTAAAAAGAGTGTTTGTAGGGTTCAAATCTTGCATTTGATTTAAGAGTGACTTCAGGGCTCCGATTAAGCTGAAATTTCGTATGAAGCCATATTCCCGGTGACAATGGATCCTTTTGGTGTTTTGAAGTATTTAGATGATATTGAGGTGGAATTAAGGTCTCAGGATAATATATTGTTTTGAATAGAACGTAGAAAATAATGTGCTCGCCCTTTTTAAATTTGCAAACTTACATTATAATGGGCGACTTGATAATGCACGACACATAAATGACAGCCCAAAAATGGCCGGCCGATTTGTCGTGTAATGAACTTGAATTATTAGTACACTAGAATAAAAGCTTGTACTTATAAAAAAACACAATCTTTCGTAATTTCACAATGAAGTTGTGTTCCACTAATTTCATACAATCCTTACTAATATTACAAATGTGAAAATGTGTTTGTTTGTTACCTTTTCAAGCTTCAACACCTTCACCAATCTTGATGAAGTTTGGCATACAGGTAGCCTGTGTCACTGGGAAGGACAAAGGCTACTTTTCATCCCGTAAAAATAGCATAGTCCGATGCAGTTCCTGAAGGAACTGAAAAAATACTATTTTTTGGTTAATTTCTCTAACATCGCAACGGCTTGCTGTTGTTTTTTTACACAGATATGGTTGAGGGGGTGGGATATGACATAATTTACTAATTAGCATATCCCGACATAGTTCCCGAGTAATCTGGGGAAAACTCATTTCCACGCTCGCGCACGTCAGCGTCTTTAAAATGGAGCGACGGATTGAAGTGATTTTTTGTTTAGAATTGGTTAAGAGGGTGGGAAGTGACATAGACTAATCAGAATAGCCCGATATAGTTCCTGAGGGATCTGTATAAAACTCATGTCCAGCGAGCCGCGAAGACAGTCATAAAAACGATGTCCACGCGGGCAAAGCCACGGGCAATAGCTAGTCTAAGATAATAGTGGAACACAATTTTCATTGTATAGCCGTTCGTACAAAAATAATTTAGAAGGCAAATATAACACCTGCACAACATGAGTGCAATTTTTACAGCCTTTCAAAAAAATCACGTTTTTTATTAAAATATTTCAAACAGTGATGAGCAGTGTATTTGCCGAAATACAGGATGGCGTTTTCGTCTTGTTTTTTTTAATGAAATAAATAACATAGACGCATGGGAATGGTGTCTTTTTGTAGCTTGACTTTTAAATTTTACATGGGAGAGAAGCGCGCGTTTTGCACCCGCACCTTTTTAGAAAACAATCGACGTTATGTGACCGTTCGGCGGCGGTATCCAAGCACAAATTTAATGAAACAATGGATCTTAAGGTCCGAGGCAACAGGATCGCCATTAAAAGCGTGACGTCTGGGGCGTGCACGGTCTGCCAACGAAAATATCGAACGTGAGAGCGTCTGTGCGCGCGGATGCAAGTATTTCATAATTTACAAACGACTGGAAGAGTGCTGCAACTGCAACGGACCGCAATGCGATCGTTTTACTGACGTGATAACGTGTTATAAATTGATGACACGAGTTGCATGCACGAAAAAGTGTGACGTCATTATCCCGTTACGCCAGTACGCTGACCCAAATGTGCAAGCGAGAGTTGTACTTGTACTTTAGGGCTTGGGGCCTGTTAAGGCCAAGGTCAAGTTAAGTTAAAAGGATTGTTTGGTGGTAGGGCATTTTCTAAGCCCGCCTGGCTAGCTACCACCATCTTATCTAAGTCTTGCCGCCAAATATCAATGTTGATATCATTGGTGTGTTCCGGCATGAAGATAAGATAGCCAGTTCCCCATTGCGTTGGGGAATCTTGGTAAACCCGCTTCCATCTTCGGCAACATCGCCACTTACCACCAGGTGAGATGTTGTCAAGGGTTTGCCAATTGTGAAAAAAAAATAATTAAAGTACTGGGCTTCCAGGATCTTACAAGAGGTGTTCCAATTCGGCCCATTCTTTATGAGGAAATGCCAAAGAGTTAACTCGCCCGACTATGGGCGGTATCTTACATCTCCTTAAACATGGCGCTGAAGAAGTTTTAATTCAGTCGTGTGGTCTAAAGCACACAAGCGTTCGGCTTGTTACACGTTATCACGTAAAATTATAGTCCGTAAACCGACTTTACAGACAACATCGTATTTTTTTATCTTCAATTCAAAATAAACCGTTAATTTCAAAACACACATTTATTATTTTGATATTGCATTTGTCTCTGGCCCACCTGTATGTTCATATTTGACCAAATATTTGCTAAGTTTGCCATATGACTGAGAAAGACTGTCTACCAGCTCTAATTAACCCACCAAATTTGTTGTATAACTGTCCATATATATTCTTCAGCCACGCATCGTGGCGCCCACCCTAGTGCCGGGCGAGGCAGTGGCAGCGCCTGCCCTGCGCGCGCACCTACTGCCTGATGGGCGCTCTGCGCCCCTCCTGCCTGCTGAGGGGGCGCTCTTCCTCACCAACTACAGAGTCATTTTCAAGGGAGCTCCCACAGATCCCTTCGGTAAGTCGCTTGTTAAAGTTCCTTAAATTTAATAACTGAGACATGGTCGCTTACTATGGGCCTCATAAGAAGGCTCAAGGTCACCCAAAGGGCAACGGAGCGTGCTATGCTCGGAGTTTCTCTTCGTGATCGAATCAGAAACGAGGAGATCCACAGGAGAACCAAAGTAACCGACATAGCTCTCAGAAAACGCTAAACTGAAGTGGCAGTGGGCAGGGCACATAGCTCGTAGAACAGATGGCCGTTGGGGCAGTAAAGTTCTCGAGTGGCGACCGCGCACCGGAAAACATAGCATAGGCAGCCCTCCCACGCGTTGGACCGAGGACCTGGTGAAGATCGCGGGAAGATGGGTGCGGGCAGCGCAGGAACGGTCGTCGTGGAAATCCTTGGGGGAGGCCTTTGTCCAACAGTGTGATATGATGATGATGATGATGATGATGATGAAATATAATATCGTGGTTGACCTGTCTCTCGTGCCTGACGGTACTGTTCTTCCGAGGCCGACTGGTCGTCTTGCTCACTAGTCACTACAGTCAGATTGAAAGGTTTTTTTACGAATTGACCATACTTTTAGAAGACTTTTAAGTACCTTTCTGTCTTTTATGTTATTTTTATGGTTCCGTATCTCAAAAGGTAAAAACGAAACCCCTACATCATATATAGGATCACTCGTGAGTCTGTCTGTCCGTCCGTCTGTCACAGATAATTTGCTCGGAAGCTACTGAACCGATTAAGTTAAAATTTGGTACACACATGTAAGTCGGTGACCCAAAGACGGACGTGTAACGTACATAAATGAATTTTAAACATAGGGACCGCTTTTGGGGGGTAAATTAGTTATTCATTTTAAAAGTTTTTCAAAATATATTGTGTGACATATAAAATGAAAAGGCTTGTTCTGAAAAATCTCAAATATTTTTTTTATAATTTTAAGATAAATCGTTTCGAAGTTATTTAAGAATTACTATAATATTAGTTGTTAGTTTCCAATAAAATTAAAATTAAATAATTTCATTACGAAAAGTTATTCTGTTTCTCGTTATGAAAGCCACCAGTGAAATTTTAGTTAGAGGTTTAAATAAATTCTGTTACATGTCCATTGTAATGTACTGTTTTCGTTCCAGCATGCGAACAATCAGTGGTGCGGTCGTTCCCACTTTGCGCGCTGACGCGCGAGAAGGCGGTTCGCGCGCAGCACCTGGACGCGCCGCAGGACGCGCTGCAGCTGCGCGCCGCTACCTTCCAGCTGCTCAAGGTACACCCGCTCGCGCACTTTGTAGGACGGACGTTATAGCTGATTTATACTTTAATAAGTAAAGTAGCCTGCTGGATGGGCAGCGCAAGAGCGGTCGTTGTGGAAATCCTTGGGAGCCTTTGTCCAGCAGTAGACGTCTTTCGGCTGATATGATGAATACAGTAAGAAGTTAAGTGACAAGTAGAATAACATTGCTAGCTTTGGCTGGAGTACTGAACCACATCACACAGTAACAAGCAATGTGCTAATCATTACTAATGGACCGTGTAGAAGACGTTCGACAAACAGAGAGCCAAATTTTAGGGGATGAATGATCGCGAAAGGACAATGCTCACGATGTATGGGGAAAAAACCAGGCCTAGCGCAAATGAAATGTAACACAGATTTTAAGTATTCATACGTGAAAAAATATTCAGTAGGGGGCGTTGTTAAAATCTTTTTTTAAATGTCATAAATTGCTAGTTACGAGTTAAAAAAATGGGGAATTCTTTATTTTTTTTATTTATTTTTGTTTTAATTATGACATTTAGGCATCTATTTTGACAACGCCACCTACATTATCTGTAATGTAAGGGTAAACAAAAATCAAGGGTAAATGAAATTATTTTATTATTATAAGGTGACTGGTAAGTAGTGCAAATCCTTTTAAGGGGCTATAGATCAGTTCATTTGCAACAAATTAATCCATATAACACCTTATGCAAAAGTGACCCATTTTTGAGATATTGCAGTTTTAAGATTTTTTATAAAAAAATCCCAAGTGTTATATCTAAATATCAATAAAAAGAAAGAAAAAAAAATTCCGTTCGCATTTTTTATTGGTTTTACATTCTAAATGATAAATTAGAGTCGATAGATTGTATTTTTTTTTCCTAAATGTGGACACAATGCTTCAAAATAAAATAAAAAAAACTTGTAATTTGACGAAAACATTGCATAAAAAAACAATTTATTTGCATGTTAACTTAAAAACATCTACATTTTACTATCTTTCAGACGAGGTATAAAAAATTAACATATGTGTTAGTATTACCAAAATATCACCAATACAATAGGAGTAGGTAGCAAAATAAAACGGGGGAAGTCACTTTGAGAATGAGATTTAAATAACGTACATTTCACTCATTTTTCAAAATTTGAATTAATTTAGTTTTTAACTTATGTAATTAAACAAAAAACGGAGTACTAGGTATCTATCAGTAGCCACTGAATTAGTATGTACCTACCCGGTACGTATTCACCTATTGTATTGGTGATATTTTGGTAATTCTAACATATGTTAATTTTTTATACCTCGTCTGAAAGTTAGTAAAATGTAGATGTTTTTAAGTTAACATGCAAATAAAATTTTATTAAGTTTTTTTCTTTTATACTTGCTTTTTTATGCAATCTTTTTGTTAAATTACAAGTTTTTTTTTAAATTTGGAAGCATTGTGTCCAAAAAAAAAATACAATCTATCGATTTTAATTTATCATTTAGAATGTAAAACCAATAAAAAATACGAATAGTAATTTTTTTTTTTCGTTTTATTGATATTTAGATATAACACTTGGGATTTTTTTATAAAAACCTTAAAACTGCAATATCTCAAAAAATGGGTCACTTTTGTATAAGGTGTTATATGGTTTAATTTGTTGCAAATGAACTGATCTTTAGCCCCTTAAAAGGATTTGCACTACTTACCAGTCAAACTGCATAGTACAATGGCTTCTACATTAATGATTTTTAAAAACGAATTTAGATAATGTTTTTTCTGAATATTTTGTCGCACATGGATTCTTAAAATCTGAGATACATTTCATTTTCGCCGGGCCTGGGTTTTTTTAGCATTGTCTTTTCCTAATGTTCCCACAGACAATAGCAGTCGGGGTGGCGGTCAGTAGAATGTTTAAAAATCGTCACATCGGCCGCGACTGTCTTTAGAAGCCTTAAATATAGCGGTCGGTTCGACAGGTGGCGCTGGACGAGGAAGTGAGCGGCGAGCAGACGGAAACGTTCCGCAAGCAGTTGGCGCGGCTGCGGCATCCTGCACGCGCGCACGCGCATTTCGCGCTCGCGCACCGCCTGCCAGCGCCGCCTCCACCCGCCGCCGAGCACGCGCACACGCTCAGGTAAAGGGGGACAGGACACATTTTAAACGACTGGCCATATCTCTCAAAATATAAATTCGTTGTAACATCGAAGAGAAAAGATCGAGATATCGATCACCAACACGATGAAGTAATCAGATCAAAGAAAGCACCACCTCTAAAGTTGACAATGAACAGAAACTGACGGAGACAATTCAGACGGTTCAAAACATACACAAAGCACGATCCTCAGTAATAAAATTAAAGGACCAACCGCAGAAAGAGAGAGTAGTGGCGCCCGTTAAAAAAACAAACTTTTTTTTAATTCACAATTGGTAAGCCCTTGGCATCATCTCACCTGTGAGGCAGTGAGTCAGTGATGAGCGTAGATATAAATAAATACACCACTATGTAGAGCGGGAACACCCAATAAAAAAATCATCCTTTATAATAATTTGAAGCCGCTCTTAATTATTTTTTTGTGATCAGTTCTAATTTTGGGTCTGAACTAAACTTCATTACTATAGGTCTGTTGGTTTCGATAAATTGACTGTGACATGCGAACAATATGGGTTCTTTTTTCGTAAAAAGAGTAAGGCAAAAAATGAAGCCAAAAATTGCTTCCAAATAGACATAACGCAATGTGTTGGTAATAATGTTGCCTATTAATTGTTTGTTTTCTAAAGAGCAGGCAATGCACAACAACACCTCAACTCCTTATAATATTCACCCACAGAGGCTTCGCCAAGAAGACTCTACTGAAGACGGCACGACGCGCCGGGCTTAAGCCGAAGCCGTCCAAGCGCCAGAAGTACGTGCTGCCGTCAGCTGACGCCAGGTCGCTGACCTCACCGCCGCTCATGTCCTCCTTGTCAGCTGATACGCTATCACGTGAGTACAGAAGTACGTTCTGCCGTCAGCTGACGCCAGGTCGCTGACCTCACCGCCGCTCATGTCCTCCTTGTCAGCTGATACGCTATCACGTGAGTACAGAAGTATGTGATGCCGTCAGCTGAGGCCAGGTCGCTGACCTCGCCGCCGCTCATAGTCATGACTAATGTCTTCCTTGTCAGCTGATACGCTATCACGTGAGTACAGAAGTACGTGCTGCCGTCAGTTGACGCCAGGACGATGACCCAGACGCTTATGACCTTGTCATTTAATTGCTCGTAATCATAAAATGAATACCTACTTAGATGACGCTGAACATCTATGTCGTCACGTCTATATAGGGTGACTTTTAATTAGTTCTTGATAGCAAAGGATATGAATGTACTCTTGATTACAAACAACTTTCCCAAAGAAACTATATGTCAAATCAGAAATAAAATTTTGGTCCTTTATACATTTTTTCCGATTTGATAACTTATTATGTATCGAGGACCAAAAATATGTTTTCTGATTTGACATATAGTTTCTTTGGGAAAGTTGTTTGTAATCACGAGTACATTCATATCCTTTGCTATCAAGAACTAATTTAAAGTCACCCCATATATTTCAAATATTTTTGGAACAAAATATCGATTTTGTCATCCGTAATATGCATAATTTTGTTACAGTTTGAATTTCTCAGCTACGTCTTTGAATCTGTTACTTCACCCCACTTATCCGCTGAGTCGTGAGAAGACATTGCGTCTTTTTTGAGAAAGATATTATAGAAACTCTGTGCAATGAGGCTGTATTTTTTAATTACTTGTGAAAATTTGTCAATGGTTACATTTAATTACAAGTACGTATTCACAACTTGTAAATTTATGTTGTTGGTTTTCCAAAATAAATAAAAAAATCAATTATATAAAATAAAACAACATGTTTAGAAGTTTGAAATGACGCCCAAATCCCTACATCACACTTCTCTCATCGGATCACTCAGGAGTGATTTATAAATTTTATAGTTGGTGTCGGACTGCTAGGAGTGAGAGAGCTGTTTGTTAATAAGGTCCTGCAATCATGAATTTCCATGAATAAAATCACCACCTAAGAGTTTTTGGTTTATTACAAATAAGTTGGTATAATTTAAATAATTTTAATTATTGTTTAATTAAATCGTCATACTTAGCTGTAGGACTTTACAACTCTGTATACTTTTTCCTTGTCTCACAACATAATAATAGGTCTATACTTATGAAATTTCCGATTCAGTTTTTGAAGTTAAATGCCAATTTTTATTGACAATAAAAAAGTTATTGTTTTTTATTATCGACCTTATGGTGACACTACTTACGGTCTTTTATTAGTAACTAGTGGCATGCCTTTCATGTTCCAATCCCCCTGAGCGAGCTATGTACCATTGAATGGAACAAAGGCGTTTTCTTAGTGGTCAGATGGGGAAATTTTTTAGACTAGTTAATTTTCTTGAATTTTCCTGAAAGTGACGAAATCTCATGCGGGGTATTCCCAGTTGTGACACTAGTAACGAAGAAACTGCTGCGATAACTCTAGAGCTATAAATTAAAAATGTGTATTTATAGCCTCACTAAAGGCGAAGGTGAAAAAACCCCGACTTCATGGGGTTAAAGCCACCGTGCCCTCAATATATCTAAACAATAGGCATATGTTTACCACCATTTAATTTCTAATAGTCTAATACTATTTTGAGAATAAATTTTGTTTTAATAAAAAATGTTCTTAATAGTAATTTTCATCTTTAAACTTTTTTATACCATCGGTGATTTTAAAGGTAAACCTAATATTAATTTGTCTTTTGTTTATTATTGATAAATTATCGTTAACAAATTTTTATTTAACAAGTTTTAATGATAACGCATGACTGACTGACACTAATTGAGACAAACCTATTATGATATGCAGCTCAGCTCATATACGTCCCCACCGAGGGGCTCGAGCCTACCCTGAATTAGGGCGATCAGGCCTTAGCCGACCACGCGAGCCCAGTTTGGTCGACTTCACACACAACCTTTGAGTTTCTTCGCAGGCGTGTGCAGGTTTCCTATTATGATATATAAAGGTTTAACAATATCTCATAATGTATTTTTTGTAACGTATACAAAAAAAAGCGTGTGGCACTCGAGGACTGCCGCGGTAAAGCTATTGCATAGCATTTTTTATCAACTTATGCAATTTTTTTTTTTAAATTTTTTTTTTTTTATGCAGTATTTACCAGTACCATATAGTTCTTGGGGCGCGGGATGTTTATGTAATAAATTAACACTAAGAAAGTTAATCACCCTCACCATCCCCTCACCATCCCCCTTACCATCCCCCTCACCATCATCATCATCATCATCATCATCATGATGGATAGATATATGGCACTGTAAGTATTTTAGAACTCAATATATATGTATAATATATATTTGGGGTGCAGGTTTTATTTTCGTTACGAAATTTCTTGATTCGGTCACCTCAAAGCCCGCGATAAAAGCTATACAATAGCTTAAAAAATGTTTTTTACTGTATCTTGACAGTGGAAGAACTAGAACTGGCCAGCAGTGAGCTGACTGAGCCGCCGGCCGCTCGGACACTCGAGCGCGTCAAAGAGCGCCTATACGCGCGCGACTGGGCGCGCCTCGGGCTGGCGACTGCGCCCTTCCGGCTGGCGCACGCTAACGCCGTCTACACGCTGTGCAGGAGGTACAAAGTAATACACATCCAGTTTAGGAATAAGCTATAAATCGGGAAAAACACAATGTTTGTGGAAATTTGCATTTTACGGTTGGTAGTGCGATTGAACGTTATATTATTACTGTGACGAAGTCAACCTTTTTTTAGTTTATTTTCGATCCGTTTTGATATTAACTTTTTAATTTAAATTTGCTTTTATTATTATGTTTTCAAAATTTTGACTTTTCACTTATGTTTTTTGATTTTTTTGATTTGTGCCATTCTGACCGTTCTTTTTTGTTGATTTTGCTCACCATGTTTACCGTTTTTTTGTTATTATATTTTCATAAAAATAGCTGGTGGTATTTGTTAAACTACAAATAACTGACCTACCGTACCCTCCAAGTCTACGTAATTTACTTGCACCAGTAACGTCGTGAGTCGGAGGGCGCGATGGGGCTGCATTATTGTCCTTTTTCCCCTTCAGCTACCCGGCTGTAATCCCAGTACCAGAGAGCATCGGCGACGAGTCGTTGCGGCGCGTGGCGCGCTGCTACCGGCAGGCGCGCGTGCCCGTCGCCACGTGGCGCCACCCGCGCACGCGCGCTATACTTGCCCGGTGAGTATGTAGGATACCCGCCTGTCAAAAATTGAAATTTCATTTAAACATGGTTTGATCCATAATGTTTATGTCCAGTTCTGCGGCGGCACACCACAAGGGCGTGATGGGTATGCTGAAGAGCCACCAGGCGCCCGCGACTGCCCAGGGCGGTGCCGAGACCACCTCCAGCTTGGAACAGGCACGTACATAGCTTTAACAAAAAGCTCGAAAGAAAAAAGAACCATAACTAAAAAAACGGTTCTTGTAGCGACAGTTGCTGTGCCCTTAGCGTCAGTAAAATATCGCTTGCGTCTGCTTCCTTGCACAGATAGATATTTTTAGTATAAATTTAGTTCGGCTTTTTGCCTCTAGACAAAGATGACCTATTAAAGTCACACACAAAGATGATCAAATATTAAATTAGAATGGAGACAAAGATGATTTAGTAATAAGGCATCTTTGACTGGCGGGGCAGCGGGCGGCGCGGCGCGGCGTGTCGTCACACCACTGGGTAACGTTCAGGTTTTGGGACAAATGTGAAATTAATAAATAATAGGACTTCAGTTGAAAACTAAAATTTAGTAGGTTCTCTGTAGTACTTAAATATAAATATTTCTCCATATAAAAATATGTGCAAAGTTAGAAATTTTATTAATAAACAATAGGGGATCGAACTGCATCAAAAATAAATTCTGAAATATGATTTCCTAAATTGCTCTCCTCTTGAAGTTTCAAAAAACCTTACTTGTTTTTTATTCCATCGGGTCTTCAATTTTAAATTGATCAAATTCACAAAATAAGTTCTTCAATGTCGCTAAAAATCTGTGTGACATCACAGTATATTTTTAGAATAAAATTTCGTTTTTGACAGATCATAACAAGTAACTCAAATGACTAGCACAATCCGATCCCTTATTCCTTCTAAACTTTTATTTTAGCCTGTTTTTGAGATTTTTTTATGATCGAGTAAAGTATATTATAACGCGTACAAAATAGCACATTTTTAAGACAATATCCGGTGTACCGTATAATTTTTGTAAGACCGTTATTGAATAGGGAGTATAATTTTTTTCGAGGTCGGTACCAGCACACAGTTACTTACGAATCAAATGTTTTAGATTCGATGGCATTGCTGACACCGACCTCAAAAAAAATGTTAAGGCCCTAATTTAATTCTTACCCACCTTTGATGTCGTTATTGTTGGTTAATGTTGTGTATTTAAGTATAATAATATTATTTCATACCTTTGAGTGAATTTCATTTAGAAGTCGGTTTTTAGTTTTTTTAAACTTTTATTTTCTTTATTTTTTAGTGATAATGCTATCTATCTAACAAAGTTAAACCCAATCACCTACTCACCAATAGGAATTATCAAATCATAATACATGTGTTTCATTAACAGATACAAAGTCCTGTGGCTTCCATCATCATCTCAGCAGATGATGATGGACGATTTAACTCCATAATATGAAAGTTATGGAGTTAATCGTCCATCATACATAAGCTCATCTGAATAACCTGAAAGAATACAACCTATCGGTCTATGAATACCTACGTATATATCTATGTATAATATTGAAAGAATTTTCCTCCCACTCCTAACCGTTAAGGAGTTGTACCTTCCTTCATCGGCTTATCAACATGAGATGATGACTAACAGACGCAATTATTTTAATAGCTTTAGAAAACATATGATTCACGTAATAAGTGCCTACGTAATGAGTAATTTGAGAGTTGCTCTCGATTTCCCTGGAATCCCATCATCAGGTCCTGACTTGGTGACAATGGGACCCCCTCGGGAGTATACTCTTTCGGATGAAAAAGAATTTTGAAAATCGGTCCACAATTGACGGAAAAATCGGTGAACACACATTAAAAAAAATATATACAGTCGAACTTAATACCTCCTCCTTTTTTGAAGTCGGTAAAAAAGTAACTCAAATGACTAGCACAATCCGATCCCTTATTCCTTCTAAACTTTTATTTTAGCCTGTTTTTGGGATTTTTTTATGATCGAGTAAAGTATATTATAACGCGTACAAAATAGCACATTTTTAAGACAATATCCGGTGTACCGTATAATTTTTGTAAGACCGTTATTGAATAGGGAGTACCTAAACCATAGATCTAGTGAAATAGTTTTTCTTCGCGTCTGCTTCGGTGCCTCGCCTTAAACAGACTTGGCGTGTTTTTAAACGTCACCTATCTTGTTACCGAGGTAATGTTAGATTCAATAAATGAATTATTGTAACGATACCAATTACATCCCTACGTTAAAAAAATATGTTAAGGGCCGCTAGGAGGCTCGCGTTTCCATACTAACGTAATTCCGCTTTAATACAAAAAATACATGCCAGATTGAATCCAAACTTTGTAAATATATTGAGGAGACACAGATCGATGTTTGTAATTAGTTTTCGATGTACTAATATACAACGCAAAAAAATTAGAGCAGTTTCGAACTTTCAGTACAAAACTAATTTAAGCCTTCGTTTAGTTACAAACATCGATATGTGTCTACTCAATACATTTACAAAGTTTGGATTCCATCCGGCATGTAGTTTTTGTAATAAAGCTAAACTACGTTTGTATGGAAACTCGAGCCTCCTGGAGACTCTTAATTCTGGCTTGTAAGATATTTAGTGGACGACAGCGTTTGTGATGTTATCTTCATTTCAGCATCCAAATTTACGTCAGAACCTATTTAGTTCAGTTTACTTAGCTCGCGGATTTAAGGGGGTATTCCACTCGTCAAATCCTTGACTTTATTAATATTAGACAAAGACATTGAACGAGTGGAATATGACTCTAACTGTGATACCACAAATGATGTGCCCGGTGGCTGCCTTAATTGACCTTGATCTTTTATGACAGGAACGGTTCTTAGCCACACTTGTGGCCTGCACTCCGGCCTCCAGAGGGGACCTGGACGACTCCAGCCTCAGCTTGGACTCGCTACTATACGAAGAGCCAGCGCACACGCCGCTGCTCACCAAGCCGCAGAGCACGCTCGGGTATGAACCACTGAACCATAAGAATGAGGGTTGTGGCTCGGTTCCTAGCCACTGGTGGCTGTTCAGAGTGGTTCTGCCTGAACCCAGACCCTCTCATATACCAAAGTATATACCTACCTATATTATTAACAACCCATGAACGTCCCCACTGTCGGGGCACGGGTGTCTTCCAAACTGGGGATGTTAGGCCATACTCCACACACGGGGGCCAAGTCCGGGTTGGTGGAGGTTGTAGTGTTAGTGGCGAATCCCATCGTCAGAAGTTTTTCAAGCCGCCTATAAGGCATCTTACACGGCTTAACATGATTTACGAAGCACGGAAACGGTCAAGAAAAATGCCATTCACTGTCAAACCCATCCAGATAATGACTGTGCTTCATGTCAGTTAACCTGCGTGATCAACCCATCCCTAGTACAAATCCCTGCAGCTTTCTAGATTCTAACCTCACCCCATCCCCTAGCTAGATTGATACTAGTTTGATATTAGAACTAGAATGATTTCGCCGTGATTTTGTTCCGTCATTTTTTTTAGAAATGTCATTTCTCACGAGTGTCCGGGGTGTGCATATATTAGAGTCGTAGTAAGTAGTTAGAAAGAGGTTATTAACACCTTGAGACTAAGAAATACGACGAATCAGCGAACACGCCGCTATTCACCAAAGTGCAGCCGCGCTCAGGTATGGACCACTGAACCTCTTGTTCCCAGCCGTTCCAGCTGAACGTTTTTTGGGTTCGACCGTTGTATGCAGTGGCCGGGGTTTGGTTTAGGAGTATTAGCGAACCAACTTAAGATGTGCAGTTGGATTTGTAAAATGTTCATAGATTTTCCATACAAAATTTTCTATACCCACTGCAAAAATAACTTTGTGTTTTTAAAATACACTAAAAATATATATACTGGCCACTTTTTTAATGCAAATCTACACCTTTATCTAATTCTACATCATTAATTAAGGGTGATAATTTTCTGCTAGTCAGTCAGTCGAATACTGAGTACAGTGGATGTCTGTGTTCAGCAAAGGACGTTATGCGGGTGAGATGACTAGTCAGCCAATCATAGACATGGGTAACTCAGCAAACTTGAGCTGAAAATCAGCTCACAGCTCAAATACCTGAACCGGAGCTGCGAAGTTTGAATCACGGGGCGCTTCGCGATACAATGACTCGCGTGAGCTATGACTGACTACCTAACAGTTCCGCCCAAACGAACGAGTCACTCACTGTGCGCCTACTACTATCTCTCTCCGCGATGTATAAGCCAGTCTTTTCCGCAATATTATTTCTCTTTCGTTCTGCTGGGCGTGAGGCGCCTTATGAGATGAGATAGAGTAATTTCCTTCCTTAGCTATATACATATAGGTGAGAGGCTGAATTCAGAATGAACTGTATGGAGTGTGTGACTCATTCTCAATCATCACTTCACATTAACTTAGTCAAACTCATAGCTGTGAGCTGTTGATTTTGCGTTTGAGTTGCAGCTCAGTAACTCAGTGGGTTCAATCTACATATTTGAACTATTTTGAACCGGTTCAAACCTGAGTAACACACCTCTAGCCAATCACAGGCAGTGATTTATTTTAATGAGTAGCAATGTAAAAAAAACTACGCTGTTTTTTTTTAATTTAGCAGCAAACAGGATGTAAGGGACAGGGTTCCGAAAACTGACAGGGTTCAATCAGTTCACCATTCTGAGTCTTATTTCACAGGAATTACTTTCAGTTTTTTTTTATAAAAACAGCAATTGACGCTAAACTCGGCGGGCCAGCGATCACGTACTCATTGAGCGTGTGCGTCACGTTGGCTCGACTTTCTGTTGCGTAGGAGAAAAATAAAGAAACACGGTTTCTTGGTTTATATAACATTCCTGAACTTTTTGTTTATACCGATTATCTTAGTATGGTGAACTGACTCCACTCCAACTCCAACTCGGTGGATCGATGACCTGGTGAAGGTCGCGGGAAGCCGCTGGATGCGGGCAGCGCAGAACCGGTCGTCGTGAAAATTATGCCTATGTCCAGCAGTGGACGTCCTTCGGCTGATATGATGATGATGATGTGAATGCACCCTATCAGTTTTTGGAATCCTGTCCCTTGCACCACGGCCAGGTATTTCATTTACATTCCTATTATATTCGTTGGTAGATATACCTAGGTAGTCTATTGCTTTCACTATCTATTTATTAATAATGAAATAATTGACGTGTGCAGTGTGTTGGGTCGAAATAGCGGCGGCAAAGGCGGCGGCAAGTCGTTTGCGCGCTGGGGCTCGCTCAAAGGGCGGCAGCCGAGTCACTTGGAGCTGTACACTGGCCGCCAGCGACTTTCCACGGCTGACGTCGACTCAGGTACGTCCGCAAAGGAACCACAAAATACTAAAGTGTGTGTGGGTCCCTACAACGTGACTCGCTGCAGAGGCAGTAGGTGAGTCACTGAAGTGTACATTGGCCGCCAGCGCTTGTCCACGACAGACACCAGGGTATTTTAACTTAGAACTATGTAACTTATTTGGGGATATTCAAGGCAAGAGTGAATAGGCATTATTTGAGTTTGCGTGTACCATCCGCGACTGCATCATCACTTACCATCAGGTGAGTTGCAGTCAAACGCACTCGAATTTTTAATAAAAATAAAGAACAGTTAACTTTTGTTTGAGCAAATGTCGAGGTCTTTAGCTTTGTCATTCCTCGATAGATGGCGCCACAAGACATTGAGAATTTTATTATTTCATAAATATAAAAATAAGTCTTATTTTTTCATACAATTTTTAACTTAGGATTTCAAATTTTTTTATATAAATTTATTCCACGCAACTGGACTTACCCGCGCAAATTTTTAAATTAGTTTTTTACTTTTTCTCTATGGTTCGGTTCGACGAGATGTCGCTTACAATTCAATCTCACTGACAACTCTATACTATATAGTATGTTTAAGTCACTTTATGACAGACACCGTACACTTGTTTGAAATTGTCTTATTGGAATCGGTTAAATTAATGTGTTAGAGTTTTCAAACAAATATATGAAGAGGAGGCCTTAAGATAGTTGAATCTGACTATCGGAGACAATTCATCATATCAGCTCATATACGTCCCCACTGAGGGGCTCGAGTCTACCACGATCGGGCCTTAGTCGACCACGCGGGCCCGGTGCAGGTTGGTCGACTTCACACACAACCTTAGAGTTTATTCGCAGGCGTGTGCAGGTTTCCTATCGATGTTTTCCTTCACCGTAAGAGCGTCGGATAAACCTACATATGAAATCGAAATAAAACACATTGGTACATGGCAGGATTTGAACCACAACCTTCGGATAGGAGGTATAGGCCCTAACCGTTGCGCCACCGACGTTCACACAACAATCTAAGCTCGGAGAAAATTATGTAATAATATTGCTATTGGTATATGATAGTGCTCACAGCCTTGTAATTTGTTTGTCAGTGTCGGGCGACGGCACGTGCGGGTCGCGGCGCGCGTCTCTGTACGTGCTGACGGACAAGGGCGCGGCGGGCGGCGGCGCCGGCGTGGCCGGCTGCGAGCTCGTGCCCGTCGAGTACCCGGACGCCAGGGCCACCAAACACGCTTTCAAGAAGCTCATGCGTGCCGCCGTGCCCTCCGCGCCCCAAGCACCGGATGAGCCAGGGTTTTTAAAGTTAGTGTGTTATAGCGTATTTTTTTACGTTCCCATGTTAGTGAAGACCAAAGAGAAGTAAGAAAAATGTATACTGCGGTGTTCCAAGATGCTTGGTATTCAGCCCGTTCTGCCCTGGATATGAAATGAAGATGTAGTTTGGTCAAGTACGGTCAAGTAGTACTAGATGTGCTAAATTTTTGGGGTTAATGATATTTTTGAATATTAAATAATTTCTCAAATAGTTAGGAACATAAGTGAAACATGATAAAAAGAACTTGAGCGACTCTAAAAATAAAAATAAAGGTACTAGTATTACTATCGCAACTCGGTCCGGGCAATAGCAGAATAACAGCGTTTTGCCTTAGGGTAAAAATTACGCTGAGCTTTATTGCCTTTTGTATTGCTTTTGTGTTTCCTTTTTTTAAACAATAAATAAATATTCCTTTGATGTTAGTATTAGGTATTTTTTTTATTATTATTATATCAGCTCATATACGTCCCCACCGAGGGGCTCTAGCCTACCCTGAATCAGGGTGATTAGGCCTTAGTCGACCACGCAGGCCCAGTGCGGGTTGGTCGACTTCACACACAACCTTCGAGTTTCTTCGCAGGCGTGTGCAGGTTTCCTCACGATGTTTTCCTTCACCGTTAAAGCAATCGGTAAGTATATGTACGTAAGTTTTTGAAAAACTCATTGGTACATTGGCCGTCCAGATTTGAACCCGGTACCTCTGGTTAGATGGACCGAGTCGTTACCGGTTGAGCCACCGACGCTTTTTATTTATTAGGTATTTATAGGTAAAAAAAATATATATTTTTTTTGTTTATTTACTCTTCTCTTTTTTATTTTTGTTTGTGTACTTAAGCAATACAATAAATAAATCATTCATTCATTCATACTCCACCGAGACAATAAGATATTAAGACGGCTATCGAACACACTTTTCCGACACTCTTTCTCTTTCTGAAAGACCGATCTCACGCCTTTGGGTCTTGAGTCCTTTAGTCTTGACTAGTACGCTAAAAAATTATCTTGCTGGAGTAGTAATAATCCCCTTTGCTTGACAGACTAATAGAAGATTCGGGATGGCTGTGGCAACTACGGCAGCTGTTTCAGTTGTCGGGTGCTGTAGTGGACCTGCTGGACATGCAGGGTTCGTCCGTGCTGCTGTCCCTTGAGGACGGCTGGGACGTCACTGCGCAAGTGAGTCACTGTTCCAGCTGTATGTCGGGCGCTGTAGGGTACCTGCTGGAAATGCAGAATTTGTCCGTGGAGGACAGCTGAGACGTCACTGCGAAAGTGAGTTACTGTTCCAGTTGTCGCGCGTTGAAGTGGATCTGCTGGACATGCAGAATTTGTCCGTGCTGCTGTCCTTGGAGGTCGGCTGAGACGTCACTGCGAAAGTAAGTCACTGTTCCAGTTGTCGCGCGTTGAAGTGGATCTGCTGTACATGTAGGGCTCGTCCGTGCTTCTGTCCCTAGAGGCAGCTGGGAGATCACTGTGCAAAGTAGTCACTGTTCCAGCTGTAGGCGGCTATATTATGCCATCAATGGTATATCTAGAAAAACCTTATAAAACGTACCTCCCATACAAATTGAATAATGCGAGGAGGTATGTTCTACTTGGGGAGTACACTTTAATTGTATTTCAAAAGTGTAGATACATCTACACTTCAGCGTTCTTCACTACAGCGTTATTTCTTTCTTTCTTATCGTGTGGCATAATTAACCGTATGTAGCGTTAAAGAAGAGGGTATTACATTCGACCAAACATAATGAAATGGCCATATCCATTCATTAATCTCATAAAAAAAATGAGCCAGATACAACAATACACACTCACAACACTACAGTTTACCGAGTCTGGTTCAAATAAAAACAGTGATAGAGATAGAGAGACGTACTCGGAATTTAGCACAAATGAGATAGCAAAGGACAATAATAATATTGGCACTAAAATCAAATTAAATTGAACCACTGTATTGACCCATACCAAAGAGTTATAGAACCTATACGTAATTCTGGTGCAGTATTAGCGAAGTAACTATTTAGTAATCTGTGGTATTAGTTTATTTTTAAGCCCTCTGTTTTAAAAAGAAAATATTTCAAGAAAATCACTACAAAACGAACATACCCTAATAAAACGAACGTACCCCTAATCCAGAAGACTTTAGCTTCAAATATTTTTGTAGTCATCTTTGACTATGGCTTCTTGTGTATCATTTTTAACATACATAATTAACATCTTTTGTCTATTTTAGCATAACTTGATGGTCGACAGATTGTGTCAGCGACAGTAAACGTAGTGATTAAATGCTCTTTGGCTGTGACAGCCAACTGGCAGTCGATCGCTTCAACAGTAGTACGTTTTTTTAAATCATTCAAAAATCTTTCTAAGTTTTACGACAGAGAAAACGTAATGAAATTGCTAAGGTGTTATCATTTATATGGTTAACAGTGATACCAGTAATTATTAATATTTTGCGCTACGCATATTAAATATATACATACAGGGTGATTGGAAACTGGTGGCGGAAACGAAAACGGGGTATAGAAGAGGTCAGTTCCAGTCGATTTGACCCTACAATGTCCTATCCAAAAGTGAACCGTTTCCAACATATTTCAAATTTTATGATTTTTTAAGAAATTCGTGTCATATTAAAAAAAATATTTTTTAAAAGTATGTCTTTTTCGAACAAGTTTTTTTGTTTTGCTTTAAAAACATTCTTTTCAATACATTTTATCATTTTTTTAAATTTTAGTTTTTGAACAATTAAAATATTGTTCTCTTTCACCTCATGTATGGTTTTATAGTGGTTCAATTTAATTTGATTTTTGTACCACCCTCCATATAAAATCAATGTTGTCTTTTCACTCACTTCAACCTAATCAATGGATGGAATCAAAACAAATGTTCGCGTAGGCCAGTCCATGGCTGTTATATTGGTCGAAACTTTCGCCAGGCTCTCAAGAACCGTCCAGTCGACAACAATATTGATATATAAAAATATACGGTTTTCCAGATTTCATCATTAGCACAAATCTGCCTGGAGCCATACTACCGGACGCTGGAAGGCTTTCGAATAGTAGTGGAGAAGGAATGGCTGGCCTTCGGACACAAGTTCCAGCAGAGATGCAACATAGCCGCCACCCCGCAGCAGGGGTTCACACCAACATTCCTCATGTTCTTAGACGCAGTTCATCAGGTTTGTTTTCTGAGTCATTTCAGTGCTTTGTACTTTATGATAAGGCAGAAAATGGTAGGGAAAAACTAGAGTCAACCATACTTCTTATTTATTTCACATACACTACAATGCTATATTAAAAAAGTTACAAGAAACCGGCTAAGTGCGAGACGGACTCGCGCAAAGTAGGGTTCCTTAGTCTTTTCAAAAAATTAATATATATTCAAAAAAAATATATATTTGCAGTTGGTAATAGAACAGAACATTTTGTATGGAAAATCTATGAACTTTTGAAAAATCCAACTGCACATCTTAAGTTGGTCGACTATTACTCCTAGAGTAAGAAAGCCTACTTAGCGGTGATAGTTTTTATTTAAATTTGATTATTTATTAAAAAAATATGATGTCCTGAAATAGCGGTTTAGGGGGACACACTTGACTCTGCAGAGCCTAGCCAAGCTTTGTCTGCATTTTCCCGCTTACCGCATACCTTCGTCAAAACACCAACCCAGACAGAATTAACACTATAAAGCTTAATATATCGCGAAACAATCCCTGAACCGAAACATGGTTTTGGCAGTCCCCTCAGTAGTTTTAAAAGACCTATTCAACGCTACCCCACATGATAAAGTACGTTAACGAAAAAAAAACTCACTTCCTCTTCACAAGTAGGGAAGGTACCGTAAACACATTTTTTTTCAAGATTTCATTATACCACTTTGTCGGCGTGACTAATATGTATCCAGCTTTCTAGTACAAATGGTCTCTGAGCTAAGCCACGGACAGACAGACATGGCGAAACTATAAGTTCAGATAGAATGCTGCGAGCTGTCAAGTTGAAATCACTTTTTGAAACGTGTGTTCGGTATCGGTGTGATGTGTGTGTCTTCGACGACATCTAGCACATACTATCGTGTATTTTGGAGTGGTTTAACTCTTTTATGTGTGCGTGTACAGGTTTATAGTGATTTTGATTAACTTCACATTGAATTTACGTGAGCTTCTATCTGAACTTTTTTTTGATCTATCCTACACGATCGATCCTATACGTTATTGTTACACAATTGGTGTACGACCCGTTCACTGGAGCTTTTACTTATCTTACTGAACAACTTTCTTCAAGGAATGTAAAACTTATGAAACCTCTAACAAATTTTTCAATCATAAAATTGATCAGCTACTATTGACCACTATTTTTATGGACTCTAATTTTCTTAAATTAATAATTTGAGTGCGTTTGAGTGCAACTCACCTGATGGGAAGTGATGATGCATTTCAGGATGGTACACGCAAACTCAAATAATGCCTTAATTTAGAGCATTCGCTGAGCTCAGTGGCACCATGGTCAGAATGTTCTGTTGATGGTACCATGATCAATAATATAAGTTACGCAGACGACATGGTGTTGCTGAGCCTATCGGTCAGTGCACTTAGAAAACTTTTGAATGTCTGTGAAGCATACGCACAGTCCCATGCACTTAATGCAATGTTAAAAAGAGCGAGCTGCTGATGTTTCAGGCGTGACTTAGGAGTCCTTCCTGTGTTCCGCAAGTGACACTAAGTGGGCTCGCTTTGTATTCAAAGCGAGCCCACTTAGTGTCACTGGCGGAACACAGGACCTATTTACAAATAGGAATATTTTGTGTTGCAAATGAAACAACTAATCAATCACCTATCAATTTATTTTTCATCATTTATTTATGACAATCATATCAAAAAAAGTGCAAGTCAGAACAACGCACAAAGGGTTCCGTACCATCATACTAGATGGCGCTAGTTTCTTCACGTTTAAAAAAAACACGTTTTTTGTGTGGAGACTTTCACTTTTTCTAATTTTTAGTATTGTTATAGCGGCAACAGAAATACATCATCTGTGAAAGTTTCAACTGTCTAGCTATCACGTTTCATGAAATACAGCCTACGGACAGACAGACAGACAGACGGACGGACAGCGGAGTCTTAGTAATATGGTCCCGTTTTTACCCTTTGGGTACGGAACCCTAAAAACTGATTGCACATCAAATTATCTATTCTTCTCAACTGGACTAGAGTTGAGCGAGCGATAATAGGTTCGGTTTGGTTTGATTGTATACACTGTCGAGGAGCCTGCTGACCCTGGGTTGCGCATCTGACTTATGAAAAAATAAAACAGTTTTGCTTAAACTAGAAAAACGCTATACTTTTAGGTAAATAGCGGTACGCCATGATCTTAAGTTGTTGCTTAATTAATTATTGTTAGAGGTAAGTATTTTGCTGTTATTTTTGATTATTTTATCTTACAAAAAGCATTTTTTTTTATTAAAGATTAAATACTATCCTTTTAAATACTTGGGCCACTACATTACCGAGGACCTGTGCGATAATATGGATGTGGAAAGGGAAAGCAGAGCGTTGGCACTTACGTGTGATATGCTTGCCCGCAGGTTTTCTCTCTGCTCTAAGGAAGTCAATATAACATTATTTAAGGCTTTCTGTCAGTCATTTTACACCTGTAACCTGTGGGTAAGCTATACACAAAAGGTTTAGAACGCCTCGCGGGTCCAATATAATAATGGACTTAGGATGCTGTTGGGGCTGCCGCGATTCTGCAGTGCATCGTCAATGTTTGCCGAGGCACATGTTTATGACTTTTTTTGCAAATGTTCGGAAAAGGGTCACTTCCTTGATGCACCGTGTTCGCAGCAGCGCCAACAGTCTCTTATCTATTGTTGGGGACTGGATCGATAGCCCTATGGTTAGGCACGGGGTAACTGTCCAAAACATAAGCCTTGAAAACTTACTTGCTTCAGTGTTTAATTTGTGTGTTTTATTAACCCATGTAACTATGAATTTCTTATGATTTGTAATCAATATTATTCTATTCTATATGAGCATTAAATGCATGATATGTAGAACTTACTTAACCCATTTATAGACTCATACTTTGCTTAAAAAAAAGCTACTGAAAATTTAAAAAAAAAGAAAATCACTTGCTTTTCTCTTTCTTAAATGTAGAAGACCGTTTTTGACTGTGCAAGAATTTCGAAATATTTTGTTGTTATTTTTAGGTAAGCATTTAGATAAATTTTAGGAAAGAATCCCAGGAAAGGCTTGACATATGTTACTAAAGATCATTGCTTTACCTTACGTTCTCAAAAATGCCCTATCTTAGTCTTCACAGCTAATTACTTAGAAAAAGGTTTCTGAATTTTAAACAAATTCGATATCATTCTACAGTTTTATTCATCATTGACATAATAAATATTACTTCAAAAACATATACTAAGAAAACAATTAAAAATAACGTTTTTTTGGGGACCCCACCTTTTCTATGATAAAATACAGGGCCAATTTACGGAGTTTTTTCAGTTTGACCCTGGCCACGTAACCAGCTATATTAAGTCACCTATTCAAATCATGTCAACTAAAGCTTTCTCTTTCCCTCCGCAGCTTCAAAAGCAGTTTCCTCTCGCGTTTGAGTTTAATGACTTCTACCTCCGCTTCATCGCGTACCACAGCGTGTCGTGTCGGTTTAGAACATTCCTGTTAGACAGCGAGGCGCAACGGCAGGAGCTTGGCATCGCTGATGACAAGCGGCCAGATACGGCCAGGATGGTAAGTGTTGTAGACAAGTCTTTATTTTTTTTTAAATAAGTTAAAGAAAAATCTAAAATCTTTTAGGTACAAGCTTTTATTTGAAAAGAGTTTTTATGCTCAAAAGCCAAATGCTCACGGCACGTTTCCAAATTTTTAAAAACGGCGTGCACAGTATTTTCTACGATTCTGTTGAAAATAAAAGACGATCCTTGGTCCTTGATTCCACCTCCAAAGTTCATTATCAGATCAACTTCAAAATTCCAAAAGGTTCTATTGTCTTCGGGAATATGGCTTCTAAATACATATTACATACCAAATTTCAGCTCAATTAGATCCCTAGAAGCCGCTCTAAAATCGATTGCAAAAGTTGACCTAACCAAACATACATACATATTACATACATACAAACATTGCAAGTTAAATAAAAGCTTTTAAAAATTGAATGCGTTTGACTGCATCTCACCTAATGAAAAGTGATGATGCAGTCAAGGATGGTAATTACTAATTCGCAATTCCTATTCACTCTCGCCTTAAAGGTCCCCAAATTGTAAAAACCGGGAAACACTGAGAGCTTAGGAGTTTAACTGTCCGCATAATAAATGAGGAAGCGCAACGCTTCATGCGAATAGGTGGAATATCAACAACAAAAGTGTGGCAACCCTCCCTGCTTCTTGTCGACTGAAAGTGGAATGGAATGAGTTCGTGCAGTTCTTGCACTTTTTCTCCGCAATGAATTCGATAGAAAACTAATTGACAGGCGAGCAGCGATGTTCAAGGCTTTGGAGCATTGATACCTGTTTCAGGGAGGTTAAGCCATACTCGACACACGGGCGCTAAGTCCGGAGTGCTAGAGGTGGTACTCACTGTCATAAGTTTTTTAAGCCGTCTTCAAACTGCGACACGGCTTAAAGACAGCCACTCTTTTATATACTTATGTTATTAAAGCTGAATGTTTTCCGAGTTGAATCATCATATCAGCCTAAGGACGTTCACTGCTGGACATAGGCCTCCCCCAAGGATTTCCGCGACGACCGGTTCTGCGCTGCCCGCATCCAGCAGCTTCCCGCGACCTTCACCAGGTCATCGTTTCACCGACTGGGAGGCCTGCCTACGCTACGTTTCCAGGTGCTCGGTCGCCACTTGAGAATTTTACTGCCCCACGGCCATCTTTTTTACGAGCTATGTGCCCAGCCCACTGCCACTTAAGTTTAGCAATTCTGAGAGCTATGTCGGTTACTTTGTTTCTCCAACGGATCTCCTCGTTTCGGATTCGATCACGCAGAGAAACTCCGAGCATAGCACGCTCCATTGCCCTTTGGGTGACCTTGAGACCTTAATAGTTAATAAATAAATTAAGATAAATAAAATAGCGACCAACACCTCTGGCTCAAAGCTCGCGTGAGTCACAGAAATTGTTGAGATAAATGCTACTTACAGTATTTGTCACCTGATTTAACCTTTTGACAGCCACGACTCAGAGAACGCGCCGTCTGTCTGTTCCACGCCACCATACATCTATTATATTGCAACCCAAAGCATTTCATCTTCATTTATCACACATATTATTAAATATCTACACTAATTCCACATAAAGGAAATAAACTGCGTTTATAATTTGTCAGCGACCGGTTCCGAACACCATCTTCGGGCACCATCATCAGGCAGAGCTGTCCGAAACAGCCGGTTTCGAACACCATCTTCAGGCAGAGCTGTCCGAAACAGCCGGTTTCGAACACCATCTTCAGACAGAGCTGTCCGAAACAGCCGGTTTCGAACACCATCTTCAGGCAGAGCTGTCCGAAACAGCCGGTTTCGAACACCATCTTCAGGCAGAGCTGTCCGAAACAGCCGGTTTCGAACACCATCTTCAGGCAGAGCTATCCGAAACAGCCGGTTTCGAACACCATCTTCAGGCAGAGCTGTCCGAAACAGCCGGTTTCGAACACCATCTTCAGGCAGAGCTGTCCGAAACAGCCGGTTTCGAACACCATCTTCAGGCAGAGGTGTCCGAAACCGATCGCTGACAAATAATTAGTTTTATTTCCTTTATGTGGAATTAGTGTAGATATTTATCAATATGTGTGATATAATGTTCCACCAAGAACCTACAATCAAAAGTATCAACTATCTTCATTTATCACTTTTTTCATTTTTGATGCCTTTGTGGCAGTGGGCAGGGCACATAGCTCGTAGAACAGATGGCCGTTAGGGCAGTAAAGTTCTTAAATGGCGACCGCGCACCGGAAAACGTAGCGTAGGCAGGCCTCCCACGTAATGGACCGACGACCTGGTGAAGATCGCGGGAAGCCGATGGATGCGGGCAGCGCAGGACTGGTCGTCGTGGAAATCCTTGGGGGAGGCCTTTGTCCAGCATTGGACGTTTTTCGGCTGATATGATGATGATGCCGTTAAATGCTTATTTGTACAAATCAAGACACCTCTATCTTATCAGCTCATATACGTCCCCACTGAGGGGCTCGAGCCCACCCTGAATTAGGGCGATCGGGCCCAGTGCGGGTTGGTCGACTTCACACACAACCTTCGAGTTTTCCTTCACCGTAAGAGCGTCGGATAAACGTACATATGAAATCGAAATACGAAAACACATTGGTACGTGGCAGGATTCGAACCACGGCCTCCCGGACAGGAGGTAGCGGCTGTAGCCGTTACGCCACCTAAAGTGTAAACAATGCGGAAGTTTATTTATGATGCTGTACAAACGTGTTATCGCGTTATTGGAATACATATTGCAACTTTTGGCTGAACTTTGGCGCTGAAACGGTTAGATAAATTTCGTTGCATCTTACAGGGAGCTTACAGAAAGTGTTACCCTACTAAATTGTTGACTCCCTCAGGGCGTGGAAACGGGTTCCGAAGAGGAGCTGTCGCGAGGCTCGCAAGGGCTCTCTGTGTTTGAGTACATCGATAAGCATCATCAGCGCGCGCCGCTTTTCTACAACTTCCTCTACACACCGGACTTCGACAACCCGGTGAGTCATTAACACATACCCTGCCACGATGATGATGACAATGATTATCACAACTATAGTGGACATTCCCTCTACCAGATACGCTAAACTACCATGTTCATGATATAGCGTCCCCACCTACCGAACCTAGGGCATAACAGTGAGGGCCGCTATTCCTGCCAACACCATAAGGCACGGCAAGGACCAGTTGCGGTTGGTCTTGCCGCGTGTAACTATAGTGGACAGTGGCACCGAAAGTGTTAACAACAACAGCCCACTGATGTGCAGAGAGCTCGCAAATGCAGAGAGTTGTCTCCTCAGGGCGTGCTGCCAGCTCGCAGGAGGGGTGTGTCATCCCCTCAAGTGTGCAAACAACTCGTAGAAAGAGTGTTTTAGCTTCTCAAGTGGGCAAAAGCTCTCAGGGTATGTTTCTCTTTAGGTAAGCAACGGCTTCGAGTGTGTTAACAAATGGCGAAATAAGTGTGTTATCCCCTCAGGTGTATAACGGCTCGCAGGATAAAATGTGTGTGGGCAACAGATCGGCGAAAATGAATATAAAAACCGCGCTATGTGAAAATTGTGGGCATGCGGCAAACTCTGTCTTTTTATGTAATTTTTTTATACAGTTTTTTTATTAGTTGTAGGTCTTCCAATCATAATGAAATAAAAATCAATGTTTGTTCGTATTTTATGAGCTGCTGGTATCCGTTTGCGGTGAAACTTCGAACAGTTGTTGCGCGCACGCCAAAGAAGGTTTTAATAAAAAACGGCAAACCGTTTGCGAGATCCATGCGGGCGTAGCTGCAGACAAATTATTATTATTGCTAGCCTACACTGCCCTACTGCTGAGCAAAGGCCTGCCCTCAGACACGCCATACATACCTCTCCCGATTCACCTCTTTTTTTTTAAAGTCAATCACGAAATAATTGGACTCCTTACTGGATTATGTAGCGACATAGTTGGAGAAGATTGCGTGACCATAAAAAGCAAGTCTAAAGCAAGGAAAAGAAACGTCCTTCATATTGTCTGCTCCTTCCGCGCAGGTCCTGCGTCCAGTGTGCTCCGTGTGCAGCCTGGAGGTGTGGGAGTACTATGTCAGCGAGGAGCTGTCGCACGGCACGCCGTACGACCTGGAGCTGCTGCCACAGACCGACTTGCCGCAGAGAAGACTTGTCACTGCCGGGTGAGTGTAGATATACTTAAAACTGCCTAGCGGCCTAATAAAAGGCGACCAGCATGCTCCGTGTTGCCTGGAGTTACAGCCGCAGCGGAAGCAGGCACATGGCTAAAGGTCTAGGTGGAATCATCATGCCGTGCCGCTAACAATTCCGTTGCGACCTCACGCGCCGCTGGTGTAATAGACGTTTCTGTTAACGAGTTGATGTTGCTTTCTGTTATTGTACCATATTATTTCACTGTTCTGACGAAAAGATTTTGTTTGTTATAAATTAATGGACCTGTAGGTCTTTTTGTGTTATGTTTTTGTAAAATGTATTTGTTTAAGACTGTGTGTGTCCTAAATAAATAAAAAAATAAAATAAATAAATGAAAGATACCTCCATATCCGCCTGTACGGCGTCACGCTGCGCCGTCATACGAGCTACTACACGTCCTGGACCAAATTTTTCATGGCTTGCCTCGGGCCATGATTGGCGCCGCAGACTTTACCTGTTAGTTCATCATCATCAACATATCAGCTCATATACGTCCCCACCGAGAGGCCTACCCTAAATTTGGGCGATCGGGCCTTAGTCGACCACGCGGACCCAATACGGGTTGGTCGACTTCACACACAACCTGCGAGTTTCTCCGCAGGTGTGTGCACGATTCCTCACGATGTTTTCCTTCACCGTAAGAGCGTCGGATAAACGTACATATGATATCACATTGGTACGTGGCAGGATTCGAACCGCGACCTCCCGGATAGGAGGCGGCGGCCCTAGCCGTTACGCCACCGACGCTCAATACCTGATACTTAACCATCATCAATTATTTTAACTTTCAGGTACGATAGCATCCCGCGCTGCATGCCAGATGCCTTCAGCGGGCTGCTGGAGCGGCTGCGGACCCTGGAGCTTGAGCTGGGCCACCTGCCACAGAAGTGGCGCGTACGCTGGGAGCAGCTGGAGCTGCCTAACACCCTGGAGTTGCAGGTGAGGATGCTCATCGGCAGCACACTGCAGCTGCAGCTGGGCCACCTGCCGCAAAAGTGGCACGTGTGGGCTAGTGCTAGAATTCAGGCAAAAGTTGCATTTATATACCTAGAATCAAACTGAAAAGAATCCGTGAAAAGATCCGTGGTGGTGTAATCTCAACGTAGCTTTGTTATTTATGATATTTTTTTTTACTTATTCTGTTTGTCTTGTTTGCAGCGCGCAAGCAGCGTGCCGGCGGCGCTGGTGCGACGCGCGGCGCGGCTGGCGCACCGGCGCGGCACGCGCGAGGTGCTGGCGCGCGGACGCGCGGCTGCTGCTGCGGGCGCACCGCCCCTGCACGCGCACCGCTGGCAGGCCGCCGCGCATGCCGCGCCCGCACCCTGCGACCACTGCCAAGTCCTGCTGTGGGGGCCGCTCAAGGTGCGTGCACGGATAGTCTGCTGACGCGCAGCGGCGATGCGAAGAGGAATATGACGCAAAGTAGCTCAGCGTCGTCCATCTCCATATACGCCACGTGTAGAGTCCATACACTTTACTACTTAGCTTTTGGTTACCATACCAAATCTACCTAGGTTCCATGGCGTAATGGTTAAGTTCATTAGCTTCACATCAGGAGGTCGCGGATTCAACTCCCAGCGGAGTCTAGCTTTGTATGACTCGGTTTGGTCGATAGAAGATCATTTTCCAAGTCCGCCTGGCTAGCTACCACCATTTTATCTAAGTCTTGCCGCCAAGCATCCATGTTAACAGTATAAATGTGTTCCGGATTGAAGATAAGATAACCAGTTCCCTATTGCGTTGGGGAATATTGGTAAGCCTGGTTCCATCATCGTCACTTACCATCAGGTGAGATGACGATAAGGGCTTACCAAGTGTGAATAAAAAAACCTTACCACCATATTTTAATTTACATTTAATATTCTTGATTCTGAACAACTAGGGAGTTTCCACCATTATGAACAATTTGGAAAAAAAAATTTTTGTTTCGTTTTTATTTTCAGTCATTTTGAATTTATGTTAAGAATACATTTAAAGATTAAAGTTACAATTAAGACCTATAGTTTCCTAATTTTACACAAAATACGAAAAAGTAGTATTTCCTGAGTGCTCACACTAGCAAAACAATGCACCGCGAGAAATATGTAATGCTATCGAGGCAAAACTTAACGTCAGGTAAGGAGCAGCCACACGCACTCCAATTTTAATTAAATAAACTGTACGGCATAACCTTTCTCGTAACAATTTTTTTATTAGTTTTTTCATACAAAATTAAATTATTATTTTTTTATACTTTTTTTGATACAAAATTAAAAAATTGAATTAAAATCAATTGTTATAATTTTGATGAATAAATGGTGCATGACCAAATATATATATAGTTATTCGTAATACGAGTACGAGTACCTACATGACAATTCAATAGCTCCAACCATTTGTGAGTAAATAGCAACTTTCAATTTCATTTGTAGGAATTTCATTGTTTCATACAAACACGATTTTTCCCAAACCAATGGGTAAAAGACAAACATAAGCAACTCCGACGCGCAAAGTTTCATCAAAATCGTTAGAGCCGTTTATGAGAAGAAAAAAACATTTTCAGTTTTGGTTGTATGACAGCTACTCTCCGGTTTGACGGTACGAAGAAACTTTTGATAATCCCTCTGTGAAATAATTTTAAACTTGAAGTTCCAAATTTGGTCTCAATCGGACTAAGGATAGCAGAGCCAAGCGTGACGGACGGACGCACGGACACAATTTCATAAAAATTTAAAAATCATTTTTTCGCGATAACAATACTTACTCTACCCTACGTACGTACGTACTGTACTACGGGGTCGAGAAAGTACAAAACAATAGTAGATAGAAAAAGATTGTCCTTATTTGATGTTTTGACCTTATTTAATCAATAATGAAGTTTCGACCTCTCTTGAAGCTAATCAGCTGATAAGCGTCTATCCGGGAAGTCCAAATTATTTTTTTGCGTTTTCACCATGTTTCTGGGAAAATTATCGAGTGTTATAAAAAAATGAGCCGTTACAGGCCGCCTGGCAGTTGTGAAACACATACTATTACATATAGACTGTATATACTCGTATATACCATCATATAGCGTGGCGACGCGTCGCCACGCCAGAAATCGGTTTTACGTGCGGCTATAGATGTTTCATATCCAAAAATAAAGGAACGGCTTCTACAGGATGTAAAAAACACTATAGGACATGTTAACTGGGGGCTTCTTTTAATACTGAACAAATTTTCCACAGAGACCAAAAAAGGTTTAAGTTGTAACGAAGTAATTTTTTTTGTTTTTTTTCTGCTCAACCTGTTTTTATATCATCTATTTGTCTATTTTAACTTTTTGTTTTGTTTTTTTTTTGTTTGTTTAAATTGTCAATATTCTATACTGCCATTACATTCCCATTTTATAAATACGATTCTGTCTATTTTTCTATATTTTCTAATATATATACATACGGTTCTGGTGGTTTTATTATTTTTTTTAAAAAGAACCCTGCCCTCCCTCTATTATCCTTTTTACTTTGTGCGCATCGACGTAAGATGGAGGGTGCGCCCTACGCTGCAAACTGCGTACAAAATGAGGACTACAAACGTACAAAATTAGGACTACAAACGTACAAAATTAGGACTACAGACGTACAAAATTAGGACTACAAACGTACAAAATTAGGACTACAAACGTACAAAATTAGGACTACAAACGTACAAAATTAGGTCTACAAACGTACAAAATTAGGACTACAAACGTACAAAATTAGGACTACAAATTTTCAAATTTGGTTAATCGGCTGACTCCCCATTGCGTTGTTGATTCTTGGTAATACCGCTTTCATCTTCGGCATCATCGTCACTTACCATCAGGTGAAATGAGGCCAAGGGCTTACCAATTGTGAATAAAAAAAAACAACCAATAGGGTACTTGACAGTATCTAAAATAAATTATAAAATATTATTCAGATAGCATCTCTCCTCTAAAAGCACAAAAACTTATTCATTTGATATTTTAAACAATTTTATATTTACTAAAATCACAGATTTTTAAATTATTTCGTCAAATACAATGACTTCACAAGTTATTTTAGTAACTTTTTATAGTTGATAAACGTTCGAGCGACTGAGGAGCTGAATTAGGGACGGTTAGAGAGTGAGGTGAGGGTTAGGGCAATATTATTTTTTATATTTCCGGCCGTTATTTTTAAATTTACCCTATCTTGATTTTTAGAGTTGCCACCATAGTCAAAAAAATCACGTGTTATTTTTTTACTTAAAAATGGCTTTAACGATTTTGATGAAAATGGGTACGTTACCATAACTTAACATGGCTGTTACGGATGCATACCCCTTCCCCCCGCGACGATGCTTTGCCTCACCCCTGGGACACCTAATTTATTACCAAATAAGGACTTGAATTTCTTTTGCAAAACGACGCGTGGCCGTTAGCCAATGACAGTCGTTAGGGGTGAGGTGAGGCGGGGTTAGACGTGAAATCGCTCTGTGAATTTGAATTATGTTCGTTCAGTCGCTCGCCGTATGCTGTTAGTTTTGTTTTGGTTTTGGACAATAGACACGTTACTTTCAATATCGTTGTTTTCTGTTTTCGCCACGACCCTTGCATGCTTCGTGCTGCACAATGGCCTACAGCACGTTGTAGTTTTTATTCCAAAAAAACTCGGAATAAGGTACCTCTCATAGCTCCAATTGATAACTTATTAAGTCCTACTGAACTGGGTACTTGATTATTCCAGGAAAAACGGAGTAAAGTACCTCCCATACAAAGCTAAATTATTTGGAAATATTTCATTAAGTTTGATATACCTACTTTACCGTAATACTTTGCTGCTAAGTAAGTGTAATGTTTAAAGTTGATTTTTGTATGCTGGACTACGACAGATGGTTAAGGCTTCGCGGGAAAGTATTTACAGCGTGGCTGTACAGTTTATTTACTTTTGAGCGACGAAGGAGTAAAAAAGGTAGGTATTGCGATGGCAAAAAAATCGAAGTTGAGATTTTGATGGGGATCGATTGTCTTACAATAATAGGGTTAAAAAAACAAAAAAATATAAATCGTGTATGTGAGTATGTGTGTGTGTGTGTGTGTGTGTGTGTGTGTGTCTGAACGTCCGTCCGTGCTTTAGTTTTAACGGAAGGATTTGGGTGAAATTCTGGTTAAGGCATTATTATTTTTATATCTCCAGCGCTTTTTTTTTAATTTTCATTATCTTGATTTTTTTAGGTTGCCACCATAGTAAAAATTCACTTATTATTTGTTTACTAAAAATGGTACTAACGATTTTGATGAAACTCAGTAAGTCACTATAATTGTATATGGCCCACAGTACGTGTTAGTCCGTTGTTCCAGTAAAAATCGGAATAAGGCACCTCCTATAGCAGGGGTGGCCAAACTTTTGACCTGTAAGGTCTACTTGTGCTCGAAAATACTTCCTGCGGTCGACTGCAACGTAGAATGTAGAAGAGAGAAATAAAACATTTTTGTATTAAGTTTGTATGTATTTATTTATTGAATATTACATACTTAATTCGAATTTATCATTGCGTTTTACGCTTTTGAGTGGATGTTTGACACTGCATATTCTCCACAAGTTTATCATATTGGGGAGTGTACGAAGTAACTGCGATGCGCAAACAGGAAGTTAAGTGAGCGTCTGTTAAGCGGGAACGATTTTTGGTTTTTATTGCATTCATAGTTGAAAACGTTGATTCGTAAAGATAGTTAGAACCAAGAAATGAAGTCAAATTTAAAGCCACCTATCTTAGGCATGGAAACTTTTCTTTGCAAATCACTTTCCATGGGACCTATAGAAAGGTTGTTTGTTACTTTTTCTCAAAAATGGCTAACGATTTTAATGAAACTTTGTAAATAATTAGGATTTAATAAGGTCTACTGCATTGGGTACTTCATTATTCCAGGAAAAATATGAGTAAGGTACCTCCCATACCAACACAAATTATTTCTAAATATTTCATTAAGTCTGATATCCCTAGCTTTATTCTTTGATACTAAGTAAGTGTGATGTTTATTGTTGATTTGTGTAAGCCCGACTAAGACAGAGGGTGAAGGCTTCGCGAGAAAGTATGCACAGCATAGCTATACATTTTATTTATCTATATAGTTCAAATTGTATGATATTTGTTCTTTGAGAACAGTTGTTCAGTATGATGAGTATGGTACGGTGTATGGTTTCAGGCGGGAGTGCGATGCGTGGACTGCGGCGTGGCGTGCCACGAGCGGTGCACCGAGAGCCTCGCGCTGCCCTGCACCAAGTACAAGGCGCCGCCTCCACAGGAGAGGGACAGGAACGAGCACCTGTCCGTTGGCAACAGTGAGTGCCGTTTACTTACACCTCCTCGTTGCTTCTTTCATTAGCGTAGCGACTCAAAGGCATGCGAGTCTAGAAGACGCCATTGTTTTTAGCTCTGCGCAGCCTATTACCAATCGGCCCTTGAAGGTCATTCTCTACTCCAGCGGTATTTAGGGTGGCTTCCAACTCGGCGTTTCCCTCTTAGTTGGTTTTTATCGTTCCAGATACTCTTCGAAATATTTATTGTAGTTAAGTGTTTACACACACTTTTTAATAGTAAATAAAACTTTAATGATTATTATTACAAAGAATGTCACGATTCATATTACAGTCTCAGCTGGAGATAGTACATGTCCATAGTCCAGGGTTGTAGCGAATATTAGCATCAGCGGATTATCACATTGGTTTCAATATCAGCATTGCATCCACATTAATAGATGCTGATTTTATTGCTAATAACGATTCATATTACAGTCTCAGCTGGAGACAGTACATGTCCATAGTCCAGGGTTGTAGCGAATATTAGCATCAGCGGATTATCACATTGGTTTCAATATCAGCATTGCATCCACATTAATAGATGCTGATTTTATTGCTAATAACGATTCATATTACAGTCTCAGCTGGAGACAGTACATGTCCATAGTCCAGGGTTGTAGCAAATATTAGCATCAGCGCATTATCGGCATTAATTAATAGGATCAGTGTTTACTTTTCTTAAATTTCTTAAAAGGTGGCGTTTTCATGCCTGACACTGTTTTTTAACCGACTTCAAAAAAAGGATGAAGTTCTCAATTCGTCGGAATCTTTTATTTCTTGGAAATGTATGCAAATTCTTACGAACATACATGAACTGACTAGCAACAGTTGAATTATTGATTTCCTTTCTGTAACGACTGACCGTATCGCATGTGATAGATTGCGCAGAAAGCTGTTTTCTGCAAAATGATAATAGTTTCTATGTCAGTCGCATGCCCCCACAGTAAGAAAGTTCATAAATGCGTAGTGAATGTAGTGTAAGATAACGGTCTTTTTTAACCGACTTAAAAAAAGGAGATGGTTCTCAATTATTCGTTTTTTTTCTTTTCTTTTTAGGGTTCCGTACCTTAAAAGGAAAAAAAGGAACCCTTATAGGATCAGTTTGTGGTCCATCCGTACGTCTGTCTGTCAGGACCCTTTATCTCGGGAATGCGTGGAGGTATCGAGTTAAAAATTAAAACCATATACGCCGGTCTACGGTCCCTTAAGCTGTAAAAATCCAACTTCTAAGTTAACGTAAAAAAAAAGATACGGACGTTTTTCCGGCAAAAAACGTACATTTTGACACTCTCAAGGGAATCAAAATTCATAGGGTATTTTCCGTTCACCTAGACTATGCAATTTTCAAGTAATGCCGTCTTATACTACAAATATAGGGAAAAATCTGAAAACTATACATTTGTTATTAAATCATAAAAAAATATATCTTTAAAGTACGTAATCAATTTTGGAACGGCAAGGAACGGCGGCGGCGGTCCAAATTTTGGATTGAGTTAAGCGTATCTTGTGGGGTTATCGTATGAAAGGGCTTCATGGCACAAGCTTAAACAGATTTTTAATAATTTTTATGTAGTTACAGTTTTCGATTTATAATTTTAAAAGTTCCTTATTCAGAGATGTGGTGGTACGGAATCCTCGGCGAACGAGTGCAACTCGCACTTGGTTGGTTTTTTTATGTATGTTCGATTTGAAAAAAAAAATATTTGAAAGGGTATGGGTACTTTCCAGGTGGTCCCATTGTCACAAAGTCAAATCGTGAGCAACCCTAAAATTTTGTTGGCACGTATTACGTATTTCATATATTTTCTAAAGTTATTCAAGTATTTGCGTCTGGTAGTCATCATCTCATGTTGATGAGCTGGTGATGCAAGGTAGAACAACGGTTAACGGTAACACAACGGTAACAACGGTACGGTAACGGTTTCGGTTAGGAGTTGAAGGATAATTCTTAAATATTATAGGTACGTATAGGCTGCTAAATTTAAGTGACAGTAGGCAGGACACATAGCTCGTAGAACAGATGGCCGTTGGGGCAGTATCGTTTTCGAGTGGCGATCGCGCACCCTTTGTCCAGCAGTGGACGTCTTTCGGCTGATATAATTATAGACCGATAGTTGTAATCTTTCAGATTATTCAGATGAGCTGATGATGAAAGCCGCAGGACTCTGTATCGGTTATATGATTTGGTTTAACGTTGTTAAATAGCTTTATCACTAAAAATATAAAAAAATAAGTTACATAAAAACCGACTTGAAAGAGAAATTCACCCAAAATTAACCAGATTTTGTAGGCCCCTTATTTGTTTCGTATCTTCCTTTGATTTCTTTATTGCTAGTTAATTTCGTGGATTTATAAAAATGTCCTTGCTTAGTAATATGAATGTGAAAATGTGTTTGTTTGTTATCTTTTCACACTTCAACGCCTTGACCAATCTTAATGAAATTTTGCATGCAGGTAGCCTGTGTCACGAGGAGTGACGTAGGCTACTTTTTATCCTGTGAAAATAGCATAGCCCAATAAAATAATAAAAGAAAAAATACTCTTTTTTTGGTTAATTTCTTTAACATCGCAACGGAACAATGGATTGTGTGATTTTTTGCACAGAGATGGTTAAGGGGGTGGGAAATGAAATGACATTATTTCCCGAGGGATCTGGAAAAAAATCATGTCCACGCTCGCGCACCGCGCATCCTCTAAGACAGTAATTACAGCGATATCCACGCGGGCGAAGCCGCGGGCAAAAGCTACTAAAAACCTAATAAAACTAAAAACCGACTTGAAAAAGAAATTCACTCAAAATTAACCTGATTTTGTAGGCCCCTCATTTGTTTCGTACCTACCTTTGATTTTTTTACTGTGGGTTAATTTCGTGTATTTATAAAAATGACCTTACTTACAATTAGTATTATAAATGTGAAAATGTGTTTGATTGTTTGTTTGTTACCTTTTCACGCTTTAACACCTTGACCTATCTTGATCTAATTTGGCATACAGGTAGCCTGTGTCACTGGGAAGGCCTTTTATGCCGTGAAAATAGCATAGCCTGATGCAGTTCCTGAGGAATACTTTTTTGGTTAATTTCTTAACATCCCAACGGAACAATTAAGTTAGGGGGTGGGAAATAACACAATTTACTATCCTGACATAGTTTCGTTGACGCTCGCACTAGTCGGCGTTGCAACGGAGCACGAGATTGGTGTGATTTTTTGTATAGAATTGGTTGAGGGGGTTGGAAGTGACATAGACTGCTAATTAGAATAGCCCGATATAGTTCCTAAGGGATGTGGAGAAAACTCATGTCCACGAAAAGCGACTCGCGTACCACTTACCCTCAGACAGGCATAAAAACGATGTCCACGCGGGCAATTTTTTCATAATTTTGGGTGAATTACTTTTTGAAGTCGGTTTTTAGCTTTATTTAACACTTATTTTTTATCAATTAGACTGTACAATTTACTCCGAAGAATACTTGGTCGATTTTTAAATGTATGTACAGACTTCATTAATCTAACAATTTGGTAAAGTGACCGTGTTTGTTTGACTTCAGGCGCGAACACGCTGGCGTGTGCGTCCCAGCAGTTCTACGAGCAGTTCTCATCCAACGTCGCCGAGGACCGCACACACGAGGGCCACCTCTACAAGCGTGGCGCGCTGCTCAAGGGTTGGAAGCAGAGGTCGGTGCTTTCTACTTGTGTACACCACTTTTTTATCTGTGAACACTAATCCCTACCTGTGAACACTAGTTCCCCACCTGAAAGCACTTGTTTGCCCCCTGTAGATACTTGTTCCGTACCTAGAAACACTTTTTTTTTTCATGTGGTCCCTTGAGGACATGATTACCCTACATGTAAGCAACTTTTCTCTGCTTGTGAACACTTGCTCATTATATCAGCTCATATACGTCCCCACCGAGGGGCTCGAGCCTACCCTAAATTAGGGCGATCGAGCCTTAGTCGACCACGCGGGCCCAGTGCGGGTTGGTCTACTTCACATACAACCTTTGAATTTCTTCGCAGGCGTGTGCAGGTTTCCTCACGATGTTTTCCTTCACCGTAAGAGCGTCGGATAAACGTACATATGAAATCTAAATTCGAAAAAACATTGGTACGTGGCAGGATTCGAACCACTCGGACAGGAGGAAGCGGACATGCCATTACGCCACCGACGCTCACTTTATCGAACACTTGCTCACTATTTATAAACTAATGTGAACACTTCTTTGCTATCTAATGTGAATTTGCAAATACTGGGTTCTTACCTGTGAACGCCTGTCATTTTCCATAGGAAAACAAGTGTTCTCTACATGTACAGTCGCCATCAGATATATCGTAGCGGGCGAGGTGTTCAAACATTCATCATCATCATCATCATATCAGCCGGAAATCGTCCACTGCTGGACAAAGGCCTCCCCCAAGGATTTCCACGACGACCGGCCCTGCGCTGCCCGCATCCATCGGCACCAGGTCGTCGGTCCACCGCGTGGGAGGCCTGCCTACGCTACGTTTTCCGGTGCGCGGTCGCCACTCGAGAACTTTACTGCCCCATCGGCCATCTGTTCTACGAGCTATGTGCCCTGCCCACTGCCACTTCAACATTACTGAGCAGTTTTTAATTTCAATAAATTATGTAAACTATTATAGATGTTTCTATTAATATATGAACATCGTAGGAAAAAGTTCCTTACGTCATTGTGTGTGAAGAACATATATCTGCTGCTCGGATATTTATGACAAATTAGATGTTCAGATATTAATAGCAACTTCAAGTGTACATGATTTATTGAAATTAAACACTGCTCCGAAATATTTGAACACTTCGCCCGCTACGATATATCTCATGGCGACTGTACAAGCCGCACGCCAAGTTAATTCAAACAGTTAACAAATAAGTTTCCCCCATTAATAATAGGTCTTTACCTATGAAATTGCCGATTCAGTTTATGAAGTTCAATGCCGATTTTTATTAAAAATAAAAAAGTTATTGTTTTTTATTATTGACCTTATGGTGAGACTACTTATGGTCTTTTATTAGTAACTAGTGGCATGTCTCTCATGTTCCAATCCCCCGAGCTATGCACCATTGAATGGAACAAAGGCGGTTTCTTAATGATGAGATAGGACAATTTTTTAGAATTGTCCTGAAGACGAAATCTTATGCGGGGTTTTTTCCAAATATGACATTAGTAACGAAGAAACTGTTGCCATAACTCTAGAGCTTAAAAATAAAAAATGAGTATATTTTACCCCAATAAAGACGATTTTTTCAGTTAAAAAACCCGACTTCATGGGGTTAAAGCCACCTTGCTCTCAAAATATTTAAACAATAAGCATATGTTTACCACCGTTTAATTTCTAATAGTCTAATGCTATTTTGAGAATAATTTTTGTTCCAATAACTGTTGGTCTAAATATTAATTTTCATCTTTTATACTGTTTTTAACAATCGGCAATTTCATAGGTAAAGACCTAATATACCACACGTATGAGCAAGTGCTCCATATCTGTGAACGCTTGTGCCATATGGGGCCATCTATAGACGAACAGCGATTTGTTTCCTGTTGCCGGAAATAAATTGTTGTTTCAAAAACTAAAACATTTAAATTGTTTGCAGGTGGTTCGTGCTGGATTCTATCAAGCATCAGCTGAGGTACTACGATGCAATGGAAGACTCCCACTGTAAAGGATTTATTGGTTTGTATTTTTAAATTAAAATGATAAATGTCCAATAGTGGACTAGTATGGGCTGATAATAATAGAGTGAGTGGATCTTTATGTGAGTGGTTTCCTCAGACCTGGCGGAGGTGCAGACGGTGTCGCCGGCGGCGGCGGCGCCCGGCCCTCCCAAGAAGTGCGACGAGCGCTCCTTCTTCGACGTGAGTACAAATTAAAGTACCGCCCAGTAAATAACTTTCTCTTGTTTTCTTATTACCTTAAACCCCTTAAGCCCGCTGGAACGTAAACGTTCCAGTAGAGAGCGCACGACTTTGAACTCAATTTGTGAATAAATACGATACATAATCGTGTGACTCTTTGTTGTAGTCCAGTACTTGACCGGTTAAAAGTTAAAATATGCCTTGTCGATAAATCAATTATACATACATACAGCTTTATTGTCTGCCAGCACTAGTTGTGTGACGCTGGCGATCATTTTGCGCTCTGACGTCATTATACTTGGTCATTGTAAAAACCGGCCAAGTGCGAGTCGCGCTGTGAGGGTTCCGTACCACCACACCTCCACACGATTTTAGCAATGATAACTATTCATTACAAACAAAAGACATCAATTCGAACGAAATAACAAAAGCCTTTTTCAAGCGACTTCCAAAAAGGAGGAGGTTCTCAATTCGTCTGTATTTTTTTTATGTGTATATTACCTCATAACTTCTGAGTGGGTGAACCGATCTTTATGATTCTTTTTTTATTTGAAAGCTAGTGCTTCCTGTGTGGTCCCATATAAATTTTATCAAAATCGTTGTAGTACTTTATAAGAAAATTAACAAAAACCAAAAATAATAATGCAAAAATGTACTAAGTTGTTGCGATGGAAGTCGGTTTTTTAACGTGTTTATCGTTTTCAATTTTTTATTCGGAGTTATTGACTCCTTAGCACGAGTACGACTCACACTTGGCCAGTTTTTGTTAATTGTTGTTATACTTTAGTATAGTACTATAACCACACATCAAGTTTCACGCTTGTAGTAGAAATATACTGTGTGTAAATTTCAACTGCCTACCTGTTACGGTTCATGAAATACAGCCCGCTAACAGACCGACGGATAGACAGACAGATACCGGAGACTTAGTAATAGGGTTCCGTTGACCCGAAGCGTGACCCTTTGGGTGTACGTTACCCTAAAAACAGAGAGCTTCAAATCAAAACCTTCTTTATCCATACCACTACCGTTCGCCCCATACACCACCGTACAGTAGAGTTTTCAAACTAATAGCGAACCCCACAAATAGAAGTTTTCAAACCGCCTATAAGGCTTAATGACTGCCATCTCTACTGCTATCTATATAGCAACCGGCACCAACGGCTCGCGAATTCGCATAGCACGGAAACGGTCAAGGTACATAAAAAATATAAACGCCAGTAATAGTCAAATCAGTCCAGTTAATAATTGATGCATCATCATCATCCATCAGCCAAAAGACTTACCTACACTGCTTGCATCCAGTGACTTCCAGGACCTTCACTAGGTCGACGTCCCTTCTACGAGCTATGTTCCCCGACCATGTCACTGGAGTGAGGTTCTGTGGGTTGCTCCTCCTACGGATCTCCTCATTTCTAATTCGATCACGTAGAGAAACTCAGAGCATAGCTCGCTTCATCATCCACTGTAGAATAAAAGCGACAAATAACACTTTAAACTTTCACGATTATTCATACTTTGAAAACGGCCGGCGGCGATGACACCGCGACTTCAGTCTACTCGCGACCACGGCTATCGAAGCATAGTCGAAACGTTGAGGTAAAAACAACATCAACTATATAATAGCGACATGTTTCCAGGTGCGAACGATCCGGCGCACATACAACTTCTGCGCGAGCGACGCGGCCGCGGCGCAGGAGTGGCTCGAAAAGCTGCAGGCGTGTCTGCAGTGAGCCTTGCGTCCAGCACACAAGGTTCACAATCCGGGCTCATTTACTGCCAATTAATGTTTTATTAGTACGGCAAGGGGATGACAATGAATGTTTTTTTAGATAACATTGACAACTTAATTCATGTTGTAAAGTAGCATTTAGTTAGTAAAGAGAACTAAATCTTCATGTGTAACGAACGCTGTGTGCTTCACCAAATTTAGATTCGAGTACGTTTGCTTATGTCTTTTACACGATACACAGCGCCAAGATGGTGTCTTTGCACACGCGCTTTCGTGCGAAATTGGGTCAGGGGAACACAGGTCTGTCTGTCGTCGCCAAGTCTATCTATCCAGGGTATAAAAAATATGGTGTAGGACCCGTTAACTGGGGGTTCTACTCATTAAACAACTTTCCCCAAGAAACCCATAGTCAATTCTCAAAACAAAAATTTGATCCTCCATACTAAAATGCACAAAATTGGCCGATCAGCTGATCGATTTGTATGAAGAGTAAAAATATTTTTTTGTAAGCAAAGTCGTAGAACATATGTTGTTCAGTATGATGAGTAAAAGCCCCAGTTAACGGGACCTTCACCAATTTTGTTACACCCTGTATACAAAAATCCTTATCATATTCCAATTAAATACGTGGAGATTTGTAACATTGAGCGAACGTTTTACATTTTGTTTAAGAGGTTTCCAGCTGCTTAAAATACGGGAAACGTAGGAATGTTTGCGGAGCCAGTACATTACTTATCTTCGTTTTAGTAACTTTTTACCTATTAAATAACTTGTACTATAGGTAGACCGCTTAAATGAGTCTTCGTCCGCGCGGTACTGGGGCGCGTGGGTACGGCGACAAAGGGGATCGAGAGAGGAGCGGGCGGCAGGCGTATTGTTGTGGCAAAATGCGCGGGAGGGCTGCAATTAAAGCGCATTGTTGCCACAAAAATGCGCGGGCGGTCTGCAATTAAAACGCATTGTTGCCACAAAAATGTGCGGGCGGCCTGCAATTAAAGGGCATTGTTGCCACAAAAAAGCGCGGGCGGCCTGCAATTAAAACGCAATGTTGCCACAAAAATGCGCGGGCAGCCTGCAATTAAAACGCAATGTTGCCACAAAAATGCGCGGGCGGCCTGCAATTAAAGCGCATTGTTGCCACAAAAAAGCGCGGGCGGCCTGCTATTAAAACGCAATGTTGCCACAAAAATGCGCGGGCAGCCTTCAATTAAAACGCTATGTTGCCACAAAAATGCGCCTGCCGCCCGCTCCTCTCGATCCCCTTTGTCGCCTTACCCCCGCGCCCCTGTACCGCGCGGGCGAAGACTCATTTAAGCGGTCTACTTATAGGCGAAAAACTTTTTTCCTATCAAATAAGTTGTACTAGGCGAAAGCTATCGAATGAAATATGACACAAAATGTTAGTTATATATAATTTATTAATAATTTAGTGTTTCTCAATTCGACTTAAATTGGTCAAATTAGCCATTAATTACCGGACTAGCCCGCTGATTTTAAATTCCGATGAAAAACCAACTCGGACAGAAGACGGTTTAATTAGGATAGTTCAGCAATATTCAAAATTTCTCGGTTTTTTGTATTTATCATAAAGTTATTTATTAGCGCGCTAGCCCGGTGAGAGATCTGTTTACGTCTCTTTTGTACGCCATATTGACTGTAGTAATTATTATTGGAGTTTAGTTTTCTTGGTAATATGTACATTTACCTTATCATTATTATTCGATTAGTTTATATGGAACTGAGATTATTATTATTGAGTCGCGGTGTCGGATCAATCGGGTATTATTGTCCCAAATTCAGGGTTACTTCAAATAAAAAAAATATCAAACAACTGTTGGCCGCTAATCCACGCACACTGAGAAAAATAGTATGGCAGGCGCGGGGTAAGACAGTGTTTGTCACGCACACAAGCAAAAAAAAACTGTCCCGTTTTTATCACAGGGAGACGCTCTATATAGAGTAAAATAATCATGATAATAGGGATGACGAAGGCTAGTCGTCTGATTAACTTTTTATCATCATGACATTTTGTTTTAAAACGTCATAGTTTTGCAGCGTCATTTATGTACTCATTTTGTTATTATGGTGAATTAAAAATCGAAGACTTGATGGAAAACAAAACGAGTAAGATTTTCCGAAGTTTTAGTAGGAGGGCAATTTAGTGATCAAGATTTCATAATTTATTTCTGATGCTGTCGTCATCTCTATTGTTGTACTGTGCTCTAAATAAAAGATTTTTAATTCTATGTACTGTAATCTATTCCAAAATGCAATGAAGAATTGGTTATACTGGAACACAGCAATGCTATTATGTTTGTCGACAATACGTGTGACGGTGGTATCTCTAAGGTAACCCTGGATTTCCGAGCGAGTATTTATGCTAGGTTATTTGTCTACAAAATATTTAGAAAAATATTGTTACGTTGTTGGCATTTTGTAAATATTTTAAAAGATTGTGTATAAAGACTTTCTTTCCGTTATTTACCTTCATTTATATGCAAGAATTATTTCATTATTATAGTATTTTAACCAGCTGTTATACAGAATTGTAGGTAAAGCAGAGCATATTTTTGGAGATTCTCATCAAGGTTATAGAACTAAAATTGTTCAGTTCCATGCACCATCACTTGTTCTATTAGATAAAATAAAGTTCATTTAAGTCGATCAGAGTATGGAAATTCATTATTTTACGATTTCAGTAAAGTTATAGAACAAAAGTTGTTCTTTTTATGAAGCTTCTCTTAAAAATATGCTCTATAATACCTAACACACTGCGTGTACTCGTATCTATAAGGTCTAACAAAATTAGCTAAAATAATTTTAACTGGTGCTTCTACCCATGAAACTGAACTACTTTCCCCATGAAACCCATAGTCAAATCTCAAAAAAAATTTTGAACTTCCCATACAGTTGGCTGATCAGCTAATCGAGTTAGTATGGGAGTGCCTAATATTTTATTTTCGATTTGTCTATGGGTTCCATGGGGAAAGTTGTCTAGTTTCATGGGTAGAAGCACCAGTTAAAATAGTTTCAGCTAATTTTGTTATACCTTATATAGGTTGTCATTTAACGCAATAAATATTTGTGACTTCCGTAACCTTGTGTTAAATTTACATGTATATTGTCACTAATTTTATTATTTATCCCATGGTTATTTTTAATTAACCAGAAACCCCTAAACTGGTAATTGTAGTCATGAAGCAGATCCAATTGCGGTGTACTACGAATGTAAACTAGTTACAGTATAGAGTTGTTTTTGGACTTCTCAACTTTGATAAATCAATCCAGGTTTCAATTTTTTATTTATTTCTGAATTTTATAGGTGAAATATTAAAAAAATCTTACAAACAAAGTTAGCAAATTAGCCGAAATATTTATAGTTATTGATAATTATCATTCCGTCCTCAAACAAGGATTTCTTGTACTGAAACAGAGACTGATTAATATTACACACCCAGACACAGAGCGAACGGACCTGTTCGTCACGCAAATGTTTGGCCGGGTCGGATCGAACCCACGACCTAGCAGGCAGGAGTGCTAACCACTTCGCCATCAGTCCTTTTTCGATTTCCGAATGCTTCAGAATAATTGCTCAGTTTCATAAACTAGCGCTGAGCTATCTGGTAAATTAAAAATAACCTTAAAGTAGATGACTACTGTTTTAGTTTTAGCTAAATAATATACTCGTAACTTTTAATTTTCACAAATCAAAGATTTTATGTATTATTATTGTGTAGGTAATATATAAAAATTGGGAATCTCAATTAGATGTATTCCCGCTAGCACCCCATTGATAGAGGCTCTATATATGTGGGAATACTCATTAAAATACCATTACATACTCATTGGTATGATTTTGTATGTTTTTGTAAATATATGTAATATGATTTTATGTTGACATATCAAGACTAAAATCCATAGAACCTGAGACGTCTCGCTTGCAATGTATTGTAGGCCTTAGTGGCATTTTACAGAAAAATGCCCAGTGGCATTTCGTCCCTAACTATAATTGCACTTCGTGTAAAAGTAAAATAACTTCACCACAGAAAAATACGGGCACGTGCAAAGTGCATTTCGAAATACCTAAAAACTTTAAGGTAAAGGGTTTTCCAATAAGGACGGGTCGATGTTGACAGGCTGTGACGGCCATATTGTTTGACGGCGTCTGTCAAATATGTTGTTCTTTATTCAGTCACTGATACCAAATCACCATGGCAAGTTGCACGATTCAACAGCACGTCCAAATTATGAAATTTTATTATCAAATGCGCTTCGTCGCTAAAGATTTTTCTGCCATTATTGGGGTCTTCTCCTCTTCCAAACGTACCAAAGCCCAGTCGACGAACAAACGGCGTTGTTTATTGTCATTAACTTTGAGCTCCAGGATCAGTTGGATCTTTTACGGGTACAGACCCTAGTCCTGACGCAAAATTCGCCAAGTTGAAGTTTGTAAATGACCGAGTTCTTGTGCAACGCGCAACGTTTGCACTAACGACCAGTAATTTTGATAATAAAATTGTATAATTTGGACGTGCTGCTCAATTGAATAACTTGCCGCGGTGATTTGTCGAACGAAAAAAACTGATTTGACAGACGCCGTCAAAACAACATGAACGCCACAGCCTGTCAACATCGACCCGTCCTTACTGGAAAACCCTTTACAAGCTTTTATTTGAAAAGAGTTTTAATTATTTATTTTGTATTCTTCTCAGAAAACCCTTTCATTTGATACCCTTAATGTGGTGGTACATAAAAAATTAACTGGTCTACCAAATTTTAAATTTTGTAGCGGACGACTTACATACGAACATTCCAAGTTAAATGAAAGATTGTCAAAATTAATACCCAGTCAACGCTATCAAATTATTATGAAATTGTATTCACATTTGAAACAGATGGCGTTGTATTCATTCAAGAGTACTTTACTGCGATTCATGTAAACGTTATCCAAAATCTGTAAAGTTCATGATTTAATAAGGGACGAAATTCCACTTAGCACGACGAAACTGAACCACTAAACCCGTTGTTTGTAAATAAACATATTTTTAATTTTATGTATTTAACGACGCGCACTGTGGCGGGTCTTAGACAGGAACCGTTTAACTGGAGCCTTTAAACTCATCACTGAGTGATGCCAAATCGAGCAATATTCTATTTTAGTGTCGTAGCTTTCTCTAGCTTTAGCCAAAAAACCAGGTGAATTCAAAGTTTGAAATACTTTTTTTTATCTGCAATTGATAAGCCCTTGGCATCATCATATTTTGAATAAAAATAGCCTTTAGTTTGTTTCAAATATTTTCTTTGCCAAAGTTTACAATGTAAAATCGTTGACGGAAACTCGAGTTTTGAAACAAAACCTCTTTAACCATTACAAACCGATACCTACCTAGAAAAATTGTGGTGGTGTTTTATCCGCAATTGATAAAATCTTGGCATCATCATATTTTGAAAAAAAAAATAGCCTTTATGTTGCTTCAAATATTTTCTATGCCAAAGTTTACATTGTAAAATCGTTAACGGAAACTCGAGTTTTGAAACAGAACCACTGCACTATAAATCGATACCTACCACAAAAATTGTCGTGGTGTTGCAGGGAGAAATCACGTTTGTCTTAAGATTGTTCAGTTTATGAATATCCCCCAGACAAAATTACCTCAGTTATGTTAAAATTTACTAGGTGTACCTAGACTGTAGTCGAGTTCGTTAATATCTGAGCATGTTCATGAATCAGAAATATGAAGGCAATGATAGTTTCATATAACTTTCAACAACTTTGTATAGAACTTGTATTGGCTTTTTTAACCCACCATTGGTGAGCCCTTGGCATCATCTCACCTGATGGTAAGTGACGATGATGCCGAAGAGGAAGCGGGCTTACCATATAGCTATTTGTTGGTGATTGCTTTAAAAGTATAAAAAACCAAGTTGATTTTTTTTCAAACAGCGGTCGGAATGCAACGGTAGGCCAAATAACCTTGTAACAGTGCACTGGGTACCATCAAATAAAAAGATATATAAATATATTTTTGTTTTCTTCCGACATCTGCCTCATATCAGCCGACGTCCACTGCTGGACAAAGGCCTCCCCCAAGAATTCCATAACGACCGGTTCTGCGCTGCCCGCATCCAACGGCTTCCCGCGACCTTCACCAGGTCATCGGTATACCCAATAATACCGGGTTTCAGCAGATCCTTTATGTGAAGCAGAAATAGTGTTGCGGAAAGAACAGATCCCTGAGGAACCCCGGCATCAATCGCCAGTAGGTCTGAGGAACAGCCATCAGCGACCACTCGAATAGACCGTTCCCTCAAGAAATCAGCTACCCAGTTACACAATCCCAGAGAAAGACCGGCTCATAAGACAATAAGAAAGGCTAGCGAGCCAGACCCTATCAAAAGCCTTCGAGATGTCGAGTGACACAGCGAGAGCTTCACCATGCTTCTCGATGGCCTCGCCCCATATATGCGTAGCATACACTGAAGATCTCCAGTGGATCGACCTCGGCGAAATCCGTATTGTCAATTACTAAGGAGGTCATTGTCTTCTAGGTATGCCAGAATGCGGGTGTTCAATACACGCTCCATAATCTTACAGATTACAGAGCTGATTGCTATAGGGCGGTAGTTTGCGGGATCAGCACGACTGCCTTTTTTGAGTACCGGCTGCACTTTGGCTAGCTTCCAGGACTTTGTGACTATACCGGTTTCAAGAGAGAGGCGTTACAGACGTGTCAGAATAGGAAACAACTCAGGAGCGCAGTTCTTTAGCACTATAGCTGGTATACCGTCAGGTCCACTGGTTTTGTTTACGTCAAGATTGCGAAGTGTTTTAAGTACCTCCTTTGCTTGATACGAATAGGGGGCATTTTAGTATCGCAAGAAGATAACTGGGGTGGTATTCTATTCGCTGTTTTAAGACGTGAATTTTCGCCAAGCAGAGGCTAATGTGTAGATTTGCCTTCTCAGTTGCCGTGTGAGCCAATGTTTCAGCAGTGGAGACAAAAACGAGCGGCAAAAGTTTGCCTCAACCAAATCGGTTAAAACAGCTAAGGACCAAAACGCCTTACTCCCAGAAGGGTAGGAGGCATGTTTTGATCCGATATGGCTTAGGCGCTTTGCACACGACGGGGCGGGGCGGGCCGGTCAATTTCGCCGCCAACGATAGCACAAAGGGAATCCTATACTACCAACGCACATGGTGGACACAAAGCCGCGCCGCAGGTGCCCGGCGGGCACTGGCGGCGCGGCATGTCCGTCTGCCCGCCATAGATCACACAAACCAGTTTGTATGCAGTAATGCAGACGGCGGCGCGGGGCGGCTAGCTCAGTCCGCGCCACGCTTCACTAGAACGAACGTAGGTACTGAACTGACAGCCTCTGTCCCTCGTGTGCTTTGTGTACGCGGCGAGGGGAGCCGCGGGCATCGACGGGCAGACGCGGTCTTTATTGCTTCGCGGTCAAAAAAACTGCCCCGCCCCGTCGTGTGCATAGCGCCTTATATGGTTGAGGCTTGCCCCACGCAGCGTCTTTTTTAGGACTTGGCGGCTTTATTGAAGGCTTTCGTCTTAACTCGCGTGTCCGAAGAATTATTATTACAATTGCGAGCATCAGCCCAAGCCTGTAAGCTGAATGCTTTAGTGCCTCGGCTACTCAGCATTCAGCATCGAACTACGGGCGAGCTTTAGTCTCGAAAGGAATGTCAGAAAACGAGATATTATTCCATCGCCTGACATATTACCGTCGAGATTTCTGTCGCACAGCTCGACGGATCGCTGGAAGAAAAGCACGTTCGCCGCTAAGTACAAGATGCTAAGAAGTGGCGCATTTCATTCCAATCTGCTGACTTGTACTGCCATCTACAAAACACAAGTCGCTCTTGCAATACGGGGTAGCGCTGTGGAATGGGAGCGCGCCTTCCGCTGCAGAAAAAAATCCGTACGAGCGATTGTGCAGGCGTTGCGTCGTACATCCGCAAAGCCGTTATTTAAAAGCCTGAACTTCCTCACACTACCGTACTTACTAATTCTTCAGCTGGCTTCATATGTATATAATCATAGTGAATAGTATGTGACGCCAATCGCAACCACCGCAATATGGACAGATTCCTGCCTGTGCGATGCAGACTCGCCAAGTCAAGAAGCTGACGCATGTGCGGGGACCGTAAATTTTATAACAAAATCCCGGTAGAAATTAATGAGTTTTAAGACCGAAACTCAGACGCGGGCTTATCGAGAACACCTTCTATAATGCTTTCTTAAATTTAAACAACGTGTAACTAATTTTAGTTTTTATTTTTTTTCCCCAATATTTTCTTTATCATTATGTACCTATTTTTTTTACAATTTTCTTATTATTTTATTCATATTTTGATTCATTCTGTAAAATGACGTAAACTTTTTTTTTTACCAAAAACGATTATGATTTTTACTAAGCCTCCGCTGTCCGTCCGTCTGTCTGTCAGTGGACTTTATTTCATGAACCGCAATAGGCAGAAATTGTGTATTTCTATAGCCGCTGTAACAAATAATAAAAATAAATTTAAAATTGTATCAGCTCATATACGTTCCTACCGAGGGGCTCGAGCCTACCCTGAATTAGGGCGATCAGGCCTTAGTCGACCACGCGGGTCCAGTTCAGGTTGGTCGACTTCACACACAACCTTCGAGTTTCTTCGCAGGCGTGTGCAGGTTTCCTCACGATGTTTTCCTTCACCGTTAAAGCAATCGGTAAGTTTTTAAAACTTAAAACTCATCGGTAAATTGGCCGTCCAGATTTGAACCCGGTACCTCTGGTTAGAAGGACCGAGTCGTTACCGGTTGAGCCACCGACGCTATTTACCGGTTGAGCCAGCGACGCTATAAAAATTAAAAAGCGCCCCGCCTCCGTACAAGAAACGTGTTTTTTGTAAAATGGTACGGAACCCTTCGTGTGTGAGTCCGATTCGCACTTCTCCGGTTTTTTTTTTATTTGCATTGAATAAGTTGCTTAGGGAAAGCTTTTCAGTATTTATTATTAAAGTATTAAAAAAAATTACTGATTTGTATTGAAGCATTACACACGACAAAAATAAAAGACAAAATTATCATAATATGTAACAATTTATTTTACCAGTATTAATAATATATTAACATAATGTGGTCCTTAACCACCCTCTCTCTGATACAAATAAATATAATAGGTACTTACAAAGAATTTTCTGCGGTCAGAACCAATAACAAGAAAACATAAATAGTGCTAAAATGAACTCTATACCGACGTAATACGATACACGAGTCAAAATCTTAAAATGCAGCCCTCCACATAGTATATGAGGTATGCTAAAAAACTAAAAGAAGTACGCAACTATCATTACCAAAACAACGGATTGGCGCCAGTCGGCACATATAAAGCAAAGAGAATATCATCGCTATTTGATATAAAGGTCGACCGCACCGGGTGTAACTACGCGTAGCGACGCGATACTACAATTGGCACTGTTCAGTTTTTTATGGCATGTAATAAAAAAAACATATGAAGGAATAACGACTTTATACTGTAAAACAGTTAATAACATTATATAACTATATTTATATCATCGATCGAAATTGAAATTAGTAGTGGGGTCGTTTTTTCTTACTATTTGGGCCAGTGACGTCACCCCTTTTTTACATTTGAATAATCAATCATTAAAAAATAACCGAGTGATTAAAAAGAAAAAAAATATTAAAATAGTTTCTCAAAATGATCTATATTTTAATTTAAAAAATATCAGTTTTTTTGAACAGTGCTAATTATTTCTGCTTAGAGGAACACGTAATTCCGTCGCCGCGTCTTGCCGCGTATTTCATTCATCTATGAAAATAATAATTCAACACAATAAATAACTAGGTAAAAATGTGATGCGTACTTAACATATTTTTACCTCAAGGGGATCCTGATGAACTGATGAGTTCACCAGGATCCCCTAGGGAATCGGCCTAGGGGATCCTAGTGGACCAACTGCATACAATTTCATACAAATAATATTTGGTCGCATCGCTTCGCGTGCTCACGCCCAGTGTGGTCGGACCTTAAAACTGGCCGAGAAAGGCAGCAAAATATTTTCACAATTATCTCACTGAGCGCCCGCCGCGCCGGCCGTCCCCGTGTGTTTGCTTCAGTTCTTCATTCATTATACATTATATACAGTGTGAACAATATACTATTCAGCAACACATCCGTGTATGTACAACCCATTAGTGACGACTATCTGTTTATACTGTATACTGTTTAACATTACCACTAACAATATGTGCCATTGCCTGCTGGTCTAACAGCATAAGCTGAAACTATTTAAACTGGGGTTTCTAACATGGAACTGGAAAAATTCTGAATGAACCCAAAAGTAATAAATTCGTAAAAAAATGAACCGTACTATGTATGGGAAGTCCAATTTTTTGATTTTTAGGGACTATCCCAGTAATTGTTTGATTTTTTAGGGACTTTACCAGTAACTGTTTGATTTTTAGGGACTTTCCCAGTGATTGTTTGATTTTTTAGGGACTTAAAGCTGTAGGGGTTAGGGCTGTTAGGACCTTAGGCTTCATTTGTTTTACCTTCTCCGTAAAGTGTACAGTTGTGTGGCTTTGAGTAACCCCACAATACTCTCTATCAAGCTCTAAACTTATCAAATTGTTCGGGAAAAGGACGTTCGTTTCAGGAGTAAAAACCCCAGTATTAACCCTCTTTTAACTACTGACGTTTTAATATTTTTAGTAGCAAATACGTTTCAAATACAAAATTTTGCCCCCTTTTTTTTAGTAAAAAGTGGGTTAAGTCTCAGCTAATTTCGTAACATTTATACAAATTTGAAAATTATAATATGTGTTGGCTTACGTTTTGGCTTGACCTAAAGACGACACGCGTACGATCTTCTTACATAAAAAAACTTCAAGTATGTAAGTAAGTTCTGAGTTAAAACAATAAGGGTAAAAAAAATATATAGGCCAAATGTGTATTTCTTGAAAATGTTAGTTTATCACAAAGATATCGACAATTCGTATGTAACTTCAAACAAATCGTTTTAGCAGGTCTAGTACAAAATGTACTTTTAAATAATTGTTATTTTTAAACAATATTTTAGACCTGAAAAAAATTAATCGGTATTTATAACATTCGATGTTTTCTGGTAATCAATCAACATTCTATATGGAAACGATTTGGATGAAAGTATTTAGGTAATGATTTACTTTAGTGAGCGATTCTTGTATGTATCGGAAATGGCTCTAACGATTTGAATGACAGTATCTAAGTAATGTTTATCTTTAGTGAGCAATTCTTGTATGTATCGGAAACGGCTCTAACGATTTGTATGAAATAATTTAGGTAAGTTTTACTTTCGCCTATCTAGATAGGTGTCAATGCTGATAAAATCTGTGTTCACACAAAAAATACTTTTAGTTTTCTATTAGCTACGCAACAACAGATGGCGCCACATGACTAGACGCCGAGCAAGACTCGGTCGCCCATGCGCTGAATCATAAAGACAGCTTTGATAGCGTTAACTTACGGCACAGACCTTCCACGACGAGATGAAAAAATATTTCTGACACTACAGTTTAATGAAAATACTCATTCTCAACTTTCTTAAATTTTATGTACTTAACACATCACCTGTTGTTTATAGTATGTATTTTATTTATTTATAATGACTACATAGTGACTCGAATATAAACAACTAATTTAAAATGGGGATAAAACATCAAATCAACTATTTTAATAAATAAAATACAATTTCATAGTAATACAGATAATATGAAAAACGTGTGACGATATTCTATCGCGTAACGAGGCACTAGTAAATTAATTTACATAACGTTTACACAAAGTCACCACCTAACTAAATATTTGATACACGATGGAATCATTTACATAGCTGTAGCAGGCTAGTACTAGCGCCGCAATACAATAGGGCTAGTTTAAGGCGTGTTCGCACCTACACCACACCACACAACGACACGAATCTTAACACCATACTGATAAAACTCATATTGCTATTTCATTGACGACCTGTCGACAAAACCACAAACCCCTGATATCACTTCAAACGCGGGACTGTTTCTGTAGGGTGCCACTTTAGACTACATTTGGTAAAGATATTATTTCTCGACTGTACCAAAACTTCAACTGTGTTACCTAATAATGAAACTAAGCTAAGTACTTGTAGTGAGTTCACAAGGTTTCCAGAACACTCTCATTCCAGGGTCCACAGAGTAAAACTATCCAGTTTAACAAGTACAAGCCACAGTTGGATCAAGATAGATGTCGCCTTTGTCACTCGTTTTAGTTTCTTTTTTATATTTTAATCAGGACTTTTACTCGTGTTTTTAAACAGCTTTCTCCAAGGAACCCATGGTCCAATGGCTAAAAATATGGAACTCATTCCCGATAAAAAGTTTATGTATTAGCACGAGAACACCCAACTTTTGCGACTTTACTATGGGTTCTTTAGGGAAAGAACAGTTTAGAGCCCTGTTTGGAATATAAATTAGGAACCAATTAAAAAATCCGGTTGAGTTAACGTGGCGCTCGCCGGAGAGAGAGACGCATACGAATTGAACCTCTCCCCAGCGCCAATTTAACTAAACTGGCTAATAGGCGACTTTACAGAGGTCCGCACTAAGTGGTCACTTGGTGCCCTGGAGACGGCGGCTAGTGCCCCACCGGCTCGACGTAGTTGGCTGGGTAGAGCCCCACGCGGCCGTCCTTGCGCCCCTTGCACCAGCCCTGTTCGTCCTCGTCCTCCAGCTTCTCGAAGAGGTCGCCTGGTGAAACACATAAAAGGATAAAAATATATACAAATAACTTAGATCACTTATAAAAGGGCGAGATACACGGTCACGCGGACAGTGTCCGAACATAAAGTCACCCTTTTTGATCACTATGTGACCAAAATTAATAAATTCAAGGACGAACCGCCTCGGTGGCGTAATGGTTAGTCCATGCGCTTCACACCAGGAGGTCTCTGGTTCAATTCCCGGTGGGGTCAACTTGTAAGACTCGGTTTGGTCGGTGGTAGGGCATTTTCTAAGCCCGCCTGGCTAGCTACCACCATATTATCTAAGTCTTGCCGCCAAACATCAGTGTTAACAACATTGATGTGTTCCGGCTTGAAGCTAAGATAGCCAGTTCTCTATTGCGATGGGGAATCTTGGTAAGCCCGCTTCCATCTTCGGCATCATCCTCACCATCAGGTGAGATAATGCTAAGGGCTTCATCATGTCAGCTCATATACCTTCATCCCCACCGAGGGGCTCGAGCCTACCCTGAATTAGGGCGATCGGGCCTTAGTCGACCACGCGGGCCCAGTGCGGGTTTACCAATGAGTTTTTCGAAACTTACGTACATAATATACGAGTACTCACCGATTGCTTTAACGGTGAAGGAAAACATCGTGAGGAAACCTACATAACACACCTGCGAAGAAACTCGAAGGTTGTGTGTGATTAAAAACTGGCACCATTTCGGTGGAGCTTAAGCACACTTGTAAGTCAGCACTCAGCAGTGACTGTCAATGGGGCTAGCAACTGTCAAAATGGCGCTAGCGTAGCTAAAACATAGTGATTATATCAGCTTTAGGTACTATCAGGGTACTGTTCTCTACTCTTTGGTACTGTTTGTTTTTTATTTGGTATTCCTTCGTTAGATTTCACCGGCCGACACCGTAGAGCAAGATTTAACTTGCACATAATACTTCTAATTTCTAACAGGTGTCGCTTTTTTAGTATGAAAACATTTGAAGGCTCGCTCATATTCGTCAGTGTCATGTCCCTGAATGTTATTAGTATGTCTCACCCTGCCGGAAGCTGAGCTCGTCGCTCTTGGCATCCGTGGTAGTACAGCGCGCGCACAGGCACGGGCACGCGGGCACGCCGGGCTCGCCCGTGTCCCTCAATGTGTGTGAGTGTATCCCTGAATGTTATTATTATGGTCTCACCCTGCCGGAAGCTGAGCTCGTCGCTCTCGGCGCCCGTGTAGTCGTACAGCGCGCGCACGGGCACGCCGGGCTCGCCCGTGTCCGTCAGGGGGCCTCCTGATTCCTCATCCCACTCGTCCTCTTCAAACGGGTTATCTTGCTTGCCCGCCTCCTTCGCAGGCGAAGACTTGTTGGATTTGGGCACTGCAGGGGCGGTGCCATTCCTGGAATGATACGTTGAAATTTATCAACTTTCGAAATTTGAAATAGGTCTCTTGCGGCAACCAAGATTTTTTGTGCCAAATTTCATAACATCAGTTTATCAGATTTCTCGTGACAAGGAAATAAATACCCAAACAATATTGAGTAAGATTAGCAACATGCTGGCTCGAAGGTTACTAGACATTAAAATAATAATATAAGGCATACTCCAGATCATTTCACTCCAGCAGCCCACGGGTTAAGATCAAGTTAATGCAACGTAGCGTCGGCAGGCCTCCCACGCGGTGGACCGACGACCTGGTGAAGGTCGCGGGAAGCGAAGCCGCTGGATGCGGGCAGCGCAGGAGCGGTCGTCGTGAAAATCTTTGGGGGAGGCCTTTGTCCAGCAGTGGACGTGATTCGTGTGCTACCACTGCAGCTATACACTTCTCACACTAGTTTGTGGTCGCCCTATGGTAGGCGCTACCTTCGCGCATCCTTTGCAACTGTCTACCATCAAATATCAAACGAAACTAACGCGACTAGTATCTGGTCTACGCGATCGCTCAGTTCAGTGATAGTGAAGGGGGAACGGTCGTCGCTAGGCGGCCGCAGAGCCAGTCGCAGGAAGCGACCGCCCGCTTCAGAAGTTGAACATTGCGGCGGCGGCACGCACGCATATATCTCCAGCCGCTCTATTCTGCAAGAGGAATAGGAAGGGGAAGGGTGAGGGGGCAAGCAGGTAATAGGATCGTGCAAGGACATCGTTAAAAGAAAACAGTAGATTGGTCTCAATTGAACTTTAATTCGGTTTAAGTCGTGCTTTTTGTGACCTTACGTCTTTCTCGTCCGCTTCATTCCCTCGAAAGACGGTCATTTGATTTATTAAAAGAAAAGAAAAAGAGCCCTTTCATTTGATACTCCAGATGACACCGATTTCCCCTTTTTAAATTTTGACCACCCCACCCCATTTCAGATCCTATTTTGAGTAAAATATAAAATGTGTTCAAAATAATTTTACATTTAACCCGGCCATCTGAAGGAGCTTACTTCTAGCACCGCTGGCGAGAATGGGCCTCGTTTATTAGAACAGTTGCCTAAATTGAGCAACTTCACACTCGACGGGCGGTTAACCCTGAGGTATGTCCTTATTTGTACGGGCTTCACTCTGCGCGTTGTCTTAAAAGGATGAGGGATTATTCACTTATGGCCGATAACAGTTGGAAGTGTTTACCGTCGGCTGGCCGCCAAGCTTGGCTGCTATGCTGTGAGGGAGGAGACGGCTTCCTACTTACGCCCGCATTGACTAGGTTTTGGTACACGGTTGGGTTGCGAGGCCGCTTTTCATGCTGCGCGCACATTCGTGATGGATCCCGAGAGGGCGGAATGCGTGATCTTGAAGTTGGACATTCGAAATGCCTTAACACTCTGGAAAGGGATACTCTGCTGAGCGAGGCGAAGAAAAAACAACCCACCTTTTATCTTTTCCTTCATCAACTCTACTCTGCACCATCTAATCTCTTCTACGATCTCACTCTTAACACTTTTCAGGGTGAAGTTTAACAAGGAGACCCACTTGGACCTCTTATCTTTAGCCTTGCCATCGCCGACCTTCAATCCCCCCTTAATGCATGGCTCCTAGATGATGGGACCATTGGGGGCAAATCGGAAGAAGTGGAGCGTGACCTACAGTTGCTGAAATGCGAATTCTTCCCCTGCAGTCCTGTTGCCCACCAATGTTTTCAACATTTTGAGACACTCATTCCAGGACTTAGGAGTTGGACGCCACAAGCTTTGGGTTCTCCAATTTTTTATTCAGCTATTCCTGAGGCTTTGGAAGCTAGAAAACGCCTTCTTTTCCTCGCTTAGGAGCGCCTGAGGAACCTTTCGGCTCACGTGGCCTTGGTCCTATTACAAATAAGCTTTGCCGTGCCTAAAATAACTTATTTACTTAGGACGACCCCGACGTGGTTTTTTGCGCAGAAAAACTCCTCTTTTAAAGGCTTGCTGAAACAGACTTGCGAAAAAATCCTGCACGTGGCTCTTGACAACCTTCAGTAGACCCAGGCATCGCTTCCAGTAAGACATGGGGTTCTGGGCGTGAGGTGTGTTCGGGATGTGAGCCTGCCAGCTTTCTTGGCTTCGGCTCATGGAGTCACAGATCTAGTCACTGCCATTCTATCGTTTAATGGTGACGGCTTGTGCATTCCATATACGCTCGAGACTTTAAACGCTTGGGGGGCTCTCAATAAGAATGCGGTGGTTCCGGTCGACCATCCGCACAGCCAGAAAGCGTGGGACGAATTCGGCTGCAAGCGCCACATAAAACATCTTCTAATGGTGCAGCTAGGCTAGACTTGGCTAGGCTGAAGGCTGTTACGTCAAGGTCAAAATCAGGGGCGTGGTTACAGGCTTAACATTCCCCCCACCTGCCCAAGTGCCCACTCTCCTGGACGACAACTCGCTGCGTGTGGCTGTGGCATACCCATTGGGCTGCGATGTGAGTGTACGTCATCTATGCATCTGCGGCTCAACAGTAGAAGCCAATGGCCACCACGCGCTGAGTTGTCTCAGGTGCTCAGGTAGGAGACCACGTCACCACGCCTTCAATGACGTTATCCGTCGAACCTTAATTTCAACTAACGTCCCGTGCCTTCTCGCAACGCCGGACACAGTGAGAACCATCGTTTCTGCTGCGGAAGCAGCGGCATGCCACAAACACGCGAAGTACGCCACGCTTGAATTGTCATACGATTTCGATCCCTTCACGGTTGAAACGGTTGACCCGTGGGGCATGGAGGCAAAGCCTCAAAGGCCTTCATAGGAGAACTTGGGCGCCGACTTGGAAATAATGGGTTTGACTCCCGCTCCAGATCCTTCCTGGTGCAAATAATATCTATGGCAATACAGCGTGGCAATGCTGCGCGCCTAATGGGAACCTTTGCACTAGGAATGATTATTTTAATTATTTATTAATTCATTTATTATTATTATTTATAGAAAAATTTATTAATTGACATGTTATTTTTTACTTTTATTTATATGCATTTAGTTACACTTGTAGTATACCTTGTTTCGTTAATATGAACTACAATCTTGGCAAATATTAAATTCTTAGTTTTAGTAGTTGCTGTATGAACTGAGATCGATTTTTTTAATTCACCTAAATTTAGGGTTTCTCGATGTTATATTTCACAAAATAACTGATTGATGTCGTTAAAGTTCAATATAAGCCAGTCACTCCTGATATTATATATCCTGCTAATTTATAAATGGTGAAGTTTGTATGTATGGATGTTTGCTACTCTTTAGCGTAAGAGCTCCGTTCGTCGTCCTAAAAATCTCTTTTTTTTAAAGCCCACCACAGGTTCTACGAAGGTGAATTTTACCTTTTTATTTATTCACTATAGTTTGCGAATGGTAACAAATCGTAAAATCAAAGATCAAGACGATCAATCATCTTCAAGACGAGAGTGAATATAGGCACTATTTGAGCCTGCGTGTCACATCCTCGGCTGCATCGGCACTTACCATCAGGTGAGGTGCAGCCAAACGCACTCAAATTTTTAATAAAAAAAAATTAAAAAAAAAAAACGATTTTAGCGCGGGTCCCAGTATCGAAGAGCCAAATGAAAGACGTATCGTTAAAAAAGTTTTCTTTGCCTGAATATTTTTTTTTATTTTTTTATAAAAATTTGAGTGCGTATGGCTGATACTGACTGAGGATGTAACACGCCAGCTCAAATAGTGCCTATTCACTTTCGACTTGAAAATTCCTAAATTATACGAATTGGGGAATACAGACGCCGACAGGCCACTCCTTGGCCTTTCGCATAATGAACGAAGAAGCACAACGCTTGCAACAACAGAATCTACTCGTAGCAATAAATATAATAGGAGACTCACGTGACAGCAATGGGTGCGCTGATGGTTTTCTTATCTATAGTATTGTTGGCGGTACTATTGGCCCCGTCGGTGTGATTCGCGTTGGCCAAGTGTGTGCTGTTACTGTTGTTCGCCGGCTTGCCACTCTTGTTGTTGATTGGCGGTAACTCCTGTAGCGGGGAATGTTGTTTTTTTAAACTGGTCGTAGAATTGGGAACACTGCAGTTTTAAGAGTAGACAGACTTAATTAATTATAAAATGTTTAAAAGGAAATAAATATTGAGGGTATATTAATGTATTTTAGAGATATAGATTTAAAATACTTAAATATTTCTCCTAATACATATTATCTAATTGATAAAGATACTGCATATAAATAAATGAATATTACTAAATAAAAGTTAACAGTTAATTCATGCAGATATGCTGTAACAAGCAATCAGCGATAAACATGCGACATTTAATAAATAAATTAAAAACAATGTACTTACTAAAGAAGGAATAATCCTAAAAATAAATAGCATAATTTACATCTACGCAGATCTAAATGAGAATGACCCGATTCCCCAGAGTTCTACAGTTTTAAAAAGTAATAACAACATCTTGTCATGCTCGAAAGCTAACTATATTCTAATTCAGGCATAGACCTCATTCTCATTTGAATCCCACAGCAGGGCCTAAGCACAATTTGTAATGCACAAAATATTTGAATGATTTTTCCTAACCAAAGAAATTAGGTGATAACAATTGCTCGTAGAACGGATGGCCGATGGGGTAGTAAAGTTCTCCAGTAGCGACCGCGCACCGAAAAACGTAGCGTAGGCAGACCTCCCACGCGGTGGACCGACGACCTGGTAAAGATCGCGGGAGGCCGATGGATGCGGGCAGCGCAGGACCGGTCGTCGTGGAAATCCTTGGGGGAGGCCTTTGTCCAACAGTGGACGATTTTCGGTTGATATGATGATGATGATTACAATTGGTTGCATTACGGCAGAACTGTGTTTAGACCCATCGTGTGCAGTGTGTTGTGCCTAGATTTCAAATTGAAGTGTGTTCTATGTATTTCCAGGTAATCTTGCCGCCTCACTAGATACTGATTTTTCACCTCCCTTTTCCTTTTGGTATTTTTGTGTCACATAATAAATTTAAGAATTTCTGAAACGGATATTAACAATTCGATACTCGCCTACTAAAGTCTGTTTTTTAATTCGATGCAAAAAAAACCGATGTTGTCACAGTTAATTTAACTACACATGTTAAAAAGAAATTCCAGTTAAAAACATTGCTTATACAATAAATGTAACATTGCATGTATTTAAATGAAATAAACAATAAGTTTCTTATAATTTAAAAAGGGACATATTCCAGTAAATTGTTTAACTTCATCGCTGGCAACACCTCAGATGTCACAAACATTTTTCTTATAGTTGAATTGTTGCCAGCGGTCAAATCAAATAATTAACTATAAAATGTCCCTTTTAAAAATATCAGTATTTTCTTTATTTTAATTTTTGCAGTGTTATTTTTGGACCCCCACCAAAAACTTTACAGTTACTTCGTCTCATGAAACTGAACAAATTTTGTTTTACAACTCTGCTGAAATCGCAATTAAATTTTGGACTTCCCATACAATTTGTATGAAAAGTACATTTTTTATGGCGATTTCATTAAAGTTGTTAGAACAAAAGTTATTCAGTTTCATGAGTAGATACCACTGTGAAGTTTTGGCGGGGGGCCCAAAAATAACCCTGTATATTGTGCTTTAACAATTAATAACAAATTAGAATATAATGTTAAATTTACTTGTACAAGCAATATTTTTTAACTTGTACTTTTGTTAAATTTAATTGCGTTTGACTACATCTCACCTGATGGTGACGATGTAGTCGAGGATAGTACACGCAAACTCAAATAATGCCCATTCTTTTTCTTTTTACGTGTGTAGTTTAATTTACTGTGGCAACATCGCTTTTTTTCCTTTTTTGCAACGAATAAAAACAGACTTCAGTCATCAGACTTTTTTTTTATTTACAATTGGTAAGCCCTTGGCATCATCTCACTTGATGGTAAGTGACGATGATACCGAAGATGGAAGCGGGCTTACCAACTACTTTTTATGAACTGTCTAAAACGAGATTTTGTTCTGAACATGTTGAGCAATGACGTTTTTTTTATTGTCGTTGACTTACTAATTATGTGTTTTTAATAAATAAAAATTTCATTTTTTTTTTCACAATTGGCATCATCTCACCTCATGGAAAATCAAATAAGAAGTTTTTCTGAAACTTCAGTTTTTTTTTAATTCACAATTAGTAAGCCCTTAGCTAATTTTATTTCATAATTTAATTTTGATGCTGTCAACTACCTCATTGAACCTCCTAGACGGGTTTCTAAAAAGAGTTTGGATTACTCAGGTGGCCTTGCTTTGCTTTGCACGGATTGAGGCGGCAGATCACACGTGACGATTAGCACGAAGTGGTGCAGGGTGGAAGAAACTAGTGTCGTTTGGTGCCTCGATCCTGTTTGGGTGCCTGGGCCAGCGTAGTGAGCGAGTGGTGGAATATAACCACTAAATAGATAAGTGCAAAAGGCCCGTTCCGCAGTGTGCAAAATGACACATGGAGTATAACTGTCATTTTGGTTTGCGATCGAGTGCACAGCATGACAGTGCATCTATTTTAGCTTGATTTGACAGGTTATAAGGGCAATGCTTATGGGCAAACATGTCAACTGTTATGTCAGTGTCGTAGAAAGCCATTATGAAATTTTCTTACTTTCTGTTTCAATCGAAATCAGACCGCGCCACGTCAATGTCAGGTTTTGGAATAGATAACAAGCGGGCCCTCTGTGCTTATCTACTCAATGATTTTATAAAGACCTCATAAACTAAAGTAGTAAGAACGAGGCCAATGCACTTGACGTTCAAAATGTACTTTTTTATAAAATTTGGCGCATTTTTTTTTCCTATTTCTGAAGTAAAAAATACCATTGGCCTCGCCCTTAGATAAAAGGTCTTTGTTTTTACAGGCACAGTGTAAGAAACCATACAGTGCTCCAACATTTTTGATGTTTTCTTCAAAACCGGCACCATTAGTCATTGATCACCTCCTGCTCCTCCCACTGCTTGAATGAATGGTACCGAGTGACTGAACAACGGTGACCAGGGCAAGTCGGTACAGCCACCCCCCGTTTCGCCCCTCACCCCCCAGACGTCTTTGTTGGTCGACTGTATGGTTTCTTAAGACTTTAGAGTGTGGTGCTAGTGTGTGACGTACGTCCTCGCTGACGGGCCGCTGGTTGAGCAGCGTGATGGGGCCGGTGGGGAGCCCCTCTCGCGACTTGCCCTTGGCGATGTCCCGGAACTCCTCCGTGTACTCCTACACGACACACTAGGTTTGAGGCGGCGGCTTGCGTCACGCGCCTCGACGTTGGGACTTCGCATTTTACTTTTTGGCACGATTGTGTAAGATTTTGGGCAGGTAAACTATATTTTCTTCTGCATATGTAATTCTCAATAGTACAAAATTAACTATATTCGAGAATATACAAGCACTACGTAAAATTAAAAAGATAAAAAAGGAAAAATAAACACCTCTACATTTATAAGCAATTTTGATTAAATATCCATGCCATGAAAGGATATTAGATGCAATACATTTATTTTTAGAATCCGGTAGTTTTGTAAATAATTTCTACAACAAAGCTACTTTAAACATGCCTATATCAGCCAACATGCAGTCATTTATATTTTTTAACAAACTTCGAAAATAAACTAACAAGAAAACAAATGTCCCAACGTCTCTGCGCATGCGCGGAGGCAACTCAAAATTATTAATTAAAACAAAAAAAAAAGAAAATTAATCATCATTACACAATAAAGAAAAAATAAACATTAAAAAATTAGTGATAATTATAATTTAAAAAAATAAAGCGATTGTTTTAATGACACTGCGCAGCGTGGTGACTCGCTGAGAATATCAGAAAAATACATGCGATTAAAATAAAACAAATGTAGGTTGATCATTGCCAAGATACTTAGCAAAGAATTTAATCAAGCAAACTAAAGGATTTTTATTACTCAAGCTTTATAGACATTATATTGTCTGACTCAATTGAGACGCCACCTGGTGGTAGATGCGCGGTGCGGAGAGGAGGGGGGATATTCCCCAGCGCGCCAACTCGTACTGCGCACCTACTACATGCCTTATAATCACTATTCATTTTTCATATAACCAACCAGTGTAGAAATGGGCCATATTTATCCCTAAATAATCATAAGAAAACTTTCTGCTATCTTGGCAAATAATATTTTTTATACTATTGCAAGTAAATCCTATTCGATTAGGTAAGGAGAGCCACAGGCGAGGTAACTAAGTAACGAAGTCTCTATTGGCCGTCAGAACGCTGCTTGTGCTGTAAGCCAACAAGGATAACGTTTACCTAACACAGCTTGAAAAAAATGACAGTTATTAGGTGCCGTCATTGCGTTCCAGTGAGGATGAGTGGTGGTGGCGCACGGTGTGGTGCTGTGATGATGCGGCGGGGGGTCGGCCCGCTTGCGTGCACGAAACAGCAGTTTTCCGTCACTTTGCCCTCTATATCATGTATGTACCTTCAGATCGCTTACTGTAAGCCCTGAGGCCGAGAGATGACAGACCCGCTATTTGACAGACTCTTATTTGAGTCCTGTTTAAGTACTAGCAACAATCAAATACTTTTTATGATACATCCACCACATATGTGGTAAATGCATTTGTCAAATGCCCGAACGACGGGGACAACTCTGTGGGTAAAAAAAACAATGTTGAAATCTATCTTTGTTTAATCTATAGCGTGATCCCTCTCGCTTGGGCGTTTAACAAACGCGTTTGCAGAATATTATGTGGATGTACAGTTACAACTTTCGAGTTACAGTGAACGATTTGGTACGGCGACGTTTGCGCGCGAAGCGAGACAAGCCATCGTCTTGTTCAAACGACAAGTTCGTGAAAGAGACAGCAACACTAACTTTCTGGTATCGGGCGCGACAAACGACGCTCATGTTACCCTTATAGAACCATCCATGAACTTTAATGCAGCTTCGGGGTAAGAAGCCACGCCACGCTTACTATGATTCGCGAGGTAGTGTGTCTGGGGTCCGGCCGTGGATCAACCATTGATGGTTGGTATCTGCACATATAAGTCAGTAGCGAAGAAATTTTAATTCTAGATGGCGTATTTATTTTGCCCTCTCGTCGCTTTTGTTTAGGTTCAGTTGCGAGTTACTGCAGTTGCCGCCACAGAGCAAAAGTCAAGGAGCAGAGGCATATCTCAAGCCCCAGGCTACAACTTTAAGTGCACGGGTAGTATGTGCGCTGCGTTCACGAGAAAATAGTGCTGCTGTCTCTTTCACAGTTTTAGCATTAAAACGAGACAATTGCTTTATTGTCCGTGGCGTGCGCGAAAACTTTGACACGCTGCTAAGTGCTGAGCGCCAGAAAAGTACCGAGTGGCGGGAAAATTCCGTTTTGTGCTTACAAGTAGGTTCAAACCTTGATGATTGGAACCCATCACGGTGTCGGTGTCATTGTGTATACCTTTGCTATGACAAACAATTGTCTAAGAATGACGAGTTTTGTGCAGACATGAATGGCGATTCTATACAAAACTGTCTAGAAAGTTGCAATCATTTTTATGTTAAGAAAGCTTTGGAAAGCCAAATAGATTTTGTTTCGTCTATTTTCTAATATTTTCTGAGTAAGAAGTTGATTTTTTTAGATGTATTTTGTATAATAGACCATTTTGTCCTTTATGTGCTTGACTGTTTCGGTCTAAAGAGATATCATTAAAACACCTAATTCGCTTCAAGTGCAGTCTGTACACACCATACACCGAAGAGCGAGCTTCTCGCTCAAGTAGTCATCTGATAAGCTGGTTTACAAAGAGTCCAATATCGAGCAAAAGAAAAATGAGGACTATGAGCTGACTTTTAACCAGACAGAGAGAGAGAATGCAGTAAAAACAAATCTAATAATAGAGTTCGTCTGTAAGTTTAACGATTCTATTACTGGCTTTTATCGTCACTGCATTACACTTTTGCATACGCCTAGCAAAACACTCATATTATTTAAGGCGGAATAATTATTAATTAATTCAAATTTAAACCCGAAATACAAGCCAGTGCTATTGGAATGACTGGCTCCGTTTAAATCCAAAATAACTGTCAGCTTTTTTAATCATGACCAGAATATCAGACAACCACTTGACCCCCGCCCCACCTACACCGTGACGGCGTACCATAAACGCGTTGCTATAGCAACGAGTGCTGCCGCAGTAGTCTGACGGCGCTACGCGGCTGGACCGCCTCTCATCCCCGCGGAAGCAGGAGGTCGGCAGCGCGAGCCGCAGCCGCCGCCAAGCGGAGAGACTGCGCGGGCGTCGCGCGGTCGCGACCAGGCGCGCCAGAACCGCCGAAGCGCCCGCAGGAAGATATTTCATTCGGAAGGGTTCTGACGTTTCCGCTGACGGTTCGTCCTTTTGAATGTTATTTGCTTATTTAACCTTTTGTATAGATGTTACATTGAATCTGTTACTCGCTTACTTAATAGCTTGATGACATGTTTAAGAGTTAAACCCTGAGATAAACCCTCAAAACAGTATTACAATATAGCGGCTTACAGCAGCGTAACGAAAGTACTTACGCAGAGCCACGGAAGGGTACTTGCGGGGCGCTGTTATGCGTTCTTCTTTCATTCGATCTTTTTTTATTCCATCTATTTCTTTTTCACGCATGCGCTGACATTTCATTTATGAAATCTTTTTTTTTCCACTCTTCAACATATTTTGAAAACTAAACTTGGAAATTTTATAAAATAATTATTTTAACCTGCTGCTTCGGGTCTTTATTTCATCTTTATATCATCTTATGCAACTGTAAATAAATCGAAATACCTGTGAACACGTCATTACCTACCCACGCCCACTTCCGTACACCTATGACGACGTGTCACAGTATGCTAGTACCTACGCCGATGGCGGCATCGTACGACATCAAAGGCGTTGCGCTACTGTAAGCCATACCGTCATAATATGCCCTTAGTATGCATTTTTTTAGAGTTAATCATTGAAACCAACAACATTGATACCTTCAATAAAAGCAAACCATTAACTTAAGAAAAGGTACCATAAATAATAAATACTGGGAACGCCTACAAGTTATCGTTTCAATATCGATAATTTTTATACCCCATTGAATTACAACGTCTCGATCAATTAATATTATATTGACATTTGAATGAACGGGTCTCGGTTACTTGAGAGTGAAATTTCGCAGCTAATAATACCTAAGATCAAGTCTGTCGAACATACGGCCCGCGGGCCACTATCCGTCCCGCGAAGGCACTTCATCTGGCCCGCGAACTAGTTAAATTTTAAGCCATCCAAAGTATACCTTTATTCCGCGGTGCATAAGTTGAACAAAGATATAAACAATAGACGCATTGTGCAAACAAAAAAAATGTTAGTCATTGCATTAGGTAGGTTTTTTAAAAGTGCCTCTTCCTCCCAACACAAGTAAATAAAAATTAAATAAAAAATACTGTTTTGTTTTATTAAAAACTAGCTTTTTCCCGCGGCTCCGCCCGCGTGGACATCGTTTTTATGACTATCTTTTGAGGGTGATTAGTAAATTATGTCGTTTCCCACCTACTCAACCATTTATGTGCAAAAAATCACAACAATCGAGTATTTTTTTAGTTCCCTCAGAAACTGCATCAGATTATGCTATTTTCCTGGGATAAAAAGTAGCCTATGTCCTTCCCCGTGACACAGGCTACCTGCATGCCAAATTTTATAAAGATTGGTCAAGGCGTTGAAGCGTGAAAAGGTAACAAACAAACAAACACATTTTCACATTTATAATATTAGTAAGGATTTACTTTACTATCGGACATTTCCTTGGGCCCGCTGCGGCTATAAAAATCCTAAACCTGGCCCTCCACCAAATTATGTTGGACACCCCTGCCTAAGATAATCGTTAATAATTTCCATGGTTTGGTAACTTTTGTTATCATTTATCAACGTATCGAATATGATACTAAGCGCTCGGTGCAGACGGTGTCTAGGTAATTGTTGCGCAACTCCGGGCAAACATACATGCAACGGAATATCTTGATCAAATATTTAAGCTATTATGGCCTTGGATTCTAATATAACGTAAGCATATTTTTAGCCAAAATTTCTACACTATATGTAACTTCTAGGAAAGAGTAAATAAAAATTGTAATTTAGAAAATATTTCATCCCGAAAAATTTTAAAAAAAAACAATTTTGAACATGCCAATGCTCGCATTCAATAGTTAGAACATCAAATAAGATCGTACATTAGAAAACAGGAGGAGATTTAAACTAAATTTCACAATAGTCATCACAAGTCCTGAAGGTGGCCACCCACCCTAAGGCGCTTTGCACACGACCGGGCGGGGCGGGCCGGTCAATTTCGCCGCCAACGATAGCACAAAGGGAATCCTATACTACCAACGCACATAGAGGACAAAAAGACCGCGCCGCCTCCATGTGCGTTGGTAGTACAGGATTCCCTTGGTGCTATCGTTGGCGGCGAAATTGACCGGCCCGCCCCGCCCCGTCGTGTGCAAAGCGCCTTAAGGGGCACATACGAGTCTGTGTGCCATTTTGGAAAGTGTTTATAAAGTCAAACTTAGTTTAACCCATTGTTTTCTGATTGCCTTGGCAGTAATACAAGACGTGGATAGAGCAAGTATAGGTCTGCCGCATAAATAGGATGGCTCCTCTTGAGGCGCACGGTGTGGGAGGTTTGATGTTGCATGTTGCGGTAACATACCCCCCTCGCACCGCGCACCTACCTCAGGCGCAGTCTCAGTTATATGGCAGGGGTACACATAAAGCGGGAGGAATGAAGCAAGCGATGCGGGGTGCGACGTACCTCGAACTGTGGCCACGCCATCGCCATGTTGATGCCGTGGTTGTTGGCCCACCACTTGAGGTCCTTCTGGTGGTCAGCGTTGTTTATTGTATGATGGAATTCTTCGTATATTTGTGGTAATCTGGAGTAAAGCGAAATAAATTCAATTTAATTCACTGGACATATACGTTTTGGTCTGTATTATATTTAAATTTAATTTTATGACTAAAGCACACCCTGGACACTTCATACAACGGGCCAGAAATGAAATTACAAAAAAGGTATGACGGAACTAACGAAATGGCGGCGAAGTCCTATAAGTTCGACAACCAAACTATAACCAATCTGTATCAATCTGGGTGACGAGGGGGTGAGGTCGGAATCTAGAGAGCGGCAGGGAGTCTCCATACTGTATGTATGTACTAATATACAGGGTGTAACATAAAGGTGTGGTGATACTCTAAGGTGGGCTTGTACCCATCAAACTGAACAACTTTCTCCATGGAACCCATAGTCAAATCGCAAAAAAAAATTTGAACTTCCCATACTAAGTTGGCTGATCAGCTGATCGACTTAGTATGGGAGAGTCAAATTTTTTTTTGCGATTTGACTATGGGTTCCATGGAGAAAGTTGTTCAGTTTGATGGGTACAAGCCCACCTTAAAGTATCACCACACCTTTATGTTACACCCTGTGTATACTTTGACTAAAGCAATTCGGATTTGGAACCCAGTGCAATATGTGGAGTGCGGCCTGACCTTCCTGAGATATGGAGAGATACCCATGCCCCATGCAGTGGGGATGGTTATGAATTGTTAACCATTATGGAGGAAACGGCTGACGCTTGTATGGTGCGTGATCGATCGCGCAGGCTAAGCAACGATAATTCGGTGCATCTTATTGCACTGTATTCTTTGATCACGAACCGTTGAAACTTGCAATATCATAAGAAGGCATTCGTTTTAATTGGGTTTTATATGCCATATAAGTATTAAAGGTCTCCCATATTCCTAGACAGTGATTTGATAACAAACGACCTTACTCACGTGAACCTAGATTGATTATCATCATCAGAACCATAATCATCATCATATACACCGTTATTTGTTTATCACCTGCGATATTTTCAGATGTGATTCAGTGTACGATTCAGTCTACCGAGAGTCTAGACTCTAGAGCCTACCCTGAATTAGGGCGATCCGTAATAACGTCCAGTGCTGTGCTTAGCCATGGCAACCAGAGACTGATATGAAACATTAACGATGATAAAAATAAACCAACTTACGAGGGTTCTTGGCTAATATTGAGGCATTTGTGGAAATTGAACAGCACATCCTTGAAGAACGTTAGCCTCTGCGCCTCCATCTGTTGACACCTTTCAAACACAGCTGTCATGTCCTCTATGTAGCGTTGGTTGTAGGCGGTGATCTCAGCTAGAGCCGCTTGGTACTTCTCCCGGCTCTTAGCGACTTCATCACGGCATTTGGAGACCCTCTCGGCCATTTTTTTGACCTGTAACCGAGGGGCCTAATTTTACTTGTGATGTACTGTAGTGTTATGGGATCTATCGGTTGGTTGTTGAAAAATGTATGGATAGATTAGAATCCTTTGCTCCTCTCAACTGTTACGCTGTTATTAGGCCAAACCCCCTTGTAAGTCGCACACGGGAGCCGGAAATTCGACAGACAGAATTTTTTCCGGCAGCCGGAATTTGACAGACAGGGTTCTGGGCGCGATTAATGGATTTTCTGTGAATCTAAATAAAATATTGTATTTCCATTTAAAATATTATTCTAATTAGGGTGTTTTACTTATTTCTTTTCATTGTTTTTACTTTTATGTTATGATAATTGATATTATTGGCTCGACAGATAGGGAATTTGTTTTTTTTCCGGGTCCCGGAAATCGAAAGACAAGTGGCTATGGAGACGTCATAACAACGATGTCAGAAATAAAAATAAGAATTTGCAAATGGAAAAGAAATTCCGGGATTTATTCTCAACAAATAAATGCAACATTAGTCCTGGGTAGTATCAGAGAAACGCCTGAAAATCTTCACTACTAGTTAATTTTTAAAAAATGCAATTTTAGCAGGGAAGAGGTACCTTTCACCTTAATGAGACGAGCAGTGCGGAACACTGCGTCGCCGTAGCCTCGGGACACAACAAAACCATAACGTATAATACTCGTACATAAACTTTGGGAGGTATCCTTCGAATAGGTGTTGTTAACTGTCGTGCCCTGGAGGCGGTTTTCCGCCCCGCTCGTCTCATTAAGGAACATTAAGGCGATCCCTCTACCTGACTATCGCCGCCGTCAGTTAAAAAATATCTACTTTTAGCAGTAATGCTATCTGTAGCAACAGCGAACTATAGATAGAGGATGTAACAAAATTTGTGTAGTTTCCCCGTGAAATACATAATCAGTTTGTCAAAAAAAAATTGGACCGTCCATACAGAAATGCACAAAATCAATCGATTTGTATGAAGTATTTTTTTTTTGAGATTTTAGCAAAATTGTAAAACAAAAGTTGTTTAGTATGATGAGTAGAAGCCCCCGGGACCTACACCAATTATGTTACATCCTGTATTTCACAAAGTTTATAGTGTTTAAATAAACTAAACACCTATTCTTCAAATTAAACGTCGAGAATTTTCGATAAAGTATGTAATTAAATTAGTGAGTAATTATTTTCAACTGCCGGCGGGCCGAGTCAGCTGGGGGAAGGCCCTTAAGGCCGTGGCGCGCCATTATTCAACATTTTTCGTGAACTATGGATCCATGTGTCATTGTTTAATAATTTTAACCTGTTTCGCGAAATGCTCATCAATTTCTTAATACGAGTACTGCTAACCGCTCCATGTTTTTCAGTTCTCTTTTTTCGGTGAATAACTAACTCATTGTATGACGAAAAATGACAAATGTAAACAATATTCTTAGCACATATTGACATTTTACATCTATATAAAAATGAACCCATATTTCTTCTGGGCATCGCATCACGCGTTAACGGTTGGACCGATTTCTCTAATTCTTTTTTTGTTAAGTTCGTTATTGTCTGGAGAAGGTTCTCATGTAGGGTTGGGTAGGGTAGTTCAGTGTAGTGTAGTGTAGGGTAGTGTAGTGTAGGGTAGGGTAGTGTAAGGTGGTACGAAGTTCCCCGGGACAGCTAGTCTTAAAAAACAAAGTTGTATAGACTAGAGATTGCATAAATTACAGTAGAATTGGTAAGAAAATGGTGTAATATTTGCGCCAAACAAGTAAAACGTATTCAAAAACGATACATGTAGTCATAGTTTACGTAAACCCTAATAAGGTTCGCGCCATGACCTCAAATTACAGCACTCAGCTGAATAGTAACCACGTCATTTTCACACTAGGGTTTTAATTAAATAGTGTGCACCTTAGCTTTAAAAAGAGTAATGTAAGTGCCTACTAGTAAAAACCTGCATTCGTCGGTATTTTTTATTTTATTTTAAATATGAGATACAAGTATTATTTTTCCAAAAAAAAAAACATAGAGCCTACTTGAGACTTGTATGAATTATTATTATTTTACGATGGGTGCGTGGGTAAGACATGTCCAAAATGACACAACACTTTCAGCGGTTAAAACGTCACACAACGTCACATTTGCGTTTGAAAATAAATCTTACCAAAATCGCTCTCTATAGTGAGAAGGCAAAAACATAAAGAAAAAATAGTTATTAGAACACAGCCGACAAAAGCATTAACTAGTGACACTCCTATAATAATTGCATAAATTAAAAAGACCGCTAATTAAAAGCTACATACAGATTCGGAAATCTAAATCGATCATCTACTAAACTGGACGTCTTGAATTGAAAAGGAAATTTAAAAGCAAGTTATCTTATTGTATTTTAAGATTACACTACAACCATTTTCCCCACTTTTCTGTTGGCTGTTGTAGATATGTTTTCAAAATTTTCATTTTGACACTGACATCAATATAGTTATAAAAATTTAGTAAGCAAGTTTAAAGAAAGAACTGTAGCCATTTGAACATAGCCAAAGGCAACTATAGTCAAATAGAGATCAAACGGTTTACTGGGCAAGATATTTTTTAATTCACTATTCTTCATTTCAAATAGGATTAGACAAGACGTTACATACAATACAAGTCACGCAGATGCAGAGGTTGTAAACATTTCATTCAGTTGAATTGACAGGAACTGTGGTGGGAATTTCAAATATTAAGGTTTTTTTTCGTAATTTTCTGCTTCAAATATGCTGCTGTCTAAAACTATTTTTTTTACTGAATATAATTAGTGACTTAAGATATAATGATAAAAATCAGAACGAAGAGATGTAAGTGTTCCAAATGTTTCATATTTCTGCTTTTTTTTCAACTATACACTATTAATAACATGCAAGACTAAATGAAACTTATTCAAATATTCCAGTAAACAACTTAAAAATATAGTGCTTTACTGTAATAATCATTTTAAATAATAAATATGTAAATATTTGTAATCGACGTGCTTGCTATTTCATTGACCACCCTAATACACATCGCCAACAAATGTAGGTAACCTATAACAGTAAACTTTAAATACAGATACATTACGAAGACGATTAAGTTTAAAGTTCAACTAAGTTCAACATTATCATTTCAGCTGAAAGACATCCACTACTGGACAAAGGCATCCCCCAAGGATGGACAACGACCGGTCCTGCGCTGCTCGCCTGCATCCCGCGACGTTCACCAGGTCGTCGGTACACCGAGTGAGAGGCCTGACTACGCTGCACCTTCCGGTGCGTGGTCGCCACTCGAAAACCTTAGTACCCCAACGGCCATGTGTTCTACGATCTATGTGTTCCGCCCAATGCCACTTACCAACTTAGTTCATCATAGCTCATATACGTCCCCACCGAGGGGCTTGAGCCTATCCTGAATTAGGGCGACCGGGACTTAGTCGACCATGCGGGCCCAGTGCGGGTTGGTCGACTTCCCACACAACCTTCGAGTTTCTTCGCAGGCGTGTGCAGTTTTCCTCACGATGTTTTCCATCACCGCAAGAGCATCGGATAAACGTACACATGAAATCGAAATTCGAAAACACCAATGTATTTACCAATACGTGTACGTACCATTGTAGGTGGCAGGATTCGAACCACGACCTCCCGGACAGTAGGTAGCGGCCCTTGCCATTACGCCACCGACTAAGTTACCGAAAAGCTATTCATTGGTAAAAAGCGTTCAACTTTGGATTAATGTGAAACGTAGTCAGGAAACAGAAGACACCGACAGTTAGACTACACCACATTGACCTAGAAACTATACACCAGGCCTCCGTCGGGAAGTAGGAAATTGAATGTCACGAGCGCGGCCTTGAATGCAAGTGGAATAGAGGAAAACGGCGCGTCGGGCGGTGCGCTGCTACGAGTACCGCGCAGTACTTTGTGACGCCCGCCGCCGCGGCGGATGTGTATGAAATTATTATATTGACAATGGCCTATTGGTATAGATAAAAAAGTTTTTTTTTAATGAAAATATATATGTCGGAGCGTCGGTGAAAACGCGACCAATACCAGTTCGAGATACGTTTACATAGATCGTTACACTTTATTTGGATAAAATTGGTATTAGTACCTGGGTGAAACCTGTGGTGGCGATTGCTTATACTCTTGAGCCGATTGTATGTGGTAGCAATGATGACCAATAAACGGTAGGCTGTTTGTGATTGAGGTGGCAACACTGAGTTGAGAAGCCATATTAGCTGGCTGTCAGTCTCGGGACGAACACTTTTTGATGGAGCATCGAACTGAACGGACGTGTCACGCCATCTCTGGGATCACCACGTTTGCATCCATTGTTATCCAAGGCATCCTGTACAATTTCGATTGCCGAATGATCAAAACTGTTGAAGGAGGACCTCTGAGCTGCATTGTTATTTCGACGCCCACAACCGAAATAATTAAGGACGTGAACCACAAGACCATCCATAACCTAACCCCCCCCCCCCCCCCTTAGACATATACAATATTGAGCAACTACTCGTAATTTGAATAACACGTACCTACCTTTTCAATAAGTTATTTACTGTAATCACTTTCAAACACTAAATTTAATACATCATAATATCAATTGGCAACTGGCCGTATGGCTCCCGGCTAAGAATAGGACCATCCCATCTCTTCCAATGGAGGTCGTAAGAGTCGACTAAGGGACTTAAAGCAGTGTCCTTTCTGTGCATTGCAACACATCTGCAACGCCTGCCAAGCGTGGCGATTACGGCAAAACCCTCCTATTAATACCACACCCAAAAAACGGTTCTAGTCCCCGGCGGCCTTGCTATTCCTGGCTCCGGTAGCAGTCATGGTAACAGCGGGGCGGGAGTGCGAAAAATCCCCGGCAGATGCCAGGCTATCGCGGGCAGTCGATGGATGCGGGCAGCGCAGGGCCGGTCGTCGTGGAAATCCTTGGGGGAGGCCTTTGTCCAGCAGTGATTGATTTTCGGCTGATATGATGAATATCAAAGGAACGAATGGGAATCGAATTGGATTATAAAAAAAATAGTACTTGCACTCTCTACACTAAATACAATGCCGTAATATTATGCAAAGCTCAATATTCATCATCATATAGCTCATATACGTCCCCACCGAAGGGCTCGAGCCTACCCTGAATTATGGCGATCGGACCTTAGTCGACCACGCGAGCCTACAAGTAGTGCGGTTTGGTCGACTTCACACACAACCTTGGCGTTTCTTCGCAGGCGTGTGAAGGTTTCCTCACGATGTTTTCCTTCACCGTAAGAGCGTCGGATAATCGTACACATGAAATCGAACGAAAACACATTGGTACGTGGCAGGATTCGAATCACGACCTCCCGGACAGGAGGTAGCGGCCCTAGCAGTTACGCCAACGACGCTCGTAATCGTATGCAAAGCTCAATAGTACAGGCGCGGAATTCATTGCATCACTCATTAATGATTAATGCCTACTTCGGTAAGAGATTTGCGTAATTTTATCGCGTACCTACCTACAGCAGAAAGTGAAAAGTTGTTTCATAGGCGACCGATTTGAGAACGACGACGGTGTGAACAAAACAGACGAAAAAAAGGTCTGCCACGGTGGCGTAATGTTTGGCTCATTCAATTCACACCAGGAGGTTGCGGGTTCGGTTCACGGCGGGGACTGACTTTGAAAGACTCGGTTTAGTTGGTGGCAGGGCATTTTCTAAGTCCGCCTGGTTTGCTTACACCATCTTATCTAAGTCTTGCCGCCAAACATCAATGTAACTACCATTAATGTAACTAGCATTGAAGCCAAACATCAATGTAACTAGCATTGAAGCCAAACATCAATGAAACTAGCATTGAAGTCAAACGTCAATGTAACTAGCATTGAAGTCAAACATCAATATAACTAACATTGAAGTCAAACGTCAATGTAACTAGCATTGAAGTCAAACATCAATATAACTAGCATTGAAGTCAAACGTCAATGTAACTAGCATTGAAGTCAAACGTCAATGTAACTAGCATTGAAGCCAAACATCAATGTAACTAGCATTGAATTCAAACGTCAATGTAACTAGCATTGAAGTCAAACATCAATATAACTAGCATTGAAGCCAAACATCAATGTAAAACTAGCATTGAAGCTAAACAACAATGTAACTAGCATTAAAGCCAAACGTCAATGTAACTACCATTGAAGCCAAACATCAATGATACAGGCTTGAAGATAAGATAGCTAGTTCCCCATTGCGTTGGGGACTCTTGGTAAACGCATTTCCATCTTCGGCATCATCGTCGCTTACCATCCAGGTGAAATGATGAAAAGGGATTTTAACTGTGGAACAAATAAAACATGTAGTAGCTAAAAAATAAAATACTACAAATAGCATTATGGCGAAAGGAGATTTACCCAAAATAGGTGAAAAAAAGATAAACAGCCATCAGCATATTATTGTAAAACATTTTACAGAAATGTTCAGATCTAAAGTGTAAATATTATTCCTTAGCTGTGCCCGCGACTTATGAATTTTCGTTTCCGCATGGAGTTAATGAATTTTCCCACGGGAACTTTTAAATTTTCCGGGATAAAAAGTATCCTTAACGTTAACCCGAGCTATAAGAAACCACCATACAAAATTTCATCAAAATCGGCCTGGTAGTTTTTGTGTGATGCGCGGGAGGTGTTGCACCCCTTTGTTGTTGATGTTCCACCTTTTCGCACGAATCGTTACGCTTCTTCATTTATTATGCGTACAGCGCAGGAGTGGAACTCCTTGCCTGCGTCAATGTTTCCCGATTCCTATAATTTGGGGATCTTCAAGGCAAGAGTGAATAGGCATTATTTGAGTTTGCGTGTACCATCCTCGACTGCATCATCACTTACCAGAGTTGCAGTCATACGCACTCAAATTTTTAATTTAAAAAAAAAACCACAGTTATTATTTTCCAAAAACTTTTCATGTACCTACAGACACGGCCCCGTTACAATTTTATTATATGAAATAGATAATAGATAAAAGGGGCGATAGAACGGTACTCCGTGAAAGACCTCACCAATCACAGTTTCTCGTTGCCGAATATTGGCAGATCCACCCTAAATTAGATTGCCCATCAAAATAAAAAAAACTCAAAAGAATTAGCTGATAATGTATTGCCTAAGTAAGGAAAGACGGATATTACCATAAATAGAGGCAACATCATAAAAAACTCCCACATTTTCACTGTCAATTTACACCATCAGAAATTCAAAATTTAATAAGGCTAAAGTGGCCACAGATAATGTTTTTCCCTATACGAAATACAAACAGTTTGTTATTTTTTTACTTTACAATTGAAAAGCCCTTGGCATCATCTCAACTGATGGTAAGTGACGATGATGCCGAAGATGGAAGCGGGCTCACAAAGATTTCCCAACGCAATGGGGAACCAGCTATCTTATCTTCAAGCCGGAACACATCTATGCTGTCAACATTGATGTTAGGCAGCAAAGATTTAGATACGATATGGAGGTGGCTAGCCAGACGGCCTTAGAAAATGCCCTTCTACCAACCAAACACAGTTTACGCTCCGCCGGGAATCAAACCAATGAACTTCTGATGAACTTAACCATCACGCCACGGAGACGGTTAAGAGTGTTTCCTGCAAGATGAACTCACGACGATACGTCAAGTGAATGCGATTAAGAAAATCATCTGGCGATAATTACTAAGAGAATTTCACTATCGACTCTGTGTCATGGGAACATTTGCGCTGGAGTCTGCGCTTGCGCCGACGGCGGCGGCGGCGGCGGCAGAGCTCACTGGCACAATAAACTTGCGTTACTCGGTTGTAGCAAACCAAAGTATTTAATTACGTACGTTACTTTATATTTACGTACCTTTTGTTGACATAAGAATTTAACTTGACATGACACATTCATTACCCACTTATTGTATCATTTTTTGAAATTTTGACTTCATATTTATTATACTTTAAGTTTTGACGTCATAAAGGACATATATTTTTTTTTCAACTAAAATTGTTTTTTATGAGTTGACATGATATAATGTGACTTGAAATAAATGATTTATTTGATTGATTATGTTTAACATCTTTATATTTACTTGGTTGTACTTTAAGTACTGAGTAGGGAGTTGTACGTTGTAAAGAACTATCTAATCCAGGTACAAACCCTGCCTATAATTCCAAATTTAAAACTGTTTTAGCGAAAACCAAAAAAATAAGATATTTTAGCTACATCATCATATCAGCACATGTACGTCCCCACCGAGGGGCTCGAGCCTACCCTGAATTAGGGCGATCGGGCCTTAGTCGACCACGCAGGCCCAGTGCGGGTTGGTCAACTTCACACACAACCTGCGAGTTTCTTCGCAGGCGTGTGGAGGTTTCCACACGATGTTTTCCTTCACCGTAAGAGCGTCGGATAAACGTACATATGAAATCCTAATTCGAAATCACATTGGTACGTGGCTGGATTCGAATCACGACCTCCCGGACAGAAGACGGCGGCCCTAGCCGTTACGCCACCGACGCACACACATAGACTTAATTTCCCCTTTTCGATATAAATACATTCAAATTGTAAGATTTTTAAAAATTTCATTTTTATGAATAATTTAATCTGCCTGTTCATAGCCAGTTAAGGTTGTTCACGTGTATTGTGCAGGTGAAGTAGGGCGGCCCAGATTTCGCGTTACATAATGCGCCTGAGCACTGCGACACCGTTCCGATCGCGACTCGTCTACTATGCTATACCTACTTGTATTGTCATACCATTCAGAATTATAGCTGTGAAATGGTGGACACTTAGCCGCCTTCGTGGCGTAGTGGTTAATCCACTCGCGTCACATCATGAGGTCGCGAGTTCGATTCTCGGCGGAGTCCAACATTATAAGACTCGGTTTGATGGTAAGGTATTTTATTAAGCCCGTTTAGCTAGTTACCACCATCTTATTTAAGTCTTGCCGGATGATCTTATTGATGTTTTCCAGCATGAAGATATGATAGCCAGTTCTCCATTGCTTTGGGGAATCCTGGTAAGTCCGCTTTTCCTAGGCATCATCGTCACTTACCATCAGGTGAGATCATGACAAGGGCATAGCAATTGGCATCAGTTTTTTTTTATAAGGCATGTTAATAAAATAAAAAAAAACATTCAGAGATATTATAACGATTTCATACTGTAAAAAGTACTATAAAACAATAAATATCTAAATTTATATCATAATCGTTAAATTGAAGTTAGTATTGGGGTGGTATTTGGGTCTGCGACGTCATCACTTTTAATATTATAAAATTAAAAACCTTAACCACTCCGGGAGTGCCGACAGAAGTGAAAACTTTTTACAGTTTTATAAGTTTTGACCCTCTGATTGTTAACAATGCCCAACGCGATTAAAGAAGTTTTTCACTTCAAAAAAGTGATTAGATAAGAAAAATATTCTAATAAGTTCTTTAAAATATTCTACATTTTCATTATTAAAAAAATATTTTTTTTAAACCATGCCAATTTTTGAGTTATTATTATTGATTTATTAATATAATAAGACATTTTTAGAAATTAAAAGGATTTTGCGTAAAACGTGAAATAAACAGTGTCATATGGCTTTGTATCTAAAATAACTTAAAAAACTAAGAGTATTATCTATAGGTTTATCAGCTCAATAATTATTATGCCTTACTTAGGATCTGAAAGAATAATCCAAGAGTTTTACCGTTAATATGACGTTTCCATTAAAGATTAGATGATCCGTCAGATTTTTAGCACGGCATATTTATTACTAGAGCTTTGAGTAGTGAGTACATACCTACCTATACAAAAGGACTATTATAAACGTGGAAATATCCACTAATACACAGTGAGATAACAGCTGATGATCTCAGATGCACAGATTACATCACAATTATGTGGGAAGAATCACGTTTCAATTATCATCCGTCTTAGATCATTAGAAACATATGTAGGTAGGAGCATAAGGTGAAATTAATTCTTTGGCAAAACTTCAAATGTTAAGAGCCCGCTGGAGTTCATAAATCCCATGCAAACGTAGTATTTCATTCATTTGTTAACCAAACAACTGATTTTAAAATAATTGTAAATCGATAATCGGTTGACGTATATCTGTGCCTGTACCGCATTACTTTTTTGAAAAACGAAACAGGAATCCACTATTAATCAATAAACTTGTTTTTAAGGTAAAAGACGGAAAACAAGTTTATTGGTATTAAATGCGATTCCTGTTTCGTTTTTCAAAAAAGTAATGCGGAACAGACACAGATATACGTCAACCGATTATCGATACAAAATTGTTTCAAAATCGGTTGTTTGGTTAACAAATGAATTAAATACTACGTTTGTATAGGATTTATGAACTCCAGCGGGCTCTTAAGCCTCATGAAAGTAAATAACTTTCCCCAACAAAGTAATACAATAAAATTAGGACTTCCCATTTGGCAAATCAGCTAATTAATTACTATGAGAAGTCATTTTTTTTAAGCCGATTGTATAGGTTCTTTGGTGAAAGGTGGCGTTTCATGAGTGGAGCCAGAAGTCAACTGTTGCTGTTTTCTGTGTCTACTCCAGTAAAAATCGACATCGAAAAATACTGAATACTTAACAATATGTACAGACAGACTGAAAATAATACAAATATGGACCTATAATGAATTCATAATACAATATTTTATGCGTATTTGCCTGTTTCAATAGAAATTCAAAAGCCCCAAGAGTGCTTTTTGGACATATTTCAAAAAGTTTTATTGTGAGCTTTGGACGTACATTGAGGTGTCCTTGAGGTCCAGAACCACAATACAGATGGCATTAAATCTTATGCTTTTGATATAACCCCTCGAATAAACCGGTTGTCTTTCAGAAGCGTATTCAGATTATTCAAGAAGATTGATAGCAAGATCTCTTTTATAGTGTTTGGCTTTAAGACGAGCGCAGAATGAATGCATACTCGCATCTTTTAGTTAGAGGAAGATCTCTGAATAACTGTCAAAGAACTTAATTAATTCAGACGTCACCTTAGTAGATGCGAAGGGACATGTCAAATACTTATAACTACGAAACTGTCAAATCAGTCTTTAAAGATTTATGCCGATTTTTATTTAAAAAAATTATTGCTTTGAATATCTGAACATAAAAAGATGACACTACTTCGTTAATTTCTTTTTTAATTTTTAGGGTTCCGTACCCAAAGGGTAAAACGGGACCCTATTACTAAGACTCCGCTGCCCGTCCATCTGTCACCAGGCTGTATTTCTAAACCGTATTAGCTAGACAGTTGAAAATTTCACAGAGTATTTCTGTTGGCGCTATAAAAATAAAAACTAAACATTAGAAAAAGGGAAAAAAATAAGGGGGGTCTCCATACAAAAAACGTGTTTTTTTGAAACGTGAAACAACTAGCGCCATCTAGTATGATGGTACGGAACCCTTTCTGTGCTGTTCTGGCTCGCACTTGGTCGGTTTTTTGTGACTAGTGTGATGTCTTTCATGTTTCAATCCTCGGAGCTACGTAGGACAAAAAAGTAAAAAAAATGCCCTATCTGACCACTGAAAACGCCTTTGTTCCATACAAAGGCGTTTTATTAGTGGTCAGATATGTCATTTTTTAAAAATATTATTTTCTTAATTTTCCTGAAAGTGAAGAAACCTTATGCGGAATATTCGCAAATTCATATTTGCGTTTATTTATTTATATGATATAATTAACGAAAAAAACTGCTGCGATACCCAACTCTAGAGCTTTAAAAAAAAAGATTTTTTTGTTTTATAAAATGGCGATTTATTCAACTGAAAACCCGTCTTCATGAGTTCAAAGCCACCGTACTCTCAAAATATTTCTAAACAATAGGCATCATCGTACATTCAGCACCACTTAAATTTTAAGAGTCGAATATTTGTTTTAAAAAAATGTTTTAATAACTAGGTTCTTCATTAATTTTCTTTTTTAAACTTTTGACTAAATCAGCAATGTCATAGGTAACTAATAAATAACAGTGATTTGTTAACATAGACGGGTTATGCACTAAAAACATTTGAAAATCGAACCCATTTACACACACAATATTATAGGTAGTTCGCTTCCATTGCACCGAATGCTAAAAAGAAAAGAGATGCCAATTGGCATTAATTTTTTTGCTTCACTTTTTGGACGCATATAACCGATCTACCTCCTCGTATATACGAGTACAGCATATCTCTGTGTAATAACGACAAATTAAATGCTAAGTAACATTAGATACCGTGGCATTAGTGACATTACTGCATCAGTCAGCCCTCGCCCGCACCGCGCATTATAAAACACCTACATTTATTTACTTCATTATTAGTAATCCGCTTCAACCTTCGGCATATCCGCATATCTATAATCATTTGCTTAAAGGTTTTTTTATTTTTTATTTTATTCATAATTGGTAAGCCCTTTGCATCATCTCACCTGATGGTAAGTGACGGTGATGCCGAAGATGGAAGCGGGCTTACCAAGATTGCCTAACGCAATGGGGAACTGGCTATCCTATCTTCAAACCAGAACACATCTTTGATGTTTGGCGACAAAACTTAGATAGGATGGTGGTAGCTAGCCAGGCGGGCTTAGAAAATGCCCTTTACCCAACCAAACGTTAACGTAAAGTTAGACTTCGCCGGGAATCAAACCAGCGACCTCCTGACCATTACAGCACGGAGGTGGTTGAAAGGTACGGTAATGCTTACAAGATATGAAATTCATTTTTTTAAAGTTTATTCATACGAGTATCATAGGTTATCCTTACAAAATATTATAAATTACCTAGCTGTTTAATTCCCAAGGCTTCACTCTCGTGGACAACGTTTCTATTTTCGAGGGTGCGCAGTGCGCAAGCAGCAAGCGGCTCGCGAGCGTTGAAAAAAGTAGTCTATATGTTAATCCAGATCCTAATTTGTCTACCTACCGAATTTCAGCCAGATCCGTTCAGTAGTTTTTGCGTGAAAGAGTAACAAACATACATCCAAACTTTCTTACAAACTTTCGCGTTTATAATATTAGTAGGAGTGGGATGTGAAAATGTGTTTGTTTGTTACCTTTTCACGCTTTAACACCTTGACCAATCTTGATGAAATTTGGCATGCAGGTAGGGAAGGACACAGGCTACTTTTTATCTCGTGAAAATAGCATAGTCGGATGCAGTTTCTAACGGAACTGAAAAAATACTCTTTTGTTTGATTAACGTCTTTAACATCGCAACAGAATAATATATTGTTGTGATTTTTTACATAGAGATAGTTCAGGGGGTGAGAAATGACATAATTTACTAATTAGCATATTCTGACACAGGTTCCGGGGGATCTAGGCAAAACTCATTTCCACGCTCGCGCACGTCGGCGTCGCAACGGAGCAACGGATCGAAGTGATTTTTTGTATAAAAATTGATTGAGAGAGTGGGAGAAATAAATTAAATAATTAATAATTAATTATTATTTTTTTATTCATATTCCTGAGGGATCTGGAGAAAACACATGTCCGCGCGGCTCACTACTCACCCTCAAAGACAGTCACAAGAACGATGTACACGCGGACGAGGCCGCGGGCAAAAGCTAGTAACATATACCTATATTTCTTAGTAGCCACATCAATGAGTGTTTTTATGAACACATGATGCCAATATAGATTATGGGCTCCGCGTATCGTTTTTCTGTTAACGAGACTGCATTGCATGCATTGCGACAGTGTTGCGTAACGTAACGGCATGCATGCCAACATGCTTGTGGAATTATTATTTAAGGCACAATGGTACTTAAAAATCTGTCTTTACGTGTAAAGAGGGAAGAAAATAACCACACTTTTGCACTTTTTCGATGTTTGGTTTTTATTTTCATCATATTTATCTTAAATAAAAATCCATTCGATGTTTTCCCTTCAGTCACCTATAAACTTTATTTCAGTAAATAAATCATATTATCAAATTACTTATTTTAAGAATAAAACCAAAAATAGACGATAAAATGGCTCGAAAAGAGGTACCTTTGCGAAATTATTCTATCGAGCCAACTTTATTAAATCGTGTTTCCAGTCGCTATAATCCCTCGTAACTATTCTCAATAATACCAGTATGTTTTCCTAGAATTTAAATTTACTGTTAAATACTTCAAAAATGAATTCTAAAAACTTGTTTAAATGGATTTTAAGGTACCACTGGGCCTTAAAAGTGATTATTCGTTACCATATAATAATGCCTTTAGGAATGCCACGTTTCTGTAGTGCATCTGGTATGTTCGCGGAGGCACGTTATGCTATAATGCGGAAAAAAGTGTCTCCATGCTACTCAGACTTCGGGGCAGTGACAACGGCGTCCTTAAGACGATTGCAGACCGAATGGATTGTCCCATCCAGAAATCCTGCGTGGAACGATCCATTGGGTTATTTAAATAAATTAATTGTGTTATTTAAATAACCCAATGGACCCCCCATCTTAAATTATTTTCAGGTTTTTCAGAAATTCCTATAGAGTCTACAGAAATTGTAGTACCGTTTAGCGACAATAATAAACAAATGAAATTGAAATTGTTTATATCCTGGAAAAATAATATTTTAGATTGTAAATTTAATGTTTCACATAAATGCAATATACATACTTTATAGCCATGAAAGAACATAAAAAAGATGAAAACAAAATTCAAAAACGATAGGAGTCCTTATCCACCTATTTTGATTTAAATCACACTTCAAAGTCATCATCATATCAGCTCATATACGTCCCCACAGAGGGGCTCGAGCCAACCCTGAATTAGGGCGATCGGGCCTTAGTAGACCACGCGGGCCCAGTGCGGGTTGGTCAACTTCACACACAACCTTCGAGTTTCTTCGCAGGCTTGTGCAGGTTTCCTCACGATGTTTTACTTCACCGTAAGAGCGTAGGATAAATGTACATATGAAATCGAAATTCGAAAACACATGGGTACGTGGCAGGACTCGAACCACGACCCCGGACAGCGTGCTTTGAAGCGTAAGGTTTTACGCTCACCTAACGCTTCAAAGTACACAAAGATAATCCAAGAAAATATGATCTGTTCCATCGGAAGATCCAAGCTTTCAAACCGTAAACTAACACGAAAGTTACAGAGCGAAAGTAGTCTTTAATGAATTTAACTAATAAATACCTACGTTGTCGAGTCAAAAACCTCTCAGAAATGCATTATGTATTGTAGCGTTAAATTCAGTGAAACACCAAACATTGTAATTTAGGATCGGCTCGTAATCGTAATACAATACGATGCTACAGCTGATAATATGCGCGCACGCACGCCAATTATTGCAATGGTCGATTAACTAATGTCCACACTGACATTCCTGATTGTTACGAATACGAAGTGATTATTTTTTATTTTATTTAGGCATTTAACAACATCTTTTACAGTTTAAATTTTTTTAGAACAGAAACAATATGTTTTTTTTATAAACTTCCGCATATAATTATAAACTTGTATCGTGATTGGGCAGGACACATAGCTCGTAGAACAGATGGCCGTTGAGGCAGTAAGTTCTCGAGTGTCGACCGCGCTACGGAAGACGTAGCGTAGGCAGTTCTTCCACACGGTCAACCGACGACAGCTGCTGGATGTTTGTATGTTTCCATACTTAGTACATGTTTGTATGGAAACTGGAGCCTCCTGTCCTGGGACCCTTAAGACAAAAACACGCTTCATGGCATCTATTCTTTTCATTTTGCAAACCATTTAGTTTAAGCGTTTTTTCTCTTCTCCTTCATTACGTAAGTTAAGCGCGTGAAATTAATACCGACAGCAAGAGAATTAAGGTATTGATCAATACACTAAACGAAATTTTCCTAAAATGTTTATAACTACCCAATAAACGAAAATGTGCATTTACGGCAGAAGCAAAGGGCGTAGATCGCTCACGCGGAATTCAGGGGCTTATTAGCCGTTCCGTAAGGGCTAAGATGAAATATGCTGGTAACCGTTCTGGCTATCTCGCCACACACGCCATGACCGCGTCCGTGGCGTAATGGTTAGTCCATTCGCTTCACACCAGGAGGTCGCGGGTTCGATTCCCGGTGGGGTCAACTTGTAAGACTCTGTTTGGTTGGTGGTAGGGCCGAAGTAACTATTTAGTAATCTGTGGTAGGGCTTTTTCATAGCCCGCCTGGCTAGCTACCACCATCTTATCTAAGTCTTGCCGCCAAACATCTGTGTTAACAACATTGATGTGTTTCGGCTTGAAGATAACATAGCCAGTCCTCCATTGCGTTGGGGAATCTTGGTAAGCCTGATTCTATCTTCCGCATCTTCGTCACTTACCATCAGGTGAGATGATGCCAAGAGCTTACCAATTGTGAATAAAAATTTTACCCACCAGGAAGCAAAGAAAGAACCGACGGTGTTCGGGGAAATGCACTGAACTGTCTAAAAACATATCCCACGGAGAGACATCAATGCATTGAAATAAGTAACCTATGCACCAAAACGAAAACAATATATATATATATATTCTTTATTGCACACAAATATTAATAAACATAAATGTTAGATCAGAATACAGAACCAGTGATAGAGGAGTCCCTCAGGGGAGTATTTTAGGGCCTCTTCTATTCTTGTTCTACATCAATGATCTCCCAGAAAGTAAGACCAATCAGGTAGTTCTATTTGCGAAGATAGCACAATAATTATCAAAGCTAACTCTATGGAAAAATATGAATCTGAAATTAATAAATCTCTGAGTGATATTGCTCGATGGATGAGCTGCAATAAGTTGCACATAAACGTATCTAAGACAAACATAATGCAGTTTCATTCGTACTACAGGCAACCAGTAGAGTTGAGTATCACCTACAAAGATGTATCTGTACAAGAAGTGAATCAGACAAAATTTTTGGGCCTTTTGCTTGACACAAATTGCAGCTGGAAACCGCACATTCAGAACGTATGTGATAGACTATCACGCTTCACATATCCTTTAAGACGATTAGTAAGTTGTGCGTCAGAATGCTCCGGGCTTATGGCTTACTTTGGTTATGTAATGTAAATTTTACCTTTTCCGTGTCTTTATATAAAGGAGGTTGTTATGTTTGTTAAGAAACACATGTTTCTGTTTGAATCGACAAGTAAACTAGTCAGTAAACTTAACTGGAACTTAAGGCGCAATCATAAACTTCTACACTCGCATCACCCTAAGACAACGTTTTATCAGAAAAGCATTTACTACATGGCAGTAATATTGTACAACAACCTACCTGATAGTTTTAAGCAGCTTAGTGACTACTGTTTTAAAAAAGCAGTTACAGAATGGTTGCTGTATAAACTCTTTTATAGTGTGCGAGAATTCATAGAAAATAAGGGCAAATTGTAATTTCATGATACTGATTTATTTTTTTATTTAATAATGACCGATGAATTGATGAATTGATTTAGTGAATTGCTTTTTTTTTACTTACATTGTTAACTAACTTTATATTGTACGCCTGTTAAGGTATATCATAGCGAGCTTACCATACACAATAACATCTTATTTTATGACCTGTAATAAATGCAAGAAATGATTTCTGATTTCTGATTTAAGCACGCTATTAGTGAACGGCAGTGATCTGATGTGATAGATACCCAGTCTGGCCTTGCATAAATTAATAAGATCCTTCCACTATTACCAGGTCTGTTACACGATGTACAGTAAGTACTATGACGCATTTACGACTGATAAGTCACGTCGTCGTATCTATTCTTGAACGTTATCAGAGGCGATAGCTTCAATACCGCGATATCTCGAGATTGATTGCGATAAAATAATCACGTCTGACAAATTCTTCGGAACAGTATCTGATATTCACGTGGTATTAGGTACAGAATATTGAGTTGGGGCATCGGAAAACGTTAATGTTAACATTATTTAACAGCTCATATACGTCCCCACCGAGGGGCTCGAGCCTACCCTGAATCAGGGCGATTAGGCCTTAGTCGACCACGCGGGCCCAGTGCGAGTTGGTCGACTTCACACACAACCTTCGAGTTTCTTCGCAGGCGTGTGCAGGTTTCCTCACGATGTTTTCCTTCACCGTTAAAGTAATCGGTATGTACGTAAGTTTTTGAAAAACTCATTGGTACATTGACCGTCCAGATTTGAACCCGGTACCTCTGGTTAGATGGACCGAGTCGTTACCGGTTGAGCCACCGACGCTTTTAATGTTAACATATTTTGTTTAAAAAACTGCGTTTATACAGGTGACTTTTAATTAGTTCTTGGTAACAAAAGATATGCATGTACGAGTACTCGTGATTACAAACAACTTTCCCAAAGAAACTATATGTCAATTCAGAAAAAATTTTTGGTCCTCGATATCAAATCGGCAAAAATGTACAAAGGACCAATTTTTTTTTCATATTTGACATAAAGTTTCTTCGAGAAAGTTGTTTGTAACCACGAGTACATTCATATTCTTTGCTATCAAGAACTAATTAAAAGTCACCCTATAGAATAATGGAGAAACTAGGATACCAATTTAGTAAAGAAATAAACTTCAAAAGAAATATATCCGACGACCTGACTGCTATTGTGTAAATACTAGTATACCACATTTACTGTCATTAGAAACTTGCCAACAAGCTAGCCAGTAGATATTATGAGGATTACGAAGCTGCGACATTTCATACAAACGGCGTTAACGATTTTCACCTCTTATAGGTTAACCGATTTTGACCAATTTTTGATAGGCTGTCAGTCAGAACAAAAGCTAGGCTTATACGTTTTTGTTTTTTCGATAAAGTTAATAAATTTAATTTCATTGTCGTAAAAGTTATTTCGGCTATTTTTTGTTTATTTATAATCAGTAATTAAGTTTGTATGGGGAACAGTTTTGTGAATACGCTCTTAAGTGAAACAGTTTGAGAGAGACCACGTCTAACAATGCATTGGATTGGCATAACCTGATGATGCTAATAATAGTTTGATTACAATTAGTATAGGTATTTTCCCCAAATTGTCTGGTCACAGTTTTTGCAAAAGTTTGATTACTTTTAATACAGGTATTTTCCCCCAGACATCTGGTCACAGTTTTTGCAAAAGTTTGATTACAATTAGTAAAGGTATTTTCCCCAAATTGTTTGGTCACAGTTTTTGAAAAGTTTGATTACAACTAATGTAGGTATTTTCCCAAAATTATCTGGTCACGTAAGAACCATTTTTTTTAAATAAGTAGATACATAATTTATTCGCTCCTAAATACTTTGCTCGTAGACACCACCGGCACTTGACCAGCAGCTGCTGACGTCATCGTTTCTGGATGTGTTTTATTTTCGTGCTAACCAGACGCGGATTGCGCACGCGATTATTTCTAAACAATCTTATTCCCGAATATCGAGCACAAAGAAAGAGGCGTTGATTAACAGTGCCGATACACGGATTTTTTAAATTGTTCACAATTGGTGAGCCCTTGACATCATCTCATCTGATGGTAAGTGACGATGATGCCGAAGACGGAAGCGGGCTGACCAAGATTCCCCAACGCAATGGGGAACTGGCTATCTTATCTTCAAGCCGGAACACAATTTTTGGCGGCGACACTTAGATAGGTAGCTAGTCAGGCGGGCTTAGAAAATGCCCTTCGATTAACCAAACCAAGTCACACAATAATTGTCCTCCGAGACCTCCTGAAATGAAGCTGATTGACTTAAACATTTCGCCACGAAAGCGGTTCAACGGATTTTTTTTTCAACGGATAAAGCTGATTTTTTGACAAAGTATGAATTACAATGGGATTAATTTACTTATTGTTGCAGGAAAGATCAAATAACAATAATACAGAACACAAGGTATGTAAAGATTTGCTATTATGCGATATACGAGTAACAATACATTTTTAAGAATAAATTCTAAAATTGTTTCGCACACAGATTAACTGTTCTTGAAATAAATGATGATGATGATGATGATGAGCGTCGGTGGCGCAACGGCAAGGGCCGCTACCTTATATTCGGGAGGTCGTGGTTCGAGTCCTGCCACGTACCAATGTGTTTTCGAATTTCGATCACATATGTACGTTTATCCGACGCTCTTACGGTGAAGGAAAACATCGTGAGAAAACTTGCACACATCTGCGAAGAAACTCGAAGGTTGTGTGTAAAGTTGACCAACCCGCACTGGTCGACTAAGGTCCGATCGCCCTCATTCAGGGTAGGCTCGAGCCCCTCGGTTGGGACGTATATATGAGCTGATGTGATGATGATGATGATGACCAAAAATCCAAACTACGAGTAGCTTGGACTTTTTTTATTACCATATAATATACGTCACGCAGTCCAGACTGGAGAGAGATGCAGCTGTATACTCAGTTAGGTCAGTCCTTTGACATTTTGTGCATAATAATCTTCAAGTAAAATTGGAAAAACAAGAAATAGACAAAAATCGTCGCTTCGGCCACGTGGTCCGATCGGTTTTTCCGATCGATTGGAAAGCAAGAATATTATTTTCCTGATGTTTCGATCAATCGAACTAATGGGTAATCAATAACACATTTGTTCCGACCGATCGTAACATTAAGATTTAAAAATCCTTATCATCCATTCAAATAAATAAACACCGGAACAGCAGGAAAATAATATCCTTGCTGTCCGATCGATCGGACAAAACGATCGGACCACGTGGCCGATGCGGAATTTGTGAACGGATGTCATTTTCGTAACTATTACCCCAAGTAGTAAAATTCTAAATTGCCAATTGTGAATTAAAAAAAGTAGCCTTGATAATTTCATCAGTATTTAGTAACAGTAACATTATTTTCCACATCTACAGCTACCTTGCTGATTTTTTGCGATTGCTAGCGATGAACAAACCATATGGTGTTTAGATTGCCTAGTTAATAAACATTTTATACTTACATCAATAAGGTTTAATTTTATACCAACAAATATTTTATATTATTGCCTCACACATCCTCGCTCATCCAGATCATATCCACTGAAGATGATCTAGGAGGGAACTTGTTACATTAAAATTAAATAAATACAAATGAATATAAATACAAATAAGTATTTTTCTATCATTTTTCTTGTTATTTAAATGACAGTTATGTAAAGATATTCCATGACATAAAGTTTATCCACCGACTTCCAAAAAGAAGGAGCACTCACGAAAAAGTGTCACGTCCTTGTCACGTCCCGCCTGAGCTGAGTGTGCAAGCAAGAGCGCGGAAAAAGCGATAGAGAGGCACGATCGGCCTAAGCGTTCGGCTTGTGCCACGTTGTCACGTAATCGTCCGTAAACTGACTTTACAGACCAGTTTTTTTTCGATAGGGTATGCTGCCAGGTTAGTCCCAAATATTTTTTATCAAAATCGGTGTAGTGCTTTTTAGAAAATTAACAAAAACTAAAAATAATAATGCAAAGTTGCGTTGCGATGGAACTCGGTTTTTTTTAACGTGTTTAGCGTTTCCAATTATTTTAAATGTCCATTCCCTTCAAGATCCGTGCTTAGAGGGTTATAAATACAAGTGTATGAAGGCTACAATCTAGAGAGGTGGTAGACACCTTGACAGTTATCGATCGCCGGCCCCGAAAGTTCTTTGACCAGTTCAACAACAGCACAAGGCAAACGATGGCAGTATTATAATAATTTATTTACCACACCACCTTTACGACATGACATGATGATTATCGGTTACAAGTATCACTTTCATAGTCGATTTAATGATGGTTTTATTTATGTTTTTTAGTTTTCCAGTGGTTCTATTTTAAAAAAACAGCTAAGGACTTTTTATTTTTTTTCACGCTTGATAAATAACTTTATAATCATCCTTAAACCGACCTTATGGAAAGTGATGACGTTGTGAGTTATGAAAAAGGCCTGATCATTCTTTTTTGAAGATCCAGGCTAGCCTTGAAATGTTCTTAAACCGACCTAATGGAAAGTTGAAGATCCAATAAAATATTCTTAAACGGACCTAACGGAAAGTGATGACGTAGTTGAGTTATGAAAAATACCTGTTCATTCTTTGTTGAAGATCCAGACCAGCCATAAAATATCCTTAAACCGACCTAATGGATAGTGACGACGTAGTGGAGTTGTGAAAAATGCCTGTTCATTGTTTGTTGAAGATCCAGACTAGCCATAAAATATCCTTAAACCGACCTACTGGATAGTGACGACGTAGTTGAGTTATGAAAAATGCCTGTTTATTGTTTGTTGAAGATCCAACCAGTCATAAAATATCCTTAAACCGACCTACTGGATAGTAACGACGTAGTTGAGTTATAAAAAATGCCTGTTCATTGTTTGTTGTAGATCCAGACCAGCCATAAAATATCCTTAAACCGACCAAATGGATAGTGACGACGTAGTTGTTGATGTTCCACCTTTTCGCACGAATCGTTACGCTTCTTCATTTATTATGCGTACAGCGCAGGAGTGGAACTCCTTGCCTGCGTCAGTGTTTCCCGATTCCTTTAATTTGGGGATCTTCAAGGCAAGAGTGAATAGGCATTATTTGAGTTTGCGTGTACCATACTCGACTGCATCATCACTTACCATCAGGTGAGTTGCAGTCAAACGCACTCAAATTTTTAATAATAAAAAAAAAGTTGAGTTATGAAAAATGCCTGCTTATTGTTGTTGAAGATCCAGACTAGCCATAAAATATCCTTAAACGGACCTAATGGAAAGTGATGACGTAGTTGAGTTATGAAAAAAAGCTTGTTCATTCTTTGTTGAAGATCTAGACCAGCCATAAAATATCCTTAAACCGACCTAATGGATAGTGACGACGTAGTTGAGTAATGAAAAGTTCATGTTCACTGTTTGCTGAAGATCCAGACCAGCCATAAAATATCCTTAAACCGACCTAATGGATAGTGACGACGTAGTTGAGTTGTGAAAAATGCATGTTTATTGTTTGCTGAAGATCCAGACCAGCCATAAAATATTCTTAAACCGACCTAATGGATAGTGACGATGTAGTTGAGTCATGAAAAATGCCTGTTCATTGTTTGTTGAAGATCCAACCAGCCATAAAATATCCTTAAACCGACCTACTGGATAGTAACGACACAGTATATATATTAGTACTAACGTACAGTATGGACACTCCCTGCCGCTCTCTAGATTCGACCTCACCCCCCGTCACTCAGATTGGCTGTAGATTGAGTACCAAACATAAAGGACGAGCTACGCAAGCACTTTTATTCACTATATTCACTTTGCGCGCCGCTGTAATTTCGTTCACAGGAATAAAAACCAACCAGTTACCGAACGTAAAGGCCCAACTGAACTCTTTTTTTTTTCATACTTGTCTTATGTTGTAAATAAACACCGCTCGAACAAAAAACACCACTTTCCGAATACACCATACACATTATGACACTATAAAACATTGTAAATGGTAACTGCGACGTGGACGTATGAATTAACACTGAAAACTGCTATTATTTTATACATCTTTTAACACATTTTCCATAAAATTGCGAAATTGATAAAGGATTTTGTCACAGATTAAAAATCGACATGATAGTTTTGTTGCTTTGGTGTAGAGATGGGATTGAAGTGAATGACTGTATGAATGATTTTGAACTGTTGTTGCGAGGTAAAAATTGGGTAATCTTTGGGCTCAAGGCTCAACTGTACAATAGGGTACATCGATTTGGCAGTCCGCGATTTTTTGGTAAGAGATAGGCTTTAGCTGAACATCCATACCAAATTTCAAGGTTAGGAAACCAGCGGTATTTGAGTTATGAATTTTTGAAAATTGTATTTTTAGGTACTCTTTGGTCTTTGTTTTGTGAGTTTATGTAGGACCAAAGATGACTTATTACTGATTGTATAATTTGATTCCAAAGATTCATTATATGGGGTTAAACTCCCGCTTCTATTTAGAACTCCCCGTACCTCACTCGCGGACCCCATATTATGAATCTTTGGGATCAAATTGACTTAGACCTTGACCTTGAAATGACCTTGACTGATTGACCTTGAGCTTGACGGATTACCCCCTGGTTTTCGATTTGTTACCCCCAAGTTTGTCTGCCCTCAAGTCGGCCCCGCGTGCTTTCCCCGCCCTGATACTCCCACATCCCCCTTGGATCCCGAAGGTTTGTTGGGGGTTTTAAATGGGTGGCGGGAGCTACGCCCCCGTTAGGGGTCCGGGCCCCCCGTCTTTCCCCGCCCTGATACTCCCACATCCCCCTCGGATCCCGAAGGTTTGTTGGGGGTTTAAAATGGGTGGCGGGGGCTACGCCTCCGTTAGGGGTCCGGGCCCCGCGTGCTTTCCCCGCCCTGATACTCCCACATCCCCCTCGGATCCCCAAGGTTTGATGGGGGTTTTAAATGGGTGGAGGGGGCTGGGTCCCCTGGACCCCATATCATGAATCTTGGTGATCAAATTGACTTACACCTTTTTTTGTAATAAGCGGTAGCGATTTTCGCCGTCAGAGAAGTGGATGACTTAAGCGGCAGCGATTTTCGGCGTCATAGAAGTAGATGACCTTTTTTTTAATAAGCAGTAGCGATTTGTCGGTCAAAGACTACCCATCAAAAAAGATTACCCCCTAGTTTTCGATTTGTCATCCCCAAGTTTGCCCGCCCTCAAGTCGGCCCCGCGTGCTTTTCCCGGTTCGCGGACCCCATATTATGAATCTTTGGAATCAAATTATACAATCAGTAGTAAGTTATCTTTGGTCCTACATAAACTCACAAAACAAAGACCAAAGAGTACCTAAAAATACAATTTTTAAAAATTCATAACTCAAAAACCGCTAGTTTCCTAACCTTGAAATTTGGAATGGATGTTCAGCTAAAGCCCTCTTACAAAAAATTCCAAATCGATGTACCCTATTGTACAGTTGAGCCAAAAATTATCAAAGATGACCCAATTTATACCTCGCAACAACAGTTCAAAATCATTTATTCAGTCATTCACTTCGTCCCATCTCTACACCAAAGCAACAAAACTATCATGTCGATTTTTAATCTGTGACAAAATCCTTTATCAATTTCGCAATTTTATGGAAAAAGTGTTTAAAGATGTACAAAATAATAGCAGTTTTCAGTGTTAATTCATACGTCCACATCGCAGTTACCATTTACAATGTTTTTTAGTCTCTTAATGTGTATGGTGTATTCGGAAAGTGGTATTTTTTGTTCGAGCGGTGTTCGTTTACAACAAAAGAAAAGTATGAAAAAAAAAGAGTTTAGTATTCACACTGTTGCATCCAGTAAATAACTAACAAACATTTCGTGACCAATACCGCCGGTGTGATTCAACCCTACCTGCATTCTTGCCTATAGATACGTAAGTTATAATTATGTATATATATATCATTTCTCGCTCGTTTGTATGGAGTGTCCGGGGTGTGGTAACGACGTAGTTGAGTTATGAAAAATGCCTGTTCATTGTTTGTTGTAGATCCAGACCAGCCATAAAATATCCTTAAACCGACCAAATGGATAGTGACGACGTAGTTGAGTTATGAAAAATGCCTGCTCATTGTTGTTGAAGATCCAGACTAGCTATAAAATATCCTTAAACCGACCTAATGGATAGTGACGACGCAGTGGAGTTAGATAAGATAGCCAGTTCTCCATTGCGTTGGGGAATCTTGGTAAACCCGTTTTCATTTTCGACATCATCGTCACTTACCATCAGGTGAGATGATGCCAAGGGCTTACCAATTGTGAATAAAAAAAATGGTTATTGGTGGTAATGTAATAGTCATCATTCCCACAACTCGTCACCAGTAAACTGACATCTTGCAAGGTGTACTCAAGAAAGGAGTAGATATAAGTCTCGAGTCTTGATAACAAGACAGAAGATTCCACGATTCAGCCTCCAGATATCCTAATGATGTTGGTTAAATACTGTAAAATTGCGGTTGCTCTCCGGCGCAGTGACACGAGCGAAGATAATTGACAACGCTTAACACGTTAAAAGCTGACTTCACTCGCAGCAACTTAGTACAAATATAATATAATTTAAATATGTACAGTGCAAAGGCGGCCTTATCGCTTTTAGCGATTTCTTCCAGGTTTCCGGTAGGAGTTGGTAGGTAAAAGGCTAAATGCGGGCGGCTGCAGATTAAAAAATTGGTTGTCTGTAAAGTCGGTTTACGGACGATAGTTTAACGTGAAAACGTCATAACGTAACGGGACAATGAGCGTAACGGGACAATGAGTCATCCTTTTTCGTGCGTGCAGCCGGCGTCCATCGATTTATTAGACGTTGGCACGTCAAAAAATGTTACGAAATGTATTACATTTTTAATGTTGTAAAGAAGCACTTATTCGATTTTGATAAAATTTATAATGGTATCTATCTGGAGGCATAAGCCTTAAAAAAGAGAATCATGATAATAGGTTCACAATTGGGGAAGAAATTGCGTAACATATACACACAAAAAGACATAGTCAAACTGAGAACCTCCTCCGTTTTGGAAGTCGGTTAAAAACTTTCTAGTACTTGTAAATATAAGGTGTAACAAAATTAGCTGAAACTATTTTAACTGGTATTTCTACCCATGAAACTGAACAACTTTCCCCATGGAACCCACAGTCAAATCTAAAAAAAAAATTTGAACTTCCCATACTAAGTTGGCTGATCAGCTGATCGAGTTAGTATAAGAGAGCCAATTTTTTTTGCGATTTGACTGTGGGTTCCATGGGGAAAGTTGTTCAGTTTCATGGGTAGAAGTACCAGTTAAAATAGTTTATATATAATCACTTATATATAAATCTAAATGCCCTACACATGAGCGCGGGTGACGATAATCGCAACCCATGCAACCGCCGCGCCGTCTAATCCTTGGAGCCTGATATAGTTCCCGAGGGATCTGAAGTAAACTCCTGTCTAAGCTCGCACACCGCTCACTCTCAAGGACAGTCATAATAATTTTGAACAAAAAATCTACTTCAAACAGGAAACTAAGGTTCCCCTCGATTTCCCTGGGATGACATCATCAGATCCTGGTTTCCTTATCATGGTTCCACCCTTGGGATATCTTCTTTCCAACGAAAAAAGAATCATCAAAATCGGTTCATAAACATCGAAGTTATCCGCGAACACACATAAAAAAAATATAAAAAAATATAGTCGAATTGAGAAACCTCCTCCTTTTTTTGAAGTCGGTAAAAAAGGATGTCCACGCGAGCGAAGCCACGGGCAAAAGATAGTAAGTTAATAATTACAAAATTTCGCATAGTAAACGTACATGTTTCTTTCGTGCCGGCGGCAGCGGAAGCTGTTTTCCACGATACGATGGTGCCTTTGTAGCCGTGCCCCCCACTAAACAAACGAGGGAAACAGCTTTCGCTCCAGGGGATTTTTTTAAATACACTCGCCGTGCCGACCTTGCTTTGAGCCTTTTTACAAAAAGTTATTGTAATGCGAAAAAATTGTAATGAAATCTCAGATTAATGTACTCAATAATATAAATCCTTCGACCTTGTCTTAAAAGTGCATTAGATCTTAATAAACTTTACTTTTTATTGTTTTTTAGTGTTCCGTAGTCAACAAGGAACCCTTATAGTTTCGTCCTGTCTGTTCGTCTGTCCGCGGCTTAGTTCAGAGACCATTAGTACTAGAAAGCTGTAATTTGGCATATATACACATACATACATATTAATCACGCCCACAAAGTTGTAAAATAAAATCTTGAAAAAAAAATTAGGGTACCTGCCCTACATGTAAAGAGGGGATTTTTTTTGGGGTACCCAATAGTGTGGGGTACCCAATAGTGTGGGGTATGGTTGAAAAGGTATTTCAAAACGGTAGTTCGGTAGAGGGTTTGCTAAAACCATTTTTGGGTTTAGAAATCCATTTGTGAAATCATCATATCAGCTTATATACGTCCCCACCGAAGGGCTCGAGCCTACCCTGAATTAGGGCGATCGGGCCTTTTGATATATTAGGCTCTAAAGTGCTATTTAAAGACCGAATTCAAAAAAGGAGGAGGTTCTCAATTCATCGGAATCTTTTTTTGTTAAAGTAAATATATTTTAGGACGTCTGATTTTTTTTTAATAGTATACTTATAATCAATTTAAAAAGAAAACTATCACGGCTAAGTAGGCTTTCTTAGTTTAGGAGTAATAGTCCACCAACTAAGATGTGCAGTTGGATTTGTAAAAAAGTTCATAGATTTTCCATAATGTACAAAATAATTAAATAATAAAAGCGAAAATAAGTTTTTCTTTTTAAAATATACATTTTTTTAAAGACTACGGAACCTTACTTCACTGCTTTCTTGCTCAATTAGCAGATATGTGTTTGTATAAAACAGCAGCTGTATAAACGCGATTGTCACATTAATTATCTAGATTAAGAACAAGGTGAAAAAATTTGGAATAGATAAGTAAATAAAATATGCGTAAGTAAGTATTTAGCAAAGCTTATTCACAATTTTATTTTACGAATCTCACAAGCCATGCAATGTATTATAATTATGTCTGTTAGTTTATAAACCATCGTGATGAAGCCTCACTACTGAACCATAAAACAGACTGAACTGCCTATAAACACACCCTGGACACTTCATACAACGGGCCAGAAACAAAATGGCGGCGAAATCCTATACGTTCGACAACCAAACTGTAATCAATTCGATCGATCTGGGTGACGAGGGGGTGAGGTCGCAATCTTTAGAGCGGCAGGGAGTGTCCATACTGTATGTTAGTACTAATATACGAGTATACACTTTGCTATAACACAGATTTTACCTATAGTAACCAAGAAGGTAATGGAAATGAAAACTCCGTAGTAAATGGAATTCACATAAGCCATTTTGATGTGATTTTGATACAACGTTCTGCTTTAAAAAAAAAAACAACGAAATTGCTATGATCTTAAATATACACTCGAGAGCGATGAATCCGGGTCACAAGAATCCTAAAAATCTCGGAAACTAAGAAGGCTAGGTTCATGAAATAAATTGTGTTTAATAGACACTTTAATACCCCTTAAATGAAAGTAATAAAATTTACGAGTCACTACATTTTATTTACAAAAAATTACATAAATAAAAAAAAACTGCTGATCTCGCCTTAAAACAAAAATAGGAAACATGACATTTTTGAACAACATTACGATTTACTTGAATTTTAATACTTCGTATTGCCTCCTCGTGCTTCCATCACTGTGTTTACACGGTTTGGCGTGCTGTACACCAAGTTCCTTATACGATTTTGGGGAATATTCTCCCATTCCTCTGTGAGAGCAATTTTGAGCTCACGAAGCGTGATTGGGGGAGGGCTTCTTTGTTTTACGCATCTCCCTAGCTCGTCCCAAGCATGCTCGATCGGGTTGATATCCGGGCTGCGTGCTGGCCACTCCATACGAGTAATGTTCATCTCTTGAAGGTAGTCATTCACAATCCAACCCGTATGAGGCCGGGCATTGTCATGCATAAAAATAGCATCCTCACCCAAATTGACCATAAATGGACCAACGTGTTCATTGAGGATTTCTTCCACATATCTTTCGCTAGTTAAAGAGCCGTTTTCTATGCACACTAGTTCTGTGCGACTCTCAGAAGACATTCCGGCCCACACATGTACAGACCCACCACCGTAGGCTACTTTTTCTTCGATGCATGCTTGCTTGAATCTTTCCCCTGGTCTTCTATACACTCTGTGTCTTCCATCGTGCTTGTAGAGCATAAATTTTGATTCGTCGGAGAACATAACTTTTGACCAATCTCCAATACTCCAATTTAAGTGGTTCTGGGCATATCTTAGTCTTGAAATACGATGCCCACGCTCCAGTTTAGGGACGTTTGCAGGTCTAAGTGGTTTCAAGTTAGCTTCAGCCAGTCGTCGCCTTACTGTCCATGCGCTTGGGTTACTTCCTCCGAGGCGTCGAAACTGATTTGTAAGTTCAGTTCCTGTAAGAAAGCGATTACGAAGCATTGTGTTCACCAATTATCGATCTTCTTGTGCTGTGGTACACCTGGTTCTGCCTGTTCCTGGTCTGCGTAGGTTAGAGCCAGTTTCCTCGTAACGTTGGAGAACTCTTTGTACTGTTGAGAGCGACACACCGACATTCGTGGCTGTATCGCGCTGACCCCGGCCGTTTTCCAGCATTGTGAGTATTCTGGTGCATTCTTCAGGTGTAAGCGACATGATTACTGCTTGAATAATAAATATTGAACACTATCAACATGGTTTATGTACCCACTTAAATGACAGATTAGAAACAAAAGCAAAAACAAATGTAGTAATTTCGTAGTTCCATCTTCGAAAGTCTCCCTTTTTCAAATTTGGTTTTTTTATGACATAACTTTACAATAACTAAGAAGTTTTAATGACTTCATTTAAGGAGTATTAAATTGTTTATTAAACACAATTTATTTCATTAAGCTAGCCTTCTTAGTTTCCGAGATTTTTAGGATTCTTTAAGTGACCCGGATTCATCGCTCTCGAGAGTAGTTTACATTTATAATTTCACGTATAATTATTAACCACGCGTTAACTGCACATAGACCTAACAGAAGGAACCCAAACGGTCAATATCCATACCTGCAATCCGTTGACAGTGTAACGTCAAAGTATGTAGGTCATTTGTTTTTAGAAATGTCATTTCCCGCCCGTTGTATGAAGTGTCCGGGGTGTGGTAACGTGCTGGAGATGAGTCGATCAAAAATATTTAAATTTATAAAGATTTTATATTCTTGATTGACGCACTCGAGTAACTTGGGCGCCAATCCAATCCAATTGAGGTCTGGGTGTAACTGCACGACGCGACCAAATATTATTTATATGAAATTGTATGGGATATAACTACGAGTGTAACGCACTATTGCAGCGGAACTACGCGTTCTTACATCAAATTAAAATAAATTGGCATTGTTCAGTATTTTTTTTATAAAGGCATGTAAATAAAAAATACAAACATTTGGAGATATAACGAATTCATACTGTAAAAAAAGTAATTTAATAACAAAACAAACAACAAAAAAAGTAAAAACAACTTTAATAACTAAATTCATTTCATTATCGTCAATTGAAATTAGTACTGGGGCCGTTTTTTTTCATACTATTTGGGCTTGTGACGTCATCAGTTTCCAAAATTTGAAAAACCATAAAAATAAACAACGATTAAAAAAGAAAAATATTTTATTTTTTATTTTTTTTACAATGCTACATTGTCGCGTTGCGTTTTTACGCCTAGTGAAGACGCACCTTAAAACTCTAAATCTGGAGTGTCTGGATCATAATTTTGGTCATCAACGGAAAGTAAGTGTTATTACTTCAGATTAAAACATGGAAAAGCAAAGTATCTCTCATTGGCACAAGTAAAGGGAAAAGATCAGAAAATTGTTTACTATTTAGTTTTATTCACATAAAATATTTGTTAGCGATTACAAACTTACATTTGCAGTTGAAAAACTGACCGTGACGTATATCGATGTACGGGAAAACATTTTCCAACTTCAAAGTTAAGTTTGTCCTTCAATCTGAATTGATTTTGTAGATACATTGTGTGTGGTCAAGTAATATTTACCCTACTCTTTGGCGTGGTATGAAACCCTCGGTGTGCCTGCCCTACTCGGACTTTGTTAGTTTTTTTAAAGTAGATTTTGTGTTCATTGCACTATACTGTCGTTAAAGAAATAATCTAAACCTAATTATCGCGATTTGAATTTAAAAGAGCCTGCTATTGTGGTCTGTCGATAGGTATGCTTTCACGTTCTGCGCTGGAGTTTCATTTAAATGACTATGTGGTGACTATCTATACAAATATGTGGGTGTCGATTCTGCGTAAAAAGTAAATAAAGCATTCGTAGTTTTTAAGTTCCGTACATGGTAAAGAGATCTTATTATTATACTAAGCCTACGATGTCCTTGCGTCCGTCCATCGTTCAAACTTGTTAAAAGCTGTGTCTTTTGGGGTAGCCGGCTGAAGTTTTCACAGAAAATGTGTTATTATGGGAGATTTAGTAAAAAAAAGAGGGGAGTAGGGTTCCCATACAAGTAATAACACATTACTTGTATGGGAACCCTACTCCCCTCTTTTTTTGTGTTTTGGTCTATTGATACCTAATACCTACATAAAAGCGTGAAACTTGGAGTACTAATCTCAAAGTAAAACAACAACTCGCGCTAGGAAGTTCGAAATGAAGAAAAAGCGCATTTTTCCGTCGCTCGCGTTGGAGTTATTTTGTTTGAAATGAATAGGTATTATTGTTGAAATTGTGTGGAGAGATGTGACGGTACGGAACCCTCGAAGCGCGAGTCTGACTCACACTTGGCCAGTTTTTTCTTTGGAAACTGGTAAAAAAACACAGTTACCTACAAGTAAGACGACATAACTGTTAAGCGCATTGTCATTGGAAAAACCTACTACTGAAAAGCGAAATTTACTAGTAAAAATAAATGATTTAATTTACTAGTAAAAATAAATGATTCAATTTACTAGTAAAAATAAATGATTTAATTTACTAGTAAAAATAAATGATTCAATTTACTAGTAAAAATAAATAATTTAATTTACCAGTAAAAATAAATAATTTAATTTACTAGGTATGAACAGACAACAGATAGAGCGAGCTATGCTCGAAGTTTCCCTAAGCAATCGAATCAGAAATGAGGAGACAGTAGGAGAATTAAGGTACCTAACCTGAATAGCACTCAGAATCGCTAAACTTAAATGGCAGTGGGCGGGCACATAGCTCGCAGAACAGAAAGCCGCTGGGGCAGTAAGGTTCTAGAGTTGTGACCGCGCATCGGAAGACGTGGGCAGGCCTCCCACTCGGTGGACCGACTACCTGGTGAAGGTCGCAGGCAGCCGCTGGATGCGGGCAGCGCAGGACCGGTCGTCGTGGAAATCCTTGGGGGAAGCCGTCGTCCAGCAGTTACCGGCTGATATGATGAACAAACAACTACTAATATCCTGAATAATAATTATAAACGATAACTTCCATAAAACAATATCAAAGCAGGCCTTTTACTTTATTTTGTCAACAGAGCTTAATAACTTGGCTCGTAGTCCCAAGTTGGGCGACATTTTCTCAGTCACTTCCAGAAGACGAATTGAGCTCAGGAAAGTTTCCTTCGTTGCTTTGTTTTCTTTTATCCGCTCGGTTGAAGTAACAGTTTTTAATTTATTTTTAAGACTGTTTATTTTCTGAGGTCTATTCAGGGACAAATCACACACCAGCATATGGCCCCAAAGTAAGATTCCCTGTACTATGGAAATCATACTGATTGATATAGGGTAAAACCAGGATAGTTGCCCCGATTGTAATTACCCTAGTTTCGCGGATGACTCGCATGCTATTTTACTAATTTATCGAAAGATTCTCCAATTATCACTAAGCTGACCGTGTCTCATATCTCTGTACGAAGGCAAAATGCGATCAAAGTTTTTGCGGGGTAGATGTCCTGTTTCTAGGCGGGGCATCTATCCTAAACGTGATTTACATGGATTAGGCAACCACATAGAGGTATGTGGGTTAGATGTCCCAAAATAAAGAGGTCCGCAAAAATCGCTAATACTCAAAAAATATTAAAGATAATGTTTTTTACTTTTCATAAATTTGTAGATAAAAAACCAAAGTACCGGCCAGTTTTATAAATAAAGTATTTTGCTTTTTGTACTGAGAGATATAGAGTGATTTCAAAAAGTGTGGCAACTATCCGGGTTTTACCCTAGACACTAGCTAATCATTTTGCTTTGGTTGATGTAATGATGATATAGATGGGCAATAAAGGGGTTAAAGCCGGTGCTTGGGTTATATATAACCCGATTAAGGCGACTCATTGGAAACTTAGGTCGTAGGGATCTGGATTTTTCTTAGCAATTACAAAACATATAAAAGTTATATTTCGTAACCTGATTCTTCATTTCAATGACTTCATTTTGTCTGTTTCAGAAACACGATTAGTTACCTTTTTTGTAACCGAAAAAAAGATTTCAAAGAAACTCTTTTAAAACAGATATTTGCATTCTACAGGCAAACCAGACCGATTTAGTATCTCTAAATTTTCTTAGTCAATTAGTCTAAACACACACTTTCAATATGCCAGTTGGATTTAAAAAAAATATTTTTAGTTTTTAATTGAAACGAAAAAACATTGAAAAAGTGCTAATGTGTGGTTATTTTTTTTACTCTTTACACGAAAAAGACACAATGCCACGCCTTAACACCCATAATCACCCGGAAAATTCACCCAGATTGATTAGATAAAAATACATTATCGATACATTACATGTTTCTCATTTTCGTGCTCAACTTAAATGGCTACCTATTCCCCGTCGGCGGGATTCGCAAATCTTGTCTCTCCTCTATAACATCCTTTTTAATCCTGTCACTCCTTCTTACCTCAAAAATCGCTTTCTTTCGTTCATCTACCCTAAACAGCACCTTGCGAAGATCCAGCACCCTAATCCTCGATATTCCCACTAACGGTCTTAGAATAAACATGGACAAGACGAAAATTATATCAAACATCCGTGTCGCACCTACTCCTCTGAGGGTTGGAAGCTCTACACTCGAAGTTGTTGGCGAATATGTGAACCTGGGGCAAACAGTCCATTTAGGTAAGTCCAACTTCAAGAAAGAGATCAATCGTCGAATCCAACTCGGCTGGGCAGCGTTCGGGAAGCTTCGCAATATCTTCAAGTCCCAAATACTGCAGCTGTGTGTTGCCAGTGATGACATACGGAAAATGGTCGCTTACTATTTGCCTCATAAGAAGGCTCAAGGTCACCCAAAGGGCAATGGAGCGTGCAATGCTCGGAGTTTCTCTACGTGATCGAAACAGAAACGAGGAGATCCGTAGAAGAACCAAAGTAACCGACATAGCTCTCAGAATTGCTAAACTTAAGTGGCAGTGGGCGGGGCACATAGCTCGTGGGACGAATGGCCGGTGGGGTAGTAAAGTTCTCGAGTAGCGACCGTAGCGTATAGGCAGGCCTCCCACTCGGTGGATCGATGACCCGGTGAAGGTCGCGGGAAGCCGCTGGATGCGGGTAGTGAAGAACCGGTCGTCATGTAAATCCTTGGGGAGGCGTATGTCCAGCAGTGGACGTCCTTCGACTGATAAGATGATGATGTTGATGATGATAAAAAAAGGTCATTTCCACCCGTTTCTGTGGAAATCGGGATTAAGCCAGAGTTTAAATCGGGGTGGGTGGATTGATGCTCATCAATAAATGATGATTATCATCACATTAGCCAAAAGACTTCCACTGCCCAACATAGGCCATCCTCAAGTTGGGGGAGGGGAAGGATTGCCATAATCGCCACGCTTGGCCTAAGGGTAGGCGTGGTGGCACAGAGCCACCTGGAAGCTTCCACCATAATCCACGTCGTCAAGGATTTTGATACGTTCCACTGTCCTCAATGGGATTCCTCTAGTGTTTGCCTCTAGACCTAGACTGTAATCCGCTATAATTGCGTCGGGTATGTGTTTCTTTCCTATCTATTCTCCAAAAGTTGAAGCTTTTACGATTAGGATGTATTATCCTAAGGACACGTAAGATACGGTACTACCTCACCGCGCCGGCGCCGAGGTTACTTTACGGGACTATAGTCTGGAATTCGTCGAGAAGCAATTTAAAAGGATCGCGCCATACCTGGTCTGGACTAAGCGAGCTGTCCCCGCTGGCGTTTCTCTCCTGGTTTTGCGCGGTGCGTTCCTGTTTGCAAGCCGTGTGATATTCCAGCCTGGTCCTCTCGACCTTCTGCAGGAGTTTCGCCCAGGGTTTCTGCGCCTTTTTGAACGCTTCGTCCATCTCTTTCCGCTCCTTGAGCTGGATCATTGACTGAGGACAAGCAGAGGGATAAATTAAATACCAACCTCCCAACAGTAATGATAATATTGTTACGTAAGTAGTGATAAGTGGTAATGAATAAACGAATACACGTAGCACAACAAATTGTGACACACAGACAATAGAATAAGTAATGTTGTCTTCTCCTTCTCATTTTGATAACGCTTGCCGAAATGTCGGGAATACAAATTTCTAAAGAATTCAAATGATAAAAAATGTATTATAATAATTGTAAGTAATTATTGTCACTTACTGAACTTAGGCTCTTTTCAAGCGACTTCCAAAAAGGAGGAGGTTCTCAATTCGTCTGCATGTTTTTTTTTTATGTTTGTTACCTCAGAACTTTTGACTGGGTGAACCGATTTTTATGATTCTTTTTTTGTTTGAAAGCTAGTGCTTCCCGTGTGGTCCCATATACATTTTATCAAAATCGATGTAGTAGTTTAGTAGAAAATTAACAAAAACCAAAAATAATAATGCAAAAATGTACTAATTTATTGCGATGGAAGTCGGTTTTTTAACGTGTTTAGCGTTTTTACCCGACTACGAAAAAGGATGATTATGTTTTTAACAATCTAATACATAGATTACCAGCATACATACCTACGTTCATCTGTTCCCTCGTGTTCCCTAAACCACTTAACAGATCTTGATAAATGTGGTCTCTTTGGATTCGTGCCATCACTCCGCATGTCATAGGATATAAGAAAAAATCAACATGGTGTATTTTATAGGTGAATTACACAACCCAAAAATTTTTTTTTAGATATTCATATCATGTTTGGTATCAAAAGAAAGGTCTTGGACGAACTCATTCTAAATGTTTCTAATACATAGACGTTACGCATATATGTATTTTCAAGCGACTTCCAAAAAGGAGGAAGTTCTCAATTCGACTGTATGAACTGGGTGAACCGATTTTGAAGATTCTTTTTTTATTTGAAAGCTAGTTCTTCCCGTGTGGTCCCATATAAATTTTATCAAAATCCGTGTAGTACTTTATTAGAAAATTAACAAAAACCATTAATAATATTGCAAAATTGTACGAAGTTGTTGCGATGGAAGTCGGTTTTTTAACGTTTTAGCGTTTTCAATTATTAATTTCTTAGCAAATAGTCTCACAAGCGATATTATGAGACGGCTTATTGTACGCGCGCTACAATCAAGCGATACGACACGTCATCCAAACTTTCTACCACTAAATACCCAAATTATATTAAACTCTCTTTTGCCCGCGGCTTCGCCCATCTATGAAGTTATGTGGTGCGCGAGCCGCAAGCGGCTTCCGAGCGCGGACAAGAGTTTTCTCCAGATCCCTCAGGAACTAAATCGGGCTATACGGATAAGCAGTCTATATCACTTCCCACCCTCTCAACCATATCTATACAAAAAAATCACCTAAATCCGTTGCTCTGTTGCGACGCCGACGTGCGCGAGCGTGGAAATGGTTCCCTCAGATCTTCCAGATCTCTGAGCAAAAAAATACAAAATCCTTTGTTCCGTTGCAATGTTAAAAAAAATAACCAAAAAAGAGCTTTCTTTCAGTTCCACTGTTTCACAGTTCAGTTCATCTGCATAGGACTATGCTATTTTCACGGAACCTGCATGACAAATTTCATCAAGATTGGTCGAGGTGTTGAAGCGTGAAAAGGGAAAGGAATCTACATTACATATTAGTTTTCCTTACACGACTGCTATCGACTTACGACTGTCCATAAAAAAGGAGTGCTTTGTTTCTCAGGTCCAATGTATGTATGTATGTTTCTTTATTTTACGATATCTTCTAAACGGCTTGATGGATATAGAGTGCGAAGTATCGTTAGATTCGTCTTGATCCCATGAGTGACATAGAACATTTTTCTACTTTCCAAAAAAAGATGGGTAATGTTTTTATGCAGACGTAGTTTATCTTTTTTTTAATTAAAGTTATTATATTCTTGAAGAACATAGCGCAGAACCGGTCAACATGAAAATCCTTGGGGGAGGCCTATGTCCAGCAGTGGACGTCCTTCGGCTGATATGATGATGATGATATACTTAAAATTACTATACCTAAAACATTGTAAGAGACAAGTGAAAACATGAATTTTTACTTTTTTTTATAAAAGCCGCCAGCTGTATCTTGTCTATAATGATCACTTGGAAGAAAATAAATAAAACATGAAATTTCTCAATATGTTAGACACAAGAAAGTTCATCAAGTTACGTCAACAAAGTTTCATATATGTAAATGCTAATGAATGCTTGGATGTCCAAACACGGGTCATCACGTCATACAACTTAGCTAAAACATCGCGAAAGGCTTATTCCAGAGAGCTCCAAAAGCCATCGTTTTTAAACAGTTGCTGTAAGCAAACTTATAAATAGTATATACCTCATATATTTACCTATGAAATTGCCGATTGTATAAAAAAGCTTAAAGATGAAAATTAATATTAAGAACAATAGTTATTAAAACAAAATTTATTCTCAAAATAGCATTAGACTATTAGAAATTAAATGGTGGTAAACATATGCCTATTATTTAGATATTTTAAGAGCACGGTGGCCTTAACCCCATGAAGTCGGGTTTTTTCCACCTGAAAAAATCGCCTTTATTGAGGCAAAAAAAAACACATTTTTAATTTAAAGCTCTAGAGTTATCGCAGCAGTTTCTTCGTTACTAATGTCATATTTGGGAATACCCCTCATAAGATTTCGTCACTTTCAGGAAAATTCAAGAAAGTTAACTAGTCTAAAAATTGCCCCATCTGACAACTAAGAAAACGCCTTTGTTCCATTTAATGGTACATAGCTCAGGGGATTGGAACATGAAAGACGTGTCACCATAAGGTCAAAAATAAAAAACAATAACTTCAATAAAAATTGGCATTGAACTTCAAAAACTAAATCGGCAGTTTCATAGGTAAAGACCTATTATTAATGATACATGGTTTTTGACGGGAGTTCTGAAATAGTTTTTTTTTAAACTGTTTTATGATAATGGATGAGCCTGCAGTGACGGTACCGAGTACTAGTATAATTTCAGAGATTTTGCTTTTTTAAGTAGTGCACTTTTTTAATTTATTAATTTATTATTTTTTTACTCTCTCTCTCTCTCTCTTGTTATTTTATAGTTTGGCACAATTAACTGTGCTATCCAACCAAGGGATAGACGGCAGTTGCCTGGTGGTGCACTTAGCATCACCCGCGGTCACGTGTAGGGCATTAAGATTTCCACCTATAGGGATGTGTGCAACGCGACATTCATAAACATCAGATGTGCAGGTTTCCTCACCTTTACCGTTAAAGCAACCGGCAAGTATACGTACGTAAGCTTCAAAAACTCATTTGTACATTGGCCTTCCGGATTTGAACCCGGGACCTCTGGTTAGGAGGACTGAATCGTTACCGTTGAGCCACCGACGCTTTTTTATTTTACTACTACCTAAATATCTAATTTTTGAGAACAATGGGTTTTGGCGCGCTATGGACTAGGCTGTAAACAAGCCATATGGTTGTAGGTAAGATATTCGGGGCCACGGAGAGGTGCGGACTTTTACTTAATTTGATGGGTTTGCCGCAGCTTGTCTAAGACAACGTACGTTATGGGCCTCACATTCACCGGGAAAATAAATATTTTGTGTAAAAAAAACCGGCCAAGTGCGAGTCGCACTAGCACTCCGAGGGTTCCGTTTCACCACACCTCTCCACACAACTACATAGTATAATGAAAATGATACCTATTCACATTACAAACAAAATATATCAACGCGAGCGACAAAAACATGTTTTTTTTGTCATTCAGTTTGGACTCCTTAGCGCGAGTACCTACGACTCACACTTGGCCGATTTTTATTATTTGTTGTTTTACTTCAGTGTGATAATACACACCAAGTTTCACGCTTGTATGTATTACCGTTTTTACGATACATCTAAATCTAAAATACTTCTAAAAGACCTATAAAAACACGTTTTTGTATAGAAACCCCACTTATTTATTCACTTTTTAAAATTTTTTGTATTTGTTGTTATAGCGGCGGTATTTCTACATCATCTGTGAAAATTTTAAGTGTCTACCAGTTACGGTTCATGAAATACAGCCCGTTGACGGACGGACAGACGGACAGACAGCGGAGGCTATAGTAATAGGGTCCCGTTGGGTGTACGGAACCCTAAAAAGACAAGTGCGAGTCTGACTCGCGCACTGAGGGTTTCGTACCACAACACCTCTCCATACACGTGATACCTAATTCATTTCAATCAAAATACATCAACGAGAGCCTCATAAGAAGGCTCAAGGTCACCCAAAAGGCAATTGAGCGTGCTATGCTCTGTGTTTCTCTGCGTGATCGAATCAGAAACGTGGAGATCCGCAGGAGAACCACAAAACCGACATAGCTCTCAGAATCGCTAAACTGAAGTGGCAGTGGGCAGGGCACATAGCTCGTAGAACAGATGGCCTTTGGTGCAGTTAAGTTCTCGAGTGATGACCGCGCACCGGAAAACGTAGCGTAGGCAGGCCTCCCACGCGGTGGACCGACGACCTGGTGAAGATCGCGGGAAGCCGATGGATGCGGGCTGCGCAAGACCGGTCGTCGTGGAAAGTCTTGGGGGAGGCCTTTGTCCAGCAGTGGACGTATTTCGGCTGATAATATGATGATGATACATATTAATAATAATTATTGATAATTCTCGTGTCACCGTGTTAGTTGCCATACTCCTCGGAAACGGCTGGACCGATTTCCATGAAATTTTCTGTGTATATTCGGTAGGTCTGAGAATAGGTAAAGAAAATTTTTCACCGGGATCTGAGCGGGAGAAGCCGCGGGAAACAGCTAGTAATTATATAATATTAGTTTAGTTTAGGAGTCTTCAAGACGAGAGGGAATAGGCACTATTTGAGCTTGCGTGTTACATCCTCGGCTACATCAGCACTAACCACCAGGTGAGATGCAGCCAAACGCAAATTTTAAATAAAAAAGTAAAGTGGTTGCACAATTAAGAGGTACAGCTAGTATTTGTAAGCTTTGGCTAAACGACCCGCTACATTGTCGAAGGAACGATAATAGCCAAACATGGAAACGATTTTACGTGTGGGCATTAATGACACAAAGTAAAGAAATGAACTTGCAGTTCGTAATGCAAAAAGAAATCATTTAAAACTTTACAACTTCGAGGCGACGACGCGATCTTTAGTAGGTAGTATTTTCTTTCAAACTGCAGAATTTTCTTTAATTTACTTAAAAAAAATTGCTGATATCATCATCATATCAGCTCATATACGTCCCCACCGAGGGGCTCGAGCCTACCCTGAATTAGGGCGATCGGGCCTTAGTTGACCACGCGGGCCGAGTGCGGGTTGGTCGACTTCACACATAACCTTCGAGTTTCTTCGCAGGCGTGTGCAGGTTTCCTCACGCACGATGTTTTCCTTCACCGTAGGAGCGTCGGATAAACGTAAATATGAATCGAAATTCGAAAACACATTGGTACAAGGCAAGACGCGAACCACGTCCTTCCGGACAGGAGGTAGCGGCCCTTGCCATTACGCCACCGACGACGCTCAAATCGTCAAATTGTCTTGGCTGATATCGTCCAAAACTATTTGCAAATAGAAAACGACTTACGACTGACATAACGAAAGAACACGAAAACTAAGACATATCGACTATAAATCCTTATCAATATCATAAATTTGAAAATGTGTTTGTTTGTTTGTTACCTCTTCACGCTTCAACACCTCAACCAATCTGGAGGAAATTTGGCATGCATGTGTAGCCTCTGCCTGTGTCACGGAGATATGATGATTCCTAAAGTACATAGGCTACTTTTTCCCGTAATACATTATAGTCCGATATAGTTCCTCCAGGAACTTCAAAAATACTCTTTTTTTTGTTGATGTCTTTAACATCGCAACGGAAAAAATTAAATTAAAAATTTAAAAAACCCCCGACAAAAACCTCTAAAAAGTAAACAATAATATGTATTGACCCTTTGAGTTTAATTTAAGTAGTAATATTTTGATCCAAGAGTCGTCGCGTAGGGGGACCGCTAAGTTGTGAAGTTATTACTAATTAGTTGTAGTAAAGTAAATCAGTTGTATTCTGTTTTTATTTTATTTACTTAGCGGTCCCCCTACGCGACGACTCTTGGATCAAAATATTACTACTTAAATTAAACTCAAAGGGTCAATACATATTATTGTTTACTTTTAAGAGGTTTTTGTCGGGGGTTTTTTAAATTTTTAATTTAATTTTTATTTCGTGCTTTTTAAACTTTACATAACTATTACATACAATCGAAACTCTACCCCCACATTCATACAAATAGTTTCCGGGACGAAACACGATACTGCGACACAAAATCTAGCCTATTTTTGAATCGATCAAGCCTGTGGAAGTTGCTCACCTCCCTTGTTTGAAGCTGCAATTAAATGTGTTATAACTCTAAACTTCAAATCCATGGACCCATGGAAGTTTTTTACTTTTTTAACCGCTGCTTCAGCAGATTGCAGGAGATGCTGCAGCATCAGGTCAAGGTTACCATATTATATCTAACACCTATTCATTGAGACTATTCTAATAATTTCTATTCTAATTCTATTTAAAAGTGTGTGTAAACACCTATTTGAAATAAATTGTTTTGAATATTTTTTTTGAGCCCAAACACGATACTTCTACTGAAAGTTTTTGAGGAGTTGGGTATTCTGCAGATTCTAGGAGATGCTGCATCAACAGTTCAAGGTTATCATGGTTTTGCAATATTTTTACATTAACAGGGCACCAAATTTTGAATCGATCAGACCTGTATAAGTTGCCCAGATCCCTTAGTCACCTAGATAAGAGCTGATAACCCTCAAACGGCTGAACAGATCTTTATCGATTATAGCTAAGAACCACCGCAAGGAAACTTGTTTCACGTAAAAAAAACCGCATCAAAATCGGTCCATCCGTTCGAGAGTTGCGATGCCACAGACAAACAGACACAAACACACAGAAATTGGCGTCAAACTTATAACACCCCTATTTTTGCGTCGGGGGTTTATATAAGAAATCAAAGCGAAGGTTTAACTCAATAATATTTAGTTCACAGTTAGTCATAGTTTCAGGTACGTAGGTATGTCAAAAATTTAACGGATTTAAACAACATCAGCTCACCGTGTTGCCACCATTGCATTGTATGCAGAATCAAATACTGATCAAAACGAGTCCAAACACGACATATCTGCTATTATTTTTTTAAGAGTGTGCTAGTGTTCTGGATATCCTGGCCGCAGCATCAGCTCACCGTGTTGCCACCATTGCATTGTATGCAGAATCAAATACTGATCAAAACGAGTCCAAACACGAAATATCTGCTATTATTTTTTTAAGAGTGTACTAGTGTGCTGGATATCCTGGCCGCAGCATCAGCTCACCGTGTTGCCACCATTGCATTGTATGCAGAATCAAATACTGATCAAAACGAGTCCAAACACGACATATCTGCTATTATTTTTTTAAGAGTGTGCTAGTGTTCTGGATATCCACTTACCACCAGGTGAGATGTTGTCAAGGGTTTACCAATTGTGCATAAAAAAAAAAAAAAAATCCTGGCTGCAGCATCAGACCAAGAGTTCTATAATCCTGCATAGTTATTAAGCATACATGAGTGTTTCAAGTTTTTGGTCACATGTATGTTTGAAAGTAAAGTAAATACACATTAAGAGTCTAAGAACCCTACCGCAGCTAACAAAAGAGCTGATGACCTTGAAACGGCTGAACCGATTTTGATAAAACGTATCTAAGAACCATCGCCAAAAAACCTGCTTGTAAATAAAAAAAAACGCATCCAAATCGGTTAACCCGTTTGAGAGCTACGGTGCCACAGACAGACACACAGACACACAGATACACAGACACACACACACACACATAGCGGTCAACTTATAACACCCCTCTTTTTTGCGTCGGGGGTTAAAAACGGATAGTTATGATTTTTTGCACAGAGATGCTCGAGGAGATGGGAAATGTCACAGACTACTAATTAACATAGCCCAATATAAAACCCGACATACAATAATTTCCACGCTTTGTGATTTTTTGCATTGAAACAGTTGAGGGGATGGAAAGTGACATAGACTTCTAATCAGAATAGCCCGATGTAGTTCCCGAGGGATTTGGAGAAAATTCATGTCTACGGTTGTGAGCGGCTCGCGCACCACTCACCCTCAAAGACAGTCAAAAACCATGTCCATGCGAGCGAAGCCGCGGGCAAAAGCTAGTACATGATAAAAAGATCTTCAGCGCACTGTTTTCAGGTCATCTCTATTGACGCTACTCAACACATCCTTCGCTGTTCTGCAAATAGATCCCATTCAACACGCCCCTCACGTGCTAAGTAAGACGCGCAGGAGTTTGTTACAAATCGATCGTCATTGACATTTGAATATTCAACGTCACGATCGTGCTTGTATGTATAGGAGAATTATGTATTGTGTGGCATAGGTAACACAGGAGAACACATTATATAATCCATTTTTCAAAGCGTGGACTTATTCGGTATAATTTTCTTGGGTTAACTGGACTCGCACACTGTGCTCGGTCATCTGGCCCCAAGCTGTGATTCTCTGTAGTCTGTATTGTGTCTGTAGGTACCTACTATGAGTAAAATAAAATAATGTACGTTATGTAGGTTACCTCATACTACACCAATGTAACGACATAATGGTAATACATAGTGCACAAATCTTATGACTGATATTATAATATCCTCTTTATAATATTAGTCACGAAGTAACTAGTATCTCATCTGTGATATGATATTAGTGTAGATTCGAGTCTCATGTGTGATGTTAGTGTAGATTTGAGTCTCATGTGGCATGTTAGTGTAGATTTGAGTCTCAAGTATTATGTTAGTGTAGATTTGAGTCTCATGAGTGATGTTAGTGTAGATTTGAGTCTCATGTGTCATGTTAGTGTAGATTTGAGTTTCATGTGTGATGTTAGTGTAGATTAGAGTCTTATGTGTGATGTTAGTGTAGATTTGTGTGATGTTAGTGTAGATTTGAGTATCATGTGTGATGTCAGTGTAGATTTGAGTCTCATGTGTCATGTTAGTGTAGATTTGAGTCTCATGTGTGATGTTAGTGTAGATTTGAGTTTCATGTGTGACGTTAGTGTATATTTGAGTCTCATGTGTGATGTTAGTGTAGATTTGAGTCTCATGTGTGATGTTAGTGTAGATTTGAGTCTCATGTGTGATGTTAGTGTAGATTTGAGTCTCATGTGTAATGTTAGTGTAGATTTGAGTCCCATGTGTGATGTTAGTGCAGATTTGAGTTTCATGTGTAATATTAGTGTAGATTTGAGTGTATTCGACAGCATCTTACCTGATAAGAAGTGTCGATGTATTTAATAGCGGAAATCCTATAGAAACAAGGCCCGTTTTCCTGGGCTCCTTTTTACTAGCCTTAGTTTTTCGAATCCCTGATTCAATGCCCAGGCAGATCATGACTTATGCAAATCGCTCGTCTCCTCTCCAATAGCAGACGTACGTAACTGCTATCAATATCATTCATGTAATGCACAATGCTCAACCTTGCAACCAATACGAAGCGACATCCGACGACGCCGTATGTGTCACATGATGTTTCCTAACGGCTTCATTGTTTTGAGCAATTTGGTATGCCATATCTGTCTAGCTATATGATATGATAATTAGCACGATAGGTCGTAAAAAACTAAAAGACATCAACAGGATTGCTGAATAACGCTAGACAAATCGATTGAACAAGTGAACATGTCCAATCTAAGCAATGAAAAAAAAAACGGCCAAGTGCGAATCTGGGTCAGACAAACAGGGTTCCGCACTAAAACTTCAATCAACAGAACATACCTATACATATTTGCTTTAGGTAAACTACTTATTCTAGACTTTAGAAATTTCATTCTTATGGGAACGGAAGGACTTTTGATTTTCCCATAGATTTTTCTGTAATTTTAATTTAAAATTTACATATATATATATATATATATATATATATATATATATATATATATATATATATATATATATATACATTTGGGTCACCGACTTACGTATGTGCACCAGATTTCAACTCAATCGGTCCAGTAATTTCCGAGAAAATTGGCTGTAACAGACGGACGGACAGACACACGAGTGATCTTATAATGGTTCCGTTTTTACCTTTGATGTACGGAACCCTAAAAAAAAGAATAAAGTAGGTAAGTACACAAATGGAGTTAAGTCATAAATTACAGTGTATATTAAGTCCGGATCAGCTGTACGCGTGGCTTACACTTGATAAGCGCTCTGTTCAGCCATAAATACCTTAGTGTAAAACTATAAAACCGTGTTGCGTAACGCAAGTTGTAACTAAAAGATTAGCTACTACAAATGTAGTAGGTATTGATATTGAATGAAATATTGATAAAAAAAATTCAGTCTACTAAGAAAGTACAACAAGGGATTTGAAACATATCTGCCGTGGACACCGAGCAACTTATCCTTATAGGTCTTCGGTGTGATCACCAATATCAGGGCACACAAAATGTATCTATTTACAAAAAACGCCCGCTTCCAACTTCGGGATCATCGTCACTTACCATCAGGTAAGATGATGCCAAGGGCTTATCAATTAATGATAATGAAAAATTGTTTTCCATACAAACTTAAAATTACCACTTCTTGAAAATGGATGGGCCGATTCTAATGAAACTTAAGCAGTCATCATCCCTATTGATCAGCTGATTGATGGAGTCCAAAATATTTGCGCATTTTACTTGGGTTCCCTCGGGAAATTTGTGCACTTTCACAAGTAGAGAAGCCCTTTCATGAAATTTGGACACACCTTTTTAACCCTTTTTAACCCAGGGTACTAATACTTTTCCATCAAATAATTTATCACCAATTCCATAAAATAAGCTGTATCATCTTGAATGATACTCCTTCACAGAGCCTTAAACTTACACATAAGTAAGTCACTTAGATTAAATTTTCGAAAAAAAATGTGTTGTCCCTAAATAATAGTGATTTAAGGTTTTCATCGCCTCCTGTCCGGGCGGGAGGTCGTGGTTCGAATCCTGCCACGTACCAATGTGATTTCGAATTAAGATTTCATATGTACGTTTATCCGACGACGCTCTTACGGTGAAGGAAAACATCGTGAGGAAACTTGCACACGCCTGCGAAGAAACTCGCAGGTTTTGTGTGAAGTCGACCAACCCGCATTGGGCCCGCATGGTCGACTGAGGCCCGATCGCCCTAATTCAGAGTAGGCTAGAACCCCATCGGTGGGGACGTATATGTGCTGATATGATGAAGGTTTAATATAAAGTGTAATATAAAGTATTTCAAAAATGTAATCTATCCACAATCAAGAATTTCGGGAAACGATTTTGTGAATACACCCTCAGGGGAAGGCCTATGTTCAGAGCTGGTATAATGATACCCATTCAGTCTACCAAGAAAGAACATGATTGCTGCTCGTCAAATCGTGTCAACCAAACCGCACTGGGCCCGCGTGGTCGACTAAGGCCCGATCGCCCTAATTCAGGGTAGGCTCGAGCCCCTCGCTGGGGACGTATATGAGCTGATGTGATGATGATAATGATATTAGTGCTTACAACTAAATATCATTGAAATACAGACAGGTGTCCAGTGCCTTTTCGATATACTTACTTGATGTAATTAGTGTGTGCTGCGATTCTGCTACCATCATCATCAAAACACTATAATCAGTTTTTCCGCATTTCAGCGCGCCTAATCTCGTCTTACGCATCTATATACGTGTCAACTATGGCCTGAGCGATAACAGCTGCGCAAACGCAACTGTGCTGACACGTTGGCGAACCACTATCGCTACTACGACGAAGTTATCCGATCTATTTCAGAATTTATGATAAGGAGAGTCTTCATAATAATTATAGAGAATGGTTTTTGCAGTTTGCTTTTGTGGTTGTTTAACCTAAAGTGCCCGTCAGAGAATTAACCTAGTAGGTTTTTTAATAACGTCTATTTTTTATTTTCTCTGATTACCTACAAAGAAGCACAGAGCCGTTGGCGTAACGACCAGGCCCTTTACTTCCTGTCTGGGAGGTCGTGGTTCGAATCCTGCCACGTACCAATGTGTTTTCGAATTTCCTAACCAACCTGCACACGGCTGCGAAGAAACTCGAAGGTTGTGTGTGAAGTCGACCAATCAGGACTGGGTCCGCGTGGTCACCTAAGGCCCGATCGCCCCAAATCAGGGTAGGCTGAAGCCCCTCGGTGGGGACGTATATGAGCCAATATGATGAGATGATAAATCAAAATAATATATGCATATAAACATGGGCATAATATATGCGAAGAAGGCACCAAATCCTACCTATGTCTTTTGTCTCAAACTTTTATTGACATACATATTCTTCCAAATATATTTTTTACCGCCAAGTCAAATGTACAGAAACTCGGCGCGCGCTTGGAACCATATTTACAGAACAAACTAGTGATTGTACATTTGTTTGTTTATGTTATCTGGAGGCAACTGAGGGTGCATAATATGACTGCGTACTAGCTACCATGACGTCACACCATATATGAGGGCTGATAATATTTGTTAAGAAGAAGTATAAGTCTAGCTCTTGGAATAGTGCTCTTTCCTGGTCTATTAAATAAACACGTGGATCTGTTTTTTTTTCCTCGAATTTCAAGAAATGCGCAGCGGATACTTGGTTATCAGTTATTTATCACTTTCTATTACCGGGCCGCGTTTTTGCAATCCAGTTAGGTAGGTACTTCACTGGAGACTCATGTGGTCTGTAGTAAAATATACATTTTTTATACATTGTTTGTTAACTCTTTAATGTATACATCAGATTACTCAGCTCCTATAACTGTACAGGATAGGAATTACATGTACAAAGCGGACTTATCCCAAATAGAGATCTCTTCCTTAGAGATTGTCACTCTCCCTCCTCTCCCCGCCTGCACCCAACACACACACACAAAAAAACACACACAGACTTACGAACACAGTATAAAAATGCATGTTTAAGTATTTATTACAATACAGACTGATACAGGCGCATCATCATTACAGCTCATATACGTCCCCACCGAGGGGCTCGAGCCTACCCTGAATCAGGGCGATTAGGCCTTAGTCGACCACGCGGGCCCAGTGCGGGTTGGTCGAATTCACACACAACCTTCGAGTTTCTTCGCAGAAACAACAGAAGAAACAGGCGCATATAACCTGTTAATCATATATTTGATGGCAACCACGATCGATTCTACTATGATACAGCCAGTGCCTAGTGTGGGGTCACTGTAAACATTTATAGCGTAACTTTGTTCTGGATATAGATATATCATTTATTTATTATTCATTAATTTACTTCCTGCCAAACTTTGATCACTGAAAGGTCTAAATAAAAGGAATTACTGAATTATATGTAGGTAGGTATTGTTTTTATCGTATTCGACTAACGTTGTCAATTTATCAATAGGAATGACGACGGCATCAGAAATTATGCCATCATGCCATAATAAATTATAAACTCTCGATCACTAAATTGCCCTCCTACTTAAACTTCGGAAAACCTTACTCGTTTTGTTTTCCGTCAAGTCTTCGATTTTCAATTCACCAAAATCACAAAATGAGTATATAAATGACGCTGCAAAACTATGACGTCACGCCTAGGTATTTCAAACATTTTTAGAACAAAATGTCGTTTTTGACAGATGATAAAAAGTAACTCAGATGGCTAGCATTCGTCATCCCTATTATATTGCAATAAGTACTATCTAACTAAAACAAAAGTGGTACATACCTACAAATGATATTTTCTTAAACCTTTTGAAGGTGGTAATATATTACAGATTGTCGTTATTTTTGACGTCAATTACTCCTAAACGATAGAAAACCCTAATGTTTAACTTTTTATACTTTCATTGAAGTTATTGATTGAAACGAAAAACCATTGCAAAAGTGTGGTTATTTTCTTTACTCCTTACACGTAAAGAAAAAGACAGAGACAACTATTCTAATCAATACCTCGCCTTAAACATTTAATATCCTTTTTGAGTCATAAAATTATAAAATATGTAGATACATGACGAATTACAAGAGATAATTTTTTTGCTTAATTAGTTTTCGAACCATAAAACATTGCACACAATTATCTGGATTAATTAACGTTTATTAATTAAGATTGTCTGGAAAAGACTGCCCTTAGCAACAAGACCGTCTACATCACATGTTATCCCCAGAATTCGATTTAACAAATTGCATCTCTGTGTACTAAATGTGTTGATGAAATCAATAAATAAATTATCCAAAACTTCACCTCCAGTGTTCCAGCACTTAAACGCCTATTCTGCGGTTAGAATTCGCGCATTATTTATCGTACCACTTGACTCTAGAGATGGCAGCGTGCCAGCGAGCGAAAAGTGGAAATAACGCGGGCAACGTCTTGAGCGGGTTTGCCGACTTCAAGAAAGAATAATTTTGAACAAAAGAAAAACCGACTTCAAACAGGAAACTAATGTTCCCCTCGATATCTCTGGGATGCCATCATCAGATCCTGGTTTACTTATCATGGTACCACCCTTGGAATATCTCCTTACCACCAAAAAAAGAATCATCAAAATCGGTTCATGCACGACGAAGTTATCCGCGAACACACGTAAAAAAAATAAAAAATATATACGGTCGAATTGAGAAACCTCCTCCTTTTTTTTTGATCTGTAAAAAAAGGCGGTTAAAAAGTTTTTTAAAGAATTTTATCCAGCTGTTTTTATTTTGTTTTTATCCACAATTGGTAACCCCTTGGCATCATCTCACTTGATGATAAATGACGATGATGCCGAAGATGGAAGCGAGCTTACCAAGATTCCCCAACGTAATGAGGAACTGGCTATCATATGTTTAAACCGGAATACATCAATGTTGTTGGCATTGATGATTGGCGGCAAGACTTAGACGAGACCGGTGGTAGCTAGCTAGGCGGGCTTAGAAAATGTTATTCCGTCAACCAAACTGAGTGCTACACTGTTAGATTCCGCCGGGATCGAACCCGCGACCTCCTGATGTGCTAATGGACTTAACCATTACGCCACGGAGACGGTTGAATTTGAAAAGTTTGGACATTTGGGCACCGATTTATAGTTGAAATGTTAAATATATTTTGTAAAACCCAAAAAAAACACTCGATTGATCTTATAGATTTGAGTCAAAATCGGGTTTGTAGTTTAGGCTGTACGAGAGAACAAATAACATTATACTGTAAGGTAGGTATATAGATTGAGAATTAGCCCTTTCTTTTGGCTTCGTCGTAGTCGGGCAAATTCGAAAAAAACCGCCCAAGTCGAGTCAGAACCGCACACAGATGGCGCTAGTACAAAGGGTTCCGTACCATCATACTAGATGGCGCTAGTTTTTCACGTTTAAAAAAAACACGTTTCCTGTATAGAGACTTTCACTTTTTCAAATTTTTTGTATTTGTTTTTATAGCGGAAACAGAAATACATCATCTGTATAAATTTCAACTGTCTAGCTATAACGGTTCATGAAATACAGCCTGGTGACAGACGGACAGACCGACAGACGGACGTACAGCGGAGTCTTAGTAATAGGGTCCCGTTTTTACCCTTTGGGTACGGAACCCTAAAAAACGTCTTCAAAAAGTTACTTGAATTAGAATTAGATTAGGAGGCACTGGCCTGATGAAATTCAGGAGGTGATAATCTCTTTGACATCGACCGGAGTTTAGGATTTGTCTCGTACCAAAGGATGGAGGAGAAGGTAATTGTCTTTTAAGATCCTTTCCTGTAAATATTTGTAAGAAAGCCATTGCATTTTCAGAAAAAACAAAAATGGCGTCAAATCGTTAACTGATGGTGGTGACGCAGTACACTCAGTACTATTATTATTTTTTAATTTATTATTTTTTGATTATATTTTTTTTATTATTTCTTTTTTTGTGATGACTTGATTTGAATTTATTGAATTTAATTTATTTTATTTTATTGTGAACTAAATTTTCTGTTTGTGGGTCCTTGGTTGCTTGAATAAAGAATAATTTATTATTTATTGTTACTGAGCGCTCTTATCTACTGTGGGCTGGTTGGACAGCCGCCAGACATCGCGTGACGATGGTTCCGAGACTGAGTATCATTCACGATGATACAGCTTACTTTATGGAATTTGTGGTAAATTATTTGATGGAAAAGTATTAAGACCATGGGTTAAAAAGGTGTGTAAAAATTTCATGAAACGGCTTCTCTACTCGTGAAAGTGCACTAATTTCCCCAAAGGAACCCAAGAAAGAGGCGCAAAAATTTGTGGCTCCATCAATCAGCTAATCAATAGGATTATGCCAACGGCCATGGAGTGGAATTTCCTGCCGGCGTCTGTATTCCCCGATTCGTAAAATTTAGGAATCTTCAAGACGAGAGTGAATAGGCACTATTTGAGCTTGCGTGTTACATCCTCGGCTGCATTGGCACTTACCATCCACCATTGGGTGAGGTGCAGTCAAACAGTCAGATTTATAATAAAAAAAAGGAATGAAGACTGCTTGTTATTTGAGTAGCTTTTTATAATCTGTCAAAACCACATTTTGTTCCAAAAATGTTTAAAATATACCAAGAAGTGACGTCACAGTTTTATCGGCACCACTTATTTATTCATTTTGGTATTTTGATAAATAAAAAATGAATAATCCATTTAAAAAAGCAAGCTAGTTTTTTTAAATCTTAGTAGGAGGGAAATTTAGCGATAAACTATAATTCATTCATTATTTATTTTTGATACAGTCATCAACCCGTTGTGGGCGTGAGTTGGCTATGGGTTCCTTGTAGAAAGTTGTTGTTTTGATACGCTCTTGGCGTCATCATCTGATGGTAAGTGACGATGATGCCGAAGATGGAAGCGGGTTTACCAAGTTTTCCCAATGCAATGGGGAACTGGCTAACTTATCTTCAAGCCGGAACACACCAATATTGTTGGCATTGATGTTTGACGGCAAGACTTAAGATGGTATAAGATGGTGGTAGCTAGCTAGGCGGGCTTAGGAAATTCCCTTCCACCAACCAAACCGAGTATTACTAAGTTAAACACTCCGCCGGGAATCGAACCCGCGACCTCTTGATGTGAAGCTAATGGACTGAACCATCACACACACCACGGAGGTGGTTGTCTACTAAAGGTGAACCCATCTCTATTCCTTGCGTTGTTGCGGCCATAAATAAAGTTAAGAGGCGGTCTGTACGTGCGTTGTTGTTTTTGGTCAAGCGTGGGTTGTAATGTACAATTTGTAGATGTGTACACTTTTGGACGGGACAAATTCTGCTGACGCCGAAGTTCAGTCGAGCCCACTATAGATTCGGAAGTAAGATCATCTGAGAACTAAAGGTTGTCTGGAAGAGATCGCTTGTTAGCGATGAGACCGCCTATATGTACAACTTCCTCAATCATTGTATCTTTTTTTTCCTCGTATGTTGTACAATAAAGTGTTTTCAATCAATCAATCAAACAATGGCTTTGCGGGATAAGTTTTGCTACGGTTTACTAGGAAAGCAACGAGTCATTCATTCTAGCACTAAAAATATTTGTTTAAATAATACTTAAGACTAAAAAACTATAACGCTATATTCTAAAATACAAATAAAATCAAACATACTTTATTGTACAATACAAAATAATAAAGACAATTACAGATAGTAAAAGTTAACATTAATAACAGAAAAATCTGTGGCTTCTACTCATTAAACAGAACAACTTTACCCCTTAGAACCTACACTAAAATCTCAAAAAAAAACCTTTCGAAGACAGAAGGCCTAGATATGATATGATAGGACCCGTGAACTGGGGGTTCTACTGATCATACTGAACAACTTTCCTCCAGGAACCCACAGACAATTCTCAAAAAAAAAATGGACCCTCCATACTAAAATTCACAAAATTGGTAGATCAGCAGATCGATTTGTATGAAGATTAAATATATTTTTTTGCGATTTCAGCAAAGATGTAGAACAAAAGTTGTTCAGTATGATGAATAGAAGCACCAGTTAATACCTAGTTACACCAGTTAGCACCAGCACCTGTATAGAGGATCTCGTTTAATTAATTGTGGCTTTACTGTGAGGAAACTATCCTGGATTAGGAAGGAACCATAGTACCGAATATACATTTCAGAAAGAAAAAAAGCTAGAGTTTTTTCGCAGAAAAAAGAAGACTGGTCAAATCAGACCAAAAAATACATATCGCCCAGCGCTAAAGAAACTTATCTCAGTTTGTGCGGTTTAAGAGTAGAAAATAACTAATGTGAATATTGCTATTCGTTTTATTAAAAAACAATGAAATTCGTTTATCACGTTCAAGTTTTTCTTAGTTTTGAGTTGTGAAATAATGTTTAGGCTTTGCTTATATGTAGCTAATTAATGTAAATATTGTATATTTCTGTTGAGGACGACACTAAGCATGCCTTTTATGAAACTTAAAATAGTTTTATTTTTCTTTGACTTATTTTAGTACGTTTATACCTAATTATCATTTCATATAATTATCTTGTCTGTGAAATACAATTGAATGATCATATTTTATGATTTTTACTGAAAGAAATACATTTTTAATGTTTTATCTGAAAAAATAAAAATAGCAATAGTCACATGCCAGCTAAGATAGTCATAGACTTCAATTAATCAGTTTTCACCTTTGGCATACACTTTCGTGGTAATTTTATATAGTTTTAAGTAAAATAAATACATTTTTTTTAATATTTTGCCTGACATAATATTTATAGCAATATTAAAATGATAATACTCCATTTATTCCCGTAATGATGACTATCAATTTTTAATATACTAAAAATATACTAAAATAAGAGATAAGTAAGTAGGTTTTTTTTTGTATGGGCTGTGACCGTCTTGTTTAGGTTATCGTAGTTTAGTTGGCCACAATATTTTGCTAGATATGTTGTAAAACAAAACCGTTTAGTAACTGATATAAAACTTGACTCCCAAAACAAATATACAACAAGAAATAAACACAGAAGAGGCATTTAAAGATTATATAATATGGTACTGACCCTGTGTCATTGATATTATTTCGCACACAAGTTATAATCTTATTAAGATTCAAGATTAAAGGTATTTATTCAAAATAGGTGAAAGTAACACTCTTTCTGAAAGTCATAAAATAATAATAACATAATTTCATTTGTGAAAAATCAAGAAATAATAAATCATTAGTCAATAACGTCAAAATTCGATCCCTGAAATAAACTAGATTATGTCGTTAGAACATGAAAACAATGTGACACGAAAAGTTATACATAAAATCATTGAATGTTATTGATACCTTTGACAAGAGTAGGCCAGTTCACACGGACGGCACCCGGTCACGAGTATAACGCGAGAGTAAGCCATGGCTCCCATCAACCATATTAGAGGGGGAGGAACGACCCGACGACGATTACTTTGAGGGAGCAATTCCAAGTCTATACCTTCGAAGTCTATCTATATGGGCGACATCCCTGATAAAATCAGTTTTCATTTAAAAAACTAAATATTATTTTTAGTTCACATGCCTAGGAGACACGTTCTAGTTATATATTCTCAATTCTGGTTCGTAAAAAATACATGAATTTAATTTTTATTTTAAGTATTTATTAACTTGATTGTTACCGGATTATTTAGATCATTTTACAGATATGGTACTTGTTTTAATGTCTTGTTGACATGTTGCTTAAACGCCTTATTTTTTTTATTCACTATCAGTTAGCCCTTGGCATCATCTCACCTGATCGCAAGTAAAGATGATGTCAAAGATGGAAGCGGGCTTACCAGAATTCCCCAACGCAATGAGGAACTGGCATTTTATCTTTAAGCCGGAACACATCAATGCTGTTAACACCAATTGTTTTGCGGCAAAACCTAGATACGATGGTGGTAGCTAGCCAGGCGGGTTTAGTAAATGCCCTTCCACCAACCAAACCGCGTCTTACAAGTAAGACTCCGCTGGGAATCGAATCTGCGACCTCCTGGTGTAAAGCTAATGGACTTGACCATTACGCCACGGAGGCGGTAAAGGGGGTGGGATATTTGCACCAGACGAGGTGGTATGCCTGGGGACCGGCCGTTGGTTATATTGGCGGTTTATCATTAATATCTCCTTGATAAGGCCTTTGTCCAGCAGTGGACGTCTTTCGGCTGATATGATGATGACAAAGCAATCTTCTAGGACTTTCAATTGCCACGTAACAGTATTTTAACTCGTCGGTGGCGTAACGGCTAGTGGCTCGAAGGTGGCGTAACGGCTAGGAGCTCGTCGGTGGCGTAACGGCTAGGACCACTACCTCCTGTCCGGAAGGTCGTGGTTCGAACCCTGCCGCGTACCAATGTGTTTTCGAATTTCGATTTCATATGTACGTTCGTAAGGAAACTTGCACACGCCTGCGAAGAAGACTAAGGCCCGATCACCCTAATTCAGGGTAGGCTCGAGCCTCTCGGTGGGGACGTATATGAGCTGATACAATAGTATTTTAACACACCAGTACATCATTCAGGTACGTACGTACCCAATAGTGTATTTACGTCGTATAACTTAAGTGTTTGTTATTCACGATGCACACAACACAAACAGAGATAACAAGGATGCATCAATATTTATGAATAGTTACCATCATTTTTAACCGTCTCTGTGGCGTAATAGTTAGTCCATTTGCTTCACACCAGGAGGTCGCGGGTTCGATTCCGGCGGGGCCAACTTTGTGTTTGGTTGGTGGTAGGGCATTTTCATAACCCGTCTGGCTAGCTACCACCGTATCTAAGTCTTGCTGCCAAACTTAGTGTTAACAGCATTGATGTGTTCCAGCTTGAAGATAAGATAGCCAGATCCCCATTGCGTTGGGGAATCTTGGTAAGCCCGCTACCATCTTCGGCATCATCGTCACTTTCCATCAGGTGAGATGATGCCAAGGGCTTATCAATTGTGGATTTTTTTTCTAACAATAGTAAAATTTTAATATTTTCCTTAAGTCTCCAGGAGGCTCGAATTTCCATACAAACGTAGTTCCGCTTTAATACAAAAACTACATGCCGGATTGAATCCAAACTTTGTTAATAAATTTAGTAGACACATATCGATGTTTGTAATTAGTTTTCATCGTAGTAAATTTTAACGTAACTAAACGAAGGCTTAAATTAGTTTTGTACTGAAAGTTTGAAATTGCTCTTATTTTTTCCGTTTTATATTAGTACATCGAAAAATAATTACAAACATCTATATGCGTCTCCTCAATAATGAAACTTTTTAAATATTTTTTATGGCTTTGGCTCAAAAATTCAGTATTTATGATTATGACAAAATTTCAATGTATTTTGTGCAAGATGCCAAGGCCATTTAAAAAAGCGCGCGTAACTGACATCGCGTGTGATTAGGCTGTACGGATGAATTTTTGACGGTTTAAAATTTTTAATTTATTTAATGGTCGTAGAAAAAGTATTGTATGCCACTGCACCACGCAATTAGCCATTGTAACACTCGTGCTGTCTATTGTGCACTAGCACTCATGTTACAATGGCTCTCATTACTTGACAGTGGCATAAATAACTGTTTGTTACTTTCATTTAAACACATGACTACTCGGGAATTTGTAAACACCCAGTTTTTTAAGAGCAAGCTCCCAAAATTTGTGCATTTTTGCTAGAATATGTTGAGTCGATAGCAAGCTTGCTGAACGTGAAAAACTACAAAGCTGATTCTTTGAACTTTCTTCTTCCGATGACTAAAACAAAAACACTATTATTTGGTTTTAACTCGATACTTTTTATATAGTAAAATTAAGAAGTTTTATGAAATTATTAGATTTTTCTCCTACATTACATAAGTTAGGCTCATGAAATAAATACCGAAAGTAAGAGAATAAAGGTATTAATAAAACGGCTAAGACGAAATTTTCTTGGAATATTTTCTAAGCTCGCAATAAAAGAAAATGTGCATTTACGCACGAAGTAAAGGACGTAAGTGGCTTTAAGAAACTCACGCAAAATTCAACTGTAAAAGCTGATTCCCTAAGATTAAATATCAGGTTGTTCGCCGGTGCTGCGCCGGGAACCTGCTCTTAACATGTCGATGCTTTGAAAAAAAAGTCCGCTTTGAAAAAAAAAACATAGAACACACAATAACTGACACAAACTTTTAGTGCCCTCTACGTAACAGGTGGATGCCAATTGATCTGCGGGTAGATGAAAAAATTTCCCCACTGATGGACATAGTTATGAGCAAAGAGCGTCCATGCAGCTTCAGTATCTGTATCATTATCTTTGCAACCGGTAGAACTCTTCTTTTAACATACACCTCTCACCAATGACGTTTCATTCAACGCGATGTAGATCTTCATACAGCAATTTCTTGCGAGTCATTTTTTTTTGGAATTGATGATGTCAAATTCTGAACACATGCCTCATCTAATGAACTGGTGTCAATTAGGTAAAGGAAGCCGTTGGATGCGGGCATCGCAGGACCACTGTTGTTATCTTTGTAAGAGGCCTATGTTGAGCAAAAACTAATTAGTTTTTGGATGGTAAGTCGCGATCTTGGTAGAAGCAAGAATAAGAAATAAATAAATAAATAAAATAAATAAATATTCTGGGACAAATCACACATGGTCATCTGGCCCCAAAGTAGGATTCCCTGTGTTATGGTTAAATAGAGGCATTTATATCTCTTTATCTCTTTTGCCAGACCTGGAGTGGAGATCTTGCCAGAAAGTCTCCGGGCGCGTCCAAGGTATCCAGCTGATAGCGGGCTAATCCACAGATAGTACAAATAAATAATAAATACACGTTTACGTTTTAATTATCATAAATAAATAATATTAGTTAATACAAGGATACAAGAGGTTCCAATTAGCGCCTTCGGGTGGCCTAAATAGCGAGTCACGGCCGCCATTGTTTCGCTGACAATCGCCCAATCGTATGCGTATGCGTAAGCGCACGTCAACGTTATCGCGTGTAATCACAATCACGTTTACAATTTTGTTTGGAACTGCTTCTGTGCTCATAGGATGGTAGTTGTGTCAAAGTTCCTACAAATGTTTCTTTTAGGATTTAGCGAATTCTTTGGACATATCTTGAAGGAAAATTACTAAGCTTTACGTTACATATTTTCTTGTTTAAAATCTTGCGACAGATTTACAAAGTACGTGTACATAACCAACCATTCATATCAACTCATATACGTCCCCACCGAGGGGCTCGAGCCTACCCTGAATTAGGGCGATCGGGCCTTAGTCGACAACGCGGGCCCAGTGCGGGTTAGTCGACTTTGCACACAAAACCTGCGAGTGTCTTCGCAGGCGTGTGCATATTTCCTCACGATGTTTTCCTTCACCGTACGAGCGTCAGATAAACGTACATATGCAATCGAAATACGAAATCACATTCGACAGGAGGCGGCAGCCCTAGTCGTTACACCACCGACGCTCAACCGTCGCTCGACCAACCATTATGGTTATGACACTTTTAATAATGAATTAAAAACCCTATGACACAGAAAATTATGTTAACGTAATTTCAGTCGTCGATCCTGCATACCGCAATGATGATTTTGAATTACTCTTGTTGGTATTCATCATCATAATTTAAGAGCCGCGTGCTATTGTCGGTGTAGCTCTTTCCAGGTTTCTCTATCCCACACTAGGTCACTCCAGGAAGTCGTCGGCAACCTACGGGGGCTACTGAGCTTCTTGAAGGAGCTGGGCTGGTAGTGATACCGGCCAATCACGCAAAATGGGCGCAGCGGTCGCCTAGTTGCGGAAATCAGCCCGCCTCTAACTTCAACTTCAACTCCCACACTATCTCCTTCATTTCTCTATACGTTTCCATCGTAACTTTCTTATTAACTTGGTCTATACAGAGTGTAACAAAATTGGTGTAGGTCCCGTTAACTGGGGATTTAACTCGTTATACAAAACAACTTTCTCCAAGGAACCCATAGACAATTCTCAAAAAAAATTTGGACCCTCCATACTAAAATGCACAAAACCGGTCGATCAGCTGATCGATTTGTATGAAGAGTAAAAAATTTTTTTTCGTTTTCAGCAAAGTCGTAGAACAAAAGTTGTTCAGTGTGATGCGTAGAAGCCCCAGTTATCCTATCCAGGTGACCTATCATCTTTCCTCTTCTGTTCTGAATGATCTCAGTTATGTTCCTCTTTTCCTTTACTCGTTTCAATACTTCTTCGTTCGTTACTCTTTCAGTCCAGCTTATTTTCTCCATCCTTCGCCAGCACCACATTTCAAAAGCTAGTCCACGTCTCGCATGTTGGTATCCAAGGATGGTAAATATTGAATTGCTTCAAAAAAAAGATACTGGCCGTAATGTTGTTGCAAAGTTACTTCTGTATACATTTAAACGCTACGCGATCGAATCAGAAATGAGGAGATCCGCAGGAGGACCAGAGTAACCAACATAGCTCACAGAATCGCTAAATTGAAACGTAGCGGAGGCAGGCCTCCCACGCGGTGGACCGACGACCTGGTGAAGATCGCGGGAAGCCGCTGGATGCAGGCAGGAAATTCAGGCAGGTCGTCTTGGAAATCCTAGGGGGAGGCCTTTGTCCAGCAGTGGACGTTTTTTGGCTGATACGATGATGGATGACATTTGAAAGGCCTGTTTATAAACATTCAAAACAAAAATCGTAAAAACAAATTAATACGCACTAATAACTTTATCAATTTATACGACTGTGAGCACATAGAAAAACCATTCAGTGGTGCTAGATGATTAATTGTTTTGTATTTTGTCTTAAAATTGGTAAATGAAAAAAAAAAGAAATTTAAAAATTTAAAAAAACCTGATCGCATATTACCCTCTTTTTGTAGTCGTGTTGAAATGTATCCTATTACTCATGGGATCAAGACGAATATAACGACACCTCTCAATCCAAAATCCGTCAAGCCGTTTAGGCTACAAGCGCAGCTAAGAAAACATACATACATACAAACACCGGAAAAACTTTACCCTCCTTTTGAGGCAGTCGCGTAAAAAGTGTTAACACCAAACGACATTACGTTGCCAATTAGGGAACCAAACATAATTAATAAGCGTTTGACGCGTGCCGGCGCACTTTGGTTCGACTACTCTCTGAATAAAACATGATGGCTTGACTTTGTAGCCCTTTAAGGAGATGATGAAGGAGGACTGGACTGGCGGAAGTAGGTACATGCCTTAAGAGTTACGGCAAGCGATTTTGTGATACATATATAAGTCATAACTGACTCGGTGGCTCAGTGGTTAGTGCTCTTGACTGCTGATCCGAGAGTTGTGGGTTCGATCCTCACCCAGGGCAAACATTTGTGTGATGAGCAGATTTGTTTGTTCTGTGTCTGGGTGTTAAATATCTATATATGTATGTATTTAAACTATGTAAGTATTTATATCAGTCTCTGTTCTCATAACACAGGGAATCCTACTTTGGGGCCAGATGACCATGTGTGATTTGTCCCAGAATATTTATGTTATAATCCAATAAAAAAAATGAGTTTGTATGTTACCCCTTCACGCTTCGACACCTCAACCAATCTTGACGAAATTTAGCATGCACGTAGCTTATGGCATGAAGAATGACATAGATTATCTTTTATTCCGATTTCTTAAGCGGTTCCCGTGGGATAGCTGTTTGTCGTTCTTTCACGACCCAACGGAGCAACAGATCAACATGATTTTTTGTACAGATAGTTGAGCAGGGTGGGAAGTGACATAGTTTCCAAAGAATCCGAGGAAAACTCATTTCCACGCTCGCGAGACGCTTGCAGCTCGCGCACCACTTACTCTCAAAGACAGTCATAAAAACCGACCAAGTTGCGAGTCAGACTAAGTAGCGTTCCGTAGTCTATTCAAAAAATAAATGCATATTTAAAAAAAAACTAAATTATATTTGCAGATGGTAATAGAACATTTTGTAGAGAAAATCTATGATTTTTCTATAAAAAATCTAACTGCACACCTTACAAGTTGGTCGACTATTATTCCTAAAGTAAGAAAGTCTAAGTAGACTTTAGCTAAGTAGCCGTGATATTTTTTCTTTCAGTTGATTTTATGTCCTACTATTTACATTTTTTTTAGATGTCCTTAAATAGCGGTTCAACAGGGGGGGACACTTGACTCTAAAGAAATTAGCACTTTAAAGTTTAATATTTCACAAACAGACCCCTGACACAGATTACTAAATATAGTTACTTCGTTACGCCCCTGAATCGAAAAATCGTTTTAGCGACCAGCAGTAGTTTTGAAAGTAAAGTAGTATTTAACGATACTCCACACGATAATACCCCCACGACGACGTCAGCAAAAAAATCACCCCCTCTTTTACATACCCTCTTTTTTAGTACCCTAAGAATATATATATTTTTGATGTGTAACATCTTTGCTCTCGCTTTCCTGCAATTTGTGGGAGTGATTTCGTGAAATGGGACGGAAATGTGTCCCATTTTAACAGGAAGTCGCGTTTTTTCAGGCTTTAAAAGCGCGGAAAAGGCAAAGGTATCTATGACCATACAGCCTAGTCTGCCGTATCTTTGGCGACCTTTTTTCAGGCTTCAAAAGCGCGGAAAAGGCAAAGGTATCTATGACCATACAGCCTAGTCTGCCGTATCTTTGCCGTCCTTTTATAAAGTATTTTGTCACATGTTACACATCATATGCGAGTACTGTAGGTCTCGCTCGATTTTTTTTTATTATACCACTTTGTATATACCCATGTCAAATCACAGCTTTCTAGTACTTATAATCTCTGAGCTAAGCCGCGGCCAGACGTGCGGACAGGCGTGGCGAAACTATAAGGGTTCCTTATTGACTTCGGAACCTTAAAAACGGAGTCTATACGGGCGAAGCCGCGGGAAAAAGTTAGTACTAAAACGACCCTACTCCCGATACACCACCATACACATTACTTTAACAAACATCTTTATACCCTGCGAAGGGAACAGATAGCCCACTGTGTCGCGCTTGCATATAGACAGATGACCATTTTTTTTGGGCTGCGCAGCGAAGGGTCTCTATACATTTCCGAGCTCTGAGACCTGAGGACGCTCCCGAGTCGTCGGTAACCAGCGTGGGCTACTGGAGTTCGTGTAGGAGCTGGGCTGGCAGTACATGCAAAATGGACGAATCAGTCGCCTGGTTACGGAAATCAGTCCGTCCTACTTATAATAGGGATGACGACAGCATCAGAAATAAATTATGAACTCTTGATTGATCACTAAATTGCCCTCCTACTCAAACTTCGGAAAACCTTACTCGTTTTGTTTTGCTGCTAAACTAACGTCACGCCTAGGTATTTCAAACATTTTTGGAACAAAATGTCGCTTTTGACAGATGATAAAAAGTAAATCAGATGAGTAGCATTCGTCATTCCTACCCAGTTAGACCTTGCAATGTAAGATCCTATTACTATGTAATGTTTACCTTGTGATATGTGTCCTTCTGCCAGTTCTTGATCTGCGCGATGACATCGTTGACCAGGCGATCCTTGACGCCCAGGTGCATGTCCGACAGGCGCTCCGCTTCGACCATGCCGCCTTTCCACGCGGCCTCCATCGTGCCGTACTCCGGACCTACGCACAAATTATTCTTTGATTGATTGATTGAAAACACTTTATTGCACAACATAAGAGAAAAAAAGATACAATGATTAAGGAAGTTTTACATATAGGCGGTCTTATAGCTAACAAGCGATCTCTTCCAGACAACCTTCAGGTGAAGGAAACATGAGAAATCATTCTTTATTGTACACAATTTTTTAAACACGAAAAACATTTGGAGATGACAACGATGATATAACAAGTTGGACTTATCTCTATAAGAGATCTCTTCCAGTCAACCTTCAATTTTTATTATAATCATTACAACTTGCGTAGTTGTATATGATCACGCAGGTTAGCTGACCATAAGCACGGTCATTATCTAGGTGGGTTTAACTATTAGTGGCATTTTTCTCAACCGTTTAAGTGCTTCGCAAGGGACGTAAGCCGTTGGTGCCAGTTGCTATACCTAACAAAATACTATTTATTTGGTTTATTTCTTTAAAATCGCAACGAAACAATGGATTGTTGTGATTTTTGGCACAGAGATGGTTGAGCAGGTGGGAAATGACATAATTGACTAATGGGCGTTTTTTTTTTTTTTTTTTTTGTTCTCGAGTGTGTCAAAAGATGGCGACACGGTCGTTCTTTGATTGACGTTCCTATTTACGGATAGTATTTCTACTATTTGTATTTTATTTTATCCCGCGCATGTACAAAAATGTAAAATGTCAAAACTTTTTAACTTCACTAAGTAGATTCCACTTGGAAAACTTTTATGTTGCTTTCTACGAGCCAATTAACTTGATTACTCGATGAGTGTGCGTAGGTCATGTGCTGTATTAGGATGCCCAAACAAGGGTATCCATGTCTTTCCTCATGACAATACTGTAAAACAGAAATGGTGTCAAGCTATGAGACTAGACATTCAATCCGAAGATCGGAGTGAGCTGTGGCGTCTACGCAAATATTCAAAAATATGCTCTGATCATTTCAAACCATCAGATTTTCATCCAGCTGTGTCAGATATCTCATCAAGTAAGTAGTCATTATGTTGAGGTTCCATACCATGGAGTTTCTTTATTGATATTCATGAATAGACTAGAATTATAGAATATACTTACTGCCATCATCTTGTTCGTCGTACTTATGTACATTCTCAGACAGATGACTATCTAGCATGCAAGTCAAATTAAGGTAATAAATTCAGCAGTATAAATACTTATGTAATTTTACAGCAAAAACTTATGTATTTTACAGCAAAAATTGTGCCAAAAATGTTGAAGCGCCATATAGTCCCGTCAATATTTCCTTGGACATATAATGACGAAGGAGAAATGTCTTCATCTGATCCAAATCATGTGTACAAAACTTATTCAAAACCAGGTTAGTATCTAAAGCTTTTAGAAACTAGTGTAATTAATTATGTAACCATATCCACAGAGACATGGGGAGTGAGCTTTGATGCACAATAAATAGAACCGAAAAGAAAAAAAGGAAGACTATTAACTATACATAAATTGCTTCTTTCTTATTGATCTGTTACCTGATTATTGTATACCTATATCTGTTTTTTTGCAGTGCTTCCTATGGCATTTGTTGAAGAAATTGTAAGCATACAAATAACTGATTATGCTGATAGTGATCCTTTGGAAATCCCGGGTTTTGAAGATAATCAGGATCATGGTGAAAACGTTGCCCTGTGTAGTTACGATGATCTTTCTTCAGGTATTGAGAAAAATGTTAGCGTCTGTGAATTTTCTGATGCAGTTCTTCAAGGCAACAATACTGATCAGAGTCTTATCACGGGCATGTCCTATGAAGATGTCACAGGAAACACCCAAGAAATATTACCAAAAGTGAAGGCAGATAAATGTTTTCAAATCAACACTACTGTTAATCCTGCATTTAGTATTCACACCTATAAACATGATGACAAAGCTATTCACTTTTATACAGGATTGCAGAATTTCAAGAAAGTATTTTTTGTATTTCAAACCCTTGGAGATGCATCTGGGTTGAAGTATTATTATGATATACTACCTGTTATGAATATCTCTCCTTTGGATCAGTTCTTTTTAACTTTGATAATATTAAGACAACATTTGACATTTGAACAAACATCAATGATGTTCCTGATACCCATAAAACAAATCTACAGCATTTTCATAACATGGATAAGGTTCATGGCACTGCAATGGAGAAAAATAAACATTTGGCCTAGTAGAGACACTGTTCATGCATATGCACCACTTGATTTTCACGACAAGTACCCAATGACCAGAGTTATACTGGATGCAACTGAATTTCCAATAAAGAAACCAAAATTACCATTAGCTCAACAAATCACATTTTCATCATATAAAAACAGAAACACAGCTAAAGTACTCATAGGCATTACACCAGCCGGTTTGATCAGCTACGTTTCACCGTGCTATGGAGGATCTGCAACCGACAGGCAAATTGTTGAATGTAGTTCTATCCTAAACAGGTTTGACTACAATGACGAGATCATGGTAGACAAAGGTCTTAATGTGCAAGATATATTTATAGGATATGGAGTTAAAGTAAATATGCCATCATTTTTTAAAAAGTCCAATCAGATTAATCCTAGCACACTTGTAGCTGACAGGAAGATAGCTAGCAAACGCGTCCATGTGGAAAGAGTTATAGGCATGTTGAAGACATACAAAATTCTAAAGCAACCAATGAACAAAACGGAAACGATGCTATGCAGTGACATTGTTTACATTTGTGCTATGTTAGTTAATTTCAGGACTAATATTATAAAAAATACTGCTTAGTTTTATGTTTATGTAAATCAAACAAAAATGGGTACAAACATCACTTCCATTTGTGCTGTTAGGTAATTTCAGAACAAATATTATTATTATAAATTGTACAGCCATGCTGCGCATACTTCTCGCTAAACCTTCACCGTCTGTCGTAGTCGGGCAAACTCAAACCAACAATAAATATTACACGTATAGCAAAGAATAAAGCTGGGCATATCAGACTTGATATAAAATTATAAATGTTTTGGGTTTGTATGGGAGGTACCTTACTCAGATTTTTCCTGGAATAATGAAACACTCAGAGCAGTAGGTCTCATTAAGTCCTAAGTACTCACAAATTTTAATTAAAATCGTTATAGCCATTTTTGAGAAAAAGTAACAAACACCCTGGATTTGTAAGGGAAGTACTTTATTTCGATTTTTCTTGGTCAACAGACTACCGCGTACTGCCATATACAGTTATAAGAACATACCAAGTTTCATCAAAATCGGACATTTTTGTGTAAAAAAAATAAGTGATTCTTTACTATGCAGGCAACCCTGAAAAATCAAGATGGGTGAAATTAAAAAAAACGGAGGTATAAAACTAATTTTGATCAGAAATAAAGCATGTTTATTTATTTTATTTTACTCAAATTTCACCTAAATCCATCCAGTAGTTTCGGAACTAGAGCATCGGATGGATGTACGGACACACACACATTTTTAATTTTCTTGTTTTTTATACTCTATTAGTGTAAGACAATGGATCCCCATCAAAATCTCAACTTCGATTTTTATTGCCATCACAATACCTTCTTCACTCTTTCGTCGCTTGAAAAGAAAAGTTCTGCTTGGTTTTATGTTTGTGTAAATTAAACAAAAATATAAAAAAAATATGTTTTTTAATATTTACACCATCATTAGTTATTAGATTTTTATATTATACAAATATCTGTGTAAAAACATATTTTTATAAAAATCATTATAAAATGCTTCTAATTTTTGTATCATAGATGTTATAAAGCATTCATCTCTTTCTACAATAATTACACAAATGTCTGTGATTGTGTAAACACAAAAATAGGCTCTTTTTCTTTGAGTGCAAAATAGCTGTCCTTGCACCTGGTAATAATAGTCATGTTTTTCATTAAGCTTTAAATTACCACTTTTATCACATAAGTATAAATAGGGGATTGTTTCAGGAGAAATGATTTTTCGTGTTGCAGAGAATGGGCACTTTACTTCCAAAACAGCCTCTTCCCCAACTAGCCTATCTGGAGTGCAGCCTAAAAATTGCAATTTTTCATGGACTATAATGCCACATTTAGTGGTTGGTAGACCTGTCTTTGCAGAAAAGGCTGTAACAGCTTGCTCTTCATATTTAAGTCCATACTTTGTTGCCGCAGTAATCAGATCTGTGTTTTTAAGTAAAGACTTTGCTATTCCTATTTTCGATTCCTCTTTGCCTTTACAAATTCTCCCAAAGTTACAAGATTGTAGACGTAGCAGACGTTGCTGTTTCCATAGTTTATGATCATTTTTTGTATCATTTTGCAATTTTTCTAAACCATCCTTGGTTAGTTTCAAGCTTTCTAAAAATATTTCCTCTTGTTTTTTTTCAAAGTAGTCATGATCACTGAACAGTGCACGTTTATCTGCAGGCTTGATTAAATGGGCAATGGGCATTGTCACTCCTTCTGTTGAACAAAAATTGGTCACACTGTTTTTAAAGTTTTCTTCATATTTGGCATCTGTCACCTTCTTTAGTTTTGATGGCCGTGGGTCAAAATTGGTGATGTTCTGCAAATGCTGATTTTCGATTTTTAGTGTAAGGTTTTCTGCCTCAACGGGCACCCCAGTATAAAATTTGGTTGGTCTATGGAATGACTGTAACATTTGTGTACAAGTCTTGCGAAGTTTTATTGTTTTGCTGTTGTAGAAATCAATCAGGCCATGTAAAAGAGTTAATATATGTTTACATTGAGCATAAGGGCCCATTCCTGCTGCACATTCACATTGGGTTTCTATTATAGTGTGCTCTTCATATTTTACTTTAACATTATATTCCACCTGCTTTCTCATTTCTGATGCACAAGTTCCCACCACAAAATACTCTCTACTTTGATTGTAGGCTACACGTGCAGTCAATAAAAAATTCTCCAAGTACATTTTCTTTGCCGTATCAATATCATCTCGTTCTGCGACAATGCTAAATATGTCTAAATCATCATTGTTTAATATTGGCAACTGAGTGTCACTATTTAAGTCCCTGAAGTGTTGTGGATCTGGCACTTTCATAATATATGAAGCATCAGGGTCATTGACAACATTCCCAAATAGTTTATCATAGTCTTGCAGTCTGTAACAATAACAAATTAATGTATTTTGTAAGTATGTTGATACAGATTCTTATGTTAGTGGTATATACAGGGCATGTAAAAGTTGGTATAAAATGTATAACTATTATATTTCCTGCAGTAAATTTTAACAGATACTGCACTTCCTTAAGACTGTTGTTTTATTATAACTATGCATTTGCCAGTTAAAGAAGTTGCAGCTCAGTGCGGCTGTTAAAGAACCATAAGCACGGTTATAATCTGGAAGGGTTAGCTGATAGTGGTATCTTTACAACTATTTCCATGCTTTGCCAGGTAAGTTACACCATAACCTATAACCATATATCTAGCAGTCGTTAAGCCAAGTAATAGGTGGAGCCGCTTAAAAAATCCTTAACAATCAGGTTTGCCACGAGAGTTTATCAATCTAGTTTGGGATCCGATTGTCAAGTATGGCCTTTCCTTTTCGTGATATAGTTGTAGACTCGTGCCCGAGCGGGGGTACGCTAAAGGTAACGTATTTGTGAGTTAGTGAGGTTAAAAGTATGTACTTTTTGTAAAACGTACCTCTGAACAAGTGTAGCCTTTTTCCCCGTAACTTTCGCATTACGTTTACGGAGTTCTGACTTTAGATCAGCAACAGACCACGACCCGTAGTCCTTGCTCATCGTTGCAGGTGTTGTGAAGACCCGACAGCAAAACAAAATCCAAAATGTAATGAGATCGGGAATCCGGTAGTAGCGAAGCCAAAGGTCAAACAGGTAGCGAAGAATCGGGAATCCAGTAGTAGCGAAGCCAAAGGTCACAGGTAGCGAAGAATCAAGTCCAATAACAGCTAAAATATTCAAAAACACCACACACCAGAAAGAAAGGCATTCAAGAAATCACGAAACGTAATAAAACAAACAAACAAATGTCAGTGTTGAGTTGAGAGACATCCAAAACAAAGTGTTGCCAAGTAAAAACCTAAAAACTGCCATGAAACAAAATCCATCTCTGATACCGATATTTTAATGATTTTCAGTCATGAAAAAGTAAGATTTATTCATTTCTTTTTTAGTTATTTTGTCTGTGAAAATATTTATTGTTAGATAATTGTTTTCTCAGATTTTTAGTAACTTAAGTCAAGGAAAATATATTTTTTTAAATGTGGTATACAATTTAAGATCAACAATAGCGACATCTAGCGAGCATCGTAGAACCTGTGAGAAAAATGCCCATTAGCATAACCTGACACAGTTCCCGAGGGATCTGGGGAAAACTCATTTCCACACTCGCGCAAGTCGGCGTCGCAACGGAGCAAAGGATTGAAGTGATTTTTTATATAGAATTGGTTGAGGGGGTGGGAAGTGACATAGACTGCTAAGCGGAATAGCCCGATATAGTTCCTGAGGCATCTAGAGAAAAAACATGTTCACGCTCGCGAGCCGCTTGCGGATCGCGCATTACTCACCCTAAGAGACAGTCATAAAAACGATGTCCACGCGGGCGAAGCCGCGTGCAAAAGCTAGTAGATACATAATTCATAAACATTACACAAATATTGTTACCTTCACACACCATTACATCGTCGCTATTACATAAGGTAAAATAATGTGTTGTTTGCGACTAGCCGAGCCTGAAATGATCGGCCGATGGTATTGCCACAGTATTACGATATGGCTTACAGTAGCGAAACGCCTTTGATGTCGCACGATGCCGCCACGGCGTAGGTACTAGCAGTACTATTAGTGGCATTTTTCTCAACCGTTTCAGTGCTTCGCAAGGGACGTAAGCCGTTGGTGCCAGTTGCTATACCTAACAAAATACTATTTATTTGGTAAATTTCTTTAAAATCGCAACGAAACAATGGATTGTTGTGATTTTTGGCACAGAGATGGTTGAGCAGGTGGGAAATGACTTAATTGACTAATTAGCATAACCTGACACCCCGAGGGATCTGGGGAAAACTCATTTCCACGCTCGCGCCTGTAGCACAGATGAGATACTAGCTGCTTCGTAACCTGTAGCCAGCCTGCCAAACTCGCGGAGTTTGCCCCCGCCTCGCCGCCCGCTGCCCACAAGTAGCCTTCCGTTGCTCTGTGTAAGTACATTCGTTGCACTACTGTAAGCCGCTATATTGTAATACTGTGGTATTGCGTCGTTATAAATACAGCAAATGTTAATACAAAATTACAATTGCAATGATGTCGAAGCGACAATTCAATGATGTTTATTATGAAACGCAGTTTGTATTAAGTTGTAACACCTGACTGTGTGGGGCTTGGACAGGAAAAAACTTAACGCAATCGGTATCTGTGTCATGTCATTACTTTTTTATTTTTATGGTTTCCTACGGGACGGGGGGGTGAGGTCACAATCTAGAGAGCGGCAGGGAGTGTCCATACTGTATGTTAGTACTAACTAATAATATATACTTTGCTATTACTGAGCCTACGTCGTCTGTCTGTCCGACCATTAAAGGGCTGTATCTTTTGAACCATAATAGTTAGCCGGCTGAAATTTTTACAGATAAGTATGTGTTATTTATTTATTATGGGAGATTTACCAAAAACTAATAAAAAATTAAAAAAATAAGGAACGTGTTTTTAAGGGTTTTTCCTTTTTGCTTTATCGTAAAAACAGTAATATGGTGTGTAAGTCGTACAACTCGTGCTAAGGATTTCCAACTAAAAAAAATCAGCAACAGAAAAATAAATACATCAATAATGATGTGATCAATGATGACGGACAACGGAGTCTTAGTAATAGGGTCCCGTTTTTACCCTTTGGGTACGGAACTCTAAAAACTGTTACACGTTCTTCTTACAAGTGCAACATAATGGGCTAGTACAGACTGTGGTCTTTTAAATGCTCTCGAACCTCGGGCACACCCTGGACACTTCATACAACGGGCCAGAAATGACATTTCACAAAACGAATTACGGAACAAACAAAATGTCGGCTAAATCCTATACGTTCGACAGCCAAACTGTAACTAATCTGTATCAATCTTGGTGACGAGGGGGTGAGGTCGCAATCTAGAGAGCGGCAGGGAATGTCCATACTGTATGTTATTACTAACATATATACTTTGTCTCGGTTAATAAACGCTAATGAATTTTAGCTTTGAAAGCAATAATGAACAAACATGAAGATTTAACACTAAAACCTGTTATCTCTTTATTCGTCTTGACTTATACCCTCCGACTTTAACCATGCCCAATTTAAACAACAAACATGTATTTTGAAAGACGTTCGTACGTAAGCTGGCCAATTTTCACAATCGTATACGTCGAACGGTAACCACCGGTCATAAACATCAAACAGACATCAGATTTCTTAACAGACTACCGATCGCGCAGCACGGCCGCAGCCGGACAGTAGTTAGTTTTATGGCGTAAGCTGATAATGACAGTCCGAAGAATGCAGCCACACCCGCGGGGGCGAGTGGAAAATGGCATAATTAAAGACAGAACTAGCTATCGCTAAGGAATAATTATCTTGCATACCTTCAGTTTCGGTGGAGGGTCGGTGGCGTAACGGTTACGGCCGCTACCTCCTGTCCGGGACGCCGTGGTTCGAATTCTGCCACGTACCAATGTGATTGCGAATTTAGATTTCATATGTACGTTTATCCGGAGCTCTTACGGTGAAGGAAAACATCGTGAGGAAACCTGCACACGCCTGCGAATAAACTCGAAGGTTGAGTATGAAGTTGACCAACCCGCACTGAGCCCGCGTGGTCGACTAAGGCCCGATCGCCCTAATTCAGGGTAGGCTCGAGCCCTCGGCGGGGACGTACATGAGCTGATAAGATGAAGATACCTTTAGTTAAGAAAAAAACGCTATGTATACACTACAACTTTAAATAAAAAAAATAAAAACACGATTGCCTTAAAACACTACCCCTCTTTTTGGGGGAAAAGGGTAAAATGTAATCTACGTCACTCACGAGATCAAGACGAATCTAACGATACCTTGCACTATAAAATCTATCAAGCCGTTTAGAAGATATAGTAGAATAATGAAACATACTTACACACCATTACAACGTTCATTAGACTTGAAAACAATACACTACTTTTTGTGGGCAGTCGTATAAATAATAATAATAATAATTTATTTATTGTCAGACAAGACAAGATGAAAGAAGAGAGACTCCGCTGGTATGGCCACGTGATGAGAAGGGAGGAGAGCTACTCTGTAAAGACTGTGCTCAACATCAAAACACAGCCCAAGGAAGAGGCAGACCACCTGCTACGTGGTGGTCAACTGTTGAGAGGGACCTAAAGGCCTAAGATATTTCGCCAATGACAACCCGGGACAGAAGGTCCTGGCGCCGCTGCACAAGGAGGCCTCACCCCAGATGAACTGGGAATATGGGCAAGGACAAGAAGAAGATGATTTATTGTCAGACTAAAAAATCCATATGGTACAAAATTCAAAAACCACATTTACAAAAAAAAGATCACATTCATTCTATCATAAATTGGGTAAAACAAAACACAGTGTAAACTCTGTAAAACGTCACTCGATAGAACGATTCACTCTTTAAAACGTCAAATTTTTCTAGCTTCAGTTGGTTTACTTTGACGCCAATTTCTCTCTGTATAATGAAAACTCTCAAAAACGTCACAAAATGCTCGGTCCCGTGAGTGTCGCTATATAGAGTTTACACTGTATTAAAAACAAATGAATGAAATTAAATTTAAAGCAAATCTGATTAAAAATTAATATAAAATTTATTTGCCAAAAAGTTCAAAAGTATAAAAAGCAATGTCAATATATAATACGGTTCTTATTTTCAGCATTCTAGCAACTATGTGTATTGTGTACTAATCGTAGTGATATCCTTGGAGGCATTTTATGTCAAACAAAAGTATATACGACATCGAATTTGTTAAAATCCGTTCAGTGGTTGCAATGAATAAACCCACTTATACCATAGTAAAAGGACTTCTTATTTTTACCACAGATGAGATACTAGTTACTTCGTAATAGATATTGCACTTTCTTATAAAACGAAAATACCTACGTATTTATTCACCTACTCCTTCCCACTGTCAGACAATACACGGAAACATGGGTACTAAGGCGCTCGACTTAGCGGATATAACTGCGTACACGGGCGGCGCGCGAATTGCGAAGGCGACTGTATGGCGTTCTAGCGCTGACGAGCGGAGCGCGGCCTTTAGGCCGCGCCAATGTTTAGGTGCTTATATATGTTCGACCGAGTGAGTTTTTACTATGCTTATACCCATATCAATAAAAAAAAAGGTAAACAAAAGTACTATGGAATTGACATTTAAAACTGTCAAATCCCTACTAGTTTGTTTACATTGTAATTTTTTTGATTGATATAAGGTATACAATACAAGTTTTACTATGATATAATATAAGGCACGCTAAGCCTTTGATGCCGGTTGCTATCACTAGAAAGGCAGTCGTTAAGTCTTGTCATATGCCTTATAGGCGGCTTGAAAACTTGACAGTTGGGATCACCACTAGCCCTACAACCTCCACCAACCCGAACTTGGCCCCCGTGTGTGGAGTATGGCCTAACAATCCCCAGTTTGGGACGAGACCCGTGCCCCAGCATTGGGGACGTTGTGGGTTGTCACACTAAAATTATAAAGGCGAAAGTCATTATAGTGTGAATGTTAGTTACTTCTTCACGCAAAAACTACTGAACGGATCTGGCTGAAATTTAGACCTGGATAAACACATAGGCTACTATTTTTCACGCTCGCGCATTGCGCACCCTCGAAAAGTCATAGAAACGTTTTCCACGCGGGTGACACCGCGGGAAACAGCTAGATACCTAACGATAAGGAAACGAGTTCAGTAAGGGCCCTTAATAAACAACCATTATTAGCTTTGCCGTAGTCGAGTAAAAGAGGGCCAGTCAAGCACGTAACAGACGCTGTAAGTGCTGTAACAGTGAGGTAACAATTATCGGCGCAAACGCACAAGACAGCACGCAACACATGGCTTCGCCCGCCGCCGCCGCCCGCGCGCGTCCGACTCACTTTCACGACAAATCGTAAACATGAAAATTCTTACTGTTTTATGGCCTACCATTCAACGGATATACAGGAAATTATATACCGTCGTGTAGGTGTGTTAAATACTTGCATGTCGGATATAAAGAAGGTAAGCCAAAGGAAACCCTAATAATGTAATCTAATTCATTTGAAATATAAAAAACCCGACTGCCTAAAAATTTATCCTATGTCACTCAGGACTACTCAGGAGATCAAGATGAAATAAAAGACGCACACCAAAATCCATCAATCGCGTAAAAAAAGCATTTTCTCTATACTATGTTTTTAATCGGATTGACTACATTATGGTGTTCGTATAATTTTTCCAGATTTCATTATTTTAAGGGTGACATTATTTAACTCGTGTATGTAAAATATTATGTAGTAACATGCGTGTTTTTTTTTAACTCGTGTGTGTAAAATATTATGTAGTAACATGCGTGGCATTATTTAACTGGTGTGTGTAAAATATTATGTAGTAACATGCGTGGCATTATTTAACTGGTGTGTGTAAAATATTATGTAGTAACATGCTTGACATTATTTAACTCATCTGTGTAAAATATTATGTAGTAACATGCGTGACATTATTTAACTTGTGTGTAAAATATTATGTAGTAAAATGCGTGACATTATTTAACTCAGGTGTGTAAAATATTATGTAGTAAAATGCGTCGCACGTAGGGACTGTGGCGTAGAAGCAGCCTCTGTATATGGGGGTCGTAAGAGACGAATAAAGGACTTCAACCGAAGAATGAACAGCAGCGTCCTTTCCACGCATTGCAACACACCTGCAACCACACTGCGATCGCCAACCAGCCTGCCAACTAAGGCAAAACCCTTCAAAATGATCTACACACCCAAAAAACGGCCCCTAGTCCCCGGCGGCCCTGCTATTCCTGGCTGTAGGCAGGCCCCTCACACGGTGGACCGACGACCTGGTGGAGGTCGCGGGAAGCCGCTGGATGCGGACAGCGCAGGACCGGTTGTCGTGGAATCCGTGGGCTCTGTCCAGCAGTGGACATCTTTCGGCTGATATGATAATAGTGAAGGAACTACAAAATTAAAATCATCCCAACTATAACCACAATAAAACACATATACAGTATCATCATATCAGCTCATATACGTCCCCACCGAGGGGCTCGGGCCTACCCTGAATTAGGGCGATCGGGCCTTAGTCGACCACGCGGGCCCAGTGCGGGTTGGTCGACTTCACACACTACCTGCGAGTTTTTTCGCAGGCGTGTGCAGGTTTCCTCACGATGTTATACAGTATACCTTTCTAATAATCGGTATCTATACGGTATCTATCGTAACTACTAAGTAACATCCAGGACAGAATACCTCAATAAAAAACCTCACTCTTCAGCTTATGCAACGAAGACCTGCAACGCATAAAACAGTCGAGATGGAAAGTGTATTTCGTATTCGGAATGTCCACCGTGTGTTAATGTGTATTCGAGTTGTGTCTTGTGGCGATTCGGAGCCACTCGTAACAGGGTGGCGATCGCGGAGTGATGCAACACGTTCGATTGGAATTCCAAACCGAAAGCAACGCTGGGCATTTTACAATCGGTTAGCGGCTTAGATTATACATGAGCACTTATGTATACTTAAGGTTAGCTCTTTGAAAAACAAATAACTTTCTTATAACAAATTAAAAAAAAACCGGCCAAGTGCGAGTCGGACTCGCACACGAAGGGTTCCGCACCATTAAGTATCTATAATAAATAACGTATAAAAAAAACGACTTACTAGATCTCGTTCAAACCAATTTTAGGTGGAAGTTTGGATGGTAATGTACGTCATATATTTTTTTTAGTTTTATCATTCTCTTATTTTAGAAGTTACGGGGGGGGGGGGGGGGGGGGGGAACACACTTTTTACCACTTTGGAAGTGTATCTCGCGCAAACTTTTTACTTTAGAAAAATATATATATAAGAAACCTCAATATCATTTTTGAAGACCTATCCATAGATACCCCACACGTATGGGTTTGAAGAATAAAAAATTTTTGAGGTAAAGTTCTAAGTATGGGGAACCCCCAAAATTTATTGTTTTCTTTCTATTTTTGTTTGCTCTTTGTGTTGAATATCCCGCATAAGATTTCGTCACTTTCAGGAAAATTCAAGAAAATTAACTTGACAAAAAAATGCCCCATCTGACCACAAAGAAAACGCCTTTGTTCCATTCAATGGTACATAGCTCAGGGGATTGGAATATGAAAGACATGCCACTAGTTACTAATAAAAGACCATGAGTAGTGTAGCCATAAGGTCAATAAAAAAACAATATGTAACTTTTTTTTATTTTTATTTTTTATTCACAATTGGTAAGCCCTTGACAACATCTCACCTGGTGGTAAGTGACGATGTTGGCGAAGATGGAAGCGGGCTTACCAAGATTCCCCAACGCATTTCATTAAAAATTAGCATTGAACTTAAAAAACTGAATCGGCTATTTCATACTTAAACCCTATTATTTGCATAGGTATTATTCTATATTTACTATAATTTTAACGTGAACTATACAAAAATATAATAAAATTGATATTGATTGATTATCATGATAATTGATAGATAACACACAAGTAGATATTTCAAATACACAGGGTGTAACAAAATTGATGTAGGTTAACTGGGGGGACTGCTATTCATCATACTGAACAACTTTTAGTCTATGTCTACTGAAATCGCAAAAAAATTAACTCTCCATACTAATCAATCAGCTGAATGACCAATTTTGTGCATTTTTGTATGGAGGGACCAATTTTTTTATTGACCACCTACCTATAGGTTCCTTGGGGAAAGTTGTTCAGAATGATGAGTTGAACCCCCAGTTAACAGTTCTTACACCAATTAAAGCCTGTATAATGATATTAATACATTATTTCTCGGTGTTTGATTTTTTTGAAGTCAAAACTTCTTTAGGCGCCTTGGGCATTTTTGAGATGGGAATAAACTAATGAACTCGCGAGACTGTAACCGACACCGTACCAGGAACACTCGCAGGGTCAAAACTTTGTCTACCTAGTCGTTCGTCAAAACTTATAAAACTGTAAAAACACTTCTGTCGCCACCCCTGGAGTGGTTAGGTTATTTTGTGTAGAACTTGTAGTATGTACATAAAAGATGACAGAATAACATTAACCCGACTGCAATTTAAGACTAAAAACAAAAAACGCTAAACACGTTAAAAAATCGACTTTCATCGCAACAACTTCAGACAATTTTGCATGATTATTTTTGGTTTTTGTTAATTTTCTAATAAAGTACTACACCGATTTTGATAAAATTTATATGGGACCACACGGAAAGCACTAGCTTTCAAATAAAAAAAAATATCAAAATCGGTTGAACCAGTCAAAAGTTCTGAGGTAACACACATAAAAAAAAACATACAGTCGAATTGAGAACCTCCTCCTTTTTGGAAGTCGCTTGAAAAGTATCCTTTGTCAATCAGGGGGGATCAAAGCTAATCTAACGATACCTCGCATTCCAAAATCCATCAAAGCATTTAAATTCGTTATCAGGTTTAGGCTCAGCCATAGAAACAGATATACATACATACATCCGAAAAACATGACGCCTGAGTACAATCGAGTAAAAATATGACATTCTGATAATTCATTGACTATAAACTATAATCTATTATTACATTGTGCGCTTGCTAGACAAAGAATTCCGCGGGTAATCGCTTGTATAATTAAAGTATTATCTGCTGATGGATATTATGGATAAGGCTCTATCTACGGTCAGAATCGCCAAGCGACGACTGTAGTCAATTTGCGTCTTACGTTCCATATTTTTCCGATAAAACTAAAACACATTTGAGAATAGGAAACACGATTAATCAACTTATTTTTAAGCAGACATCTTAGCAGTGCAATAACGGTTAAGGTGTGTAAAGCTAGCATTGTAATTTGTTGCTCAGAAATTACTCGAGCAACGAAATTCTCATTAGGGCAACTAATGAGCAATAAATTTATAACTACAAAGAAATTGTTGCTCTAATACAGGCGGTCAAAGCAATTAATGTTTGTAAAGCTAGCATTGACACCGTCTAGCATTGTAATTTGTTGCTCGGTTGTTATTCAAGCAACAAAATTTGTTTGTAGTGATAAATTTATTGCTAATTAGTTGCCGTAATGAGAATTTCGTTGCTTGAGTAATTTCTCAGCAACAATTTACAATGCAAGACGGTGTCAATGCTAGCTTTACAGGCATCAAAGCAAGCATTGTCACCGTCTAGCATTGTAATGTTGCTCAGAAATTACTCGAGCAACAAAATTCTTAAAGACATTGCGGTGTTTGGGACGTGAAGATATTGCGAAGCTTCCCGTAGGCCTCCCCAGCCGAGTTGAATTCGTCGATTGATCTTTTTCTCATAGTTGGACCTACCTAGCTAGACTGTTTGTCCCAGGTATACATATTTGTTAACAATTTGCAGTGTAGTCTCCAACCTGCAGAAGAGTAGGTACGACACGGGAATTTTAAATTTTTTTCGTCTTGTCAAATGCTTGTCCATGTTCATTTTAAGGCCCACTTTGTTGAGAGACTCTACTGTAGCTATCGAGCATTGTAACCTAAATAATATAACAAAATACATTCTTAACCTAACTTAGGATTCAAGATGTCTGCCGTCAAACCTCACGCCACATATCAATCCTTTTGTATTGTGTCTGTAAATAAATAGCGCCTCGCAAACGTCATTCGTCGTTTTGATAAAAATATCACGAGCATTTATCTCTGACAATATATTCCACTTCAAATACCGAAGATATAAGAAGTATTGACACAGTATGGTATTGAGTCAATATTAAGTAACTTGCTTGTTGTTTCGATGTACACTTTGACGTTGCTAAGCAAATCAATTGTCACAAATTTTTGCTAAGCGTCCAATGAAATGCGATAATTGGCAATAGGACTCTTTGGATTGTAAATTTTAACAAGAGATCCAACACAAACCTTTCTCAAATCAGATCATTCCACTTCTTCGCCTATTTTCTCAGACTTTTTCATGCACGTCTCGATGTCTGCTCTCTTCCGCACCAGGCCTTCCAGCGCGCTGTAGAGCCACTATCTGTCGTCGATTCGCCATGTAGTTCTTTTGTTGCTACCAGGCTCCCAAAAGAAGTGACTGCTCTCATTCGTAGCTTACACATTAGTACTTTATTTAAAACTGAGAGTTCTACTAAACTAACCTTTCTCATGTTTCTCAATGAAATCATTCCACTTCTTCGCCCGTCTTCTCAATGTCTGGTCTCTCCTGCATCAGGCCTTTGATCTACCTCGTGGCCCGCTTGTAGTGGCCAAGTTCGCACGGGAGAAGTCACCAAGAGAAGCATATAGTTTAGCAGCAAACTCTTAACTAAAGCCCGTTTAAATTTAATAATACAGTAAGTGGTTAAAACTAACCTTTCTCAATGAGATCGTTCCATTTCTTGGCCCATCCTCTCAGACTTTTCGCATACGTCTTTTCAATGTCTGCTCTCTCCTGCACCAGGCCTTGTAGCTCGCTGCAGAGCCTGTGTCCTTCGTCGATTCGCCTCGTGGTCCGCTTGTAGTTGCCAGGCTCCCAGAAGGAGTCGGATGTGACCGAGAGCAACGCCTGCTCGTCGCTGTGATGCGACATGGCGGTGCGGCACTCACACACCGCACCTCTGGAACAAAATAAAAAAGAATCAGCCATCAACATGTTAACCGGAATGTCCTGGAAAAAAGAAAGAGTAAGTGAAGAAAGAAACACTATATCCGATACCGCGGCAAAAATACATGTTACATAGGTATTTATTTATTGTTATTATCATCAGTTATATGGCACTTATCCGTTTTTTTTTAAATTCACAATTGGTAAGTGACGATGTTGCCCAAGATGGAAGCGGGCTTACCAAGATTCCCCAACGCAATGGGGAACTGGCTATCTTATCTTCATGCCGGAATACACCAATGATGTCAACATTGATATTTGGCGGTAAGACTTAGATAAGATGGTGGTAGCTAGCCAGGCGGGCTTAGAAAATGCCCTACCACCAACTAAATCGAGTCTTACAATTGACCCCGCCGGGAATCGAACCCGCGACCTACTGTGTAAAGCCAGTGATTTTTGCCTCTGAGCTACGGAGGCGGTTAAAAAAGCATACAGAAGTATCAAGTTTCAATACAGAATTTTCAAGTTTAAATACAGAAGTTCTTAGGTCCAGTACCTGGAATATCTTTGTTAGAGACTAGTGGAATACTCGCGATTACGTCTTTCTTTCGGTTTTAATCTCTCCCCGTAGGTCTCCCTCTATCATGTAGCACAATTAAAGGGATAGACGGCGGACACCTGGTGTTTCATCACTTGCGGTTACGTATAGAACATTAAGATCTGCTTAACGATGTGCACATTTCCGATTTGTGCGATGCTTTTCTTCACCGTAAAAGCAATTAGTACGTTGACCGTCTCCGGTTCCATTCCGAGAGCTATGGTTAGGAATTCCAGAACTCTCTTTCTTAGTCCGCCTAAGGGTCATATTTTTAAGAACATATTACTATTTACCTTCAGAGGTTTAGTTGAGTTTAGGCTTTGCGTTGTCTGTATAATAGTCAGTCATGCACGGAACTGTACTATTTTAACTTGTCCCTCAAAACGGATAATCTCATACTTTAAACCTACATGTACATAATACAACTACTTTGAGTGATGCAAATTCTTAAAATAAAACAAGAATTACGTAAGTTAAGATGGTAACATTGCCACTAATTACAGCTGCATTATCTTGTACCACTAGTGGCATCTAGTGGCGATAATCTGTTATCGGCCTTGGTACCAAGACGACGCTTTTTGCGCCCGACACAGCACACCACTCTTGTTGTCTCCTTCTTTCGTTTGAGTTCGAAACCAGACGGCTATGTACATTCATCAGAATCATCGCGTGACTCACAGCGAAGATAAACAAATCGCATTCTTCGTTATATGAAATCATTCTGCGGTAACGAAGGTCGTACTCATTCGACCTAACTGATGTCGGCGTTTTTTGATATTTACTTAATGATAATATTATTTACTACTAGCTTTTTCTCGCGGCTTCGCCCGCGTGGACATCGTTTTTATGCCTGTCTTTAAGGTTGATTATTAAATTATATCGTTTATCACTAAAATCGAGTATTTTTTTAGTTCCCTCAGGAACTGCATCAGATTATACTATTTTCCCGGGATAAAAAGTAGCATATGTCCTTCCCCGTGACACAGGCTACCTGCATGCCAAATTTCATAAAGATTGGTCAAGGCGTTGAAGCGTGAAAAGGTAACAAACAAACACATTTTCACATTTATAATATTAGTAAGGATGTATTAGCAGACATTGAAAAGCCGCTGGATGCGGGAAGCGCAGAACCGGTCGTCATGGAAATCCTTCGGGGAGGCCTACGTCCAGCAGTGGACGTCCGTCGGCTGATATGATGATGATGAATATTATTTACTAACTTAAATGCAACAACAACTGCAATATTCACCTGTTTTATCGTACAATTTATTTTTACGAAACTTTTTAGCTGGTTATTTGCATTCTTCTTTAATAACTTTTTTTTTATTCAAAATTGATAAGCCCTTGCCCTTGGCATCATCTCAACTGCTTATCGCAAACAATAACAATAAGAGGACCGCCAAGGCGAGAGTGAATACGCATTATTTGAGTTTGCGTGTACAATCCTCCACTGTATTGTCACTTTCCATCAAGTGAGAAATTTTCAATAAATAAAAAGTACAAAAGTCCCCTGGCCCTGATATGTATGACCAATACCAGCTAATATAAGTTCTAGAGAAAATTCGTGCAATTTCCTACATTTTTACATTAAAGATGAACTTTTTTACCCGACCGACTGCTCAAAAAGGAGAGAAATGTTTCGGATACAAGTATGTATGTAAGTACGTATGTATATATGTCTGTTTCTACGGCTAAGCCTGTAGTACGCTAGTACTAAAATCACAGACAATAATAAATGTGTACGTCAACGGGATATTGTGAAAACCGTGATATTACATTCTCACTAGTTAGATTATGATATAACGGTAAATTGTGAATCGGATCACAATATCACGGCCTATTCTTTTACCTCCGAATAAAACCGATGATTCTGCTGTGAAGCATTTTGCTACCCAGGGGGTGAAGCGAGGCTCTTTGACTTTTAAATCCATCAAACCTGACCGAACCTAACATCGCTCGCTTCGCGAACTCATTTATTCAGTGTTCTTCACTTCGCTTAGTGTTATTATAATGTCACTAATGAGTTTGTAATGTCACTAGTGAAATTGTAAAAAATATGTTACAGTTCTTAATCTTTCGACAGTTTACAATCTCACGAAATAAATTCCGTTAGATTATAATTTAACGGAATTTACAATCTTACGGTGACATATATACTTTGCCTGTAGCTCGCGGGATTTTGCAGTGCGATGTGTCGTTAGATTCATCTTGATCCCGCGAGTACATAGGATACATTTTTAGTTCGCCCAATTGACCAAAAAGGAAAGGTAATTTTTATGCAGTCGGGTTTTTTTTATTAAATTGGTTAGGTAAGAATTGACTATTTACTTTCCAGCCAGAACGGACCAAAAAGACTTTCCAGCATTATTAACCGCTGCAAAAAGACTTTCCAGCATTATCAACTGCTGCAAAAATTAATGCGATATTAATTTTTTAACTCATTCTTTTTTATTAGGTATCTCAATCTGCTACAAACAAATACAAAATACATTTACATAAACTTTAACATGTAAAGAGAGAGAAAAAAAAGCTTTTGTCTTAACATTGTCATTTACAGTTACTTAATTTTAATAAAAGGAAATCTATTTAGCATTCACAACACGACAGTGCGCAAGACCACAATGTCAAGTTCAAAGTCGACTTGCGCAAGCGTCATGGAAAATCATGCATCTATTCACCCTTACTAATATTATAAATGTGAAAATGTGTTTGTTTGTTACCTTTTCACGCTTCAACGCCTTGAACAATCTTAATGAAATTTGGCATGCAGGTAGCCTGTGTCACGAGGAAGGAAATAGACTACTTTTTATCCCGTGAAAATAGCATAGCCCGATGCAGTTCCTGAGGAAACTGAAAATAATATACTGTTTTTCAACGACTTCATTTGGTTAATTTCTTTAACATCGCAAAGGAACAATGGATTGTGTGATTTTTTGCACAGAGATGGTTGAGAGGGTGAAAAGTGACATGATTTACTAGCATATCCTGACATAGTTCCCGAGGGACCTGGAGAAAATTCATATCCACCGCGCACCCACTAAGACAGTCATAAAAACGATGTCCACGCGGGCGAAGCCGCGGGCAAAAGCTAGTAATATAATAAAGAGTGAGGTATAAATCTTTTTGAGAGACTCAATCGCTTCGTATGACTCGACTTTGGGTTTCAGAATTGATGAGGAGAATCCCCAGTAAATGCTCAATTTTGTTACATCTGACAAATGATGAGCTGTCAAAATCATATGTAAGCCTGGATTGTGTGATTTTTTGCACAGAGATGGTTGAGAGGGTGGAAAGTGACATGATTTACTAGCATATCCTGACATAGTTCCCGAGGGACCTGGAGAAAATTCATATCCACCGCGCACCCACTAAGACAGTCATAAAAACGATGTCCACGCGGGCGAAGCCGCGGGCAAAAGCTAGTAATATAATAAAGAGTGAGGTATAAATCTTTTTGAGAGACTCAATCGCTTCGTATGACTCGACTTTGGGTTTAAGAATTGATGAGGAGAATCCCCAGTAAATGCTCAATTTTGTTACATCTGACAAATGATGAGCTGTCAAAATCATATGTAAGCCTGGATTGTGTGATTTTTTGCACAGAGATGGTTGAGAGGGTGAAAAGTGACATGATTTACTAGCATATCCTGACATAGTTCCCGAGGGACCTGGAGAAAATTCATATCCACCGCGCACCCACCAAGACAGCCATAAAAACGATGTCCACGCGGGCGAAGCCGCGGGCAAAAGCTAGTAATATAATAAAGAGTGAGGTATAAATCTTTTTGAGAGACTCAATCGCTTCGTATGACTCGACTTTGGGTTTAAGAATTGATGAGGAGAATCCCCAGTAAATGCTCAATTTTGTTACATCTGACAAATGATGAGCTGTCAAAATCATATGTAAGCCTGGATTGTGTGATTTTTTGCACAGAGATGGTTGAGAGGGTGAAAAGTGACATGATTTACTAGCATATCCTGACATAGTTCCCGAGGGACCTGGAGAAAATTCATATCCACCGCGCACCCACCAAGACAGCCATAAAAACGATGTCCACGCGGGCGAAGCCGCGGGCAAAAGCTAGTAATATAATAAAGAGTGAGGTATAAATCTTTTTGAGAGACTCAATCGCTTCGTATGACTCGACTTTGGGTTTAAGAATTGATGAGGAGAATCCCCAGTAAATGCTCAATTTTGTTACATCTGACAAATGATGAGCTGTCAAAATCATATGTAAGCCTGGATTGTGTGATTTTTTGCACAGAGATGGTTGAGAGGGTGAAAAGTGACATGATTTACTAGCATATCCTGACATAGTTCCCGAGGGACCTGGAGAAAATTCATATCCACCGCGCACCCACCAAGACAGCCATAAAAACGATGTCCACGCGGGCGAAGCCGCGGGCAAAAGCTAGTAATATAATAAAGAGTGAGGTATAAATCTTTTTGAGAGACTCAATCGCTTCGTATGACTCGACTTTGGGTTTCAGAATTGATGAGGAGAATCCCCAGTAAATGCTCAATTTTGTTACATCTGACAAATGATGAGCTGTCAAAATCATATGTAAGCCTGGATTGTGTGATTTTTTGCACAGAGATGGTTGAGAGGGTGAAAAGTGACATGATTTACTAGCATATCCTGACATAGTTCCCGAGGGACCTGGAGAAAATTCATATCCACCGCGCACCCACCAAGACAGCCATAAAAACGATGTCCACGCGGGCGAAGCCGCGGGCAAAAGCTAGTAATATTATTATATTACTCTTTATTAAGAGTGAGGTATAAATTTTTTTTTTGACTCATTCGCTTCGTATGACTCGACTTTGGGTTTGAGAATTGATGAGGGGTATCCCCAGTAAATGCTCAATTTTGTTACAACTGACAAATGATGAGCTGTCAAAATCATACGTAAGCCATTAGGGCTTCTTTGTCTCTTGCTGAGTTGGGTAGTTACTTCGATGTCTACAATCTACCTACATCAATTTCACAGATAAATCATATCTATTTTTTCGATATTTATTTAAATTAAATCTTGGTGTCTGCGAGAACAAGAATAGTAACGTAGCGCTTAATAGTTTTTTTATGATACAAGAGTGGTAAATAACAAACGAGTGACATTTGTAAGCCCACACCGCAGGCGAGGGTTTACCATCGTCACGAGTTTGTCATTTCCTTTTAAATCCATGTATCATACGATCACTCTAGTGCCCAAACCACTGGCACGAATTTGGGTAAAATTTGGACTTTTTTTATTTAAAGCCGTTTTTTAAAATCAAAATAACATATTATTTCGATTTCTGTGTTAGTAACACTGAAAAATTACCTAAATACCTGCAGGATGTGATGGACCTATCCCTTGTAACCTCTCTTCCTCTTCTTTGTACTCATTACGAGATTATGATAACACTGTTTATATACACCCACTGTAGTTAGTTTACTGATAATAATAATTAAAAACGCTAACACGTTAAAAAAACGACTTCCATCGCAACAACTTAGCATTATTATTTTTGGTTTTACTAATTTTCTAATAACGTGCTCAACTGATTTTGATAAAATCTATATGGGACCACACGGGAAGCAACAGCTTTCAAATGAAAATATAATTATCAAAATCGGTTCACCCACTCAAAAGATCTGAGTTAACAAACATAAATAACATAAAAAAACAGTCAAATTGAGAACCTCCTCCTTTTTGGAAGTCGGTTTAAAAATGGTAGGTATAATTGCAGGAAGACACGCCAAGAAAGTAAATTCGTAATTATTATAAAACAAAGCAAAAAATAACTATAAAAAAAATCAATTCGAAAGATCTATAGGAACTTATTTTAGATGTTAAGGCACTAGTTTCTAAATAACACAGATCGTTTTGAAGACACGCCAAGAAAGTAAATTTGTAGTTATCTTAAAACAAAGCAAAAAATAAAATATTATAAAATTTCAAGAAGGTAATGCTGAAGAAAAAAATAACTATAAAAAAAATCAATTAGAAAGATCTATTAGAACTTATTTTAGACTTTAAGGCACCACACTACAATTAATTAACGAGTTTTCCATAGCACAGCACGAGAAGCAAACTAGTTTCTTCTCTAGAGTATCACAATTAGCGGGGTACGCGGAGCACTTGACCCGCCCACATAGCCACAGATTGGCCTGCGCATCTGAACGACCAGCTAGCTAGATAATGGACCACATTCACATTTAGAAACACAACAACTCTACGCGGTTCGTTCATCAAAGATGACGACGACACACAATTTGAGCTGGGCCATAATTTCGGCGCGATTTTGGGGCTAACGGTATTCTGTCAAAGATAAAGACTATTTACTACGTAAATAAATTCTTTGTCGCGAGATGAAGAGATATTTTGCGATATTTTATGATGATGAATAAGTTGTCTAAATCCATGTCAGAATAGATCCTTGTTGTATTTTAAAAACTTTAAATAATAATTACTCAAAGGTTCATCATATCAGCCGACGGACGTCCACTGCTGGACATAGCCCCCCCCCCCCCAAGGATTTCCATGACGACCGGTTTTGCGCTGCCCGCATCCAGCGGCTTCCCGCGACCTTCAACAAATCTTTCTTCTTGTTGGTTTTCTATTTGTAAAGGCATTCCACCGTTGTCTTCTTGACCTTCTTCACTTTCGTTCATGAATATTTTATAATATTTTAATTCAGTGGTTTTAAGTTTATTCTAATGCAATGCCAAATTTTTCAGTTCAATCCGCAAATTTGCACCTGTGGCTGTCTTATCAAATTTTAATAACTGACTACTTAACTCATCTAATTCACCGGATTGAAGTTTATTATTACGTGTGACAGGTAAACGTTTTGAATCTAGACACGAGAAATCAGCGTTCAGTTTTTCATTTGTAAGAAACCGTCTATCCGTGCTTTGCGTAACTGTGTCAAAAATAATGTTATGAACATTGACCTTGTATGCATGGAGTACATCAGAGATAACTTCGTCCGGTGCATATCACCTAGCATCAATTTGCTTTTCCTAAGTCTTTTTTCAGGCAATTTGGATTACACTTCCACATCATTGACCTTGTATGCATGAAGTACATCAGAGATAACTTCGTCCGGTGCCGTATCACCTGGCATCAATTTCCTTTTACTAAGTCTTTTTTCAGGCAATTTGGATTACACTTTCACATCATTGACCTTGTATGCATGAAGTACATCAGAGATAACTTCGTCCGGTGCCGTATCACCTGGCATCAATTTCCTTTTACTAAGTCTTTTTTCAGGCAATTTGGATTGCACCTCTACATCAAAGTCAACATTCCTTGCTAGTAACAAGAGGTGCTAATCGGCTGATATGATGATGTTGAAAAATGTACAAAGCAATTTTTTACAGTATGTTAGCCTAAAAAGCAATTGCCAAGCGAAACAAACAAACAAATGACAAAATAAATGTAAAGGTGTTAATAAAAATAAATCGGTATTGACCACTAATCTGTAATCGAACCCCTTGTGTAGTTGTGTCACCATATAAAAGCAATGACACTTTTAATTTCGAATCGACCACAGAGTCGTAACTAGATACGACGTAATACGGACGATATCTGGTAAGCTGGTTTAGCTGGTGTTAAAAGTGGATCGAAGTTCTAGAGCTGGCAACGGACAAAAAAAAATTTTCGTAAAACCTAAAAGCTTTTAATTACAAGCTTTTAATATTTGAAAGGAGTTTTTATGTTCAAAAGCCAAATTTTCAAATCAATATTAAAAATACACGGTTCCACATTCAAAAAAGGTGAGCACAGTAAGGTCTAGTTGTTTGGATTGAAAAATAAAAGACGATTCTGGGACCTTGATTCCACCTCCAAAGTTCATCATCATAAATAATATCAAAAAGGATCCAAAAAGAATCTACCGTCACCGGGAATAAGGTTACATTGCTGATTTCAGCTCAATCGGACTTCAGGAAGTCGCTCTAAAATCGATCGCAAGATTTGAACTGAACAAACATACATACATACCTACTTACATACAAACATTGCAAGTTTAATAAAAGCTTAAGTGTCGTAAAAATCTACCTAGGTTACAGAAATATTTTGGCTTATTTCTCACTCTACCTGTTCTTAACTCGAACCGGAAGTAAAATACTTAACAAAAATACCCAACTCGAACCGAAAAGGTACAGTCAGAGAGAAAAACAAAATGATGATTTTAAATATACAGATAATTTTAAATTTCACACACAATTATTAAGTGTCCGTTCACACATTTTAGCTTATGTAAATTTGCAGTCTTACTAAGTCACTTTCAACCATAAGATACACAATAATTGTAGGCACTTGCATAAAACTAAACATGTGTAAAATCAACAACTTCTACAAAATATTATTTTTTCTACTATGAACTAACAACTAAATATTAATTAATTTTTAAGTCAGTTTGTAGGTCTTTTAAAACTTGCGTGATAATACCAGTGCGCTTTAGATAGACAAGTGTCCAAAGAATTTTATACATTACTAAACTTTCGGAATTTTGCTAATAAAGGAATTGATAACGATGAGACCTTAGTCATTTAACATTCAAAGCAGACTTCAAATTAGTGGAAATAACAAAGCCAGTAATTATGAATCATCATCATCACATCAGCCGAAGGTTTATACTGCTGGACATAGGCCTCGCCCAAATATTTAAGAACCAACGGAATTAAGAATTATGAATGATTTAGCCAAAAGTTGTACAAAAAATCGAATTCTAGGATCGATAAAGAAGTCATCGATAAACTGCTATCGTCACAACACTGGGTTACAAATTACCAAAAATTTCCGTAGTTTAAGAGGGAAGAATAGTACGTGCTCGTCCATACAAAAAGAGAAAACGTTTTTCCACTTCTAAATATCTTCCAATCACCATGATTTTTTAGTATGTTATTGACACAATGAATTACTAGGTTTATAGCTTTTCCTTTTTTCAAAATTTGCTATAGATTCAGACTTATAGGCAGCTCAAGTAACGTAATTTTTGTGATTAAAACTTTGTCGAATTAAGCCGTTTTTTGAACAAAATCAATGTATTTTTTAAAAAAAAGCGAAACCTATAAACCTAGAATATATTGTGCTGAAACGATCGACATCAAAATCAAAGAGATTTGTTGAGATTTAGTTAGTGAAAACCGTTTTCTCCCGAAATAGGAATTTCGTCCAGAAAAGTACCTATTGTCAGTTGCGAGCTGCAACGCTCTCTATCGCACGATTGGGGGTCGGGGGGAAAGCAAAGCACTCGTACAATAGAGATGTCGATGGTGAAGTCGATAGTAGAGATGGGATCCCACCCACGTTATCGATATCTATCTGTTTAAAAAATTCTGGGAGTGGGAAAAGTTAACATTAGTAGGTTTTCAAGAAAAAGATTGACCAGTGATTATTTTTTTATTTCTTCCTAACTCAAAATGGATTACATTGCTTTTTTTTATAAACGATTGTGTGTTTGTACTTCGCTGTTCCAAGACGTTACAGCAGCTAAACATGTTCGTGAATGTAGCCGAATTTTCCATCGTCGCATTTGGACGAATAAGACGAATACGCGAACACGAATAGCGATGTGATGTGCTAGCATTAGTGTTCGTTGTTTTGCTTCAGAGCCCTGATCTTTTTGCTTTGCACTAGGTTGAGTGCCTTCCGTACTCGCCTCCCCTGCCCGGTGAAGTTGTAAAGGCCCCCACGGCCAACAACAAGCTAGTCATTTCGAAAAAAAAATAAAAAATTTCAGAGCCCTAATAAAACCAAAACCGTAATGTGGCTAATCCACCTACTCATTTCAACGGTCCACGAATAAGAATTAAAAAAAAATACGGTACCTATACTTAACGTGACCATAGTCCCTTTTTCAGGCTGTTCGTCCCGCTGTCCCCAGCGAGGGAAAAAACGTCCCACTTTCGCAAACAGACCAAACGATAAATTAATTGAAGTATCTACCTATTATTTTTCACTCGCAAACAACTGCTTAGATATTAGAAGTCATGTTACTTACTAAGGCCATAAGTAGCTCAACTTATGTGAACTAAAAAAAACGACCAAGTGCGAGTTGAACTCGCGTAGAGAGGGTTCCGTACAATTACAAAGACATTTAGGGTGATTTTTAAATAATTAAAAATATCACATTTGAAATCGTCACATTAAGATGCACTAGCGCTATCTAGTGGTGTTTTAGTGAACTATTTTCCGTAAATTTACGTAGTAAATTGAGTTTACCACTTTATTTACAATTGATAGAATTCTTATAGGTTTTCCTGTAATCTACAAGCAATAAACTATATTTTGTAGTTTTGGAGTAATCACCTAATGGGGGGAATGGTCAATTTTCGTCTTTTTCCAAGCGATTTCCAAAAAGGAAGAGGTTCTCAATTCGACTGTATGTTTTTTTATTTATTTTATAAGTGTTACCTCGGAACTTTTATTGGGTGAACCGATTTTGATGATTTTTTTTTCTTCGAAAGCTAGTGCTTCCCCGGTGGTGTGGAAAATCGGTGTAGTACTTTATAAGAAAATTAACAAAAACCAAAAATAATAATGCAAAATTGTTCGAAGTTGTTCATTAGATATATGACACAGTAAGGTCTGCAAAACTTTTTTTTAAAATTTCCTAATTGGTCCCCCGAAAATACCCTTAATTTTTAAAAATATTTATTGACTGCACATCTGTGTTTGGGTGATAGGATTACACCATCCTACCTGATTTCACTTGATATGGTCCAGTAGATTCGGACAGTGATCTGTGATAGCTGTGACAGACGGACAGACAGACAGGCGCACGAGTGATCCTATAAGGGTTATTTTTTGTACGGAACCCATAAAACCTACTTATTATTTAGATGGTCACGTTAGGTATACTCGTATAATTATTATAGTATCACATTAGTAGTTTCGTTCACAATAACTAGCATAATATTTTATCACGCTTTTATTATAAGGTAAGGTGCAGCCAAACGCACTCAAAATTTTATTTAAAAAAATTCTTCACCTGTATGTTTGTATGTAACCGACTCCTTTGGACTCGATTTTGACCCACTTTAAACGGACACATTTAATTCAAACTTTGTAGACTTATCAAGAATCAGCGACAATATAATAATTTCATAAGTTTGAACTAAAAAATAAATAGAGTTTAAAAAAACTAAAAAACACGCTTTTAAAGTACATCAGACTGAAAAGTAAAAAATAATTCTTAATATAAGTTGAAAATAATAATTAACAAAAAATACTAGTCTTATTTGTGAAAAAGTGTGGGTTGCTCGATAGACGAAAAATATGGCACAGAGCGCCCCACGCTTTTTCACAATAATCTAGTATTATTTTAGTAATTCTAGTTATATTTTTCGTTAATTATTATTTTCGACTTATATTAAGAATTATTTTTTACTTTTTAGTCTGATGTACTTTTAAAGCGTGTTTTTTAGTTTTTTTAAACTTTATTTATTTTAGATACACTGCAAGTACCTAAATAACCTTACAATACAAAATTTCAGTCATTTAGGGCGCATATCGTCAACAAGCCGATTTATCAAAAATCAATTTAGTTTATACTCCTTGCTCTATTATCTACATAACAAAATACTCACTCGAAATTATCACTATTCCCTACTGCTATTACCTTCAATGTCTCTGTAGCGGAGTGTCGGGGACGCCACAACAATCACTATCCGTAGGTACCAAGTAAGAAATCACTCCGCCTTTCGTCGCAACTTCTCGCCAACTGGCAGCGTCCGTCGATGTGTGCGTGAGGCTCTTTGTATGTGCTGTGCGCGATGCCCGGGGGCATGAGCGCACGAGCGATAGCAAATGTTTTCCCAAATACCTATTTCGTTAGGATCGCGAAGCTATTCTTCCCTCTTAACTAAACGTAGTAACTAATTAGTAATCTGTGACTAAACTAAATACCCATATGAACCGTATAACTTCATTGTTGCACTAGGAGAAAAACTGTTTGTTTCTACCCAGGCTAGGATCTAAGTCAAGATAATTAATGTTGACGCTGTCAATGACCTTGTGATGGTGATAAGAAAGTAACAAGAAAGTAATCAATAAAGAATTGTATTGTATTGTACATTTGTATAAGAGTATGTTAGCAGATCTAGATATACGTGTACAGGTACGTATATCTAAGACAGATTATATCCACAAAAGATACTGTGCATAAAGAAATTGAAAGAAGGATAGCCAATACGTCATGGAAAAGATATTTGTCTTTCGGCGAAGTTATGAAAAATTTTGACATGCCCATCAAAGAGGAAAGAAAGGTATACAAGGTTACAGGTTAAGTCGCCCTACGAGTAGATCTTTAAGGGGGATAAAGTAAATGCAATTTGCAACAAAAAAAGGAATATTGACTAGGGTCGGAAATCAGCGGTTTTGAAGTTAAAGTCTATTTATTTATTTTTTTAATGAAAAACGCATTTGTTTAAATGTTTGATTTTCAAAAAAAAATACTACAGTTGGCGTGCAAAATACGGTTTAAACTTCCTCATTTTATCAGCTTTCCAACAATGTAAAATAAAAAATACAGATTAGTTGCCACAAAAAAAAAAGCTCTCAAAAGGGTGCCTCGAGTCCCATACAAATTTTAAAAAAACATTATATTAATGTTTTTTGTAGCACTAATTTGTATTTTTTTTTTTGCACACCAACTGTAATATATTTCTTTTGGAAAATGACAAAACCTTCAAACAAATGCGTATTTCATACAAAATTTTAAAATTAAATAGGGCTTCAACTTGAAAACCGCTGATTTCCGACCCCCAGCAGTTAATATGACCTTTTTTGTTGAAAATTAGATGTACATACTTTATCCCCTAACTAAAGGATCTAGGTCGACTTCACCTGTAACCCTGTATCATAATATGTGTTTTCCACTAGTGTTTCAACATTCACAACCCCTATGTTTGGACAACCCCTTGACTGATTTGGCTCATGTCCGAACTTCTAAATTATTTTTGTCTTTATTTTGTTCAGATACTCGAGTTATCGTCGAACAAACCTTTTATACATACATACATACATACATACAAACGCCGGATCGTTCTAGTAGTATAGACAGAGAAAAAATAAATTGCTGTGCGTTAGTCTCGCTAAAAGTCGAAAACGGCTAGACCGATTACGATGAACATGAGGTTAATTATTGTGCGCACGCCAGGGAAGGTTTACAACAAAAAAAGCCCTTCGATGTCCATGCGGGTGGAATCGCAGGCATCAACTAGTTTTAATACAAGAAATGATCACTTAAGAGGATGGTGAAGCTGCGACTTTTCATACAAACGGCATTAGCGATTTTCACCTCTTAAATGTTAACCGATTTTGAACGATTTTTGATAGGTTGTCAGACAGAACTAAAGCTAGGTTAAAGTTAATAAGTTCAACTATAATGTCGTTCAAATGTTTTCATACAAAACTAATTTTGGCTATTATTTGTTTATATTTTATCAGTAATTTAAAAAACAAAACCTATTAACCTAACTTTTCTTCTGACTGACAATGTATCCAAAATTGGTCAGAATCGGTTAACTAGAGGTGAAAATCACTTTCTTCGTTTGTATGAAAAGTGTATTTTCGTTTTCGGGTTCACAGTCCTCTTAAACTTTATTTTTACCTTAAAGCATTTCTATTGTATTTCTCATTTAAAGTGAACTTGTAATTCTTTTTTGTATACTAAATATTTTATTACGCCACGTACCAATGTGTTTTCGAATTTCGATTTTATATGTAAGTTTATCCGACGCTCTTACGGTGAAGGAAATCATCGTGAGGAAACCTGCAAACGCCTGCGAAGAAACCCAAAGGTTGTGTATGAAGTCGATCAACCCGCACTGGGCCCGCGTGGTCGACTAAGGTCCGATCGCCCTAATTCAGGGTAGGCTCGAGCCACTCATATGAGCTTATAAGAAATATTTAATACCGTAAACTGTAAACCATTAAATAGTATGATTGTACCAGCGTGAGGTTATAACCTGAAGAACACTGGTAGATAGGCACTGTGCTCAAATGCTTCGTACATGTTCTCCCGGTCTCGGATGCCTGGACCGCGTCGGATGGGCGGCTGCCTATATACGGCAGCGGCTAATGCATGATACCAGCGAACCAGTTCCAGAGGGGTCATAGATTACGCGACAGAAGAGACAAAGTCGATTTTAGTTAGGTTTGACACTTTCTGTTTCTGTGAGGCTAAAACTTTATGTAATCACTATTTTATATTTATCAGAAAGAGTGTAATTTGCACCTATCCTTACTAATATTATAAATGTGAAAATGTGTTAGTTTGTTACCTTTTTACGCTTCAACGCCTTGACCAATCTTAATGAAATTTGGCATGCAGGTAGTCTGTGTCACGAGGAAGGACATAGGCTACTTTTTATCCCGTGAAAATAGCATAGCCCGATGCAGTTTCTATACTCTTTTTTGGTTACTTTCTTTAACATCGCAACGGAACAATGCATTGTGTGATTTTTTGCGCAGATATGGTTGAGGGGGTGGGAAATGACATGATTTACTAATAAGCGTATCCTGACATAGTTCCCGAGGGATCTGAAGAAAATTCATGTCCACGCTCGCGCGCACCGCGCACTCTCTAAGACAAGTCATAAAAACGATGTCCACGCGGACGAAGCCGCGGGCAAAAGCTAGTTTTGAATAATCATCTTGAAACAGACGACTATAGTAAAAAAAATCGACGAAATATTTGCTATGTAATGTGGTTCTAAACGTAGCGTAGGCAGGCGACCTGGTGAAGATCGCGGGAAGCCGATGGATGCGGGCAGCGCAGGACCGGTCGTCGTGGAAATCTTTGGAGGAGGCCTTTGTCCAGCATTAGACGTTTTTCGGCTGATAAGATGATGATGATGATGATGGTTCTAATGTGGAACGTCTATCGGGTAGGTAATGCAATAGTCTACGCAAAATACATAGTTGTACGATCGATAAAATTATAACCTTACATTAAAATTTAAAACTAAACAACAATAAAAAATCATTAAAAAAATATTCATTATTATTATTATTCATTTTAAAAACATTATCCCTCCTTTTTTCGGGCAGTCATGTTTAAAAGTATCCTACGCCACTTTCGGGATCAAGACGAATCTAACGACACTCTGAAATCCATCAAGCCGTTTAGGCTACAGGCTCAGCCAGAGAAACAGACATACATACATACACTCGAAAACATTACCCTCCTTCTTGGACAGTCGGGTAAAAAAATCTACACTTAAACTGATATGACGTATGATAGTAATAAATAAAAAAGTTATTTGTTAAAAAACCGACTTCCAACGCAACAACTTAGTACATTTTTGCATTATTTTTGGTTTTTGTTCATTTTCTAATAAAGTACTACACCGATTTTGATAAAATTTATATGGGACCACACGGAAAGCACTAGCTTTCAAATAAAAAAAGAATCATAAAAATCGGTTCACCCAGTCAAAAGTTCTGAGGTCCCACACATAAAAAAACATACAGTCGAATTGAGAACCTCCTCCATTTTGGAAGTCGGTTTAAAAGATCAACGAAAATACTAAAAAAGCCGTTGAAAAAAAATTTGCACCAACCAACCCAGGGATTGACAAAATGATGTAACTTTAGATACAGACCAACGAAAGGCGACCATGCTTATTCAAACAGAACGGTAACATTTTATCTGTGGCAAGTAGAGCATGCACTTGCACAGACAACGCAAAGTAGATAACTATAAGCACAGATTACTAAGTAGTTACTACTATAAGTGGAAAGAGAGAACTATATAAAGGACATACTTTTTCCCGCGGCTTTGCCCGCGTGGACATAGTTACTATGACTGTATTCGAGGGTGCGCAAGCGGCTCGCGAGCGTGTAAAAAAGTTGCCTATATGTTAATTCAGTTAGTCTACCTACCAAATTTCAGCCAAAGCGTCGGTGGCTCAACCGGTAACGACTCGGTCCATCTAACCAGAGGTACCGGGTTCAAATCTGGACGGCCAATGTACCAATGAGTTTTTCAAAACTTACGTACATATACTTACCGATTGCTTTAACGGTGAAGGAAAAACATCGTGAGGAAACCTGCACACGCCTGCGAAGAAACTCGAAGGTTGTGTGTGAAGTCGACCAACCCGCACTGGGCCCGCGTGGTCGACTAAGGCCTAATCACCCTGATTCAGGGTAGGCTCGAGCCCCTCGGTGGGGACGTATATGAGCTGTCATAATAATAAAAAAAACCTACCAAATTTCAGCCAGATACGTTCAGTAGTTTTTGCGTGAAACAGTAACAAACATCCATACATACATTCAAACTTTCACCAAAGTATATACAGAATGTAACAAAATTGGTGTAGGCCCCGTTAACTGGGGCTTCTACTCATCATCACTTTTGTTCTACGACTTTGCTGATCGAGCAATTTTGTGCATTTTAGTATGGAGGGTTTTTTTTTTTTGAGAATTGACTATGGGTTCCTTGGGAAAAGTTGTTCAGTATGACGAGTAGTTTTTACACCCAGACCTTGCAGACCAGGAATCTCAATTAAATGAAAATTCGGACATACAAAACAAAGGATAAAAAAACAAGCGGCGAAACGTTTTCAGGCAATTAAAATTCGGAATTTAATTAGGATAGGTAACGACAGACAAGGTAGATAGCTTGAAAATTATGAAAAAGGAGAGACTAATACTTATATTAATTCTCTTTCTCTTCAGCTCTTTTCTCTTTCTCTTGAAAGGGGGTCGTGGTCATGATAATCTGTTATAGCAATTTTTTGTTAAGGTTCGCTGAATATTCCTCCCCTCCTAGAAAATAATACTGAATGGCCTGCTGATCTGTTGATAGTCGACATTAACCGCCCCCCTCCCCCTCACAATCATCACCATGTCAGTGACCACGACCTTCTGTCAAGAGGGCAGAAGGCAGGGAGAGAGAGAGACAGACGGTCAGGCCTTTGATTCTAAACTCGTCACACTTAGCATCTAGCCGTTACTAACCGCCTACGTGGTGTAATGGTTAGTCCATTCGCTTTACACCAGGTGGTCGCGGGTTCGATTCCCGTCGGGGTAAACTTGTAAGACTCGGTTTGGTTGGTGGCAGGGCATTTTCTAATCCCGCCTGGCTAGCTACCACCATCTTATCTAAGTCTTGCCGCTAAACATCAGTGTTAACAACATTGATGTGTTGCGGCTTGAAGATAAGATAGCCAGTTCTGCATTGCGTTGGGGAATCTTGGTAAGCCCACTTCAATCTTCGGCATCATCGTCACTTACCATCAGGTGAGATGATGCCAAGGGCTTACCAATAGGTTATTTGACTACTACTGGAAAATAGTTTTGTATTATTTGTTATTGCATAAAATGCAAACCATTTTAATATTTCCTGGAGATCTGTCGTATACAATACAAATATAGAATAAAAAAATTTAAAAGAATCTAGCTCAGTAACTACTAACTAAAATTAATCCCCAATTACTACAAACAACCATGGAAAGAAAGTAGCAACGAAGTCTCATCTGAGGGATGGCTACTCTATGCACGAGAGGAATGTAGCCACGACCTGCCCCAAGGCGAGCTTCGAACGAGATTTATTGACCCATTCCCGCCACTGTCCGTTTATGCAATACAAGTACTTACAGAAGGACACAATCTTCGTCTTTTTTTTTTTGTGTACCCTCATTTCGAAGGTTTATTCGTCTTGGGCTGCCTTTATGCACGATAAAAGACTAGCGTAGGCAGGCCGGCAGGCCTCTCAGTTGGTGGACTGACGACCTGGTGAAGGTCGCGGGAAACAGCTAGATGCGGGCAGCTCACGTTCAGGCGTTGTGGAAATCCTTGGGGGAGGCCTTTGTTTAGCAGTGGACGTGTTTCGGCTGAACGTCGTCGTGAGCGTCAGTAGCGCAACGAAAAGGGCCGCTACCTCCTATCCGAAAGGTCGTGGTTCGAGTCCTGCCACGTACCAATTTTTTTTCGAATTTCCATCTCATATGTACGTTTATCCGACGTTTTTACGGTGATGGAAAACATCGTGAGGAAATCTGCACACATCTGCGAAGAAACTCGTAGGTTGTGTGTGACGTTGACCAACCCGCACTGAGCCCGCGTGGTCGACTAAGGCCCGATCGGTAGACTATTACCTAGGCTCGAGCCTCTCGGTGGGGACGTATATATGAGCTGATGTGATGGACGTGTTTCGGCTGATATGATGAGGATCGTATGACCTGGATGTAAGCGGCGACGATACTGAAGATGGTAGCACGCTTAGAACTTGGCTATCATTCATGCTTAGTCTGCCGCCTGGCGGTAGGGCGCGGTGAGGTCAGCGACAACAACAGTAACAGCACAGCTAGCCTAACATGCGCGCTGCCTCTACAAATTTTTATCGTGGCATCATCTCGTCTACCGTCATACATACGAGTATACTTAGCGCGACAAAAGTGCCGACAACATTTAGTTGCGGCGCGCATGTTAGCCCGGCTGTAAAGCATATACGACTAACGTTTCGCGCACTCCTTGCTGGCTTCACAACTCGCTCGACAGTATATTCTTCTGTCTCATACCTAGTACTCTTTATTGTACTGTGCTCATACGATGTCTGATCACCTTAAGAGCCCGCTGGAGTTCATAAATCCCATAGAAACGTAGTCTTTGATTCATTTGTTAACCAAACAACCGATTTTGAAATAATTTTATATCGATCATCGGATGACGTATATCTGTGTCTGTACCGCATTACTTTTTGAAAAACGAAACAGGAATCCATTATTAATCAATAAAATAATTTCAAAATGGGTTGTTTGGTTACCAATTGAATCAAAGACTACAGCGGACTCTTAAAAATAAATCATGAGGCCTTTACTTTCTAGCTTCTATGTTTCTGGTTTTTATTATTAGTTAACGGATACAATTAAGGCAATCGTCTCGCAGTTACTTTTTGTTTAATAAAATACTTAGGAAAGTCAATTAAAACACAACAAGAAGTACAGCCTAAATCGAATTTAAATAATAGTGGTTAAAAGACTAGACGTTTTTAATTATAGAGCACGCGTTGGCAACTTAAATTTCTATGTCTCTCTAACGGCCGGTGCCTCCATTCACATTTTTACTTAACATTTTTTTTTCTATTTAACTGTCAAAACTTTATAACTGGCACTGGGAGGTAATATCTCTACTGGGGTTTGTACTTAGCGTTGACTGAACAACTATTTTGAAAAAGGATAATTCGATCAGCTGATTTTAATAACACTCGTACCATAGTAAAAGAAAAGAATAGAAGGTTGTCTTCATAGAATGGTACATCGCGCGGTTTGTATGTGTGCGCGCCAGTAGGCAAGCCTCCCCCAAGGATTTCCACGACGACCGGCCCTGCGCTGCCCGCATCCATCGGCTTCCCACGATCTTCACCAGGTAGTCGGTCCACCGCGTGGGAGGCCTGCCTACGCTACGTTTTCCGATGCGCGGTCGTTGAAGTGGCAGTGGGCAGGGCACATAGCTCGTAGAACAGATGGCCGATGAGGCAGTAAAGTTCTCGAGTGGCGAAACCTATAACCTTTTAGTTAAACTAACCTAACCAAAAAAAAACCTAAAAAAGCGTCGGTGGCTCAACCGGTAACGACTCGGTCCTTCTAACCAGAGGTACCGGGTTCAAATCTGGACGGCCAATGTAACAATGAGTTTTTCAAAAACTTACGTACATACTTACCGATTGCTTTAACGGTGAAGGAAAACATCGTGAGGAAACCTGCACACGCCTGCGAAGAAACTCAAAAGTTGTGTGTGAAGTCGACCAACCCGCACTGGGCCCGCGTGGACGACTATGGCCTGATCGCCCTAATTCAGGGTAGGCTCGAGCCCCTCGGTGGGGACGTATATGAGCTGATGCTGATGTGACAACCTAACCACTCCGGTAGTGTCGACAGAAGTGAAAACTTTTTACAGTTTTATAAGTTTTGACCCTGCGAGTGTTCCTGGTCGGTGTCGGTTACATTACAGGTTACAGTCGCGAGTTCAATGGTTTTTTCCCATCTCAAAAAATGCTATACGCGCCTAAAGAAGTATTCACTTAAAAAACTAAAAACCCAAAATTCAATCTACATAGCTAACACCTTATCCATGAAGCCGTGTCAAAAACCGCTCGCTCAATAACCTCTGAAACATTCGGCCGTTTCAAACGTAAAAATTAAAAAGAGTATAATAGTTAGTAAAGCTTTATTATGTCCGGTAGAGTTCATTGTTTTGGCTTATGCGCGTGCGCCGGGCGCTGCATTGTTTGCAATGTCGTTGTAGCACATTATCGTTTGGTCCAAGTTACAAAAGTAAGAGTTGAAGACACATAAAAATTTAAAAGAGTAATAATAGTTAGTAACGCTTTATTATGTCCGGTAGAGTTCATTGTTTTGGCCTATGCGCGTGCGCCGGGCGCTGCATTGTTTGCAATTTCGTTGTAGCACATTATCGTTTGGTCCAAGTTACAAAAGTAAGAGTTGAAGACACATAAAAATTTAAAAGAGTAATAATAGTTAGTAACGCTTTATTATGTCCGGTAGAGTTCATTGTTTTGGCCTATGCGCGTGCGCCGGGCGCTGCATTGTTTGCAATGTCGTTGTAGCACATTATCGTTTGGTCCAAGTTACAAAAGTAAGAGTTGAAGACCTAAATACTAATGTGTTATTGTGATACTTTGAGATCCGATTACAATAAATTTTCCATTTATATAAATTTTACACGGTACACGACAACTAAGGCAGCAAGAGCAGCGAAGTGCGCAAGGGCCGCGAAACGCTCAACATTTATTAAATGAAATCCTGCAGAAAAACTAATTTATAAGGATTTTCACTAACCTTTTTTCCAACATATGTATACCTTTAGTATTTCGAAATTAGTTTAACTCAAATCTAGCGTGATTATCAACAGTTTACATCAAAATTATTTCGTACTAGCTTTTGCCTGCGGCTTCGCCCGCGTGGACATCGTTTTTACGACTGTCTTTGAGGGTGAGTGGTGCGCGAGCCACAAGCGGGATAAAAAGTAGCCTATGTCCTTCCCCCTGACATTGGCTACCTGCATGTCAAATTTCATCAACATTGGTTAAGGTGTTGAAGCGTGAAAAGATAACAAACAAACATACACATTTTCACATTTAATAATATTAGTAAGGATGTCATCATCATATCAGCTCATATACGTCCCCACCGAGGGGCTCGAGCCTACCCTGAATCAGGGCGATCGGGCCTTAGTCGACCACGCAGGCCTAGTGCGGATTGGTCAACTTCAAACACAATCTCCGAGTTTCTCCGCAGGCGTGTGCAGGTTTCCTCACGATGTTTTCCTTCACCGTAAGAGCGTCGGATGAGATCGAAATTCGAAAACATGTTGGTACGTGGCGGGACTCGAACCACGACCTCCGGGATAGGAGGAAGCGGCCCTTGCCGTTGCGCCACATGTACCACGTAAATAATCCGCTGTTTCTTAACTTGCACCATACCAAACAAAGATAACAAGGGTCGCAAGAGCCGCTAAAAGAATTAACTCTAACGAGATTACGCCACTCAAGGCTCGGCTTTCAGGCTGAATCCATTATCATGTGTCCATTGCACATATACCTTTTAATTATAATCATCGGTAAAGGCAATGTTCGAAAATGGGACGAGATATTTCGTAGAACAGATGGCCGTTGGGGCAGTAAAGTTATCGAGTGGCGACCGCGCACCGGAAAATGTATCGTAGGCAGGCCTACCACTCGCTGGACCGATGACCTGGTAAAGGTCGCGGGAAGCCGCTGGATGCGGGTAGCGCAGAACGGGTCGTCGTGGAAATCCTTGGGGAAGGCCTATGTGCAGCAGTGGACGGCCTTCGGCTGATAAGATGATGATTTTTTTCAAATTGTACCGTAATTCTATCGGTGCAATTTCTGAACGGTTCAATTATAATTTATAGTAACTGGTTAAAATTTCATGTGATAATTCCGAATAGACCCTTTTTAGGACGTTTTTTGGTATTCGTTTTTTATATTTATTTATGAAGCGGGACTCATGTATTTTTTTTCATTTTCCAATCTATTAAAATAGATTTTTACAAAATAATCGATTATTTTTCATTCAAAAATCGATTACAAACGAAAGATAAAAAATCTATTTTAGATGCCTTTTCTCACATTCCTACAGATAGCTCGTTGCGCAATGACTATTGCCTGTATGGAGGGGCAGGCGCAGCCGCTTGCTAATACTTAAGCAAGTATACCTAACAGGTAAAAGCAACAGTTTTGACCTGTGACCTTGACTTCTTGCAATCTATTTAAATAAACCCTCATGTCGGTAGCGTAACCGCCTCCGTGGCGTAATGGTTAGTCCATTCGCTTCACACCACGAGGAGGGGTCATCTTATAAGTCTCGGTTTGGTTGGTGGTAGGGCATTTTCTAAGCCCGCCAGGCTAGCTACCACCATCATAACTAAGTCTTGCCGCCAAACAAACATTGATGTGTTCCGGCTTGAAGATAAGATAGCCAGTTCTCCATTTCGTTGGGAAATCTTGGTAAGCCCGCTTCCATCTTCGGCAACATCGTCACTTACCATCAGGTGAGATGATGCCAAGGGCTTACCAATTGTAAATAAAAAAATACGGATGCATCAACTTTCCCCGTTTTTTTTAAAGACATTAATAAAGGAGGGGCTTCTTAATTCGACTGTATGTTTTTTGTATGTATGGTACGCGATTTCTTCACCGATGGTTCGTCACCAGTGGGGAAAAATGGCGATAAATGGTTTTTTTCTTCCCACTTGTCACCAGTGAGGACAAAGCAAATAGTAGATAGACAGATAAAACTTTATTTCCTTTAACAGGCACAATACATTGTAACAATACACAAACAAATGAATAAAAGTAGTGACAAATAATAGTTAATAGAAAAAAAAGAAACAGCCAGTGGTGCCAATTTAACGAAACTGGTCCAGGCTCAGCATAAATGTTGTGGGTCGCAGAGTTCTCTATAGTGGCAAATGGGAGTAAGCCAATTTTGATGATTTTTTTAAAATTGATAGGTAGTCTCATATAAATTTGTCGCCGTTGGACGACTGTATGTGTTTTGGTTGTAAAGAGAAACTAAAGAGTTGGAAGTCATTATCAACCCACGACTTGGGATGATATGGGCACAGTTTAACGATATGGCTTACAGTAGCGCAACGCCTTTGATGTCGCACGATGCCGCCACCGGCGTAGGTACTAGCCCATACTAGCCTGTAGCCAGCCTGCCAAACTCGCGGAGTTTGGCAGGCCGTGCCCCGCCGCCCGCTGCCCCGCAAGTACCTTTCAGTTGCTCTGAGTAAGTACATTCGTTGTGCTACTGTGGGGCGCTATATTGTTATACTGTGATATGGGAAATAAAAAACCGAGTGGTGTGGCTAAAAACAGGGTTTTTGTTTTATAACTCACCGCTCATCTCTAGCTACGACCGCTGAATACTCATTCAGTCCGATTTCTCCACGTTATTTTAGGAAACGATAGTGTCATTTCTCAATGACACAATCCCTCTCACTGGCACACCTAATGTGAATCACCAAGCGGCCGCTCCCATCAGGAGCTCTCCGCGATGTCCCCTTAGCGTGTATTTTTCGCACTCCCCCCCCCCCCCCCCCCTAGAAGGGGGCGTCGCTCCGATTAGCTTTTAAGGTAGCTTAGCAGCCAAGTAGTGGGTAGTGCGGTCTTGGGCCAGTGCATATTTATTTATATATACCTTACTAGCTGTTTCCCGCGGTTTCACCCGCGTGGACAACGTTTCTATGACTTTTCGAGGGTGCGCAGTGCGCGAGCCGCAAGCGGCTCGCGAGCGTGGTAAAAAGTAGCCTATGTCTGAATCCAAATCCTAATCTGTCTACCTACCAAATTTCAGCCAAATCCGTTCAGTAGTTTTTGCGGGAAAGCGTAACAGACAGACAGAGTTACTTTCACATTTATAATATTAGTAGGGATGTATATATGCATATAGACGCAGGGCTGTGAGTCCCACATAACCAGTACAGCCGGCTGTACTGGTATGCATAAACGCATTTTCCCCCTTCCCTCCACCGCATTCCGAGGGGAAAACAAATCCACGTTATTATAATCTTCCGCTTCCGCGTTTTGTATCTCAAACACACCATGTTCTCACTGCTTCATCTATTGTCATCTTTGCTTAACTTATAGTATTTAAGAAAAGGTGATTTGTTTAATTTTCCACGGTCATTGTCTCTGGTCACGCATGGCCGACGACGTGCCAAAGGGCCAACCGCGGAGCTGTGTACTTTGTGTTGGACACAGCTGTTCGAAGTTCGACTTTGAACAGTAGCGGCACAGTATTAAAATATAGCGGTTTACAGTTGTGCAACGAATGTACTTACTCAGAGCAACGGAAACGCAAACTCCGCGATTTTGCCAGGCGGGCTACAGCCTAGTACTGCTGTAGCTACGCCGTGGCGGCATCGTGCGACATTAAAGGCGTTGCGCTACTGTAAGCCATATCGTAATACTGTGGTAGCGGCGAGTGATGAGACCGTATTGTTGGATTAACAATAGATTGGCCAAGGACATTGTGGGTCCGTTATGTTTTTTTGCAGGTGTTTACGCTAAATAGGCGAACAGAATGGAATATTGACTATGTATTTATTTGGTACAAAGGTTGTTCATACGGCTTTCTATGATTGCTTGTTTTATGAAATATTTGAATGTTTTTATTTTTTCTAGTAGCTTTTGCGCGGCTTTGCCAGATTATAATCGAGGGTGCTCGGAGCGTGGTATAAGATTTTGCATTCTCTCAATTTTCCTACTAAATTTCATCCAAATCCGTTCAGTCGTTAAAATGGAAGAAACAAAACCCTACATTCGCGTTTGTAATATTAGTGTGATATAAAAAATATATATTCTTCTTTATTCTTCTTCTTCTATTGCATGCTATGGGAGAAACATAAAAAAATATAGCCAATGCTACTAGAATATGTTTTCTAGGATTGCTGACAAACAAATGTTTCGTCAGTTTTTCTTACGTAAATATTCAAACGTTTTGAATAATACACTTTTATGTCAAATTTTAACAAATTAACATATATATTGTGTGCAACGGAACCGCGGCGCGGTCCATTGGTGGGCTGGGGCCTAGAAGCAGCTTTCACTGTAGCATTATATTATAATAAGTTCCGCAATAAATACGAAACATTACCATGAGTGACCAGTTACACTCGACCAGACACCATCATTAAAATCACGTATGCACGATTATGGTGAAATTCTCCATTGCCAAGTGGAAAGACTTTATAATATTTATGGACGAGCTTTCCGAATTCGTTTAAATGTTCCTTAACACGTTCGCGGACAATACCGATACCGACGAGACACTAGACGTGAGCTTCTTATATTCACTATGAAAGTAAGGCACTCTTTATTATACTGGCTGCGTTAGCATTTGTGTCAGATATAGTATGAAGAAGTTTGAACGCTATAGCATCAGTGTCACAGTATGAGCACACCCCGGACGCTGCATACAAATGGTCGTGAAATGACATTACTAAAAACAAATGAAGGAGCAAACAAAATCACGACAAAATCCCATACGTTCGAGAAACAAACTGTAATCAATCTGTATCAATTTGGGTGACGAGGGGGTGAGATCGCAATCTAGAGAGGGGCAGGGAGTGTCCATACTGTATGTTAGTACTAATATATATACTTTGATATGAGGTAGAAAAATCGGATGCAATAGCGTTTCCGTCCATGAACGTGTTAAATAGAAAGTGTCCTATTTAAAAATAGTGCTAGTGATAGTATGCATTACATTGATTGTTAGACGTGGACTATAACTGGGCTCCATTAAGTGGTACCATTATCAATCTTCGACTTCTGGAAGACCACGTCCAAAGATCTAAAGTCTTTGACCTAGTGTATTTCTATAATCTGTGAGAAAAATTAGAACTAATGATATAAGTGATGGTTATTTTTAACCAATTGAAAAAATAACTAAATTGCTACGTCTAGCTTAAATATATAAATTATCTAACGGAAACAACTACCGTCCACAGTTCTTTGCCAACCTTGCATTGCAGACTGTAAAAAATGTCATCAACCATTAGCATCCTCTACAAGAATCAAGGTTTTGACCATAATAAAAGTCAACTTTTGACCAAGATAAAACTGGAAAAAATCCCCAAATATTACAGAGTTCCCATTTACAGAGTAAACATGTTTACACTAAGCTGAGGTGTTTAGTATTGATTAAATCATCTAATAACTTATGGAGAATTATTATTTTCCTAGATTAATTTCCTTTTTCTGCCAACATTTTCGAAGCAGTAGTAAGTTTGTGAGTTTAAAGCATAAAATAAGTACTTCGTATTAGATAATTTTGAACAAAAAAAAACGACTTGTAACAGAAAACTAAGGTTCCCCTCGATGTCTCTAGGATGCCATAATCAGATCCTAGTTTCCTTATCATGGTACCACCCTTGGAATATCTCCTTTCCAACAAAAAAAGAATCATCAAAATCGGTTCATAAACGACGAACACAGACAAAAATATATATTTACATATACGGTCGAATTGAGATACATCCTCCTTATTTGAAATTGATTAAAGAAAGTTATTTACGATTATGAGAAATGTTGCGCGTTTTAGGCTAAAGAAGTATTAATTTTTTTAATACTGTAGGTCATTGTAAGTAGGAGGGATAATAGGCATATTATGACAAGAAGAGTTATGATTATGAATGTGGATGGCTGTAAAGGGAGAGAAAGACCAAAAATAAGATGGATAGACTGTGTAAAAGATAATGTAAGAGAGAAGTGAATGTAGAGATGACTGCGAAGGGGGAGGAATGGAAGAGAAAAACGTGTTGCGCCGACCCCGGGCAGGGAAATAATGATGTAAGTCAGTCAACTGCACTATGTCCCAGGCCGCGTATTTTTGTTATTTTTTTATTCATAATTGTTAAGCCCTTGGCATCATCTCACCTGATGGTAAGTGACAATGATGCCGAAGATGGAAGCGGGCTTACCAAGATTCCCCAACGCAATGGAGAACTCGCTATCTTATCTTCAAGCCGGAACACATCAATGTTACTAACACTGATGTTTGGCGGCAAGACTTAGATAAGATGGTGGTAGCTAGCCAGGCGGGCTTAGAAAATGCCCTACCACCAACCAAACCGAGTCTTTCAAGTTGACCCCACCGGGAATCGAACCCGCGACCTCCTGGTGTGAAGCGAATGGACCAACCATTACGCTACGGAAGCGGTTAATGGAAATGCTACTTCAATACGTCCCCGTCGACTGAGATGAAGTGAGTTAGGATTTCCAAACGATAAACACGCGTTAATGCTGCCCGAATACGTCCCAGACGGTGACGTACTGCAGTACGATTTCGCGTTATATAGTACGCCATAAAGTAGGGTTTATCCTATTTCTGTTTGTCACCGTGAAATTGATACGAAAAGAAGGGTAAGAAAAGAACTAATATAGGTTTCTAGTTATATAAGGTCTAATAAAATTAGCTGAAACTATTTTAACTGGTGCTTCTAACCATAAAACTGAACAACTTTCCCCATGGAACCCATAGTCAAGACGCAAAACAAAATTTAACTCTCCCATACTAACTCGATTAGCTGATCAGCCAACTTAGTATGGGAAGTTAAAATATTTTTTTTGAGATTTGATTATGAGTTTCATGGAGAACGTTGTTCAGTTTTATGGGTAGAAGCACCAGTTAAAATAGTTTCAGCGTGCCCGGCCGGAATACAAGCTGCACATAGCGTACGCGTCCCGGGCCGGAATACAACCTGCACATAGCGTCCGCATCAGCAAACATTGACAAGTCCGCGGAAACCAGCGCACGCGCTGCCTAACGGTACACGCGCCGCTTTAGGACCAACCAGCTATAGTAGTGAGCGACCAGTTAGGTTAGTTAGTTAGAAAAGTGGTTTCAGTTAGATAAACTTCTCACAGAAGATTGAAAAAAAGTGAGATAACATCAAAATCAAAGTTTTTTCAACCGACTTGACTTCCAAAAAAGAGGAGGTTCTCAATTGGACTGTTTTTTTTTGTATGTTTGTTACGCGATATCTTCGCAGATTGTGAACCGATTTTCATGATTCTTTTTTTATTCGATAGGGGTATGCTCCCGAGTTGGTCACATTTAAATTTTATCAAAATCGGTGAAGTACTTTATTAGAAAATAAACATAAACCAAAAATAATAATGCAAAATTGTACCAAGTTTTAGCGATGGAAAGTCGGTTTTTTACCGTTTTCAATAATTATGTTTTATTATTTTTTATTTTTCACAATTAGTAAGCCCTTGGCATCATGAGATGAGACATACGAGTCATTTACAGACAAAGTAGCGAGTGGCCACCTGACATTCCAAATTAAGAACCATGAGGTTCCTTTCTCGTCTCCAACATGATTTAAATAAGGCTGCTTTAATAATATCGTAATTGTCGAGTAGAATCGTATTGGTCGCGTTTCGTCCCCCGGAGATTTTTGGTAAACAACGGCATTGGTTGCGTTTGCTAGAACCAATATATTCAGAGATAATTCTTTGGCCAATTTTACTTAATTAACTGAGCTAATTCCCTTAAAATTTCTTATTACAGTTAGGTATCTCGTAAAATTATTGTATTACGAGTGTGTTGTAAAGGGGGCGTCCATTAATTAAGTGAGGTGATTTTGGCGATTTTTCATCCCTCCCCGTGAGATTTTTTTAAAAGTTTTTTTTTAGTGTAAATTAATCTGTGCTTGATTGTGTTTGCTTTATTTGAAAAAATAAAATTTACTTAAATACTTTTATTTAAGACTACTAAGAATATAGTCTAGAATCACAGTAAGAAAATCAAATAACATAATATGTACTTAAATGAGCACTATTTAAATTCGTAAAAGGATATTAATTTTAATTCAGTTTAAATACGGGGGCCCCATGTCATGTGATGTTCTCAAGAATGATTGCTGGAACCTACAATTTTACAAAAAAAATAAATAATAATAACATTTTAATAAAAATTACGTGAAAAACAAAGAGTTTACAAACATAACATAAAAAAAATACGATAACCCACTCACACAAGTACAAGTGAAAAATTGATAATTTTTTCAACTACAAAGTTGAGTTTGTCCTGCAATTCGATTGTTGTGGTCTTTGATGTATAGTTTATCGTATCTGCAAGTGTTTTGGTACGGAACTCTCAGTGCGCGAGTACGACTCCCATTTGGTCGGTTTTTTTACAATAAATTCACTTACTAAAATTTTTGTAAAATATTAACAGGTACATTCAGAAACCAAGTTCTTATTAATCATAATCGCCCATGGTTTCAGAGTCACTGCCAAACCACAAAAATACCAAACTGATTTGTTTCGATGAACTACGTAAAGTTTTTGAGCGACCGCCTATCGTCTATTATCTGTCACCTATAAATAATGATGAATGACCACCGCAAGTGGAATGGGCTCAGTTAATATTGAAAGAAGATTACCAAAAAGTGCCGGGAACGAATCGCGACCACGATGGATGAATGGATCAGTCTGAATAAAAAAACTGGCCAAGCGCGAGTCACACCCGCGCACAAAGAGTTCCGTACCATCATACTAGATGGCGCTAGTTACTTCACGTTTAAAAAAAACACGTTTTTTGTATGGTGACTCACTTTTTCTATTTTTTTTATAGCGGCAACAAAAACACATCATCTGTAAAAAAATCAACTGTCTAGCTATCACGGTTAATGAAATACAGCCTGGGGACAGACGGATAGACAGACAGACACCGAAGTCTTAGTAATAGGGTTCCGTTTTTACCCTTTGGGTACGAAACCCTAAAAACCGGCTCTTTCAAAGCCTTCGCTAATGCTAATGTTTGTTCGTGAGGATATCTTCGTAATTTTTAAATTTTTCATTATTTTAATATGTGTTTACTAACATTAGCATAGGTACTATGATTTTTTTTCTTACAATATTGATGGATGTCTCACGTAATATAATTTTGAACAAAAAATAACCGACTTCAAACAGGAAACTAAGATAAGATTCCCCTCGATTTCTCTGGGATGCCATCATCAGATCCTGGTTTCCTTATCATGGTACCACCCTTGGGATATCTTCTTTCCAACAAAAAAATAATCATCAAAGTCGGTTCATAAACGACGAAGTTATCCGCGAACACACAAAAAATAATATATATATGGTCGAATTGAGAAACCTCCTCCTTTTCTTTGAAGTCGGTTAAAAAAACAATAAAATAAACAGAGACTAACGTAAAACATCTCGGTGTGACACCACATCATCGTAAATGCAAAATGGAGAGTGACTCGAACATCACATAATACCAACGACATCTATGTACCCATAGTATATATACGATGTACCTATCGACTTGCTGTGCTGGCCATGGAGCCAGCCAGGGTGTGCCAAGTTAAAAAGCTAGAGGGCATTTAAATCTCAACACGACCAGTACCATCATCTTGTCGACCACTTATATCGAGAGATATCAATGTCAATAGATTGAAGAGCTCCAAGATTGGAGTCAAGATCGTTAGCTTCTCATTTTGCGTTTAGAACTTCGTAAGCCTTCATCCACCTTCGGCATCATCATCAGACGAATCTCTGCGTATTTTTTTATATTTTTTTTACAATTTTAGGATCGGTAGCAACCCTACATGGCTAAGTTTTTAAGCGGCGGGATCTGTGGTGGACGCATTCGTAGTTTTATTTTATTGTATTTGCATTGTTTTCTACTAGAATTTACTTAAAAAAGTAGTGCGTTTTGGAGAAAATCATGTGAGCAATGTGAAGAACAAGAAAATGAAATGAAAAAGGACGTGAAAACCCAATTTGCACTGGGTGCAGTTTTATAGACGCCCTACTGCAACTGGGTGTTCTACCTCAGAATAAAGGCTGCTGCAAATACTGTCAAGAACTGCAGAGAGATTTGTAATGCACCGGCACTAGCAAATCCAAAAACAAATAAAGAAAGTGAAAATGATTTACGACTTCTGCTGAAGGACTCGTTTCCATGGCCAAGAAAAATTCACAACCAAATTATCTGCATGGACTACAATCAAGGAGTCATGTTTTTGTTTACTTTTTATAGGGTTCCGTGTCAGGTAACCGAACCATATTATTATTAAGCCTACTACGCCGCCCGCCGTCTGTCTGTACGACTTTTAAAAGGCTGTATCTTTTGAACCGTAATAGGTAGCTAGCTTAAATTTTCACAGAATATGTATTATTATGATGTATTTACTGACAACAAGTAACAAAAATAAATAAGGGTGTTCCTATACAAAAAACGTGTTTCTAAAGGTTTTTTGATTTTGCTCTATCTTAAAAATGGTAATCCTAAACTGAAACACCATAACAACCGGCCAAGTGTGAGTCGTACTCGCACTAAGGAGTCCGAACTAAATAAAAATTAAACATTTTTCTGGTTTTCGTATGCAATAAATAGGCATCATGTACTTGTGTCGCGTGGAGGGGGTGTGGTGGGAGGCACATAAACCCTCGGAGCGCGACCCCGACTCGAACATGGCCGCTTTTTTCAATTTAACTGCGACATGGCCTAATTAATTTACATGATGTAAATTCACTACATGTTAATTGTAATGGTTTTTTTAATAAGAAAGCAGCATCTATGAAGCAGTAGCGCAACAAGCAAAGAAAGTATTTTTCAAGTTTTATTACGTTTGCTAAAATATTATAAGACTGAACGGGAAATGTTCATCAAAGTTTCTTCAAGAAGTTTCCTGCATACGCCAGTCATATCATATGATTCGCAATTGCGTTACCTACATAACATTCGATCATATTGTTAATAAAAAAGCGTCGCTGGCTCAACCGGTAAGGACTCGGTCTTCCTAACCAGAGGTAGCGGTTTAAATCCGGACGGCCAATGTAGAAATGAGTTTTTCGAAACTTACGTACATATATGTACTTACCGAATGATTTAACGGTGAAGGCAAACGTCGTGAGGCAACTTGCACATCTGTTTCCAGTTTTGTATTGTAAACGTCTGCGAATGCCTGCGAAATACCGAGTCAAATACACAAGACGGACGAACAAAGTGAGTGACACTATAAGGGTTCCTTCCTAGTTATACTAAGGAACCCTAAAAAACGTTTATATGGCGAACGGGCTTATATTTGACGTTTCGTGTTGCTATAACTTTTTACCAGGAAATGTGACGTTGTATGTCAAACCTTAAAATGAACGGCTCAATGATACCTTGTTATCAGAGTACAGATAAACGAAAATGCTACAAAACGTTAGGAGCGGTGTCAGTATAAATTTGCTAAAACTGTCCTATGAAAAACTTAGTTAAAAATTCCACAGGTAGACTTTCGAATTTCGAGTCGTCACACAGAAAAATAGTGTGTTAGGAGTACTAGCGGTGGCAGTGGCAGTAATCACATCATTAGTGCGAAGCCGTGAACGATTTGGCATGCCATGGCGACCGCGAACAGCGATATTATTATTGGATACGCACTGGCTTCTAGTAAAGTGATTGAATTCCATTCCGTGTGAAAGCAAATACTTTCAATAGTTCTAACCGCCTCGCCTCCATGGGTAGTCCACTAGCTTTAGACGGAAGTCGTCGGTTCGATCACTTATCACCTGATTAATTATATTTATCAAATTGTAGCACAGAGAAGAACACTGACTCAACATGACGTCTACGAACATGTGTTTAAAAACTATAAATCTTTAGTTTTTAGAAATAGGTATCTATAATTAACATAATATAACATAATAGGTAACATTACATACAGATAACCATGCAAGACTGACGTTTCATTATAGTTACGTAAATAATAATAAAATCACATTCAGGAACAAATCACAGACGGTCGTCTGGCCCCAAACTAGGATTCTCCTTGTACCATGGGGACCAGAGAGTTATATACATACTTATACATGTTTTAAATACATCCATATATGTATTGTTAATGAGCGTCGGTGGCGTAACGGCTAGGGCCGCCGCCTCCTGTCCGGGAGGTTGTGGTTCGAATCCTGCCATGTACCAATGTGTTTTAGAATTTAGATTTCATATGTACGTTTATATGACGCTCTTACGGTGAAGGAAAACATCGTGAGGAAACCTGCACACGCCTGCGAAGAAACTCGCAGGTTGTTGTGTGAAGTCGACCAACTCGCACTGGGCCCACGTGGTCGACTACGGCCCGATCGCCCTAATTTAGGGTAGGCTCGAGCCCCTCGGTGGGGACGTATATGAGCTGATATGATGATGATGATGTAATGTTAATATATTATTAAACTACAATTAATTCTTGCCGATAACACTGAGCATACCAGTTTTATGAGTTTGCACCGCTAACTTTTACATGTAATCAATCAACTATAATTATTAATTCATACGGAAATTAAATCGCCTCTTGCATTGCATTTACAGATTCACTTTATTATCTACAATTGGCAATTACTGAATTGAAAGTGACGAAGATGGAAGCAGGGCAATACCAGACCCTGGATACTTCATAAACGGGCCAGAAATGACATTTCAAAAAAGGAATGACGCAACAAACAAAATGGCGGCGAAATCCTATACGTTCGACAATCAAACTGTAACCAATCTGTATCAATCTGGGTGACGAGAGGGTGAGGTCGCAATCTAGAGAGCGGCAGGGAGTGTCCATACTGTATGTTAGTACTAATATATATACTTTGGCAATACCAAGATTCCCCTACGCAATGGTACCCCGCTACGTAAGAACCCCTAGCTTATCTTCGTGCCGAAACACATAAATGCTGTTAACATTGATATTTGACGGCAAGACTGAGATAAGACGAGTTTCTTCATGTTAAAAAAAACACGTTTTTTGTACGGAGACCCCCCTAATTTTTTTTACTTTTTCAAATTTTTAGTATTTGTTGTTCTAGGGGCAACAGAAATACATCATCTATGACAATTTCAACTGTCTAGCTATCACGGTTCATGAAATACAGCCTGGTGACAGACGGACAGCGAAGTCTTAGTAATACGATCCCGTTTTTACCCTTAGGGTGCGGAACCTTAATAAAAAAGAAGAAAAATTAATAAATTGTAATTGTTAGGGCTGATGGCTAATCTATTTTTTTTTAAAACATCTTAAGGCGAGGCATTTGTAAAACAGTTGTCTCTGTTTTTTCCTTTACGTGTAAAGAGTCAAAACAATAACCACACTTTAGCACTTTTTCAATGTTTTACGTTGTTATTTCTCTTAAGACTTCAATATAAAAACTAAAATTTAGAAGATTCTCTGTAGTTTGTCACCCTACACCCTACCCTCCTTCACACTACACACTACACTACACTACTTTTTGTTGAGAATGCAGGAATTTTTGAGGTTATTTTTTTAACCCTTGGGTTACATTATTAGAGTTTTAGAAAGGATCTCTAATCAAAAATAGAATATAGCGTATAGCAACCGCGGATAGTGCAGCTTTCTAACTTCTCTGTAGTAGTATTTAAAAAGAAATATCTCTATATAAAAACTATGTGCAAATTTTGAAATTTTATTAATAAACAATTTGTATTAGACTTTTTTTATACTTTTTAGACCTGTTTTTGGGATTTTTTATGATCGAGTAAAGTACACACTATCGTGTAACATATTAGCACATTCATCAGACAATATCCTTAAGTATGTCTTAAGTATGTCCAATACCGATATTTAGTAGTAATTATTCAAAAAAAATGATCTAGCAAAAGGGTTTCTCCGCTTCTCCACCGGTGCCTCGCCTTAAAAGCTGAGGTTACACGAGTACACTACACACATCGTGGTTAAAACTGCGAGGTCGGCACAAAAATTCAAATGACATGTAACGTGTTTGCCTGTCAATAAACTTTGCTTACACACGCGCGCGTGCGGCGCAATCTATCATTCATCGACTAGGTATGTATTATACGCGAAAGTAGAGCGTGTTAAGTACCTTATTGTTTAACTGTTCGTGTTAAGGTGAGCCTAAAGATAAATCTATAAATTGGAACCGTTTTTGGTCAATCGATCAATAAATAATACATCAAAGGTAACGTTAGATGGTTTTTGATATAGGTAGTTTTATTTTGGAGTCGGTATGTAGTTTTATTGATTTGATTAGACCATGCAGTGCAGATAAGGAAGTGAAGTACCCACCAAAGTGAAGAGGGGTTGTCTTATTCGGTACATTAGCTTCGCATATTCCATCATCATCATGCCGACTTCGCCAGCAATGAGAGTTTGTTGTCGTCATTTTCAAGCTTCAAACTATTTTACAAACTGTAAGTATAATTATGTTTCAATTATTTTATTGTACTTATTGTATCATCATCATCATCATATCAGCCGAAAACCGTCCACTGCTGGACATAGGCTTCCCCCAAGGATTTCCACGACGACCGGTCCTGCGCTGCCCGCATCCATCGGCTTCCAGCGATCTTCACCAGGTCGTCGGTCCACCGCGTGGGAGGCCTGCCTACGCTACGTTTTCCGGTGAGCGGTCGCCACTCGAGAACTTTACTGCTTATTCCATCTCCACTGCAAAATCCTACTTAATATTATAAACGCGAAAGTTTGTATTAGAATGTATGGATGTATGTTTGTTACCCTTTCACGCAAAAACTACTGGACGGATCTGGCTGAAATTTGGTAGGTAGACAGATTAGGACCTGGATAAACACATATGCTACTTTTTTCCACCCTGCCTACCCTCGAAAAGTCATAGAAACGTTGAATACGTGGGTGAAATAGCTAGTCATTTATAAAAAAAATCTATCATCCTATCTGCGTTATGGTTTAGTGCACTAGACGAAACAGTTATTACGTAAATAAATCCACGCATAACAATCATTTAAGATAATAGAGATGGCTCTTCTCAATTATGGAGGGTCAAGACGCTGATTGAGTCGATCGATTGTAATTGAATGGTTGCCTTGTGAAATAATTTCAAGGTGCAACATTGTAACGTCATAATTCGAACACCTTTGAACTACAAAATGGCGTTTTAAGTTCTAATTTCTAGAAAATAAATTGGCCGGTTGTAATGAAACGTATTACTTAGAAATAAAAGAAGAAATTGATGTACTCGTAAATATACGATTCAAATTTACAAAACATTTAATTAAAAACAAGTAAATCTCGCTTTAAAATTACTATGCAAATTTAAAACTTTGTGAAAATATTTTAGATAAATATTTTCACACTAACTAGAGCTTTATTTTTTGCTCAATATAAAGTTCCATGAGAATAGGTTTTATAATATATTTTTTTTTAATTTAAACGATTATTTTGTATGGAAGAGGATTTTTGATAGGATAGGATAAAATGTATGTTTCTTAAAAAAGTCCGCGTTCAGAATAACCGTATTATCAGCCGCCGACTGTAAGCTAGAATTACTAAACTTAAGTGGCAGTGGGCGGGGCACATATGTAGCTCGTAAAACTGATAGCCGTTGGGCCAATAAAGTTCTCAAGTGGCGACCGCGCACCGGGAAACGTAGCGTAGACAGGCCTCCGTTGACTTGGTGAAGGTCGCGGGAAGCCGCTGGATGTAGGCAGCGCAGAACCGGTCGTCGTGGAAAGCCTTGAGGAAGGCCTATGTCCAGCGGTGGACGTCCTTCGGCTGATATGATGACTGTAAGCGAGCATTAAGCAGTTTAATCTATTTCCATACATAATCAAGTTTTCATTCACACCTAAAACCGAACAGATATTGTCGCTCGGCGGCTGACAATACGTTTAGTAAAATTAGTTTAATTTAATGCAACACCAGGCAACGCCGTCTATCCCTTGAATGGCACGGTTCGTTGTGCCACACGATAAGAAAGAAAGAATACGTTTAGTCCGAACGTGGCCTAAGTCAACACTCGAATATCCCTGCGTTGCCTGTGGCTGGCCTTAGTATGCGTTACTGATCACCGGCCACGCACGTCCAAAGCGCGTGCGTCTCCTCACCGTTTCCGGCCAATTCAGCGAGCGGTCTGGCCATCCGCGACCGAGGGACAATAGGCCAACTATTTATACTACAACTATCCACATACATTCTATTGCAGTGGCATTACTGTATGTGCATAGTAGCCGATGCCTCCAAATACACTGCCCTATTAGCAGATTCATCTTCATCAGATCAGATCAGTCGGAACATGTGTACTGTTGAACATGAACACATGGCTTCTTCGCAAAAGGTCCCCGTCTCAAAAATTTCCCTGTCGCAAAATGTCCCTTTTTCAAATAAAAAATGTATTCTAATATCTTCTATGAACTAACAAAAGCCAATCACACTAATATTATAAAGGCGAAAGTTTGTGAGTGTGTATGTTACTTCTTCACACAAAAACTACTGAACGGATCTGGCTGAAATTTGGTAGGTAGACAGATTAGGACCTGGATAAATACATAGGCTACTTTTTTTCACGCTCGCGCGCCGCTTGCTGCTTGCGCACTGCGCACCCTTGCAGACATAGAAACGTTATCCAGGCGGGTGAAGCCGCGGGAAACAGTTAGTATTTATATAATAGTGCCAGAGGACAAAGAAGCCGAAAGTAGGCTGCCCCTTTGCCCTGCTATTGGCTCGATCTTCAGGCACATCACCGGCATTCTGCAAGCTTTAGTCGCTTAGGATTCAATTTCCAAAGTGCCAATTAGGGCTTACCAATTGAGAATAATAAAAAAACTTTTTTTAATGGACCTCTGTGATTGTCAGAATGTACTAGCTACAAGTTTTTGGGCGTCGTAATGCTAGAGATTACGTGATGGATGAGTAAATCATTTGGCCATATAAAAATGTTTTTTTTGTCAAATACCACACTATCACACTAATATTTTATTATATTATTTATTTATATTCTTTTTTTATCCACAATTGGTAAGCCCTTGGCATCATCTCACCAGATGGCAAGTCACGATGTAAGCGAAGATGGAAGCGAGCTCACCAAGATTCCTCAACGCAATGGGGAACTGGCTATATTTCTACAAACCGGAACACATAAATGCTGTTAACATTGATATTTGGCGGCAAGACTTAGATAAGACGGTGGTAGCTAGCAAGGCGGGTGTAGAAAACGCCCTTCCACTAAACAAACCGAATCTTACACAGTTAGACTCCGCCGGGAATCGAACTCGTGACATCCTGATGTGAAGCTAACAGACTTAACCATTACGCCACGGAGGCGGTTAGATATGTATTATAAACACAAAACTATGGATGTTTGTTTGTTTGTTCCACTTTTACGCCTAAACTGCTGAACAGATTTGGATGATGTGTCAAGCACTGGGTAATATCGATGCATAACACAAATCCAAATTTTTATTCCACGCTCGCTAGCCGCAAGCGGCTCCGTGCACCCTCGGTTCAGTCATAATAACTATACCGCGGGCATAAAAGCTACGAGTAGTTAGTCATAATATTGTATTACTTGAGGTTTCATAACATGTATATCTACCAAAACATGAACCTATTTTCTGTAAGTACAGTTTTTCCTCGTAAATTCAATTATGTTCTGTAAGTACAATTTTAGTATACGCTGTGTTGCATAAACCTACATAATTGAAAACGCTAAACACATTCAAAAACCGACTTCCATCGCAACAACTTCGAACAATTTTGGATTATTATTCTTGGTTTTTGTTAATTTTTTAATAAAGTGCTACACCGATTTTGATAAAATTTATATGGGACCACAAGGGAAGCACTATCTTTCAAATAAAAAAGAAGCATCAAAATCGGTTCACCCATTCAAAAGATCTAAAAAAAACATACAGTCGAATTAAGAACCTCCTCGTTTGTCGCTTGAAAAACGGACTTACATGTTTTTAGTTCGCACAGTGCGGCGGCTCCCCCGTTAGTCCGCGAGCCTGCGGAGTCTCATCGATGCACCTTGCACTCCGGCTGCGACACTGTAGGAAAACAGATGGTGGAGTCAGTCATAGGTGAACAATCCAAATCAACAAATCAACAAATTTGGTTAGATTCCCGGCTACAAATTTGTCAAAGAGCACAACATTCTGTTGAATATCGGGCACTCAGGAGACTGCTCAAAATAAAGATCTTTTTTTTTGCAAAATTATAGGATAATTTGCCATTTTACCGTATGCACTCTTCTGGTCAGTCTGCTGAGTTTCCGTGGTTCTGCAGAATTTTTTGCTCTTAGACAAACTTTTGGCCTAGCCAATTCTAGTTTTTTATAGTTTTCATCATTTAAAAAAGTAATCGGTCTTATTTTGCAATTTTGTTGCAATATTCATGTGCCGACAATCAAACCTCACAGAAGTTTTTGATTTTATATTTATGATTTTATATTTTTGATACATTTTTACTAACATTTAGTGTATAAGCTTAGTTTGTAATATTACTAACACAAATTGATCCAAAAATTGGTCGTAAATAAATTGATTATTATTATTATTATTTGGAGCAACCTTTTGTATTGTTGTGCGGTTTTTTTGACGCCGCCGGGTGCAGTTACAAAATTACTTTAGCATTTTTAACACTCTGATTTACTACGGGTTGGCAAAAACCCGGGTATTAAAAAAAAATATCTACCCACTAGGCTTTTTTGGCTTTGTGGGGATAATTGGGTTTTTTCAGATTAAATTAAGATTTAATTGCATTAAATTTCGAATTCAGTTAGATTTTTCTACCAAATCTTTATAATATAAATACTGAATTAAGTAGCAGCACTATTTGACAGGAAAATCCATGGAGGAAATTTTCCTTGGAGAAATTCAATTCATGTTTTCACAGTATAGTAGTGACATTTAGTGTTACTAATTTTAAAAATGTGACCAATCTCGCTGAAATTTGGCATGCAGGTAGCTTGTGTCACTTGTTTTTTGCACAGAGATGGTTCAAGAGGTGGGAAATTACATAATTTAGTAATTAGTATATCCTGACATATTTCCCGAGGGATCAGGGGAAAACTCATTTCTACGCTCACGCACGTCGGCGTCGCAACGGAGCAACGGATTGAAGTATTTTTTTGTAGAGAATTGGTTGAGGGGGTGGGAAGTGACATAGACTGCTAATCAGAGTACCCCGATATAGTTCCCGAGAGATCTGAAGAAAATTCAGGTCCACCCTCAGACAGTCATAAAAACGATGTCACGCGGGCGAAGCCGCGGGCAAAAGCTAGTTGTCTATAAAGGAAGATTTGATAGCTGTTTATTACTTTAGATTATTGTTTTTAGTTATATTAAATTGTGTACTAATTTGTTTCTGCTTAAAGTTTAAATCCTTTCAGCGATTAAGGGAAGAGATCCCTGTTTGGGATAAGGCCGCCTTTGTGCATACTTCTATTATGTATCTATACTTGTATATTTTGTTGTACAATAAAGAGTTCACAAACAAACAAGATTTATAAGAAAAATTAACTACAAGTTTTTAAAAACCCACTTTCGTCAAAAACTGTTTTCAGGTGGGTAACAATTTATTTCCAATATAACCAAGTGGGTATTTTCGGGTCGGGGAAAATCAAGCCAACCCTTTTACTAACGTCTCTTCAGTTAATTCTCCCAAACGGTAGTATCTCGTTTAGATTTCAATTTGAAACTCGAGTAATGCCTGCAGCAAGAGCACGAGACTCGAGAGTGATTAAAAGCGCTGGCTGGCACATGATGGGGGGTAGGCCAAGGTTGCATATTGTTTGGATGCTTTGAGCTGGAGACGCTTTTGCGTTTGGAAACGGCTTCATGCAAGGCTAAACAAAAGAAACGCAGGACTGTTTATGAATCTGTCCAACACTCCCCATTAGGTCATGTTGCAAAAAATAAAAAATTAACAAGCATCCAAAAATTAAAACCATTCATTTTTAGTATAGAAACTACCACGCGGTGGACCGACGACCTGGTGAAGATCGCGGGAAGCCGATGGATGAGGGCAGCGCAGGACCAGTCGTCGTGGAAATCCTTGGGGGAGGCCTTTGTCCAGCAGTGGACGATTTTCGGCTGATATGATGATGATAATTAAAGCGCTTCAATTAAAGCGTCGGTGGCTCAACCAGTAACATCTCGGTTCTTCTAACCAGAGGTACCGGGTTCAAATCTTGGACGGCCAATGTACCAATGAGTTTTTCAAAACTTACGTACATACTTACCGATTGCTTTAACGGTGAAGGAAAACATCGTGAGGAAACCTGCACACGCCTGCGAACAAACTCGAAGGTTGTGTGTGAAGTCGACCAAGCCGCACTGGGCCCGCGTGGTCGACTAAGGCCTGATCGCCCTAACTCAGGGTAGGCTCGAGCCCCTCGGTGGGGACGTATATGAGCTGATATGATGAAGATGATGATACCTACCGTAACGGGACTCACCTATATACCTTGTGCCATTACTAACAATAAGTCACAGTATTACAATATAGCGGCTTACAGTAGCGCCACGAATGTACACAGGCCAGCACATCAAGCTACACACTTTGAACTTTGTACCGTTCTTATGCCGAATGGGTATGGATTAGAATCGCACTACGAGTGTATAGCTTGATGTACTGACCTCTGTACTTACGCAGAGCAACGGAAGGGTACTTGCGGGGCAGCGGGCGGCGGGGCACAGCCTGGAAAACTCCGCGAGTTTGCCAGGCTGGCTACAGGCTAGTATGGGCTAGTACCTACGCCGGTGGCGCATCGTGCGCGTGGCGTGTCTGTCCGTCTGTCTATCAGACTTTTAAAAGGTTGTCTCTTTTTAACCGTAACAGCGAGCCGGCTGAAATTTTCACAGAATATGTGTTATTATGGGGATTCACTAAAAAACGGGTCCCGTACGAGAAACGTCTCTTTAAAGTTTTTTCGGTTTTTGCAAACAAATAAATAAAAACAGTAATACATACAAGTGTGAATTACTTGGTGTGATTATAGTAATAATTATAAAGTGAAAAAAAAAACAAATATCAAAAACCGGTAAGTCCGAACTAAATGACAAAAAAATCATTTTTCTTTCGCTCTCGTTAATGTCTTTTGTTTGAAATGAATAGGGATCATTTTTGTACGCGTGTGACAAGTAGGGTAGTACGGAACCCTCGGTGCGCGAGTCTGTAACGCACTCAGCCGGTTTTGGATTATCTCATGAAATCTACAGAAAAAATTCTACGTTTACAAAATTAATTGAACTAGTTAATAATTAAAAGAACGTAGTTTTTGTATTTAGCTACCTTCCACCTTCTGATACCAGATTCTGTTATTCAGAAAAACCGGCCAAGTGCGTGTCGCGCCACGCGCAATGTACGGTTCCGTAGTTGCTATTATCGCGTCCATATCTAATTTTCAAATTTCCAAATACAGCGGTTTAATTGTTAGGGGGTGGGGACACTCGACTCCCAAAAAAAATTTTGCACTTTCAAGCCTATTTTTAGAAAACGGAACCCTAAATTATAAAATGGTCTTAGAAGACTCACAACTATTTTTTAAGATCTAACCAACGATACCCCACACGACTGGGTTTGACGAGAAAAAAAATCATCCCCACTTTACTTGTAGAGGAGGTACCCTTAAATAGTTTTTTTTTCCAAATTTTTTTACAGTACTTTCCGCGTTATTATAATATATATTATCTTTTCCAAATTTAAGCTCTTAACTACTAATAGTCTAAGACATAGGTCGCGGACAGACAGACATAACGAAACTATAAGGGTTCCTTGTTGTACTACGGAACCCTAAAAAGTAGCAAACAAACACAGAGAGAGAGAGAGAGAGACGTACAGTAAGTAAATAAGTCACTGGCACTAACACAATTACTGAATTGCGGCCGACGACGCAGCGCGGCGGATTAGTTGCGTGCGACTTGCTCCAGCTATTCTCGGCCTATTGTTTTCTAACAAGCTATAGAGTTCGCTACTGTTCGCTGGTGGGTGACTGCGCCAATAAAGCGAAATTACTGGTCTTTTCATCGCATATGGATCAGCCTAATAATGTAGTCACATACTACGATACACGTGACCACAGGTGACGCTAAGTGCAGCGCTGAGACGCTGTCTTTGAGAGAGGCCACGGTAGAGCGCATGAACCTATCGCTTCAGGCAGTGTCTGATTGGGGTGATTTTAACCTCGTACGGTTCAATGCCTCTAAGACACTGGCGTGTCTCTTTTCCGCTAAAAGGAGTCCTTTCAATTTGACTTCTAGTTTCCGGAATGAATTCATTCAGATATCTGACCACCTTGAGCTTATTGGCGTGGAATTAACACCTAATCTCAATTTCGGTCGATACATTGAGTCCAGGCCAAAGTTGCTGCAATGAAGTTGGGTATTATCTCTAAGGTGAGACGGTACTTCATACCTGGACAGCTTCTATCTTAAGTCCGATATGAGTACTGTTCTCACACCTATGGGATGGAACAGCTCACTATATACCTTGGACGCTACCGACCCACGCGCCCGGAGACTCATTGGCGACGATGAACTTGTCAAAAATAAGCTTCAAAGCCTTGAGCATCGCCGCAAAGTTGCCTGTCTTTCGGTTTTCTATCGAATTCATTTCGGAGAGTGTGCACAAGAACTTCACGACCTCATTCCCCCAACTCCATTCAACCTTCGGTCAAGGAGACGCGGGGGGAGGTTCCACCCCTTTGTTGTTGATATTCTGCCTATACGCACAAAGCGTTACGCTTCCTCATTTATAATGGGGACAGCGATGAAGTGGAACTCCTTGCCTGCGTCTGTGTTTCCCGACTCCTACAATTTGGAGATCTCGAGAGTGAATAGGCATTATTTGAGTTTGCATGTACCATTCTCAACTACATCGTCACTTACCATCAGGTGAGATATAGTCAAACGCACTCAAATTTTTAATAAAAAAATAAATAAAAAAAACACAACAAGTCTTCCGGGCAGCAGCTATTAGGTTAGCCCCCATTAGGTTTAATACACTGGTTCCGGAATTATGATCCTATTGCACAAAATTTAAGAGAATTTAGATGATGAGAGCATCAATTATTAATTATGAACTCTTGATCACTAAATTGGCGTCCTACTGGCTGTTTCCTCGTGGTCATACTAGTTTGTCATACTAGTATGACCACCAGGACATGTATGTCCTCGTGGTCATACTATACTTAGACATAAGCATTTTAAAGAACTAGGAAATAACTAGACCTGAATTTATTAAAATAGTAACAACAACGGGTGACATTAAATTTATAATTTAAACAGGAACAACGGTTATCTTAATTTTTCTAAAAAAAACCAACCAACACTAATGTCTCCGTGCGTGCGTTAGCTCCATTTGACACTTCATAATGAAATCATCGCGATCAATAAACTCCTGGCGTCTTCGCGTTGCTTCTGTGCTTATATCTTCTTCCTTTTCACTTAAAACGTTAAGTAAACGCAAAAGAGAGACCGGAGATCGCTTTTTTATCTCTTTATTAAGCTGAGAGTGCCATGATTCTACCACGTTATTGGTCCTGTGGCGTTCACCAAACACAGACCACTGTTGTATTTTGTTAGTTTTTGATCTCAACCAGTTTTTTCCATGTATTTTAAAAACTTTTTTATTTTAGGTGTTGTGGAACAATTCTCCTTTATGTACTCTACACCAACATCAATGTCACTTTCTGGCAACAAAGGTAATGCCGTAAATAGGCCAACAACTCTGCTTTCATTTTTTTTAAGTAATTTTTAATTGTTTTGCCTTGCTCCATAAACATTTAGTGAAGTGATACTATGTTGGTAAGTCTCCAAAATCAAAACTTGGAACCTAAGCGAACCAAGCGAGGGGTGAGACAGGGAGACGTCATATCTGAAACTGTTCATCGCCGCCGCTTTTGGACTGGGGTGGACTCAGCATTAATATCAACGGAGACCTTCGGTTCGCTGACGATATCGTGGTCAGGGCAGGCGTCCGTCACTTGCTCAAGGCCACACGTTTTATGCCTACCGCTAAGCGTATCGGAGACGATACAACGGACAGTAGGTTGACGCACGCCCGCCTGAGTGCTCGCACGTCACATTTACCGCTCTGACTATCGAAATGCCGAAACCACGCAATTATTGTGCAGTGGATGGGTGTCACAGTCAAAAGACAAATGAAAATTTAACATTTTTTTCATTGCCGAGAGACGAACAAAGGTACCTAAGTTAATAGTACCTATTTTAAATCTTTTATTTTTTCGAATTCCCTTTTCTCATTCCTTTACAAATTATCATCATTTATTCCATAAACTTAGAACAATGGTGGGTAGGTACCTACTATGTTAATCGTCGTAAATTAAGGATTTCAGGTATTATTTATGTGTTTTTTTATATAATTAACATTTACCTACTTAATGTCAGAACATAGTAGCACAGTATATATATATTAGTACTAACGTAATAGTAGGTACCTTGCGTCGTCGTCGTGATTTAGGTAGGTATGTCATAGAATAGAAGTACTAATGCGCCGGCCACTCGGTAGCTGGGAGGCACTTCAATAGCTGTAAATAAACCGTTTAAAACCAAAATCCAAGGTTTAACTTGTCAAGTACCATTACGTCATCGAAATAACTCCATCAAGCCCCCCCCCCCCCCTGCGCGCCGCCGACTTTTATTACCAGGACGAATGTAAATGAAAAAATCTCAAGAACTTAGCACAGATTACTAAATAGTTACTTCGTAAACTATAGCTTGCGTTCACAAGCCGTTTCTTGGTATGACTTGTAGATGGTAACAGAAAAACTATTTTCGTTACGTTTTTACTTAGCTATTAGGTACTTAAAATAACAATAATTCAAGCTCACAATGAGGCCCTCTTGGGGAATGTTTTTGTATGAATAGTAGGTATGAAATTCTCCGTCAACTCAAGTAAAAAGTCAAATTTGATTGGTTTTTCTCCGATTTGCTCCTGTTTCCCTTTTGATTATTTGTTAAAATTATTTACGAGGTTTCGAATATTTTCGACATAAAAATTTATTAATCGGGAATTTAGGGAAGGGAAAAAATGCATCTATCATTTTATTAAACTCAAACATATTTGATCGACAAATATAAAATAATTGATTTTCTACAACATTCGTTTCATTATCAAAATGATCATAGGTAGGTACAACCCTAGCACATTCGCTCGATGACGCGCTCGCACGTGGGTCGCGCGGCGGGCAAAACAATCTCAACTCTTTGTATGCGTAGTTATGGCACATTTCTTCTCGCTGCAAACAGCTGATATTATTATTAAGATTTTGTAGGCTAATATAGCGTAGGTATTTTAGCTTTTGTATGGGAGTGATGTATCTGTTACGAAGTAACTACTTAGTAATCTGTGGTCAGGGCTGAGACTATGGACGACCTAAGCACAATGCTCGATGGCCTCAGTAGAGCCTCTCAACAAGTAGGTTTTAGAATGAACATGGACAAGACGAAAATTATGTCAAACGTCCGTGTCGCAACTACTCCTCTGAAGGCTGGAGGCTCTACGCTCGAAGTTGTTGCCGAATACGTGTACCTGGGACAAACAGTCCAGTTTGGTAGGTCCAACTTCAAGAAAGAGATCAATCGGCGAATCCAACTCGGCTGGGCAGCGTTTGGAAGCTTCGCAATATCTTCACGTCCCAAATACCACAGTGTTTTAAGACTAAGGTCTTCGACCAGTGTGTGTTGCCAGTGATGTCATATGGAACTGAGACATGGTCGCTTACTATGGGGCTCATAAGAAGGCTCAAGGTCACCCAAAGGGCAATGGAACGTGCTATGCTCGGCGTTTCTCTGCGTGATCGAATCAGAAACGAGGAGATCCATAGGAAAACCAAAGTTACCGACATAGCTCTCAGAATTGCTGAACTTAAATTGCAGTGGGCGGGGCACATTGCTTGTAGAACGGATGGCCATTGGGGCAGTAAGGTTCTCGAGTAGCGACCGCGCACCGGAAAACTTACTGCAGGCAGGCCTCCCATTTGGTTGACCGATGACCTGGTGAAGGTCGCGGGAAGCCGCTGGATGCGGGCAGCGCAGAACCGGTCGTCGTGGAAATCCTTGGGAGAGGCCTATGTCCAGCAGTGGACGTCCTTCGACTGGTATGATGATGTAAGTATTCGAAATGTTCAGAACTTAGGCTTTGATATTACTCTCCTAAATGACTTTTAATTTTTCACAAAAACGATTAAATTAGACCTCCAGGCTTCGCCCTACGCGAAGCTCGGCCTCCAACCTCGCGGTTTGGTAGTCAGTTGTAGGAAAAAGGGTGGTTTGTATGGCCGCCATTAGGTTTTTTTCGTCATTTTGATTTGGTGCTGACAAAACGTATTGCTCCAGCTCTTAGTTTTGGCGGGCAGTAGGGTCACTTCCTGATGAGAAACTGGTTTCGAAGATCTGGGAATTTTTTTATAATCACCGGCACTCACCCAACACTTTTCTTTTTTACCTTTGACGAGGGCCGTCTGGAAAAACTATGAAATTTTGTAATTTTTGTATGGCGGGCTATTTTGGTATGCGGCATATTATTGTATTTTTGTACACGACACGTACAATTACAGAGGAATGAGAAAATGTATCAAAACTCATTAAAATGGGTTTTGAAACTACACCCCTCAGGCCCTCACATCAGTCCTACAAAAAACCATTCGATTCCAAGAAATACACCCCCCATCCTGATGCACTCGCGATGACTTATATATTACTGGCGTATGCACTCGTATGTTTTGCATTTTGAGTACCGATTAATTGATGAGTTATATGTGACCCGATTACTCTATTTTGTAAAGTTATTCAAAATCATACTTTTTGCACAACTTACCACAATAGTAACAGATCCCCGGCACTTATCCTTTCTAACAAGACTGCAATTCCAAATTGAGTTCCCATTGCTGTAAGAACGCTGTTTGTAATGCTGGCGTCCATTGAACAACAAGACGGTTCCCTTTTTTCTGCTGATGAAAACAAATTCTTCCTCCATTTTTTTATTACTTTTATTGTGAGACGCAAATGATAAATTGAAAATGAAATGACACTATGACAGTCACATTATTTTTTATTGTCAATTCAATTCGTTTATACACTCTATTTATGAAAAAGTATTTATGTAAACAGAAATTTGTATAATATGACCACGAGGACATACATGTCCTGGTGGTCATACTGGTATGACAAACTAGTATGACCACGAGGAAACAGCGGTCCTACTGAATCTTTGAAAAACCTTACTCCTTTTTAGGGGTTTTTACCCAAAGGGTAAAAACGGAACCCTATTACTAAGACTTCGCTGTCCGTCCGTCTGTCACCAGGCTGTATTTCGTGAACCGTGATATTTAGACAGTTGAAATTTTTACACATGATGTATTTCAGTTGCTGCTATAACAACAAATACTAAACATTAGAAAAAGTTAAAGTTACCATACATATTTTTTTATACTTGAAGAAACTATCGCCATCTAGTATGATGGTACGGAACTCTACGTGTGCGGTTCTGACTCGCACTTGGCATATATATATATATATACTAGATAGGTTAAGTTTCTGTCGGTTAGAAGTTAAGTAGTCAACAGATCCGCGATAACATTGTATGACACCGATATTAGTTTTGTTATCACTGACTTTTAACTGACTTCCACTACAACGATACATTGTTTATAGCAACACAATGTCAGTGAACATAACCTTGGGCTTATATACGTCCCCACCGAGGGGCGCGAGCCTACCCTGGATTAGGGCGATCGGGCCTTAGTCGAACCACGCGGGCCCAGTGCGGGTTGGTCGACTTCAAACACAACCTGCTAATTTCTCCGCAGGCGTGTGCAGGTTTCTTTACGATGTTTTCCTTCACCGTAAGAGCGTCGGATAAACGTAAATGCAAGGAAAAGTAAACATTTCTACTTACTCAAGGAAAATAAATTAAATCTATTCAGAAGTAAAAAAGGAATATGTATTATGTACACTAATGTACAGGTTTGTTTGCACTCTGCCTGGGCACACCCTGGACACTTCACAACGGGCCAGAAATGACATTTCAAAAAACGAATGACGGAACAAACAAAATGGCGGCGAAATCCTATACGCTCGCCAACCAAACTGTAACCAATCTGTATCAATCTGGGTGATGAAGGGGTGAGGTCGGAATCTAGAGAGCGGCAGGGAGTGACCATACTGTATGTTAGTACTAATATATACACTTTGGTCTGGGTGTTTAATACCTATATGGGGAGTAACAAAATTGGTGTAGATCCCGTTAACTGGGGCTTCCACTCATCACGCTGAACAACTTTTGTTCTATGACTGCTAGAATCGCAAAAAAAAACCTCTTTGTACAAATTCATCAGCTAATCGACACTTTTTTTGTGCGTTTTTGTATGGAGGGTCCAAATTTGACCATGGTTTCCTTGGGGCAAGTTGTTCAGTATGAAGAGTAGAACCCCCAGTCAACGGGTTTACACCATTTTTGTAACACGCTGTTTAAGTCTGTATTTAAAACGTATATATGTATATCAGAGTCTGGTTCCCGTAATATATGGAATCCTAGTTTTGGGGCAGATAACTGTTTGTGATTCGTCCCTAAATATAATTAATGTGTATCTGTTGGTAGCCGATCGTTGAATTAGGCAAATCATGAAATGCCCGGGCATAACATAGAGAGGCTCCGATGAAACTAAGTAAGGTTTTAGTTTAGCATGTCTGGTGCCACCGTAGAAAGGCGCCCGTCGACTTGGTAGTTTTTATTGGAGCCCCGCGTTGATATGCCCGGGATTTAATTAATCGGCCGCCGACATAATATATTTTATGCCCGTTTCTTTGGCTGCGCCTGTAGCGTAAACGGCTTGATGGATTTAGGAGTGCAGTGTGTCATTAGATTCGTCTTCATCCCATGAGTGACATAGGATACATTTTTACCCTACTGGTCAAAAATATGGGTTAAGTTTTTATGCAGCCGTGTTTTTATTTTTAATTCAATTGAGACTATTATGTATCACAGTTCATTTCACTTATTTAATAATGTGTTAAATTAATCATTTAAATAGGGATGACGAATGCTAGTCATCTGAGTTACTTTTTATCATATTACGACATTTTGTTCTAAAAATGTTTGAAATACCTAGACTTGACGTCATAGTTTTGCAGCGTCATTTATCTACTTATTTTGTGATTTTGGTGATTTGAAAACGAAGACTTGATGGAAAACAAAACGAGCAAGGTTTTTCGAAGTTTAAGTAGGAGGGCAATATAGTGATCAAGAGTTCATAATTTATTTCTGATGCTGTCGTCATCCCTATTGAAATAATTTTGTTTATTTACATTTTGTATCTTTTCGACATTTAGTGTCAAAGTTAAAACAATTAATATTTGAAAATTATTTGTGAGTTTACATTCTTTATTTTCTTTTTTTTAACTTATCTTCAAGCCGGAACGAATCAATGCTGTTAATATTGATGTTTGACGGCAAGAGTTAGATAAGGTGGTGGTAGCTAGACAGGCGGGCTTAGAAAATGCCCTTCCACCATCCAAACCGAGTCTTACAAAGTTAGACTCCGCCGGTAATCGTACCTGCGACCTCCTGATGTGAAGCTAATGGACTTAACCATTACGCCATGGAGGCGGTTAAAATTGAAAGGACGGTGATTTTATTTATTAATTAATTTTTATTTCCTTAACGAAACCTATAGCATACAATTTTATTATTTTGATTGGGACAAGGTATACCCAGGTCTTTATCATAGGTAGGTTACCCACATTCTACTTCATCTATACATATCTAGTTTCTCAACAAACTCTCAGAACACCCTGGACACTTCATACAACGGGCCAGAAATGACATTTCAAAAAAGGAATGACGGAACAAACAATATGCGACGAAATCCTATACGTTCGACAACCAAACTGTAACCAATCTGTATCAATCTGTGTGACGAGGGGGTGAGGTCGCAATCTAGAGAGCTACAGGGAGTGTCCATACTGTATGTTAGTACTAATATACATTTATACTTTGCTCTCAGTCAACAAACGCTCAAAAAGAAGATAGGAATTTAAATAAACGAGGCAGAAACGTAACTCAACCTTGAGACCGCAGAACTTTGCCCTGTATGTATTTTAAGATTGCCCGCGTCCTTGAAGGTCGCTTCTGCATGCTTCTGCTGTATACGTGTATAAAACGTATACCTACGCACCTCCAAGTGCACAACACCACGATACAAAATAATCAAGTTGCACGACCGGGTCGTTAAAATGCCACTGCCACCGGCGCGGCGGGCGCCATGCGTGGGCGCAACTTAGCCGCACAAACAAAAAGTAGTACCATAGTAAAAATACTGGGATTTGTTGACGACAAAGCCTTTGATAGTATCAGACAAATATTTTTCATTTCGCTGAAGATTTTTTGACGTGACAACGTCTAATAAATCGATGGACGCCGCCTGCACGCACGAAAAAGGATGACTCATTGTCCCCTTACGCTCATAGTCCCGTAACGTTATGACGTTGTCACGTTAAAATATCGTCCGTAAACCGACTTTACAGACAACCAATTATTTTTTTTATAAAAAATTTGAGTGCGTTTAACTATATCTCATCTCACGTGATGGTAAGTGACTATGTAGTCGAGGATGGTACACGCACTCAAATAATGCCTATTTACTCTCGCCTTGAAGATCCCCAAATTGTAGGAGTCGGGAAACACAGACGCAGGCAAGGATGCTAAGTGCAACACCAGGCAACCGCCGTCTATCCCTCATATCCTTATAAGAGACACAGATTTCGCTGAAATTATAATTCAAATGTCCGTTTTGACAGTGGCGTTTGTCTACTTTCAATAACGAGAAAAAAAATCCTAAATTTTATATCCGCTACAGGAGCTGAACACTAAATTTCATTATAAAAACTTTTTTTAGATTCTAGAACGGATTCAGAGCACTTCGGACGGATTGACCGGTCAGGATAGTATTACACAGTGGTGCATCGTGTAAAGATAAAACTAACTCAACTTCACTTATACGAGCAAGGTTTTTTTTGTATCATGTAGGCGGCACATATACATATCTTTTTTTTTATTCACTATTGGTAAGCCCTTGGCATCATCTCACCTGATGGTGAGTGACGATGATGCCGAAGATAGAAGCTGGCTTACCAAATTCCCCAACGCAATAGGGGAACTGGCTATCTTATCTTTACATACAACATATCAATACTGTTATAATTGATGCTTGGCGGCAAGACTTAGATAAGATGGTGGTAGCTAGCCAGGCGGGCTTAGAAAATGCCCTTCTCAAACCGAACCGAGTCTTACAAAGTTAGTCTGCACCGGGAATCGCACCCCCGACCTTCTGATGTGAAGCTAATGGGATTTAACAATTACGCCACAGAGGTGGTCAAAATCTTCGAAATTAATGTCTACACCCCCTTCCTCACTACTTTTGAGAATTTTTTATTCACTAGACTATTTTGAAAAGTATTAGTAAGTACAAATAATCACGCCTTGTATCAAGTTACAATTTTGTAGTTTTAACACTAATTAATTTTAATTCCTATTTAAGTATCAATTAATTTAAACGGTTTGTTTAATGTCGTCATGTTTGAGTTTGCGTAATTTTAATTGAGTTTTAATGTTCATAGTTAATGCTGTCCTTGTATTACTGGTATCAGTGGTCTAAGTAAAATGATTATTGCAGGAATTTAATAATTTTATTTGTAAATCTTGTTATTTAAAAACATATACAAGGCGAGTCTTTTATTACCTTCAATTCAAGTCAATCAAGTTAAGGCACAGTACATAGTACTGTGACGAAGTCATACTTTTTGGTTTGTTTTCAACCTGCTTTTGCATTATCTTCTTTTTACTTCATTTGTTTTTTTTATGATTTTGACGCTTGGTTTTTAGTTTTTTACTCATAACATTATTTTTTTTCGACTGTTCTGCTTTTATTTGTATTATTTGCCTTTTATCATTTTGTTTCTTTATTACAAACTAGCTTTTGGCGGCGGCTTCGCCCTCGTGGACATCGTTTTTTTGACTGACTTAAAGGGTGCGCGGTGCGCGAGCGTGGACGTAACTTTTCTCCACATCCCTCGGGAACTACGTCAGGATATGCTTATTAGTAAATCGTGTCATTTCCCACCCCCTCAACCATCTCGGTGCAAAAAATCACACAATCTATTGTTCCGTTACGATGTTAATTAACCAAAAAAGAGTATATTTTCAGTTCCCTCGGGAATGGCATCGGGCTATGCTATTTTCATGGGATAAAAAGTAGCCTATGTCCTTCCTTGTGACACAGGCTACCTGCATGCCAAATTTCATTAAGATTGGTCAAGGCGTTGAAGCGTGAAAAGGTAACAAACAAACAAACACATTTTCACATTTATATTAGTAGGATTGTTCGTTGTGGTGGTAAAATCATTTTTTTTCATAATTTAATTGGACCTACCCTCCCCTCTTAGTCCACTCGTCCAATTGTACCAGCAAGGTCGAAAGTCAGAGCACGTAGAGGCTGCAGTACTTTCTGATTGTGGGTTTTGTTTGAAAGTTTCTGTTAGAAAAAATAATAGGTATACAATGCATAAGTATTGTTTTTTTATAAGTACTTCTATATTGTAAACAACTCTACTCGAATCTGCGTAAGTCGCAAACCACTATGATGATGACAAATGGTTCGGAGTTCTTGCGGTCAGTAAGTCAAATGTATTATTTTTCTTGAAAGAGTTTCCAAGCCTCACACCACATCAGGTCATATACAGGTTGTAACAAAATTGGTGTAGGTCCCGTTAACTGGGGGTTCTACACGTCATACTGAACAACTTTCTTCAAGGAACCCATAGTCAATTCTCAAAAAAAAAATTGGAACCTCCATACTAAAATGCACAAAATCGGTCGATCAGCTGATCGATTTGTATGAAGAGTAAAAAAAATTTTACGATTTCAGCAAAGTCACAGAACAAAAGTTGTTCAGTATGATGAGTAGAAGCCCCAGTAAATGGGACCTACACCAATTTTGTTACACCCTGTATACGTCCTCACCGAGGGGCTCGAGCCTACCCTGAATTAGGGCGATCGGGCCTTAGTCGACCACGCGGCCCCAGTGCGGGTTGGTCAACTTCACACACAACCTTCGAGTTTCTCCGCAGGCGTGTGCAGGTTTCCTCACGATGTTTCCTTCACCGTAAGATCGTCGGATAAACGTACATATGAGATCGAAATTCGAAAACACATTGATACGTGGCAGGAGTCGAACCACGACATCCCGGATAGGAGGTAGCGGCCCTTGCCGTTGCGCCACCGACGCTTAATTATTAAGCCTACGTACGAGTAATTCGCGTAAACTCTACGCTATCCGTGTGCACTCACACAAATACAAGATGAGCTTAAGCCTCGTGAACTTATTAATCAATCAGTACGGGCATGTGTGTGTGTGTTATGGAGTAGTACGTTTGACTTACAATCTTGTGGCGTGCCATTTCAGACACCAGACTGCTATTATTTATCGAGAACTCCCTGAATATTGTTATTTAACTGGGTCGTTCTTAATTATTTTACTTTCCATCTCACACTCTTTCTTTCCCCCCTCTAAAACCCAGAGTGAATAGTTATCCGACAGTTAACTGTTTTGGAACGCAACCTTACTCTGCCGTATTGTAAAAACAGCCACACCCTGGACACTTCATACAACGGGCCAAAAATGACATTTCAAAAAACGAATGAAGGAACAAACAAAATGTCGGCCAAATCCTAGACTTTTGACAACCAAACTGTAACCAATCTGTATCTGGGTGACGAGGGGGTGAGTTCGCAATCTAGAGAGCGGCAGGGAGTGTCCATACTGTATGTTAGTACTAATATATATGCTTTAGTATTAGCACAGATGAGATACTAGTTTGGTATTAGTTCGGTGTTGTTTAAGTTTTTTTTTAATTTGAGTGCGTTTGACTGCAACTCACCTGATGGTAAGTGATGATGCAGTCGAGGATGGTACACACGAGTTGTTTACCTTTCGCAACTACGTGGTTCCGGTAACAAACGAACCAAAAAATCTAATGATCGTGGAACCGCGGTCCAGCGCGCATTGCAAAAGGCCTGCCCATCCGTTTCGATGATGAGCATCTACTGCTTTTTTGCGATTACGTTGCTTTGATGCGAGCTGACGGCAAACAGTGCATCATAGGTTGCAGGATGTAAAGTTTTAACCGCCTCCGTGGCGTAATTGTTAGCCCATTCGCCTCACAACAGAAGGGTTCGATTCAGGGCGGGGTCTAACTTTGTAAGACGCGGGTATTTTATAAGCCCGCGTGGCTAGCTACCACCATCTTATCTGTCTTGCCGCCAAACACCAAAGTTACAAGCATTGATGTGTTCCGGCATGAAGATAAAAATAGTCAGTTGCCAACGGCGGCGTTGGGGAATTTTTGCAAGCCCGCTTCCGTCTTCACTTACCATCAGGTCACATAATGCCACAAGTTTATCCATTTTAAGTAAAAAAAAAGTTTATAGCAAACGTGGGCTCACCAATTGTGAATAAAATTAAAAAAAAGGTACAAAACGAAACAACAATATTGAGATGTCTACTTCAATAGATATTATCCTACTAATATTATAAACGCGAAAGTTTGTAAGAATGTATGGATGTATGTTTGTTACTGTTTCACGAAAAAACTATTGAACTGCGCGCCCTCGAAAAGTCATAGAAACGTTGTCCACGGGAAACAGCTAATAATCTATATTAATAGTTCAAATCATTGTCGTTTCAGGCAATCCTCGCTCTGAGGCCTTTGTGATGCAAAATTTGTCCATTCCTATTGCTTTTCAGCGCGGAAATGACTGGCACCTTTCAAGATTCAAGGTATTTAATCAAAATAGGTGCAAATTACACTCTTTCTGATGGTCATAAAATAATAATAACAATGTCATTTGTGAAAAATCAAGAAATAAACAATCATTTGTTAATAACTTCAAAATTCAATCCTTGTAATAAATCAGATTATGTCATTAGAACATGAAAACAATATGACACGAAAATTTATACATAAAAATCATTGAATTTCATTAATGCCATTGACAAAAGAAGGCCAGTTCACACGGACAGCACCCGGTTCAAAATTCAAGGTATACATTCAAAATAGGTGAAAATTACACTGTTTCTGATAGTCATAAAATAGTAATAACATAATTTCATTTGTGAAAAATCAAGAAATAAACAATCATCAGTTAATAACGTCAAAATTCAATCCTTGAAATAAACTCGATTATTCTAATGAGAACATGAAAACAATATGACACGAAATATATCATAAAAATCATTGAATGTCATTGAAACCTTTGACAAGAGTAGGCCAGTTCACACGGACAGCACCCGGTCACGAGTATAACGCGTCGCTCCCATCAACCGTATTAGAGGGAAAGGAACGACCTTTGCGTCCGGATCGTCTAGGGGTGAGCTTTTCTACATCATTTTATTTATAACATTGGGTAGACCAAGTGGAGACAGTTAACAGATTCTACGTAAAACTATTACGTATTGCATTTTCGCACCTTCCAACTAGCTACGACTTTCTAATCAAACACAGTGGGAAACCGTAAACCCAGTGTCGGTGAGTATACAATTTACGCGGACTCCGGAAACGTTTAGAAACTCAACTGGACGGCCGAGCTCGTCCGCCACCGCCAACCTTGCGCGTAAGCATTTCGATTAGAAAAGTTTGCTAACTGCTAATAATTGGCATAGTTCAGTTTTAGTAGATGGCATGAAAATTAATCGCTAAACTGAAGTGGCAGTGGGCAGGGCACATAGCTCGTAGAAAAGGTGGCCGATGGGGCAATAAAGTTCTCGACTGGCGACCGCGCACCGGAAAACGTAGCGTAGGCAGGCCTCCCACGCGGTGGACCGACGACCTGGTAAAGATCGCGGGAAGCCGATAAATGCGGGCAGCGCAGGACCGGTCGTCGTGGAAATCCTTGGGGGAGGCCTTTGCCCAGTAGTGGACGATTTTCGGCTGATATGATGATAATAAAAATGTAAAAACAATTGGTACAAGTACTGTAAAAAGGAAATTAAAAATAATTATCAACTAAATAACTAACCTAAGCTAACCAAAAAATAAATAGACGGACGTATCGGTAATGCTTGGAAACGATATTGGAGTTTGAAAGAAATAATGAAAAACAGTGAAATCAAAATAACTATGTTTTCAGTCCATATACGTTCCCCACCGAGGGGCTCGAGCCTACCCTGAATTAGGGCGATCGGGGCTTAGTCTACCACGCGGGTCCAGAGCAATATAAAACTGGCAATATAAAATCGGCGAAAATCGAACAAAAATCACCAAAATGTGTTGCTTTTTAGTTGCTAATTAGTTGCCAAAACGATGATTTTTTTGCTCTAACCGATCGTGAGAAATCGGCAACAGTTCCAGCTTTACATTAAGCTACCGTGACAAAAATCCGAGAAATGTATAATAGGTTGAGTAAATGCAGGTGAATTTGTTGCTAATTTGTTGCTACAAAAAAATTTTAAAAATACTAATGGTGCCGTAAAAAATACTGGACTCGCTAGCTTAACTTCCGATTTCTGATAATTAAATTCTATAGAATAATTTATTGCTACTCACAAATTCACTTGTTATAATGTAAAGAGTCAACAACAAAATTATTTCTAAGCCTCCCATTTAAAACCCCCCCCAACAAATCTTCGGGATCCGAGGGGGATGTGGGAGTATCAGGGCGGGGAAAGCACGCGGGTCCGACTTCGTCGACAACTCAACACCGTAGGAAGAGTGTGGTACGGGGAGTTCTAAATGGAAGCGGGAGCGAGCGAAGCGAGCTCGGACTTGCGGAGCACCTCGACTCGGATCCGTTAGGTTCGGAGTGTTAGGTTTAACTTGAGAACGCAGAAGTAGGAGCCCCGAAGGGGCTCCGTCAACCACTCAACACTGTAGGAAGAAGAGTATAGTACGGGGAGTTCTAAATGGAAGTGGGAGCGAGCGAAGCGAGCTCTGACTTTCGGAGCACCCCGACTCGGATCCGTTAGGTTCGAGCTTAGCTTAGCTCGCCTCCCCGCACAGTCGTAGTGTTAGGTTTAACATGAGAACACAGAAGACGACGCTGTCAAAATAACTATCAAAAGAAAACTTTTCGATACATGCATACCTCCAAAACTTACTTAGTGTGACCGCACGTTCCGAGCGAAGATTGGCTACAACAGCCACATGCGGGCGCACGAGAAGGCGGAGCAGCGGGACGCTTGCAGCTGAGCCGGACAACTCTGCGGTCGCTGTAGCCGAAAACGGCTAGGACCATCATCATCATCATCATGGTTGCCAACAGAAAAGCATGAAGAGAAGCTCGAAGAATGCCAGAACTCAATGGAAAGAAGCATGATAGGAAAAAGACAGTCACATATAATTAAAATTGCAACCATTAAGAAACATACAAGAACAAAAGAAGTTATAAAAACAATAAGAAAGCTTAAATGGAAATTGTCCTTCAGGACACAATTAGAGGTAGTGGAAAATGGTCAAATCTAGTCATGAATTGGTATACAAGAGACAAGAAGAGAGAAAGAGGTAGACTGTTTAGACGTTGGGCTGATGATATCAAAGCAATAGCAGGTAGAACGTGGTCAGGAGTGGCTTATGACAGAGAAAAATTGCGACAGCTGCAGGAGGCCTTTGTCAATAAGTGACATACAGACGGAGCCGATGCATGGAAGTGTCATCATTATCATATCAGCTCATATACGTCCCCACCGAGGGGATCGAGCCTACCCTGAATTAGGACGATCGGGCCTTAGTCGACCACGCGGGCCCAGTGCGGGTTGGTCAACTTCACACACAACCTTCGAGTTTCTTCGCAGGCGTGTGCAGGTTTCCTCACGATGTTTTTCCTTCACCAAAGAAAAGAAAGTGTAAATTTTGTAAAATATTAAATGTAATTTTCTGTCTTAATAAAGGCTATTATTATTATTTCAAAATGTAAAATTTAAGCTACTTTGCTCCCATAGCACGAGGCGAATTATTATTATTATTAATTCATTTCATAATCTTCAATGTAAAGCTGTTTTTTTTTCATAGTGTTTGAGCCTGCGACGTCATCAGTTTACGAACTTTCAAAGTCTTTAAACTAAACAATGAAAGACTAGATTATTCAAATTATAGTTCCCTAAACATGTCATAAATTTTCATCAATTTTTTTTTAATAAAACCAATTGCTAAAAATTGCGCAAACTCGTAAAATATTAACATTAAAGAATTTGCGCTGATTTCAAATTACAGGACCCTAAAACGGCTATTCATTATCGAAATTCACGCGCGCGACTATCACAAAATTTTATAGGCATTTTTGAAATATGCACACTTACCTACTACGCGCTGTTCTGTGTTTTCCTTGGTTTTCCGTCCTGTAACCTGTCCTAGTGGGTGTGAATCACTCATTACTATTGCAGAACGCAAGTTACGTCTACTTTGCAAGCGCAGTGCAACAAGGACACGCCAGGTTGAGCATTGCACAATAGGCACTCAATAAAGCAAACTAATGATTTATCACCCGAACGTTTTTCAATGACAATTGCAAAACAAATAATTGGAATGCAATTGATATTAATTAATTTGAATTTAATTAAATTTCTGACTGCAACTTTACAAGTTAAGCATTTAACCACATTTTTGCTGGTTTCTGATTACTTAAATGGAAAAAACCTGTCTAGCCTTGCTGCTAAAATGACATAATGACAATATAAAATCAACTTCATAATTTGATTTCTTGATTTTATAGACATGATGACTGCTAGTCATTTGAGTTACTTTTTATCATCTGTCCAAAACTACATTTTGTTCTAAAAATGTTTATAATAGGTACTTAGATGTGACGTCCATTTTTCAGTAATTGTGGTTAGTTAAAAATTGAAAACTTGATGGGAAACAAAGCAAGTAAGATTTTTTTTATTATGTCAGGAGGAAATTTTTTTGATCAACAGTTCACAATTTATTTTTTAAATAGTCAAATGACTTATTTATTGGTTCAACCAACTGAACCAACATAGTTTATTCTACTTACTAATATTATAAATGTGAAAGTTTGTATGTATGGATGGATATTTGTTACTCGTTCACGCAAAAACTACTGAACGTATCTGGCTGAAATTCGGTAGGTAGACAGATTAGGACCTGGATTAACATATAGGCTACTTATTTTCACGCTAGCGAGCCGCTTGCGGCTGGCGCACTGCGCACCCTCGAAGACAGTCATAGAAACTATGTTCACGGGATCAAAATCTAGAGCAGAATAAAGTAAGGCTTATTTATATAAAATTAAGTAAGTAGATAAGTTACATCAACGATGTAACATAATTCTATGATGACCACAGACCATTATGGCAGCTATTGATAGTGGTGTTAGGCAACATTAATTCTGTGTCGAAAAATGTGGTCAAAGGTGAATATGCTGCCATTTCACATATCAAAATAAATTGCACAGCCTCGCTGTACATACTTTTTGGCAAAGCCTTTACCATCTGTCGCAGTGGAGCATACACAAATGAACAATAAACATTAACTTATATGTATATTAGCAAAGAAGCAAAGTAAATTACAACAAGGTTTGTATATGAGGTACTTTAATCCGATTTTTTAAAGAATAATTCAGTACCCAGTGCAGTAGGCCTTATTAAGCCCTAATCAATCACAAAGTTTCATTGAAATCGTTAGAAATTTTTGAGAAAAGTAACAAACTGCCTGGATTTGTATGGGAGGTACCTTATTCCGATCTTTCTTGGAACCACGAACTACCGCGTACTGTAGGCCATGTAAAGTTATGGTAACGTACCGGGTTTCATCAAAATGGTTAAAACCATTTTTAAGTAAAAAAATAATAAGCGACTTTTTAGTATGGTTATAATATAATAGTATATTTAATGTTATAGTGGTCTTCATAGCCGGCTCTTCTATAATGGGCTGGGAATCAACAAAGTTTTTTTATGTACACAAAATAGAAAGCCTTCCTACGTACGGCTTTCGGTGAGCGGTCGCCACTCGACAACTTTACTGCCCCATCGGCCATCTGTTCTACGAGCTATGTACCTTGCACACTGCCAATTAATTTTAGCAATTTTGAGAGCTATGCCGGTTACCTTGGATTCAGATTCGACCGCGTAGGGAAACTCCGAGCTCTATGCTTTTGTTGTATTTAAAACAAATAAAATTAAAACAATAAAAAAAATGTGTGCTGGGACATATAGTAGAAGTGAAACTTTAACGGAAAAAAAAATATTCCAAAAATATTTTTTTTCAAAAATAAATATTAAAATAATAATAAATAAATAAATTCTTTATTATGATCCAAACTTAGCCTAAGTAGAAGTTACAGTAATGAGGTTAGTAGGTGTCATTGGTATTACAATTATTGTATAATAGTTAGTTCAATAGTTTAAAGGTAGGTAACAGAATCTTCCAATATACTCCTCGCAATTTAAAAAATAATAATAAAATAAAAGTACATTACGATAGGCCAGTCGTTAAGGCTTGTACATGGGCTAGCGACCTTGAGGGTCTGGGCGGAGCTCTATATCTCTCCCCGCACCACCCGCACCATAACATCGCGCGCGCTGCGTAGGTATACAGCCACACCAGAGTCATAGAGTAATAAAATTACAGAGACTTACACAGACACAAATAGCATCTTCTTTCTACGTACACGGTGTGTACTTAACGTAATAAGTCATCAAGCGTAAAGGCAAAAAAAATATTACAGCCATGCTGTGCATACTTTTTCGCAAAGCTGTCACGGTCTGGTGTAGTCGGGAATTCACAAATAACGATAACCATTACTTTTACCTAGTAGCAATAAAAATTGGTGAATACATCCAAATTTTACACATAATTTGGGTTTGTATGGGAGGTGAAATGACAACTAAAAGATTCCATCATGGTAGAGTATGGAAATGACATTTAGTTTGACACATTTGTTCACAAGCAGCGCCCCTCTTGTGTGAAAATATATTTTTCAATCAGTTGCTCCAAAAATGGTACTTTATGTGCTAGTTTACTATGCGCAATTTTTTTTTACCGCACACGTGCTTTTGCCACGTTGCCACTTTTTTTTATTTGTAGTTCTGAGAAACAATACATTTCAAGCAATTAAAAAAATAGAATAACCAGAGATAATGAATCTTCTTTAATATTTTTGATATGAGAATTTTTGAAGAGATTGGTTGTTTCCACAGAATAGAAGAATCATATTTTTTTTCTTATCTGTGGTTGTTTCTCTGTGAGGTTAGTACTTCGTACATAACGTTAGCTAACTAGATTCTCTTTGGGTTATATCTTTGTGAAGAAAGGAGAATAAATATGAATAAAGCGCATAGGTCATCTTTCCAAGGAGGTTTTAATGCTTACAATAATAATATATCCCAAGCTATTGATATTTATCTAGGATAATATTTAAAAAAACTAACGCATTCGTACGTGTGCCTAGCTAAATTAAATATGGCGTAATTTTCGTAAAATTGAATTGAGTTGTTTTAGTTGTGAATACGAGTAAAATTATGAATAGTTAATATAATATGTGTAATAAAAATATACATATGTACGAGTATAATAAAAATAGAGTGAGATTACTCCCCGGACGTTTTAAATGAGCCACAAGTCGCGTAAAATGAACTTTGATTGCCGAAACCTTGATAGGTATGTACCCATGTATTTTGTTTTTCTGTCACGGTTTTTTTTTATTTACCTGTTTTCTCACAACTGTATTAAAAAAACGTCGCATGATACATGGGTGTGAAAGGAAATGACAAACTCGTTAAAATCAAAAACAACAGTGACAGAAAAATAAAATACATAGGTACTATCAAGGTTTCGCCAACCACAGTTCATTTTACGCGAATTTTGGCTTTTTTTTAATGTCCGGGGAGTAATCTCACTTTGTTTTTCCTTATATATAAGTATATTTTTTATTGCTCGTATATTCATATAATTTTGTTTGTATTCTAAGCAACACAATTCAGTTTACGAAAATTGCGCCATATTTAATTTAGTTAAGCACACGTACGCATGCGTAAGTTTTTTTTAATAATAATATAAGTAGATTACAATAAGGCTTGGAATAAAATTCATGTAAGCATTAAAACCTCCTTGGAAAAGATGACCTATTCCTTCCTGTTACCTATGCGCTTCATTCATATTTATTCTTCTTTCTCACAAAGATATAACCCAAAGAGAATCTAATTACAACCAGTCTCTTTTAAAATTCTTCTTTCAAAAGTCTTAAAGAAGATTCTGTATCTTTGGTTATTTTTTTATTTTATTTACTAGAAATGTCTTGTTCCTCCGAGCTAGAAATTAAAAAAAGTGGTAAAGTAAAAGCACATGTGCGGTAAAATCAATTTTGCGCACACTTGACTGGCATATAAAGTACCACTTTTCGAGCAACTGTATTGAAAATTACTATGTCGATCTTCCATGCGTATACACGACAAACGAAGTGCGAGGACATGCAATAAATTTATGGATGATTTTCATATCTGGCTGGTTACAAGTTACAGAGCGGAGAGCTACTGCAATTAAATAAAATCAACGGTATGTAGAAATTAAAATGTTATGAAAAGGTAGTAATTAGGACCGTTTCGGGCTTTTTATCTGAGGCTTATACTGATCTCAAAAGTTTTTATTTGTTTTGTATTTTGTATTTAAATTTTAAAATCACTGTACTTGATAGGTGATACAAAACAATGTAATTAGACTTGTGGTTAAAATTTAAATCTTTGGAATTCATCAATCTTAGGACTCATGAAACTCTTACCTATAAATTCTTACCTATAAAATCTAAAATAGCTTAAGTAGCTCGTAGAATATACTATGGCCGTTGTGGTAGTAAAGTTCTCGAGTGGCACTCACCACAAGAGACACCGTGCACTGCATTAAAAATGACCGGTCTTGCGTTGCCCGCATTCAGCGACTTTCCGCGACCTTCACCTTCAGTAGGCTTTTCTACTATTCTATTCTTTTTTCCAGTGCCCGGTCTCCACTCGAGAACATCACTATCCCAACGATCATGTGTTCTACGAGCATGTGCCTGGCAACATAGCTGATAGATCAGATGGCCGTTGGGATAGTAAAGTTCTCGAGTGCCGACCGTACACCAGAAGACGTACTGTGCACCGTACGGTCACCAGTTCTACGAGCTATGTGCCGCACATAGCTCGTAAAACAGATGGCCTTTTGAGTAGTTAAGTTCTCGAGTGGCAATCAAGCATCAGAATATGCACCGCACAACGCATTAGATACGACTAGTTCTGCGTTGCTCGCATCCAGAGGCTTCTCGTGACCTTCAGCAGGTCGTCGGTCCTCCAAGTGGGAGGCCTGCCTACGCTACGTCTTCCGATGTACGGTCATTACTTGAGAACTTTGCTACCCCAATGGCCATCTATTCTACGAGATATATGCCTAGAACAGAATATGATCGTTGGGGCAGCAAAGTTCTCGAGTAGCGAGAGTGCACCAGAAGACGCGCACCACATTGGAAATAACCTATCCTCAGTTGTTCGAACCCAGTGGCTTCCCGCGACCTTCACCAGGTGATTGGTCATCCGAGTGGAAGGCCTGCCTATGTTAGGTCTTCCAGTGCGCAGTCGCCATTCGAGAACTTTACTGCACCAACGGTCATCTGTTCTACGAGCTATGTGCCAGACCGGGCATTCTCAATGCGGTACACGGTGCGTCTTCTGGTAAGCGTTCGTTACTCGAGAACTTTGCTGCCCTAACGATCATCAGTTCTAGTCATATATCTCGTAAAACATATGGCCGTTGGAGCAGCAAAGTTCTCAAGTGGTGACCACACACCGGAAGATGTAGCATAAGCAAGCCTCCCATTTGGTGGACCGACGACCTGCTAAAGTCGCGGAAAGCCGCTGGATCTTTGTGCTGGCTTATACGATTTCGATGATTATTTTTTTTTGAATAGGGTATAATAAAGCTCGGGTAGATTTTAAGCAACAAAAACTGAAAACAAAAACTTTGTATCAAAAAAATCAACAAAGAAAACTGAAAAGTAAATTAAAAATTAAAAAGAATCTAATTTAGATAACCAAATATGTTCATGAAATACTCTCTGTCCGTTACACTACACTATGTACACAAAAAACCCAATATTTTATTTTTATTCGAGAGCTCCCGCAAAGCAGCACAGGTCCGTCTAGCATCGCGACCCGCCCCGCACTGATTTTTAGGACGAGCGCGGGGAACGGCTTGAGAACGGTTGGAATTTTACCCGAAATCAGATGGTTTTAAAATATTTATAAATAAAATACAATAAATATTCAAAAAGTGAGAAATCAGCATCACTCTAGATTGTTTTTTGAGTTATGTCATAAATTTTCAAACTGTTTTGTTAAAAATTGCAGCAGTAAAATGGTTACAACTGAAAAAAAAGGGGGTGTATTAGATAATTTTTTTCTAAGGTTCTGAACAATAAAATCGAATTCTGTGAAATCTACATCACTCCTTATATCTTGTAGATTATTATGTATTTTTTTCTGGTAGAAATATGCTATGGTTAACGAATAAAATGGTTACAAAATTCTTCAGTTTTAGAGGTTTTTCGAAGGACAAGCCTTAACGTAAAGTGGCGACGCTGCTACCTACACTAGGAAAACCTGTTTTTATAATTTAAGGTTTCTGACAAAATTAGCTGAAACTATTTTAACTGGTGCTTCTACCCATGGATCTGAACAACTTTCCCCATGAAACCCATATTCAAATCTCAAAAAAAAAATTGAACTTTCCATACTAAGTTGGCTAATCAGCTGATCGAGTTTAGTATGGGAGAGCCACATTTTTTTTGCGATTTGACTATGGTTTCCATGGGGAAAGTTGTTCAGTTTCATGGGCAGAAGCACCAGTTAAAATATTTTCATCTAATTTTGTTACACCTTGTATATATGTATAAAGATATATCATCTACCCCCCTCACCCCACCGTAACGCTTTTTCGTGACAGAAAAAATCTTACAGACTAATCGATAGAAGTTTCACTTTAAACATGAAAATTAAAACTAAAAGAGCATGTGTATAATTTTCAATAAATTATAACTAGGTAAAGAGACTAGACTAGACAAGCAGCCGGCGACAGGCGCGACCTTGCGACCGACTATCTAGACCAGATCTAGCACATGGTGCAGTCTAACTAACCCCCTTCCCAAATTCCACTTCCATTCCAAATTCCAACCATATCTGGGGCACGGATTAGCTGAGTTTGGGCTACCTGCGTGTTAGTAAGGTATTGGATTTTTGTAATGTTAGATAACTTGTAGTATTTTGTACTAGCTGTGCCCGCGACTTTGGAGGTTTTGAATATTCCACGGGAACTCACGAATTTTCCGGGATAAAAAGTATCCAATATGTTAACCCGGGCTATAAGGAACCACCATATAAAATTTCATCAAAATCGGCCTGGCAGTTTTTGCGTGATTCGCGAACATACAGACAGACAGACAAAAATTCCAAAAGTTGTTGTTTGACCTCTATATCGTTAGTAATGTCCACCACAGTTATTATTTTCCAAAAATATTTCATGTACAGGCAAAATCCGGCACAGTTATATTATATGTATATAGATAGATAATACCTACAGGTTGTAACAAAACTGGTGTACGTGTCGTCAACTGGGACTTCTTATCATACTGAACAACTTGTCCCAAGGGACCCATCCCATAGTCAGTTAGCAAAAAAATTAACTTTTTATACAAATTGACAGGGTTCGAAGTGATAATTATCTTGATATTTATAAAATTACTAGCTGTCCCGGCGAACTTCGTACCGCCTTACATTACATTACACTGCCCTGCCCTACCGTACACTACACTACACTACCCTACACTAACTACCCTACCCTACCCTACATACACTACACTAGCCTACCCTACACTACCCTACCCTACACTACCCTACCCTACCCTACCCTACATACACTACACTACCCTACCCTACACTACTCTACACTACCCTACCCTACCCTATCCTATCTCTCAAGTTGGATCGAACTGCACATGGTGTGCGAATTTTATTATAATCGGTTAAGTAGTTTAGGAGTCCATTGAGGAACAACATTGTGACACGAGATTTATATATATTAAGAAGATGTGCAAAAACAAAACAGTAATATTATAGTTATCTTTGTCTAAACGCTAGCCTCGCGCTAGGTATGTCCTGCTATGTTTATCTGAACACGATTTGACGTTTCGTGACGTATCTAAGCGCGTCAAGTCCACACTCGGAAAATGTCACAAAAATTAAGTTGTTAATTAGTAACCGTGATTAAACTAGGTCTATAAAGCTAGCAATGACACCGTCTAGCATTATGATGTGTGGCTCAGAAATTTACTCGAGCAACAATATTCTCATTAGGGTTAGGGCAACTAACTAGCAATTTTATCACTACAAATAAATGTTGTTGCTTGAATAACAACCGAGCAACAAATTACAATGCTAGACAGTGTCATTGCTAGCTTTACAAACGTCAAAGCAAGCAATGACATCCTCTAGCATTGTAATTAGTTGCTCAGAAATTAATCAAGCAACAAAATTCTCATTAGGGCAACTAATTAGCATCAAATAAGTACTAAATTTATCACTACAAATAAACTTTGTTGCTTGAATAACAACCGAGCAACAAATTATAATGCTAGATTGTGTCAATGCTAGCTTTACAGATGTGATCAAACTGACACTTAAACAATTAAAATTTATTTAGTTTGTTTGTTTGTAAACTCTTTATTGATCTTTTGTTACAATACTTAAAAAATATATTATATAAAAAGGGACCTTACGGGATCTCTTCCAGTCAACAGTTATTTATTTTTACATAATATTTTTGCATTTTCAATTTTAAAGAAAACTAAAGAGCCAAAGATAATAATCAACGCCGATAATTATCATGATAGTTATGAAATAAAATAATTATCTTGATAATTTCGAACCCTGCAAATTGATCAGCTGATTGACCAATTTTGTGCAGTTTCGTATGGAACTCTCAGGTAAAAGGTCTGTGTTAAGTGCTGTGAAGTGTCAAGTTGAACCCACTTTTTGAAATATGTGTGCAGTATCATGTGTTATGTGCTTATCTTCGACAATGCCTTAGCAAATACTATCGAGTATTTTTGCGTGGTTTTGATGTGTATATGTGCTTGTATAGTGTATGCACAAGTTTGGAGTGGTTTTGATTGGCTTCACATTGAATGTACGCGAGGTTCTACCTGAACTTTTATTTGATCTGGGATGGAACTTTGGTTTTTTTAAAAGAATTTTTTATGTGTTTCTTGGGGAAAATTGTTCAGTATGATGAGTGGAGGCCCCATTTAACGGGTCTTACACCAGTTTTGTTAGACACTATAACTAGAAAATGTTAGGTACTATTGTTGTGTATAGTATAATTATGCTGTGTTTATATGTTGTTATTCTATACATATGATGTGCTACTTTATTATTACTTTTATACTACTCATGATTCTGAACAACTTTTTCCGAAGGACCAACTATCAATTCACAAAAAACAAACAACATGTACAAAAAAGTGGCCAAGTGCGTGTCCTACATGCACTATACAGGGTTGGCTTAGTCTTTTCGATGTGTATTTTAAAAACAAAATTATTTTTGCAGTTGGTATAGAACATTTCATATGGAAAAATCTATTAACTTTTTACAACTGCACAATTTAAATTAGTCAACTATTATAAGTATATCATCTGTGCCATAGTACAGGGAATCCTAGTTGAGGGCTAAATGACTGTGTGTGATTTGTCCCCATATATTATTATTATTATATTACTCTTAAACTAAGAAATCTCAGCCATGATTATTTTCTTTTTAATTAAATTATATGCCCTACTATTTCCTATACTTTTCAGATTTTGCTGGCAGGGGGTGGGGATATAACAAACAAAAATCACCACTTAAAAATATTTCAGAAACAAATAATTTATTGTTAAGATTTTCTTCGCAAACCCCCAACAGTTACTTTTAAAGGCCTATCCAGCGATATCCCACATGATGTGGTACATGAATACAATAATCACCCCCACTTAACATGTAGGTAAAGTACCATAAAAATTATTTTTTTTACAAATTTTATGGGTAGGTATCACAGATTTGTATCATCATATCAGCCAAAGGACGTCTACTGCTGGACAAAGGCCTCCCCTAAGGATTTCCACGACAACCGGCCCTGCGCTGCCGCCATCCAGCAGCTTCCCGTGACCCTCACCAGGTCATAGCTACTTTTTCCCGTGCACGATCGCCACGCCAAACAAATTTAACCTTACCTAATTTCAGCTTTACAGCTGTAATAGTCTGAGTAAAACAGCTGTGACATACAAATAGAGAGATCTACATGACGAAACTATAAGGGTTCCTAGTTTGAGTATGGGACCTTAAAAGGCTAAAAATACATTTGTTTTTGTGAATTGACCATAGGTCCCTTAGACTAAGTTGTAGAGAATCACAAGTAGAAGCCCTAAAACATCATGTACTAATGCTATTGTTGGTACTGTATGTGGCTGTTAGTAGGTACTTATAACAGAACATAAAATAACATGAGTTAAACAGTTAGCCTTGGATATTATAAATATTTCATGCTGGAAAAGTAATACTGAGACCAACTGTTTCAATTGTTTCAGCTGTTTACTAATAGTGACTCATAAAAGTAAACATTATTTATTGTACCTTTTTAATATTTTTATTGTAATGTTTAGGAAGGTTTCTTTTTACTGCCATACTACTGTATATATTTTTTTAAATCTGAAACAGCATGATTGTTTATTTTTCTCTTAGATGTTGTATATTTCTAGCACAACTGATATTTTGACAAAATAGATACATTTGTTTATTTTTTTATTTATTTTACAATCCAAAAGAACTGTAGTATACTCATATATAAAAAAAAAAATTTGAATTAATAACAGCCTCAAGGTTGTAAAGGTTGTGATGCAAAGCAAGGGCCCTTAGCGTTTACAAAAGAAAAAGAAAAGAAAAAAGCAGTAATATATATGTGTGTATACTTAACACTTTCTGTTATTGGGTGCTAGGACACATCGAATTTTAAGGATTTTTGGCACCTATGCCGTACTACGACACATTTATGTTTGGGGCAGCCAAAATGTTATAATTGAAAACACTAAACACATTAAAAAAGCAACTTCCATCGCAAAAATTTTGCATTATTATTTTTGATTTTTGTTAATTTTCAAATAAAGTACTACACCCATTTTGATAAAATTTATATGGAAACAACTCAAGAGCGTAAAAATCTGTTCCAAGACAGTCTGTCATGTGTTGTCACATCTGGAAATTGGGCTTTCTTGAGATCCCTCTTTATGTTTGTTTGACCACTAAATTGATGACAGGCGGCATCTGCCTCATCTCTCAATCGGCAGGTTTAGAGCCTTTTTACATAGCCATACCATCTAAGTCAGCCTTTGGTGATTTTCTTACCTCATTGGTATGACTTTAAATCTTTCACAAATGTATTCATTTTAGATTCTATCCACACAGGTCACACAACCCATTAATATTATTATTGGGTGAGACGCCTGCGGGGGTACAGGTGGGTGTTCAAGTCTCTAAGTGGACTCACTACACACAACCCATACACATCAATTAATTTATTTATTTACCATTTGCGGCACTAGCATCATTCATTAGACCATTGCCAATATAAATTGTACTTGATTAACAGCTATAGAAATAAAATCAGCTGATTATATATAACTTTTCGTGTCATATTGTTTTCATGCTCTAATGACATAATCTGGTCTATATCAAGAATTTTATTTTGATGTTATTAACTAATTATTGTTTATTTCTTGATTTTTCACAAATGACATTTTTATTATTATTTTATGACTATCAGAAAGAGTGTAATTTGCACCTATTTTGAATAAATATATTGAATTGAATTGAATTACATTTGTATAAAGAAGAACAGGACACTTGCTGAAAATGTGTTGTTTTTTTTTATTTACATATGTTTAAGCCCCTGGCATCATCTTAACTGATGGTAAGTGATGATGATGCCGAAGATGGAAGCAGGCTTACCAAGAATCTCCAGCGCAATGCGGAACTGGCTAGCTTATCTTCAAGCCAGAACACCATACTGTTAAAAATGATGTTTAGTAGAAAGACTTGAATAAGATGTTGGTAGCCGGCCAGGCCGCCTTGGAAAGTGCCCTTCTATCAGCCAAACAAAAGAAAAAAAGTTAGACTCTGCGGGACATCATATCCATAACCTCCTGATATGAAGCTAATGAAGCGAACCATTAAGCCACAGTGGCAGTTTAAGATGGTGAAGGTGTTCAATAAACCTGCAAAGTTTTATGTAATTCAATGATGTTGTGAGCTGGTTTAATTGCTTTCACAATCTGCTAGATTACATTTACATCAGTGGACTAATTAGGCCGAGGTAACTAGATTAGCTGGGCCTTGTGTGAGTATGTAATAAATAATAATGTAAATGAGTCAACAATTGGAAGAAAAGTACTCAAAAGTATTCAAAGTAACATACTTTTAATTGAAATATGATAATTATTTTTTCATTTAGGACACAAACAATCATCATGTTCTTAGAACTTGATTTTAGGCTACATTGCATTTATAAGTAGAGGCCAAAACATTTGACATAGCAAAGGGTCCTAATACATTACCTATTACAACGAAGAAATACTCCTCACTCTAAAATTTGACGACAAAACTAATATTTTGAGGGAAATTGGACATGAAAACAGTCTAATTTATACATCGGCCACTGATGAGATAATAATTAATTCGTAACCTCGGCACTTGTAGTTTATTCTAGACAAAATATCCTGTACGCTTGAATGATAGCATCAAGGGCTTAGTTTTGAAAGGGAGGCATCTTATCAGAATCTGCGCAATCTACAAAATCTTCCGTTATCGGGCCAACCACCGACCGCGGCCGCGAAATCACGCGATGCGCGCTCGTGGCAAAAACCTGTCTCGCGGACGAGCCCCGGCCATCCGAGACACGTAAACATCGAATGAAACTCACCAGAGGTTCCAATGGAGCTCAACAAACACTGCAAACTCGTAATCCAATAGATTATTGACCACTAATCCTATTAGCTATTAAAATGACACAAACATTCTTTCTAAAACCAACACTAACAATTTAGACACTACGCAAAACACAGTGACACTTAAAATGTTTTTCAGATTAACTCAGCACACTTTAGAACACTGAATTATTGAGAAATTTTATTATTTCTACGCGAAAACTCGGTAACGGACGTTTGCATCTATTCCAAATGAAACATCGGCCATCACTAAAAGTGTTGCCATCACAAGATCAATATTACCACTATTTTCTTCTGTCATCCATCAACCACATCCTTGAGTGATCAGTGCTGCCAATTCTTTACACAATAAAGCGCTAAATGACTGACTGCTAGTCATGAGTTAATTAGAATGTATTTTTAGTACTTTTTATGATTCCGTACCCAAAGAGTAACAATGGAACTTACCACACCAATGACACTGCGTACTTAGGACCAGAGTTAAGTATCTACTAAAATAAATTCACGTTAAAGTAAATACACTGTAGGGTTGTCAGCCGTAAAGGGATCACGGCGCAAAATATAATTGGTTTCGAGTTTATGTTTTGATTGAGATCTTTACAAAAATACACGTTGGATATTTTAAATATTAGTTATTTACATACTTAAAAACAACAGTTTTAGGTAATACGTAACTCATGCATGATGTTGGTAATTAAAAATACAGGTAAGTACATAATTGTGATGTGACGCAAAAAGTACCTTAGAAAGTCAAAAATGTTCATCTGAAACAGACTATTGGCGATGCAAAGATTATCCGCGCGCCTCAAGCGGCGACATTTAGAAGTTGTCTAAGAACGACATTTTGCTTTAAAGTTGAGGTTAAGGTGACGTTAAGTTTAGACATAATCAGATGGATCACGATTACATACAGAAACCTGTTGCTAATAAAAGCAGAAATACGAAATATTGTTGCGTTCCTCAATGTAGTACTTAAGGATATTTGGGAATAAGTTTTCATTTGTTTCCAAAAGACAAAATTATGAAGAAAAAATGGGAGACTGCTTTAAAAATAGGCAAGCCGATTTCACCAGCAACGAGAGTTTGTTGTCATCATTTTCAAGCTTCAAACTGTCATCATTTTCAAGCTTCAATGCCTCCCCCAAAGATTTCCACGATTACCGGTCCTGCGCTACCCGCATCCATCGGCTTCCCGCGATCTTCACCAGGTCGTCGGTCCACCACGTGGGAGGCCTCCCTACTCTACGTTTTTTGGTGTGCGGTCGCCACTCGGGAACTTTACTACCCCAACGGCCATCTGTTCTACGATCTATGTGCCCTGCCCACTGTCAATTCAGTTTAGCGATATATGATATTCACATGTAGTTTATAGGTGATTTACTTATGTAGTTTAGGCTAAAAGGCGAGTTTCTCGTCAGATAACGAGATTATGCTTATTGTTCCAGGTTCTAAAAGACCAAAGTTGTTTCCTCAGAATATTCCTAAGACCCTATTACTGAGACTTCGCTGTCCATCTGTCCATCCGTCCGTCTGTCACCAGGCTGTATTTCATAAACCGTGATAGCTTGACAGTTGAAATTTTCACAGATGATATATTTCTGTTGCTGCTATTACATCAAATACTAAACAAAAAACAGAAAAAAAATATATTTCAGGGGGCTCCTATAACAAACCTGTTTTTTTTGCTCGTTTTTGCTCGATATTGATAACGGCAACAGACGTTACACAGAATATTTAGTTATATATGCGCTTCGAAGTTATATATTCATTTTATTAGACAACTTCTAAATTTCGCCGCTAGATGCGCTAGTTAGAATCTTTGCATCGCTAATTATAGGTACTAACTAAGAGATACTAACTGAAGTACTTAGGATTCCAACAAAATACTAAGAAAGTACTTGGAAATTAAGGTGCATCTTAAGTATGTACTTGGAAAATAATGTGAGCCTATGTAATCTACTAACGTATGTACCTATAGGTACTCGTAATTACCTTGTAATAATCAAGAAAATACAAAATACTATGGATCCAGTGAATCGTAGGTAGAAGATTTGTCGATTGCTTGCCTCCCCGGCTTATTGTGAGATGTTACTTGTGAAACTTTGTAATTATTTGCTTTAAAACAACACCTATTATAATATTTCCCTAGAAAACCAACACCGAATAATTTTGTTCCCGGCTTCAGAGGAAGAAAACCATAAATATGAACTATTGTTGCCAGGGGCTCCTACCTCCCGTAATAGATAAGGATAAATAACGTACATTAAGCTAAACTCACATGGACAAGGAAGGATGCGCCAATCGCTATTCGGATTACTCTGGACCGCTGTTGATTCCGTCCAACTCCTGTAATTAAACTGGGATGAGTATAAAAATTAATCCCACAATCTGTCATGCGGGTTGAGTTCCAGACCAAGCGATACAGGGACGAAGGTCAAGTTTGAGCAGGATATTAAAATCCATGGTTAAGATCATTCATGTGTGTGTATCATGAAATGTGTACATATTCAAGTTAATGTCACGCGATGAATCGTTATTTTAGCAATATATTAACACATCAAACAATTTACACTGAAATAAATAAAATCATTAATAAAGGTAGGAAGAAAGGAAGGGCGGTACAAAAAGGATTGTATAGACTCAACGGCCACTAGACATTCCCTCACCACTCCTGCGACTAGAACTCTGGGTCGTGGAGGCCCTTGTTAGAGGTGGGGTCAGTGCCTCATTAAACCGAATCGTAGATCACACACGTGCCAACTGCCACTATTGTCCGGATCTTGGGGAATCATTCAGTAGGACGTCTAGCCCGCACCCATACCAGGCCCCCGTCACTCGGTCGAGCGGGCGAGATAAGTACCTACACATTGACGCGGCCTGAGGCCGCGCTCGTCAGTCGATTGTCAATTCGTGCAGAAAGCGGAGCGATTTTTGTGTTTTCCACTACTGGCGCGCCACGACCTAAATTGCGTCTCGTACCTTGTCGATTGTCGTTAATATCAACCTACTGATTAACCTTTGGGGAAAGGTGGTGGAAAATATTGTGCCGCTTTTGAATGTATGACAGTGAAAAAGCAAGGCACGGATCCTTCATTTTTTGCGCTGCCGACGAATGAGGAAAGGTAAAGTATTGACCATAGGTTTCATAAAAAAGTGGTTTAGTTTCGTGTTTTGATTCACGTCCTGAAATACGAGTACGGCCTTCGTCTTACCAGTCACCATGCATACAAAAATCTTCTGTACGTTTGTTAGTGATCGACTGATTACTATGAAACATTAGCGAGATGATGGGTGCATACCTATTACCCACCCAATAAAATTTACAAAAAAAAACTAGCGAGTCACTCTCTCGAAAAATTTGAAAATTCTGGAAAACTAAAAGGTTTTTTTTGCGATTTTTCACGCTTTGAACTAAACGATATCTAGGCAGGCGAAACTGTGGAAAACAGTTATTTGGTCTAGTTTGAACTTTTTTGAACCATCTTCATGTCAAGGATTAGATGAGAAATTAGGTCGTCAAATGGTTAAGTAAGGGAATCGAACAGGAATAATTAATTAAACGGGGTAAAGAATAGAAAAGGAAATGGAAAACGTCAGGGATCTTATAAGAATAGATATAAGGGGATCGAACAGGAATATAATTAATTAACGGGGCATAGAACTCACTACTTTTGGCAAGGGAAATCAAAATACATACCATAACTGCAAAACAAAAACATACAAAAATAAAATGCGCGGGTTCTTTATATTTTCTAGTTTAGTTTTTATGCCTTATTTTATGTTCAGCTAATAGGTACCTACTGGTTTTGATACCATTACCATACAGCCGTGTACGTATGTAAGATAAAACTTAATTTTGAGTTAGCTTTTTGAACAACTATCTAAGTAGGTACCTACTCATAAAGTCTCTGACATCAATTTATCTACCTACTATCGAGCGAGAGAGTGCGCTAGTTAAAAAAAGTGTTCGACGCGCCGTCGCGCAAACCCTACAGGTTGATTGATCAGTAATGCGAGAACACTAGACCGGCCAGCGCAAAAGAATCTCTCACGCGCGTAGATTTGGTTTATTGTTGCGTAAAAGCGCTATTGTTATCGGTGTATGTATAGGTATGTTCAAGTGAAACTAGAGGCACTTAGCGCGGATGCGAACTGAACTGTTCTTTATTGCCGCGTGGCGAGAGTTGCTTTTAATTTAAAGCGTCATTGTGAGTACTTGATCTGTACGTGAGTACTATTATTCTTATTTGTGCCCATACTGTCTCCACCAGAGGAAATTCATTTGATAGGACGTCTAGCCCGCGCCCATACCTATCGTCTCTAGGGGAAAAATAAAGGTGATGGGGAGACTTGCATCCTACTGTCTCGGTACAGTAGTCACATAGACAATCCCGGCGTCAACAATTATGTATGCGTGTGTACACATGGCAACCTTTCCACTCTCCACACTTGACTGACTCGGTGGCTCAGTGGTTAGTTCGCTTGACTACTGATTCGAGAGTTGTGGGTTCGATCCCCACCCAGGGCAAACATTTGTGTGATGAGCAGATTTGTTTGCTCTGTGTCTGGGTGTTAAATATCTATATATGTATGTATTTAAACGTTTATAAGTATGTATATATCAGTCGTTGGTTTCCATAAAACAGAGAATCCTACTTTGTGGCCAGATGACCACGTGTGATTTGTCCCAGAATATTGATTTATTTATTTATAATTGAAGGTAGGACGTTTAGCACGCGCTCCACCTTCCTAAGGAGAAAATGCAACGGAGGAAAATGAGTGGTGGGGAGGCTCGCTCCCCACCGTCTTAGGTCCATCGTCACAGAGACAACTCTCGCGTTATATAGCCTTTTCCATCTGTACAGATCTCAGAGAGTACCACGCTATTCTTATGTGATGGTTGCTTCGCAACTAACAAAACTTGAAAGATCGTACTTAAGTGTATTGTCTTAATACACACTCTCACATCAGCTTCATGCTCAAAGAGTGTGCCCGTCAGCTGGTAACTCACGAATTCGTTCAAGGTCACCAAACTCATATCTGTTCTGGATGCTAGGCAGGATCTGCGGAGCACTGGCCACATTGTCTGATCACCATCTCTCCACATAACTGTGCTAAAGAAAGATACATAGCCAAAGAACGCATTCATTAGGCGTTATGTGTGAGGTGTATGATGTAGTGTGGTGTAGGTTGGAAATATGATGCAACACTGAGAGATACTGATGCATGTGGTCCTTGAGCTATTATGAATACAAGACATTAAGTAAAGGCTACGATTTCATAGTATATAGTCATGTGAATTTGAACCGGCATAAAGAAATTTCAACAAGACATGAGATTCGGTAGGTAGGTATTGGTCTGAGCTGGGGTGTATGAAGGCTGCGCGGAGTCATGCGGAGTGCGCGGGACGGATCGGAGCGGAGGCTCGTGGGCTACTTGATACAATACGATGGCCGGTGCTGAATTCAATGTGATTTCTTTTTTCTTAGATTTCAGAATGGTCGCTGAAGAAAAAGTTGTTCAGTTTCGTTTGCAGAAATATGCCCTTAAAAGAGTTTCAGCTAATTTTGTTGGACCTTATATATCTAAATGTAACTTTTACTAACTTATAGTGACCCATTTGCTCGGGCGTCTAAAACAAGAAAATCGTTATTAATTGAAATTAAAGAGAAGAGCGCTATGTTAGGACTAAAATGTCAAGAGGATTTATTGTACACATTGTTTCAAGTTTCCCTACAAATGTTGGTTATATTTTTAATTGTGACAACATTAACAAGATATGTCTTGTCCAAGGAGATAAACTCCTTGGTCTTGTCAATGTTTTACGTGTTACCAGCCGCTTAAAAAAATACTAAATGGTAGAAAACAAACATTATACATATTTATTCTCTGTCCTACTAATATAAACGCGAAAATTTTGTGTGTATGGATGTGTTTTATTCTTTTACGCAAAAACTACTAAACGTGTCTGGCTGACATTTGGTAGGTAGACAGATTAGAACCTGGATTAACATATAGGTTACTCCTTTCCACGCTCGCGAGTCGCTTGCGACTTGCCCATTGCGCAACCTCTGAGACAGTCATAGAAACTATGTTCACGCGAGCGAAGCCGCTGGCAAAAGCTAGTTGTCTGTAAAATCGGGCGTTTCAATTTTTTATAGAAATATGAAAACACCATTTGAAAAGTTTACCCCGGAAAATCCAAGCTCATTAACTTTCTTTATTTTTACCCGTCAACGGCAAAGCTCGAAGAAGGGTTATGAATCACACAAGAATATTTTAACGTCCTACATGCCACGGATGCCGTACAGCTTCAACTGAACCTGAAATGAGATACATATCGTTTTGTCTTGATCCAACTAGAGATTCTGTTAGTTTATCATCTTAGTCGTAAGACCTCTAAGTATATATCATAACTTGCTCTGCAGTGCCGCGGATGCCGTATTCAGCAATCTACGTATACATAGTAAATAGCCTTTACTCTTTGGTACAGCCTAATCAATTGAATCGATTTCATTAAATGAGGATCGTTTTGTCTTGATCCAACCAGAGATTCTGTTAGCTCATCATCTCACCCAAAAACTGCTACTACTAATCATAGGCTTCTCCGAAGGATTATGACGGCCCGGCCTTCAGAGTTGTAGGTCCACCGAGTGGGATGCTTCCTACGCTAAATCTTCCGGTGCGCGGTCGCCAATCGAGAACTTTGCTATTGAAAAATAAAAAAACAAGCATGATGGTGCTTAATAAAAAAAAAACAAGGTATGGATATTAATAATCAATTTAATTTTAACAATTCCTTCAATAGATTGTAACAAATACTATAATTAATTACACATTGAAATTATATTGCAGTACAAGATCGCGCCAAACTTCAAGCGTCTAGTGCGCTATGAGAGAACACCATATCTCCTTAGTCTGCGCATCTGCACTACCTTCTGTTTCCAGAGGGAGATTCTAAGTCTCGTAAATGCCCCCCTACGTGGTGTGCCTTAATTTCTCCTCATAGGATGCTGTAGTGAGATAAATATACAGTTTATTTTCTCAGGTCCTTACAATCTTTTACCTGACTCCACTTCTCCATGAAGCCGTAAAATACATTGCTTCTCTATTGTAAAATATAAAACCTCCTTGTATCAGCGAGACGAAGGAAAGTTCAGAGCGGACTGGAAGCCTAGCGCCATTTTTAATTTAGCTACATCACTTAGGTATTTACTGAACAAATCATTTGTAGGTATCATCCATCACTCATAACATAAAACATTAACGCAAAAGCTGTAATAAAAAAAATAAGGGTAACTTAAAGAAACTCAATCCAATGAAAAAGGAACTATTGCAATTCGATTTCCAATTTCTGAGAAATACGTGAACACAAGCACTTAAGAAATTTGGTACACTGTTTAAAAGCCCACATATTGTGCAATTCCAACATTATTACATACAGGCAGAGTTATGCTAATCTCTGCATACAGGCTTTTTTTGAAGTCGATTAAAAACAAAATCGTGTCGAATGGCGAATAAAGGAGTGAAAGATATATAAGTACTCTCAAATTCATCGAATAATCGAAGCAGAAACTTCTATCTCCGAATCTGTCACAATTCCGATACAGTTTTGCAAAAAAAAAACATCATTTTTTAACTTCTTGACATGATTTTAGATTTTAACTGCTAGAAGAATGAAAAAAATGGTCAAAGTGAACCATGTTTAGTGTTAACCGGTATTAAAGCGATTTTTTTAAGCGACTATGTCACGACAGACAATGATCGTGTCAACGCAGCTTAACATTCAGAATATTAGTTAATTTTCTTTTTTTGTCGAGTTCGTTATTGTCAGAAGGTTCTTATGTAGGGTAGGGTAGGGTAGTGTAGTATAGTATAGTATAGTGTAGGGTAGGGTAGTGTAGTGTAGGGTAGGGTAGGGTAGGGTAGGGTAGGGTAGGGTAGGGTAGTGTAGGGTAGTGTAGGGTAGTGTAGTGTTGTGTAGTGTGAGGCGGTACGAAGTTCGCCGGGAATACTAGTTTGATAGATAAAAATATACCTGACATCTACATTTTGCAGGGAGTATGTCGGTACATAAAAGGACACCACATTATTAAATACGGAAAAAATAATACTACCTTCTAATTCCGACCTCTGGTTAAAGAGTGCAGTGCTTCTCTCAAAATATTGGCACACTTCGCGAGGCCTAAGCTCAGCTTTGCATTTGTGTGAGTGATCGCTATAATTAGTATGGAGGTGACGCGTAGGTGACGGGCGGCGCCTCAGGCCGATATTCCACTCTACACTATCCATGTGCTCTCATCACATCACATCAGCTCATATATACGTCCCCACCTAAGGGCTCGAGCCTCCCCTGAATTAGGGCGATTGGGCCTTAGTCGACCACGTGGGCCCAGTGCGGGTTGGTCAATTTCACACACAATCTTCGAGTTTCTTCGTAGATGTGTGCAGGTTTCTTCACCATGTTTTCCTTCACTGTAAGAGCGTCGGATAAACGTACATATGAGATCGAAATTCAAAAACACATAGGTACGTGGCAGGACTCGAACCACGACCTCCCGGATAGGAGGTAGCGGCCCTAACCGTTGCGCCACCGACGCTCTACTACCATCCTGTTACTATGTTATTTTTTGTGCATTCACATAAATGCAAAGCTGAGCTTAGGCCTGGCGAATTGTAGGAACATGTTTGTTGTTTACTTTAAAGTGTTTGGTCAACATTTAAGGAGGTGGCACGATTAAATTTAGTTTGTGAACTTGCCACAAAAAACAATCAAAAAACATCTATAAACAGTAAAATATAAATGAATAATGTCGCCGATTTATTTTTATTGATTGGATAAACAATTTATAAAATGATCAACATGTAACATTTATGGACACACAATTCATAAAAAAGGTAAAAGTTGCAAATATATTAAGTACCTAGTCTAAAAATCTCACCATTATTCTACAAACTTTAAACATAAAAAACTAACTTGATATAAACAGCATATGTATATGCGTAATGTTGTAAAAATTATACACATTTCAAAATATTTACAACCTTTTTTAATAATATAATATATAACACAAAATACACAGTCTGCTCTATACTGGCACATAATTAAGTAGTCTCACCGAAATTAGTTTTACATACAAATTAAAAAAAAAACAATTTCTCGAAAATGGATGAGCTGATTCTTATGAAACTTTATACACATAAGCAAACCAGGAAATTGTTCAGGGTATTGACTACTTTAAAAAAATATGTGTCAATAAATTATAGTCATTTTAAGGTTTTCATAGTTCCCTTAAGTTATTTTTTTTAATAAAAAAAATTGAAATAGTAGTTACAGTGTGTGCTACTAAAGGTGACGCTTGAAACACCACGTAAAGCAATAAAAAGGACAAAGTAGGAAGATGATTCACAACGTGTACACCTATATGTCAAAAGAAGCAAAGGATTATGGATAACTATTTCGTACACTTCCTAGTTTGTTTTTTAATGTTTTACGTAGTGTTTCAAGTCTCTTTTTTGGTGCACACATTATGATGCACTTTGAACAGTTTTTTTTGCAGGTGTGTATAGTTTTATTAAAATCGGCTCACCTATTTTCAAGAAATTGTTATCTTTAATTTGTATGGAAAAAGAGTTTCGATAAGGCGTTCGAAGATAATTGCTATTTATAACTCCGAAGTGAAGAGTGATTATATTTTTATCACAAATACTGCAAATGTTAGCTCAACTAATTTGCCCACTAACCAACAACAAGTAGAATTGGATATAAAAATATACCTACAGATTAGCAGCTTCCTTATTGTTCCACTTTTCAGTGACTAAAAAACACAAAGCACGACTAAGATAGCGCCTCAGAACCTTTTACAGGGAACCCTATTTTGTTTTTATTGTTTGACTGGGCAAGCTTCTTCTCGCGATATACACAAGTATAAGTTATAACACGCGTAGATAAAGAAACAATCTAAAAATGGCGGCCAGCGGTCATGCTATCTCGCTCACACATATATATGTCTGTATACACACAGCGCGGTACTGGGGAAAAAAATTTGTCAGTCTGGATTAGCATTCACGCTGTCTTGATAAGCTCTGTTTCAATTGTTTAAATTCTGTTACCGTTATTTTGTTAATGGTTATATTAACTTCTTGTTTTTGCTTAGTTTTATAACGATTTTTATGGTAAGCCCAGCCCGCCCCAGGCTAAAAAGCCGCAAGAGCTTCCTAGCCACTGTAGCAAAGCCACAAGATGACCCGCTAATGGCTAAATCCAGTTTATGGAAAAAGACCTTCCCTGTCACGGAAAGCTTTATCCCACAACGAGAAGCCCTCCCCCCAGGCAGCGACTTGCCATGGTCTATTTGGAAATCTCTGAATAGACTGCGGACTCAGGTTGGCCGATGTAGGGAGAAAAGTGCCCATGTGGAGTCACCCCTCAAACTATGACGCACCTATTGGCTTGCCCCGAGTGCCCGGACACCTGCACAATGATAGACCTCTGGGGGGCCACTGATAATGGCATACGCGTGGCTACCTATTGGGTCAATAAGATATAAAATAACAAGAGTCAATATTCAAACAATCGATTCGAAAAAAAAAAAAAAGGGTAGCTGTTGGTTTTTTAAAATAAATATAAATATTGTTTACACTTTACAACTTTACGTTATCGAAACAGAAAAGAGGAGAACCGCAGGAGTACCAAAGTAACCAACATAGCTCACAGAATCGCTAAACTGAAGTGGCAGTGGGCAGGGCACATAGTTCGTAGAACAGACGGGCAGAAAAGTTCTCGAGTAGCGACCGCGCACCGGAAAAAGTAGCGTAGGAAGGCCTCCCACGCGGTGGACCGACGACTTGGTGAAGATCGTAGGAAGCCGGTGGATGCGGGCAGCGCAGGACCGGTCGTCATGGAAATCCTTGGAGGCGGCCTTTTTCCAGCAGTGGACGTTTTTCGACTGATATGATGATGATGACACTTTACAATCTATTTTTAACCGATTTCAAAAAAGGAGGTTTCTCAATTCGACCGTATTTTTTTTAATGTGTGTTCGCGGATAACTTCGTCGTATATGAACCGATTTTGATAATTATTAAGATATCCCAAGGGTGGTCCCATGATAACGAAACCAGCATCTGATGATGGCATCCAAGAGAAATCGAAGGGAACCTTCGAAAATCGTAGTGGCGACTAGTGCGTTTGAAGTCGGTTTTCTTTTGTTTATGTTGACTCTACCGGAAGTAGCCGCCGTCACTTACAGACTGCTTCTTTATCTACGTGGGTTATAGCACCGCTCTAGGATTATTCACAACTGAATAAGAAGCTCGAACGTGGTATCGACAAATTTTGAGTCACTCGCCGACTGAAAGTTTCGCCCGCACCGGAGTAGCTAAACAAGGTTCCCTGTGAAAAATTCCTAGGTATATTAAAAAAACGCCCAGTGTATTCAAACGATAGAAATTACTTATTGCCTATCATCACACAATAGCATATTCCCATTAGCTGCTCGAATAATATTTTGGAAGCTAAGCATAATATTTTTATTACATGTATTACAAACACATAAAGCTTTCTCAAAGTCATTAAAAGAATGTAAGTAATTAAAATAATATAAACATTTAGTGGTACATTGGTGTCGATTCGAACAAAATACTCGACTTAATTAAACTAAACTAAAATTCCACTAAAATAAGTTTAGTCGTTTTCATGTGCTATTCGGTTTTATGCACGAACTAAATTTGGTTGCCTAGTTTGACAGGATTAAACACGATCAAATTGAATTCACAGACTATGTTAAAGTATGAACGAAAGAATGAACAATATGATTGACGTAACTTGTTTACCGTAAGTGAAAGAGAAAACAAGATATAATTTTCTATAGCGCTCTCTCTGTTTTTAATGTCATTTATGTTAAGAATATAATCTATAAACCGTTCAATAAAAACAGCTGATTTTGTTTTTTTTTTATTATTTTTTGGCTTGGCATCAAGGATTTTTGAGTGAAGTATTTAGGAGTTTCAATTTGCCTAAAAGTGCGTCGGGGCATTGTGAATTATCAGAATCTGGAGAAATTTAAGGTCTGATGATGACCAGGTTGGCAATCGATGGCTTCCTAAGACTGCCGAAACTGAAAGTTGGAAAGACATAAGACTATACGTTTTCCAACCTGGTTAATTGACCAAGTCATCATCATCAGAGTCAAACCCTCAGATCAGAATTTCTTCGTGTGAGAGTCGCGCAGTGTGCTGATGTATCTTGGTCCAAACGCCAAACTTCTAGCTTTGACTGTTTTATAGGGCTGTCAACCACCAACCTGGTCATCATGAGACCCTCAGGTCAAAGGTGCAGTGTCCTAGAGTGCTTATCAGGGTTTATACCATCACTTTACTTAGATATTCATCACAAAATTTGCACTTTTGTGGTTTTCCAAGACCAATTATAGTTTAGTGGTCACCAAAATAGGTCGCGATTAAAATTGGTTCAATTTTAGTTTGACACATATAAAATATGGTCGTTCCGAATAGCAAAATGGCGTTCTAAACTTAATTTAGTTCGATTTTTGTTTAGATCTGTCAAATAAGTTTAGGCGAGTTTTTTCGAATAGCAAACGTAATTTTGACACATCTTAACCTAATTTTAGTTTAGTTTAGTTGATTTGTGCAAAACCGAATCGACACCATTATCAAACAGTGAATGAAAGAATAACTTCCGTCAAAGACATTTTAGTTCGTAAGGAGGAGACCAATGTCAACAAATCTGGCTGAAGGCGTTCGTTGATATCTAATTCAATTTTATTCCGTTAGAACCAGTATAACTTGAGCTCTACGTTGCTGGTACAATACAAACAATAGTACGATCCGCGCGGGTCTTGCACTATCGATTGGGTCGATACTGAAGGTCGGCACAAATTTTTAAAGCTGTAATGACTGTAGGCTGTCTTGTATGTGGTATCTATTGGGTGTGATCTATGGTCGTACAAAGAATACATACAGTCGTCCAACGGAGCCCTCGAGATAGTGAAATCGTGCGGGAGGTGAAGCGAGACGGGAGAATGCGAGCCCAAACTACCTAGACACGGTTGTTTAGCCGTTTGGGACAACTGTTTCAAGAAGTTGGAGGAGGACGAGGACGTAACTAGTGATGTCTACTTTGATGTAAAAATTAAAAGAGTTGGACCACTGTATATGAAAACTGGAGCCCCCCCCCCCCCCCCCCCCCTCCACGAACCCACGCCTGAGCAAATACTGATTATGACCACAATTATGACGCATACACATGTGCTCTCTGAATGCAGGAATTTTACCGGTACTAGCTAAACGCTGACATTTTCAATATTCGGGAGGCCTCGTCCTTGCCAAGTAAAGTCTTTGACATCGACTAAATTCTTCCCATAGCCATAGTAGGGCGTAAATATTTGACTATTATAAATTTTAATAGGTCTTTTCATATGAAATTTCCAATTCAGTTTTTATAGTTCTTAAACAATTTTTATTACAAAAAGTATTTTTTTTAAATATTGACCATATTATGATGATACTACTTATGGTCTTTTATTAGTGACCGGTGTAATGTTTCAGTGTTCCACCCCCCGGAGCTACGTACAGTTGAATGAAATAAAGGCGTTTTCTTAGTGGTCAGAAGGGAAAATTTTTTGACTAGTTAATTATCCTGAATGGGACGAAATCTTTAGCGGAGTATTCTCAAGTATGACATTAGTAACAAAGAAACTGCTGCACAAACTCTATTATAAATAAAATTATGTATCTTTGCCTAAAAAATGGCTATTTATTGAGGAGACAATATTTTACCACCGTTAAAATTCTAAGTCTAAAAATAAATTTTATAATATTTATTTATTTTTTTCTTTTAACTTTTTCATCCGATTGATAATATCATAGGTAAAGACCTATTTATTGATTGTTTCTTAAATCTAATGAATATATTACACTTTTAATTGGTGTTTAAATATTCAACATTATTTGGTATTTATGGCATAAACAATTACATCTCAGTTTTAGAAATTCCAACCCATATCTAATATAAATATTTAACCCTTAAATCTAAACAAAATCTAATCCCTCTGCCGGGGTATAGTTTTCCTCCTTTATCGCGAGAGTACCGTTCAAGAGAAATACGTTAGTTCATTAGTGACATGAAATCCAAAAACACGGAACATTTCTTGTTTTCAGTACATTAATATATATCCTGGAAGGATTATAAAATTTCAAAAAATGTGAATAGTTATAGCAGGGTACAGCTCGCGCCAAACTTTATCATTGATCTGAAGTGTGATGCGAGTGCTTCCTGCGTCGTCGGTATAACCGAGTAGTAGGTACCTTTACGTACTACTAACATCCAAAGTTTGCTACTGCGACGCGTCTTGCGTGCGACCAACTTCAGAGCCATAATAAAGTTTGGCGCGAGCTGTAATAAATTAAAAATCATAGTTGGACTTCTGAGTTCAGCAATTTTTTTTAACGTAGTGGACAAACCCGCTAAAGGCTAGGCCGCCACCCGCCCCTGGTGCAGCTTCAAATGTTCACTTTCCTTTCAAATATTTGCGGACACAAGTTCACAAACATTCGCGGATACATGGAAAATATTTTGGCAGTATCTTTCCTAAAGTAATACTTGCCAGTCTTTGCCATTTATGTTATGTCTGGAAGGGAGAGCCTAGACTATAGCGGGGTCTGCAGCATGTTTTTTTTCCAAACAATACACAAAACAGCTCCATGGCAGTTCACACAAAATTTCCCATGTCATTAATTTCGCCTTCAATACTGAATGAATGTTTTGTGTATTAGCTGGTGACCCGGCTTAACACATAAGCTTAATCTTCTGTTTTCTTAAGTCGACGTCTGAGATACTAGCAGTATTTTTTACATCACTACTCAACTTTATTCAAAAAGACAACAAGGGGAGAGTTTTTTAAGGAAATTCTATTTTAATTTAAAACCTTTGTTCTCTACCTATCTACGAGTATGTATTATTCCATTAATTTATTTTGATTTAGTGATAAATGCACATTTTCGTAAGTACATACGCGATAGTATTGATTTTTTTACGAATCATTAAAAAAAATCACCCACTTAAAAGGATTTTATTACCTACATTTATATAACTAGGTGTAATTAAATCTGTGCGCTTGGCGCGTGAGTTATCAATCTATCTCGTTCTGACATAGCCACCGTGGCTGTGTCAAGAAAAGAGATGGTACAGGGGGTGTAAGGTAAAATAAAACATTCTTTGAGCGGGTTCTTCTATTCATGAAACTGAATAAATTTTATCTACAACTTTGCAGAAATCTCATATTTTTAAATTTCTCATACAAATCGATCAGATGATTCGTTAACTTTGTATGGGTAGCTAGTCTGTGTTTTTGTGGTTTTAGCAGTTATAGTATTAAAGTTGTTCAGTTTTACGAGTGGACGTTCTATTAGTTCCACGAGTACATACTCTATTTGATTCAACACCTTGTGTATGTAACAAGAAAGGAGATAGAAGGAACGGTGGTTTGTGTCAGGAGACAAGTTGATGCAATAATGACGCATGTTCCAAGCGCACAGATGTGGCTACAACGTATGGCATTCAAATGGTAGTCAACACTAAGAGCGCTTGGTGCAGGCCAAAAACCAAGAATTTTACAGGCCAAAAACGAACTCTTTTTTTTATTACAGGTTTATAGTAAAGTGCGATCGCCATAACTTGTATAATTTAAATCTGCCTACATTTACCAAGATATAAAGAGGTCTAATGCGTGAAAGTGAGAAAACAATATATTAAGGCAGAGAAACTAGATAACAAAAAAGAAAAATAAGATTACACACACCACTGTAACTTATTTTGTGTGACAGGTCTGTATAAGTACCCATGAACAATGCGTGTTTTATGTTAATCTTGACAGTTTACGCACACTTTGACAAATCAAAAATCGTCACACGTTAAAGAGAAGTCAGATTGTGTCATTCATAATTTTTCAAATCAAAGCATTATAAAAACACACTTGTATTGTTAAATAAAAATCAGTTTTCTGGGAATAGCGAATTTTGAATCTCCGGCCGGTAAAATCCCGTGAAGTGCACAAACGCCCTTACAGTTTGACGTATGTCTCTGAATCCTGTTGGAATCCGATCAGTTCATGAAACTCTATTCCTGTCATTTCGGTTGACAGAGCGTTGTCAACAAGCAGGCACATGACCTATCAAATTAAATCCACAGAGAAAACTAAGTTTACAGCCCAACTTCAGTAAGAATAACTCCACTTGGCAGTTTACGCAAAAAACGGAAGACCGATTAAACCACGAACGTGAAGGCCAATCAAACACATACAACACGTGAACTTTTTTATTGCGCTTTCTAGCGCTAACGCGACCATAGCTCTGTCCCGCTCACACGATTCACACGACATAACGCACGATCGGTCGCAATTTCACCCTGAACAATAAACGTTTAATATTTCAGTGCGCGGCAATTAAACCAATCTCAACGCATCTCTGGTAATGATGATGATGATATCAGCTCATATACGTCAAAACTTTACAAATTAACGGTCGTTAAGACTTAATTAGTGATCGGACCGTTGCCAACACGTTTTCATAAAATATTGACTGCACTCTCCTAATCATTATAATAGTGCCTTGTAGAGACAGGGTGCGCGTATATTACTCGCCTCTTTCTATCATAGAACTTTCACTGTTTCACATGTTAAGGCGGCGCGAAAGGCATCAATAGTGTAGTCTCCTTCTCGCTCTATTACTGGCATTGTATCCCACTCTCTCTAGCAGTGATAGCCGCAGCAAGCGGGCACAGAGGGAAGACTTAATAAGTAAAGTTCAAAATGTTCAACGTGTTATTATATGTTATTATATCCTCGTTCTGCGACAATTACTGCTAGAGAGGAACGGATATATATCCGGATTATAAATTAAAGGTCAAATATATGGGGTGACTTTTAATTAGTTCTTGATAGCAAGGGATATGCATGTACTCGTGATTACAGACAACTTTCCAAAAGAAATTATATGTGAATTAATGAAAAAAAAAATTTGGTCCTTTATACATTTTTGCCGATTTGATAACTTAATATGTATCGAGGACCAAATTTTTTTTTCTGATTTGACATACAGTTTTTTTGGGAAAGTTGTTTGTAATCACGAGTACATGCATATCTTTAATTATCAAGAACTAATTAAAAGTCACCCTGTATAATGAGTTTTCACAAATTATGGACTGCGCTGTGCCGTTCTCATCTTTCCTTATACCCATGCTGTATATCCGTCTCGCTCTAGTTGTGGTCGCCGCAGCAAGCGGGTTGGCTTCTGAAGTAAAGGTTTTAATCGTATAATAAGTTTTCTTTATATTAGGGACTGCTCATTTGTTTCTCTTTTCATAATCACTAGCATCATCATTGTCGCTTCTTATGGCAGGCTGTATGCCCGTCTCGCTCTAGCGATGGTCGCCACAGCACGCGGTGCAGTCGAGGCACTGCGGCGCGCTGGACTTCGATCGCTATCTCTTCCCTCGACAGCCCAGCTGCTCCTGCAAATGATATGGCCAGTTGACTCTATTTGACCTTAAACATCTTCATCATATCAGCTCATATACGTCCCCACCGAGGAGCTCGAGCCTTCTGCTGCGGCGCGTGCACCCACTGACGCAGCACTAACGTTTTATACGTTTTCTTGTTGCCAACAATAATCAACTCTTATGAGGTTACCTGTAGTATCCTGACGGCGTCCAACAACTCCTGCTTGTCAGCCAACAGACTGGCGGCTTCCTGCTGCGCCGCGTGCACGCACTGACGTAGCACTAACGCCTCTTCCGCTTTCCTGTGTAGTCAACAATAAATATATCAAATCTTTCAATTGAATCAAAAATAAAAAAAGGTATTTTGTAGTTACTTAGATATACAACAGACATCATATTTGACATAATTATCTTTGGAACTCTTGACTTTTAACACCTGCATGATAGGAGTCAACTCTCCCCGTAAATCAATGCAATCAAATAATACCAATCCAGCTTTATCGATGTAAATAATATCTGTTTAAAAGTTTGGTGTCATCAAAAAAATAACAAGTCTTTGAGTACGGAATTACGGATTGATAAATTTTTGTAGTAGTCCGAGAGTCCACTGCAAGAAACCCTACCTTAAAAGGTAATGGAACAATTGGATTTGGAACAAATGGATTTGTTCAATTACCTTATAAGGAAGAGTTTCTTGCAGGATCGTTTTGCTGTAAATCTGGCCTGAAGCAAAATTACTATTAGCATCTTTTTTCCTAGTTCTAAGTCTGTGTATCTTGAGAAGCACTTGAATCCCTTCTGTGTGTTGTTAAAAGCTGCGTCCGACGCTAATAGGTACTTTTTTAAAACTGTCAAAAACGACAATTTATTCTAAAAATGTTTGAAACACCTAGGCGTGACGTCATAGTTTAGCAGCGTCATATCATATGTACTTATTTTATGATTTTGGTAAATTAAAAATCGAAGACTTGATGGAAAACAAAACAATTAAGGTTTCCCGAAGTTTAAGTAGGAGGGCAATAGTGATCAAGAGTTGATAATTTATTTCTGATGCTTTCGTCATCCCAATTCTAAATCTGTATATATGTGTATTTTGGGAAGTAGTTTTATGTCTCTAGCTAAGTATATGTATTTTGAAAAACAGTTTTGTGTCTTAAGTTAAGTCTATGTATTTCGGAAAGCAGGTTTGTGTCTCTCGTTTTAAGTCTGTGTATGAAGCTGTTTATCATCATCATCATTACAGCTCATATACGTCCCCACCGAGGGGCTCGAGCCTACCCTGAATCAGGGCGATTAGGCCTTAGTCGACCACGCGGGCCCAGTGCGGGTTGGTCGACTTCACACACAACCTTCGAGTTTTTTCACAGGCGTGTTGCAGGTTTCCTCACGATGTTTTCCTTCACCGTTAAAGCAATCAAAAGCTGTTTATGTCTCGTCTTAAGTCTGGAGTATTTTGAGAAGCTATTTTATGACTAGTTCTAAGTTTGTGTATATTTATTAGGTAGCAATTTAATGTGTCTAGTTCCAAGTCGTCTATGTATTTTGGGTAGCTATTTAATGAGTCTAGTTCTAAGTCAGTGTATTTTAACTGCTGCTAGTCTGATAATTACTGGCTATCCGTTCATCCGAACGAGTACCAAAAATAAGTTTAATTTTAAGTACTTATAGACAGTACAGTACTGCATTTATATTATTTATTTAACTTTATATTAATTTTTACTTTTATTGTATATTGAATTTGTAGTATGACTTTTTGGCAGCAAATAAATAATTTATTACTATTATTATTATATTACTTTGAGGAGGTGTTTTATGTCTGTGCATGTAAGAAAGCCGTTTTATGGAAAGTGGTTGAAATTACTCACGCTCTCAGCTCCCGGTTATCGTCGGCTATCCGCGCCAATGTGACCAGCCTTTTCCTCAGCTCCTCATTTTCTTTACTCAGTCTCTCAATCTGTAAAATCATAATATATAATAAATTTTTCTATTTCAAAATACAGGTTCATTTTCACGGAGTATAAAAACAATAGATTACAGCGCTACGGATATTTAACGGCAAGAATATTGATTCGGTTAATTTGTAAAGTGTGACAGCGAGAAAAGGCCGCGTGGGGCGTGACTTGCGTCGCGCAAGTGCCGGAGTGCAGATCGGCCGGAAAATTGGGGATAAGGAAAGCGGTTTTCTTTCTATGGGGTTTTCGTATGAACTCAATGTCATAACTTATATGCGTAATTAATTAACGACACGACATTTGGACAGGACAACGTATGTCGGATCAGCTGTAAATAAATAAAATAATACCTGTTCGTTAGCGGCCATCATCTCCGGGTTTGGCAGCGGCGTGGTCACAGTGGATGGTGTAGACGGCACGGTCGCGGGAGGGCCAAGTTTGACCACTCCGCTGGTGTCGCGGGTCATGCGCAGGGTTGTCAGGTCGATGTCCAGCGGCTGCGGGGGAGGCGACGAAATGGACCGCGTTGGACGGTCCTCTATTAGGTGGAGTTTCACGTTCTCAATTAGCACCTGAAATTTAAGATCTCATGTTGTAGGCTGCATGAAGTCCTTACACAAGGAGAACGTATGTATGCCAGCCGTTCCGTGAGTGAGAAAACTGTCTGGATTAAGGTTTGTGAAGAGTATAGAGCGTCGATATTTTTCCCCCGAAAATATGGTATTTTTCACTAAGTCAATTCACAAAATTACTTTTTATTATCTGTCCAAAACTATATTTTGTTTTAAATTATTCGTGTTACACAAATATGTGAAGTTTTCGACAATTTTTTTTTGATTACAAAATTGAAAATTAATGAAAAGTAAGGTTTTCAGTTAATTTAGAAAACCTCGGTGATGACTGTCACTAATAAGGTACCCACCTACCTTTACAACCTGCGTATGTCCTTCGGGTGAGGCTAAATTAACAGTACTGTCACTATAGATACTCACCTAAACTTACGTATTTCCTTCGGATAAGGCTAAATTAACAGTACTGTCACTAATTAGATACTCACCTAAACTTGCGTATGTCCTTCGGGTAAGGCTAAATTAACAGTACTGTCACTAATTAGGTACTCACCTACCTTTACAACAACCCGCGTACGTCCACTCCGGAAGTCAGAAAACCAGACCGTGGCTTGCCACGTATTCCCAAACTTTTAAGTTTCAGAAGAAAGACTAAGTCTAATTTACCTCCAGCGGCATAGGCGGCACTATAATCTCGTCTTCGATAAACTCCGCTAATGCGAGAGCCGTGCTCATATTTAGAGCTATGTTCAGGTCCCGGACCCTCGCTTCCAACAGCTCTTCGTATGGAGCCAGAGTTGGTGGATCGTCCTGGGAACATACAAGGAACTAATTTAATAATCAAAACCAAAAACTTTACGTATCCTATCACTCTAGGGTGATCAAGACGAATCTTAGTACAGCTTGCAATTGAGAATCGATTTAAGACAAAGGGTCGCTCATAGAAGCAGACATACATACACACACCCAAAAACATTAGCTTCCATCTAGGGCAGAAAAGGGTAAAAACACATATTATGAGATAGCTATATTCTGAATCCCTAACTAAAAATGGACAGTTATTGAATATTGAAGTACTGTAGCAAATATTACGTTTAGTTTTTCGTCGTTTTGCCGCCAGAAGGCGCAACTAGAACAATTCATCTCACTTCCCCCGTCAATATATCGTCACCTCGGGGGAAGGGGTACGCGAAAGGATATTCGAGTATAAGCATCTCTCGCCTTTACGGAGTGAGGTTAGAAAGAGAAGCAAGTATACCACCAAGTGTAGGTAGTACTTATTTTTGTTTTATTGTGTGGAGTGACGTAGGGTTGGAACAGGGCTTAAAGGGTAGAAACGTTAGAAAGAGAAGCACCCAAACTACCTAGCGTTAGTAGAACTTATTCTTGTTTCATTGTACGGAGTGACGCAGGGTCGGCACGGGGCTCGAAAGGTAGTGAGGTTAGAAAGGGAAGCACCCATACCACCAAATGTAGGAACCTATTTTTCTTGTTTCATTGTATGGAGTGATGTAGGATTGGTCTGTACCAACCCTATATCTTCAAAACAGGGCTCAAAGGGTAGGGAGGTTAGGAAGAGAAGCACCTGTACCACCAAGTGTTGGTAGTACTTATTCTTGTTTCATTGTATGGAGTGACGTAGGGTTGGTACGGGGCTCAAAGGGTAGTGAGGTTAGAAAGAGAAGCACCTTTACCACCAAGTGTAGGTAGTACTAATTCTTGTTTCATTGTATGGAATGACGTGTTTTATCTTGAAATGGAGAGCTTGGACGATTCATTCGTCGGCTGGCCAAGTCCCTGTTCGGACGAGTAGATGAGTCAGCGCTCTCGCATACCCGGGAGCTTGCTCCCTACCGCTCGAACAAGAAGCGCCTGCCGCAATGCGTCCTGAAGGTGGCGGCGGACCTCTCATCGGAGCTGACTCCTCCAGCTCCGACACAACCGCCGCCGAAGTGCTGGTCGTTCGCTGGGCCTTCCCGCCATGGGTATCCACTCTACAGGGCTTGTTCACACGAGGGCAGGCGACGACACCAAACAAGATCCTTCGGATGTGACCCCAATGACCTGCCCGTATTGGCGGGCAGCATAAATCTTCAGGGAAACCAGAAGATAACCGCGACGGAGTGACCTAGGGTTGGTACAGGGCTTAAAAGGTACCTACCTTTTGTCCCTCAGGTCTCGGCAGATCCCTGCGCTTCAGCCTAGCGCAGACACGCGGCGGGTCCCGCGGGTGCAGCTCCGCAGCCTCTTCTGTCTCTGGTTCGCTCCATGCTCGCGCGCGCATAGAAAACTTGCTCTATGCAAATATTTTTATAAAGTTAAAAAAGATCATGAAAAACGTATTCTTCTAATTGAATCACATTTGTGTATCTACGGCATTTTTAGAAAGCACTATCGATATTTTTTTTATTAAAAAAACTCGATAATTTTTTAATAAAAAAAAACTTCAGAATGTAGCCCAGAAAAAATACAAAAGAATTGTGAATCAATTTAGGAATGCGTGATTTTACATTTCAATGAATATTGAATTCAAGAGCGAATGATTTTTTTATTGTTGAGATGTGTTAAATAAAGCATTTCATGCGAAATATTCAAATAAGCGTAGCATAATGTAATGACTCGCACAGATATCGCGTGTTTTTGTTCGTTATGTAGTGCGGGTGAATTTTTTTTAACAAGACTTCAGTTTAATAATGAGAAAATTGCAAGTGAAATTGAACCGAAATTAACCAAAATCTTCAACTTAGGATCATAAAACGAAACAAAAAAAAACCGGTTAAGTGCAAGTCAAAACCGCAAAAAAAGGTGGCGCTAGTACAAAGGGTTCCGTACCATCATACTAGATGGCGTTAGTTTCTTCACGTTTTATGTGTGAAGACCCCCTTATTTTTCCACTTTTTATAATTTTTAGTATTTGTTGTAATAGCGGAAACGGAAATTTCAACTGTATAGCTATCACGGTTTATGAAATACAGCCTGGTGACAGACGGAGAAACAGACAAACAGATGGACGGACAGCGGAGTCTCAGTAATAGGGTCCCGTTTTTACCCTTTGAGTACGGAACCCTAAAAACTATCCCCAAGGAACGTCAAGAATCACGCCGGGGTCACCGCTGCTGGGATCCGTGTACGAGTCCGTTAAGGTACATCTTCAAGGCGAGAGTGAATAGGCATTATTTGAGTTTGCGTGTACCATCCTCGACTACATCGTCACTTACCATGAGGTGAGATATAGTCATACGCACTCAAATTTTTAATAAAAAAAAAAGATGAAAAGTAACCAAATTGGCAGTTCACAAAAGTCTGAATTTATTTTGAGTAATTTACTAAATGGAACATAGGTAAAGAGTCTATAGCGAGACGCGGGCGGGGAACGACTGGCGAGCCGAGCCCGACATATTAGCAAGCTGCCTACTACGACAAAAAATAAAATTAAAAGTTAAAGGGGTTAAATACAGGAAGTGGTTTTTTTTTAGTGTACGATGTTATAAGAACCCTTCGTGTGGAAGTCCAACTTGCACTTGGCGGGTTTTTTTTGGACCTATACAATTGAAGGAGAACACCCAAAAAAGCCCAAGGCCCTGCGCAAAAGAAAGATATCACAAAATTTAGTGTATTTTATTAGAAAAATAAATTTATGTGTCATTCCCGCAAGAAGTGGCTAACGTAAAAAAATTGCTATGTTATTATTTTCAGGCATAGCTTTCGTTTCGTTGTGTTCTGTGCGATTTATGTTTCGATTTTTTTTTAATTTTTTTTTTATTTTCCATTTTGGAGTCGATATGTTCAACAAAGTATAATTTTCAATTTATGCCTGATAATAATCTAAAAGCTATTTTTTTATCTTAGCCACTTCTTGCGGCAATCACACCTACCAAAAAATATTTTACATAAAATACACAAATAACTGAGATACGTTTCTTCTGCGCCGGGACTTGGGTAATTTTCTATGGAGCTTGGGTGTTCTCCTTTGCTGTTGTACAGTAGATCGGCCAATGATGTCAAATCCACCATGTACAATGCACCATATCAGCTAATATACGTCCCCACTGAGGGGCTCGAGACTACCCTGAAATAGGGCGATCGGGCCTTAGTCGACCACGCGGGCCCAGTGCGGGTTGGTCGACTTCACACACAACCTTCGAATTTCTTCGCAGGGGTAGGCAGGTTTCCTCACGATGTTTTCCTTCAACGTTTAAGAGCGTCGGATAAATGTACATATGAAATCGCAATTAGAAAACACATTGGTACGTGGCAGGATCGAACCACAACCTCCCGGACAGGAGGTAGCGGCCCTTACCATTACGCCACCGACGCTCTTACGTGGCAGGATCGAACCACAACCTCCCGGACAGGAGGTAGCGGCCCTTACCATTACGCCACCGACGCTCTTATGTACAATACAACTTAACATTATCTAGTAAGTAATAGAAAGCCCAAAGGCTACCACTATCAGACGGAAAGTGAAATTTTAACACAGTATTCACATGCTTCTGGCAGGGGGTGGCGCACATAGCTCGTAGAATTGATAGCCGTTGGGGCAGTTAAGTTCTCGAGCGGGTACTTGCACTGAGAGAAGTAGCGTAGGCAGGCCTACCACTCGGCGGACCGATGACCTGGTGAAGGTCGCAAGAAGCCGCTGAATGCGGGCAGCGAGGAACCGGTCGTCATGGAAATCCTAAGGGGAGGCTTTTGTCCAGCTAAGGACGTCCTTCGGCTGATATCATCATCATCATCATCATCGACATGCTTCTAAAAGATTGCTGAATGAAATTAAAATAATAGAAAATTATGTTTTTATGTGGGCCGAATGCAAACACAGAACGGACGGCATTTTTCGTAATATTACATTGTGATACGAGGGGGGAAAGTAGGTTATTGTAAACGAGCTGTCATTAACAACCCCGAGCCGAAGACAAGGGTTTTTAATGTCATGGGTTTTTGCAATAACCTACACATCCGTGTATCACACGACGTTATTCAATACAGCTGCGGAAAATATAAAAAACAAATCAAAGAAATAATAGAACATTACTGCAGCGGCTAGCAAAAGAGGTATTTGATGGACGAACGTGTAAATGTGGGCCGAGGCGAATGCCTAGTTGTGTCCAAGGCTTGTATAGTACTTTTCTCAAATAATGCTCGGAATTAAAACTTAATTATTAATTACTTTTCAAAATCAATGACGAACAACGAACAATTATTTTTCACGTGCCAAAGTGTAAATTTGTTTTTTTTTCAATAAACAGCGTCAATTTGCAAGTCAGTTCGAAATTTAAATAAAACCTTTGATAAGTTACCTTCTTGGTTGCCATGTTTTGAAGTAGAATATAGTTCTAAAATATGCTTGTAAATTTGAGCATTATTTTGACAACCTTCTTCGAGATAAATCGAAATTGCTGGCCAAATAAATGCGAGCAGCGGCCGGCAAAAGTTGTATGAAAATCCATATCTGTCGTGTTTAGCGGCCAAATAAATTACTATGTCAACTCATATCTGTCGTGTAATTTAAAAATGGAACGATCTTTTACTCCGAAACATGGCAACCAAGGAGGTAACTTATCAAAAAGGTTTTATTTAAATTTTGAACTGGCTTGCAAATGGAAAGCTTTTTATATATATAAAAAAAATCAAATGAACAGTTTGGCGCGTGAAATTTTTTATTGTTGGTCTGTATTCGTCATTGATTTTGAAAACAACACAACGTAAAGAACGTTAAAAGTTCTGCCTAGTGTAGCGCTTTGGCTACAATGTATTCTTTTTTGGGCTGTATTAGGTATTTCTTGGTCTCCGATCTTTTTGTTAAAAACTTGATTTTAAATTCGCCGAACTGATAGCTTTTGTTTTAAATTTTATTGTGTATTTTTTATATGTTAACCGGTTCGGTGTTAGTCCACACCATCTTGAGGTAGGTATGTCTCTTTTTTCTGGTTTTCCTTGTGGTAAATTTGTACTTTTGCCGAGATGGAGGTTTTCTCTGGCGGCCCACACGCTGCAGCAGGATCCACATGCCCATGCTGTTTCATCTGGGCTTACGTTGAAACTGGGGTCAATTAAGCAGCGTGTGCTGCTCACCAATTGTTCCCGTGCTACGCTTTTTCAAGGGCAGTATAAAATCTTACATTCACCTCTTAGATCAATATTAATTATTTAGAAGAAATAATTATTAATCTAAAATATTGTAAATTATTTTTTCTTCTGTTTCTTTGTTTTAGGTTAGGTTTTTCTTGTACAAATCCTATTCCCGCGTCAACGTACGTACCTTGAGGGTAAAGCTAAAAATAAACTAAATTCTTATTTTAGGCTAAATAATTTATAATTCCCACCTGGAAACATTCCCAACTGCATCCATTTTTTTCTTTTAAAATTTATTATTAGTTTCTTAGTTTTTTTTCATGTGATGATAAACATTATTATGTGCTATTATTTTTTATTTTTATTACCAAATTATATTCTCTTCATTTAACCTTTCCCATTTTTTTTCCTTTTCCCTTCCTACAACTTTTAGGTCATAGTTCCAAATTCCAACGTTTTTGTGGCAAACAAGGTTTCATTTTATATTTATAAACCCTATTATTGCTACACTAGGTACTACTTAGTTTTAACTTCCGCGCATTATTTGAGAAAGTACATACTATACAAGCCTTGGCCACAACTAGGCATTGTTGGACTTGCGTATGTGTGCTTCGGCTTCGGCTTCGCCTCGGCCCACATTTACACGTTCTTCCATCAATGCTTCTTTTGTTGGCCGCTGCAGTAATGTACTATATTGTTCAAGTTACAATTATAAAATGCACTCTTGGAAGAACAATCCTTACTAATATTATAAATGTGTTTGTTTGTTACCTTTTCACGCTTCAACGCCTTGACCAATCTTAATGAAATTTGGCATGCAGGTAACCTGTGTCACGAGGAAGGACATCCCGAGTTATCTGGAGAAAATGCATGTCGGCTCGCGCACCACGCACCCTCTAAGACAGATATAAAAACGATGTTCACGCGGGTGCAGCCGCGGGCAAAAGCTAGTGTTTACTAAAAGTGCATCACAGTGGTAACAGCAACCGCAAGTAAAGCCAGGCTCCCTCAGATATAGCTTCAAATGTTAGACAAAAACTAATATTTCTTTAGGAAAATGGCGCTTTGGAAAACATTTGCAAATATTTGTCAACATATGACCGCCAACATTGTTTAGGGAAGTGTATCCCACGCATAGCTTTGTCAAACATTTGAAGCTATATCTGGGGCGAATATTAGCAAACGCGCTTTTTGCTTCTGTTTTGTTGAGCAAAGTCTCGTTCAAAAATTCTTTTAGCTCTTAGCAGCCACTCTTACCATCGACTAGACAAACTCAGAGAATCTCATTCAAATACAACGTTTTTTTACAACAAATATGAGGCTGGCTGTAGAACAATGGTTCAAGTACGAACATAAAAATCTACGATACGCAAGCTTGCGGTCCTTTTGAAGGGTTGCAGACGTTCTACCTTGAACCCTGAATTACCAATAATTATACACAAAAATTGACAATAAGGCGCATTGCACAAGAAATTGACCGGCCCGCCCCGCCCCGTCGTGTGCAAAGCGCCTAAAATTTAAAGTATGTGTGATATGTGCCTCAGAATAATCATTTATACACTGCTCAGCATTGCCTAGGGATATTTTAAAATTTTCATTCAAAACATGGTTTATAAACATTTATTTATTACCTTAATTTTTAGTATATTTTGTTTTTATTGATTTAGTATGATCAGCTTAGGTATAATTTCTAAAGCATGTAAAGATAAGGAAGAGCGGTGTCTCCTGACATAGGCATTTTTAGTTTAAAAGGAGGCTCCAGCCATGGACATGTAAATGCATAACCTATATGGAGAAAATAAACTTTTTTTTTATTATTTATTTCATGGTTTCTTGAAAAGCTACCAAATATTACTTAAGTGCTATATTTACGACTACCTTCCCATTTCTTATAAACATCATCATCATCATCATATCAGCTGAAAAACGTCCACTGCTGGACAAAGGCCTTCCCCAAGGATTTCCACGACCATCGGTCCTGCGCCGCCCGCATCCATCGGCTTCACCAGGTCGTCAGTCCACCGCGTGGGAGGCCTGCCTACGCTACGTTTTCGGGTGCGCGGTCGCCACTCGAGAACTTTACTGCCTCAAAGGCCATCTGTTCTACGAGCTTAGAAACATAGGTTCTACTAATTTCATACAATCTGTGCCATCTTTCTATGACGATGTAAAAATATAATTTTCATTTATCTGCACGGTTTTACAAAAACCACTTAAAACTAAATTAATTTATAAGAACTAAAAGGGTAAATAAAGCACTTGATTATCTCGAAAGTTTCTACAATACACAATGTCCTAAGTATTTTTATAATTCTTCAAAAAACCATGTTTTGCATGAAAACTTGAAAAGTCTAAAAATATCCCTTGGCAAAATTGATTTGTGTATTTCGTTGAATTTATAATTTATATTCTGTATCTATAATTGTATATTTTGTTGTACAGTAAAGAGTTAACAAACAAACAATTTAATCTTTTAATTTTAATAATAAGCATTTTTACATTTATTGACTAAATATTAAAAGATGGAATTGTAAAGTTACGTTAATATTCACAGTCGCATAACTGGATAAATATAGTTTTTTTTTGACAACTATTAATAAATACAGGGTGTTGTTTTGGTCGACTACGCCCTTTTCGGGAGGGCTTCTACTCATGAAACTGAACAACTTTCCACAAGCAACACATAGTCAATTTCCTAAAAAAAATTGGTCTCTCCATACACAATAGGTCAACCAGGTGATCGATTTGTATGAAAAGTCGCATTTTTTTTGCGATTTTGGCATAGTTGTACAGTTTCATAAGTATAAGCCCTACTGGAAAGAGCGTTGTTGATCAAAATAACATCCTGTATAATAATCTTGATAATTTGCAACCCCGAGACGCATCAGCCAGCCTCTGCTTCTCAGTGTATCTAGTCATCAATTCACACACAGACAAACCCCCTTGGCTACGTCACAAAACCGCTACAATCTAATTCGGGGCATTTAAAATAAACCACTACTCTTTCAAACAACCGATCCTAGGATCGTTTTAAATACCTTGAGTCGAGTCTTTCGGTCACGATAGCCGAGCGGGCGGGTGTTGCCATAGAGAAAAAAACACACATAGACATAATATAGTTAAAAGAGAGACGCATTCCTTATTAATACTGGAAGTCAAAATGGAAGTACAGGTGTATCAGAATCTCATAAAAATAATGTTATAATCAAACGTCACTCACTCCAACACAATTAAGTCTGCAAAGATATAACTGTGTCAACAAACTGTAAATATAATAATACTAAAATAAACAATACTTATTTTATTCGAGATTTTTTTTAATACTTCCCACAATAAATTTTTATGAGAGTCTAATAGACCATTGACCTTTTTAAGGGGTATTACGATGGATGTATGGGTGGTACAGATGCACGAACACATTGGACAACCATGCAGAGAGACAGTCAAGCGGACAATCAGATTGACCAAGAAAGATTTTTTTTAATTGTAAGGTTTTTTTTCTAATATTACAGGTCTTCTACTCCTCATTATACAGGGTGTAAAAAGACCGCCCTAATTCAGGGTAGGCTCGAGCCCCTCGGTGGGGACGTATATGAGCTGATAAGATAGATAGAAAAAGATCATTCCCGGAAATTTCAACTGGGGCTTCTACTCATCATACTGAACAACTTTCTCCAAGGAACCCATACTGAATTCTCGAAAAAAAATTTCGACTCTTCATACAAATCAGCCAGCTAATCGGCCGATTTTGTATAGGAAGTCCGAAAGAATTGAGTATGGGTTCCTTGGAGAAAGTTGTTCATTATGATGAGTAGAAACCCCAGTTTAAGTTTTCGGGAGTGGTATTTTTACACCCTGTTTAAAATTTCTCAACAAACCCATTGTGAATACTTCTTTAAAAAAATGTAAAACTTCTCATACAGCGCTGGCCTATCAACTACTTGTGTCGTTCACACCTGGAGCAAAGCTAATTAGACCTTAGCTAAGTACCGCTTAACTTAACTAGCGAACTAGTCCTCAGTCTATGATGTCGCATAAATAGCTTTCCAAGAGTCACTTTAGGCACTTGTCCCACTGCCGACGAGAAAGCGACTAACTATCGACTGTTTTCTCGCTCAACTCGCTCAAGACACGTACAATAGATACAACCTCCGCGGCGTAATGGTTAGTCTATTCGCTTCACACCAGGAGGTCGCGGGTTCGATTCCCGGCGGGGTCAACTTTGTAAGACTCGGTTTGGTTGGTGGTAGGGCATTTTCACAGCCCGCCTGGCTAACTACCACCATCTTATCTAAATATTGCCGCCAAACATCAGTGTTAACAGCATTGATGTTTCCAGCTTAAAGATAAGATAACCAGATCCTCATTGCGTTGGGGAATCTTGGTAAGCCTGCTTCCATCTTCGGCATCACCGTCACTTACCATCAGGTGAGATGATGCCAAGGGCGTATTAATTGTGGATTAAAAAAAAAAGACCCCGTGTCAATAAAAGAGATACAATATTAATAGTTCATCGCCGGAAGTGTGAACATTCAGTGATTAACTATTAATATATGCATCTCTTTTATAGACACGGAATTTACATCTATTATGTGTTTCTTGAGCGAAAAAATAGTCGATAACTAAACCAGTGCCTAAGCTTGGTTTTAGACCCGATGTGCGATTTAGATTCGCACTAGAACTATTGCCCGTCAGTCAGTCTTGCTACTGGTTAGGTTGCTTGAGCGAAAAAATAGTCGATAGTTAATCGCTTTCTCGACGGCAGTGGGACATGTGCCGAAGCTTGGCTTTACACCCGATGTGCGATTTAAATTCGCACTAGAACTATTGTCCGTCAGTCAGTCTTGCTACTGGTTAGGTTGCTTGAGCGAAAAAATAGTCGATAGTTAATCGCTTTCTCGTCGGCGGTGGGACAAGTGCCTAAGCTTGGCTTTACACCCGATGTGCGATTTAGATTCGCACTAGAACTATTGTCCGTCAGTCAGTCTTGCTACTGGTTAGGTTGCTTGAGCGAAAAAATAGTCGATAGTTAATCGCTTTCTCGTTGGCGGTGGGACCAGTGCCTAAGCTTGGTTTTACACTCGATGTGCGATTTAGATTCGCACTAGAACTATTGTCCGTCAGTCAGTCTTGCTACTGGTTAAGTTGCTTGAGCAAAAAATAGTCGATAGTTAATCGCTTACTCGTCGGCGGTGGGAAAAGTGCCTAAGCTTGGCTTTACACCTGATGTGTGATTTAGCTTCGTACGAGAACTATTGTCCGTCAGTCAGACTTGCTACTAGTTAGGTTGCTTGAGCGAAAAAATAGTCGATAGTTAATCGCTTTTCGTCGGCAGTGGGACAAGTGCCTAAGCTTGGCTTTACACCTGATGTGCGATTTAGATTCGCTCTAGAACTATTGTCCGTCAGTCAGTCTTGCTACTGGTTAGGTTGCTTGAGCGAAAAAAAAATTACGATAGTTAATCACTTTCTCGTCGGCGGTGGGACAAGTGCCTAAGCTTGGCTTTACACCCGATGTGCGATTTAGATTCGCACTAGAACTATTGTCCGTCAGTCAGTTTTGCTACTGGTTAGGCTACTTGAGCGAAAAAATAGTCGATAGTTATTCGCTATCTCGTCGGCAGTGGGATAAGTGCTTAAGCTTGGCTTTACACCCGATGTGCTATTCAGATTCGCACTAGAACTATTGTCCGTCAGTCAGTCTTGCTACTGGTTAGGTTGCATGAGCGAAAAAAAAGTCGATAGTTAATCGCTTTCTTGTCGGCGGTGGGACATTCCCTAAGCTTGGCTTTACACCCGATGTGCGATTTAGATTCGCACTATTCGTCTTGCTACTGGTTAGGTTGCTATCAGACGGACTGCATATTTGGAGTTGATACGCCCAGCATCTTGCAGTCCCGATTTCAACTAGATGCCACAGGCAATCTGCTGCAGTTGGAATCCCGACCGCATGCAGTTAAAATCACGACGGTACGCAGTTGATCGCGTCCGCTGCACACATGCAGACTATCTGATAGCAGCTAAGTTCCGTTTGTTTATCCGCTTGACTGGAAATTACTACATGACGAAATTTATGGTACTTACTTTATTTTAATAATTTTTATTAACTTAATAACCTAAATATTTATAAGAATCGAAATACAAATCAAAACACAATGAAATTCGATATGACAATGTGTGTGTTTACTGACTTATTGTATGATTCAGGTTTATTTAACTCCGAAAAATTTACAGCCAGGAATAATATGAGAACGATTGGTCACGAATATACATTATCTTTATTTATACAGAGTGTAACAAAATTGGCGTAGGACCCGTTAACAGGGTGTTCTACTCATCATACTGAATAACTTTCCGGAACCCATAGTCGATTCTCAAAAAAAATATTTGACCCTCTGTACAATTATGCACAAAATTGGTCGATCAGATGATCGATTTGTATGGCGAGTTAAAATTTTCTTTTGCGATTTCATCAAAGTCATAGAACAAAAGTTGTTCAGTATGATGAGTAGAAGTCCCAGTTAACAGGACCTACACCAAATTTGTTACATCCTGTATATCAATATCAATTTTTTTTTGTTATTTTTAATACAAGGGTAGAAAACAGGAAAATGGCAAGCGAGTGAAGTACCACTTTTCGAGCAACTGTATTGGAACCGCCTCCGTGGCGTAGTGGTTAGTTTATTCGCTTCACACCAGGAGGTCGCGGGTTCGATTCCTGGCGGGGTCAACTTTGTAAGACTCGGTTAGGTTGGTCGTAAGGCATTTTCATAGACCGCCTGGCTAAGTATCACGATCTTATCTAAGTCTTGCTGCCAAACATCTGTGTAACATCATTAATGTGTTTCGGCTTGAAGATTAGCCAGATCTCCATTGCGTTGGGGAATCTTGGTAAGCCCGCTTCCATCTTCGGCATCATAACCACTTACCATTAGGTGAGATGATGCTAACCAAGGGCTTATCAATTGTGGATTAAAAAAATATATAATAATAATAGATTTACTTGTGTTTTCATACTTTCAGTGGGCAAGGTTGCATGGACAAAATTACGCAAAGAATTATGCTACACTTTTTGTATATTCTTACCTTGTTAATTTATGTTTTCCCTACGTCCTGTGTGCAGTGAATTGCAAATAAATAAAAATATCCTCATGCCTTCAACATGCTTAGCTCCAACCCTTTTTTTTTCAAATCCTCTATCTTCATTTTTTTGGGTTGCCACCATAGTAAATAATCACTATTAATTTGTTTTCTCAAAAATAGCTGTTAAGATTTTGGTGAAACTCAGTACGTTACCATAACTTAACATGACCTAAAGCAAACTATAATCTATAGGGCCCGATCGCCCTAATTCAGGGTAGGCTCGAGCTGATAATATATAATATACAGGGTGTAACAAAATTGGTGTAGGTCCCGTTAACTGGTGCTTCTACTTATTATACTGAACAACTTTTGTTCTACGACTTTGCTGAAATCGCAAAAATTTTTTTTTACTCTTCATACAAATCGATCAGCTGATTGACCAATTTTGTGCTTTTTAGTATGGAGGGTTAATTTTTTTTTGAGAATTGACTATAGGTTCCTTGGGGAAAGTCGTTCAATATGATGAGTAGAACCCCCAGTTAACGGGTCATACACCAATTATTTTACATGCTGTCTATAAGGTGTAACAAAATTAGCTGAAAAACTTATCGTCAAATCGCAAAAAAAAATTTGGATCTCCCATACTAACTCGATCAGCTGATCAGCCAACAAAGTATGGGAAGTTCAACATTTTTTTTATACATATATATTATTATATAAAGTCTGATATACCTTACTATATTCTTTGCTACTAAGTAAGTGTAATTTTTATAGTTTATTTATGTATGCTCGACCACGACAGATGGTTAAGGCTTCGCGAGAAAGTAGGCACAGCGTGGCTATACAATTTATTTCTAGAATGAATACTGAATAGGAATAGTCAAAGGTTTTATTTTTAAAGATAGCTTTTTAGATATCTAACTAGTAAATTTAATTTCTCAGAAATGAAAAGTCCGAGATTTTATTTCTAGAAGAGCCTTTTAGGTATTTAATTCGTGGCTGTAACTTTCGGGGATAAATGTTCTGAGGGTCCATTTTGAGGGATCAGTGACCAAAGCGTGATCAAACTCACCTGGAACTCGTCCCAGGGTATGGCGGAGCACTCGTCAGCAGTAAGGTCGTCGCCGGCGAGTCGCAGGCTGGTGCCGCCGCCGCCGCTTTGATACACCATGTGGATGTTCGTCAAACGCCAAGTGCAAGTCGATATCTGGAATGAAAATAATTTTATATCGTTTTAAAATAAGATAGTAATAGTAATGTAATAACAGTAGTGTAGACCGCGTCTAGTTTACGAAAGTAATTCATAAAGGATCTGTGTTTTTCGTTGTAAAATATAATTTTCTCAGTTAAATATAAAAAATAAATGAATTAATAAATTATACAAGTTTAGTTTCTCATACAAATGGAAATTAAGGATGACGACAGCATCAGAAATAAATTATGAACTCTTGAGCACTAAATTGTCCTCCTACTTAAACCAAAGTATATATATTAGTACTAACATACAGAATGGAGACTCCCTGCCGCTCTCTAGATTGCGACCTCACCCCCTCGTCACCCTGATTGATACAGATTGATTACAGTTTGGTTGTCGAACGTATGGGATTTCGCCGCCATTTTGTTTGTTCCGTCATTCCTTTTATGAAATGTCATTTGTGGCCCGTTGTATGAAGTGTCCAGGGTGTGCTAAGCTTTGGAAAACCTTACTAGTTTTGTTTTCCATCATGTCTTCGATTTTTAATTCACTAAAATCACAAAATTAATAAAACTAGTAAAACTATGACGTCACGCCTAGGTATTTCAAACATTTTTAGAACAAAATGTCGTTTTTGACAGACGATAAAAAGTAAATCAGATGACTAGCATTCGTCATCCCTATTATAAACGCAAAGGTTTGTATGTGGATGTAATGATGTTTGTTACTCTTTCACGCAAAAAGTACTAAACGTATCTGGTTTAAATTTGGTAGGTAGACAGATTAGGACCTGGATTCATCGCACGGCATACCTCTCTGATAGTTGGCTGTAGGGAGAGTGAGATAACTATAAGAAGACCGCTTAAATGAGTCTTTTCTTTGCCGGCGCGGTACAGCGGCGCGGGGGTAAGGCGACAAAGTGGATCGAGCGAGGAGCGGGCGGCAGGCGCATTGGCATTCAAGCGGTCTACTTATATATTTATCTGTAATTGCAAAAATGTATATTTATAATTTATAAAATTTATTTTTGTCAGCTACCTACATCTTAGGATTTGATACGTGAAGCCACTTCTACGTGGAGCCGTTAAGATATTTCGTCTCTAGAGATGTTATAGAAACTCTGTGCTCCCAGCTTACATGCTCGACAAAGTTAGATGCGCCCAAATCACGTCTAACAGTGCAATAATACGGACGATGGCACGTAAGGTTAGCTGTTAGCTTTTTTGATTGCAAAGAAAACTGTTGAATGCGCTTTAGTAACACTGAGGTAAATCCTTCGTAATATTATAGAGCGTTGGTGGCGTAACGGCAAGGGCCGCTACCTCCTATCTGGGCAGTCGTGGTTCGAGTCCTGCCACGTACTAATGTGTTCTCGAATTTCGATCTCATATGTACGTTTATTCGACGCTCTTAAGGTGAAGGAAAACATCGTTGAGGAAACCTGCACACGCTTTCGAAGACACTCGAAGGTTGTGTGTGAAGTTGACCAACCCGCACTGGGCCCGTGTGGTCGACTAAGGCCCGATCGCCCTAATTCAGGGTAGGCTCGAGCCCCTCGGTGGGGACTCATATATGAGCTTATGTGATTGTAGATCCGAAAGTGTGTCTGTATGTGTGTCTGTTTGTTATTCGTTCACGCTAAAACAGCTAAACCAGAGTTTGGACCAAATATGCTGCCCAGAAATGAAAGTACCTCCAGTGATTGCTTTGCATTTATTAATATTAAAAAAAAACGGACAAGTGCGAAGCGAACTCGCTAACCGAGGGTTCCGTACAAATTTGTAGGTACCTACCTACACATACAAAAAAAGGAAAGGTTTTTTTAATCTTCGTCACAATTCGTTAATCATAAAAAAATAATCTGATCAAGCTTGTGCCAATGAAGCCCTTTCATACATTACCCCACATGACACGGGTAACTCAATTCAAAATTTGGACCGCTTTTCCTTGCATAATGGATTACGTACTTTTAAATAAATACTATTTTTTAATGGTTTAATTACAAATGTACAGTTTTTAGATTTTTTCTTATACTTATAGTACAAGGCGGTATTACTTGACAATTTAATAGTTCTAGAGGTCGACGATAAATACCTTATAAATTTTGATTCCTTTGAGAGTGTCGAAATATACGTTTTTAGCATAAACGGCCGTATCTTTTTTTTATGGTAACTTAGAAGTTTGATTTTATCACAGCTTCAAGGGACTGTAGACCAGAGTATATGGATTTAATTTCAACTCGATACCTTCACGCGTTCCCGAGATAAAGGGTCTTTACAGACAGACCGACGGACGGAGCCATACAGATGGACAAAAAAGTGCTCCTATAATGATTCCGTTTTTTCCTCTTAAGGTACGGAAGTCTGAAAACAAAATAAATTTAAAAAATCCAATTTTTTTTTGTTTTTAATTCTATTCTGTCAGCTGTTAATATTTCTTTTACTAAATTATATTTTCAGATGTTTTCGCTGAAAAGAATATTTAAAGACACATCTAACATTTTAAACGCCTCTCTCGGCGTAATGGTTAGTCCATTCGCTTCACATCAGGAGGTCTGAAAAGAATATTTAAAGATACATCTAACATTTTAAACGCCTCTCTCGGCGTAATGGTTAGTCCATTCGCTTCACACCATGAGGTCGCGGGTTCAATACCGGGTGGGGTCAACTTATAAGACTCGGTTTGGTTGGTGGTAGGTCTCTAAGCCCTAGGTTTTCTAAGCCCGCCCGGCTAGCTACCACCATCTTATCTAAGTCTTGCCGCACAACATCAGTGTTAACAACATTGATGTGTGTCGGCTTGAAGATAGAAGATAGCCAGTTCTCCATTGCGTGGGGGAAACTTGGTAAGCCCGCTTCCATCTTCGGCATCAACGTCACTTACCATCAGGTGAAATGATGCCAAGGGCTTACCAATTGTGAATAAACAGATCCATTTCACGTTGTCTATGAACTTGTTGAAAAATACCTATCAATATTTCGTGAGGCCCGAGTTTCCATGCAAACGTAGTTCCGATTTAATACAAAAACTGCATGCAAGATTGAATCCAGACTTTGCATATATATTGAGTAGAGATATATCGATGTTTGTAATTAGTTTTTGATGTACTAACATAAAACGAAAAAAATAAGAAAGTTAAATTAAGAAAGTTTCAAACTTTCAGTACAAAACTAATTTAAGCCTTCGTTTAATTAAGTTTCAATTTACTGAGATGAAAACTAATTACAAACATCGATATGTGTCTACTCAATATATTTGCAAAGTTTGGATTCATTCCGGCATGCAGTTTTTGTATTAAAGCGGAACTACGTTTGTATGTACCGCTAATATGGTTGAGAAGTCGTGACCGGGTGCTGTTCGTGTGAACTGGCCTACACTTGTCATAGGCGTTCATGACATTCAATGATTTTAATGTATAACTTCTCGTGTCATATTGTTTTCATGTTCTAGTGACATAATTTTTTTTTATATCAAGGAGTGGATTTTGACGTTATTAACTAATGATTGTTTATTTCTTGATTTTTTACAAATGAAATTATGTAATCACTATTGTAATTTGCACCTATTTTGAATAAATATCTTGAATCTTGAATATGGAAACTCGAGCCTCCTGGGGACCCTTAAGAAACCCGGCAAGTCGGACACCTCTCCACACAACTATTACGTTTTTTTCGGGCGGTTTTTCTTGTATGGGTGGCACCTGTTAAAACTACTATTTGTCAATTAAATTAATTTTCAATGTTGCGTTGAAATTTAAAATATTTCTACAAAATCTTTTAATTGTAGATCATATAGATGAGGGCGTACAGACAAAAGCAAGGTTCATTTTGCGTGTCTGGTGCTACCGTAGAAAGCTTTTCACAATCTGCCTGGGAATATCAAAGGCGTTAATCAAGGCGAATAATTTGAGCACACTTTCTACAGTTCACATGACTTCTTAAATTTACACAATGTGTAACTATTTTTAGTTTTTATTTCTTATCATTATTTTTTTTTTTGATTATGTACCTATTATTTTTAATTTTGTGCATTATTTACAATTTATTATAATCTTATTATTTTTATTCATATCGACAACAAAAATACATCATCTGTGAAAATTTCAACTGTCTAGCTATCACGGTTCATGAAATACAGCCAGCCAGTTTTTAATTTTTGTTGTACTTTGTGTTGCTGTAGTTTTGTAAGTTCAATTTCCTATACAATACCCATTGTTACAAGGAATAATATATGACGGACGGACTGACAGACAGCGAGGTCTCAGTAATAAGGTTCCGTTTTTACCCTTTGGGTACGGAACCCTAAAAACCCGCAAACGTACCGCGCACCCTCGATATCCACGCGGGCAAAGCCGCAGGCATCTGCTAGTATACGTGTAAACAGAAACAACTTCTTCAATCGAGTTGAAATGAAATACAATGGAGGTTGGAAGAAAAACACAACTTGAGAATCCATAATATTTTGTCAAAACAATTATTCTCATCCGATTTTAAAGATTTCATTGGTGAAAAAGTGTTTGTGAAAGATTTCGGATCATTTGACAATTCAGGATCATGCAGACTACTGGTTCGCATATTACTGTTGTAGCATATTTTATAAAATTGCTGTGGTTGCTATTATTCATCTCCAATACATGTTGTGGTAGTTCCAGTATGTCCCAGTTCTCAGATAGCAAGTGGGTTACATGTAAGTACATTAATTTTGAGGATCGTGAAGCTGTGACTTTTCATACAAACGGTGGCTTTAGCGACTTTCGCCTCTGAAATGTTGACCGATTTTGACCACTGTTGTCAGTGAGCACAAGAGCTATGTTTTTAGGTTTTTCTTTTCAATTAAGTTAATAAGTCCAATTTTATTGTCGTTCACGTGTTTTCATACAAAACTAAGTTTGGCCATTAATTGATTGACTTTATTCAATAATTAAAAAAAAAACAAACCTATAAAATCTAGCTTATGTTCTGACTGACAACCTATCAAAAATTGGTCAAAATCTTAAAGAGGTTTCTTTCAAGATCTTTAAACCTTCAAGAGGTGAAAATCGTTTTCGCTGTTTGTATGAGAAGTCTTCTTTCGCTGTGGGTTCACGATCCTCTTAAGGCCTCAAGATGGGTCAAATGACAATATTCAATTCAAATTATTGAAAGACTGTGTAAGGCTATCACCACAGTTTGTCGCACGATGCCGCCACCGGCGTAGGTACTAGCGCTGATATACGGAATAACGGAAGGGTTGTCACAAAATTGAAAATAAATCAATTATGATTTATTATTGATATAATATGGTGATCATTCATTGAGTAAGATTAAGATATACATATTTTTAAGTGTTGCACTGCCAAATACTTACGCGACAATTTAATTTTAGTCGTTTTAAGATTGCGCTTATTAAATTTTATTGTTTAATGGATTCGCATTAAGATGAATCCGTGATACCTACCTAACTATCCTACTGTTGACTTGTACGGCGCGCAGTGAGTACAGTGGTACCTACATAATATTTCGATGGCGGCGCGACGCCCATCCAGATCCTGTGACCGACCCGAAAAAAATAATTATTATGGTATTATTGGCTCTTAAAAGAAGATAAAAATACCTGCCTATGTACTGGTACATACACATTGTTTAAAACAAGTAAGTACCTTAACAAACATCACGATGAGAATTCAAGCCAAGAGCCCAGATCAAACCAGTGCCAAAGTATATCTTCTTTATATATATATAAATCTTCTGTCCGTGTGTTAGTCATTGAACTCCTCCTAAACGGCTGGACCGATTTCGCTAATTCTTTTTTTGTCGAGTTCGTTATTGTCAGGAGAAGGTTCTTATGTAGGGTAGGGTAGTGTAGTGTAGGGTAGGGTAGGGTAGTGTAAGGTAGGGTAGGGTAGGGTAGTGTAGTGTAGGGTAGTGTAGTGTAGGGTAGTGTAGTGTAGTGTAGGGTAGTGTAATGTAGGGTAGGGTAGTGTAGTGTAGGTTAGGGTAGGGTAAGGCAGTGTTATGTAATGTAAGGCGGTACGTAGTTCGCCGGGACAGCTAGTAAATATATATATTAGTACGTGCGGTAGGTAGGTAGTACTCACCTACCTACCTATACTATAGTAGGTGCCGAGTAGTACCTACATCACTACTTAGAAACATAGTCACTAACAAATGTCACTCGTTTGTTATTGACCTTTTTACCACTCTAGTATCACAAATAACTGGACAAATGCGAGTTGGCCTCGCACACCGAGGGATCCGTACCACCACACCTCTCCACACAAGTCTGAAAATTATAACCTCTTCATTACAAACAAAATACTTCATCGCAAGTGACTGATTTTTATTTAAATTATTCAGTTCGGACTCCTTAGCCCGAGTATCACTTACATTTGGCAGGTTTTCATTATTTGTATTTACTTCACGATTAGTATCATAGTTACACCAAGTTTCACGTTTGTATGTATTACTGTTTTTACGATAGAGCAAAAACAAAAAAGCCTTGCTGTAAAAATCTTTGTGGTGATAGTGTTTATTCTAAAGTATGACAAAACAAATAAAAAAACTGGCAGAGTGTGAGTCGTACCAGAGATTACTAAATAGTTACTTGTCGTACTCGCGTTAACCCGCGGTCGATCCCGTGGGGTCTTTAAAAGTCCGTTTACGAAAACTGCTATATCTTGTTCCATATTAAAGATCCAAATTTGTACCCCAGGGTAACTTCCTACAACATACTGAACTATCAATTAGTGCAAAAAATAAAAAATAAAATAATATTATTATTTGTTTAAAATTATTTCCTATCAATTAAGTGATTTAAAACCACACTGTGAGTTTTATTTAAAACTTTATTATGCTAATGAAAATTAAATAATAAATAAAAAATATTTAAAATCTCTACCCTAATATCGGGCTTTTAAATACACCACACGACCGATGGTGTCACAAAAAAACCGTGACCGACCAAGGGTTAAAGTAAAACTGAAACGAATGAAAAAAAAAACATAATTATACTGACGCTTGCGTTGATGTCTTTTGTTTGTAATGTGCTATTCACATTAATGCACACTAATCTAAAATCCATGTACCGGTGACTGTACCAATATTATTATTTTCAGGCGACAGAAAGAAAAATGAGGGCTACAGCACCACTGACATTGTAGTGCATTTCTACGACTTCAAGAACAACCACCACGTTACGAGCCCTATAGGCCAGGCGAGAAAAGATATAGTGGAATACTCCGGGTTCAACATTTACCAAAACTTAGTCGTCTACATTCCGGACTTCACGTCATCAGTCGACAACGTCATCGCCGAATGGATCAGATACGCCTTTCGAACTACCCCCAATTACTTCGCCATGATCGACTACTCGGCGTACACGTCAAGTAAATACACGCAACGTGCCTTCGAAAGGGCGTTGCCATACTGTTCTCATATAGGAAAGGCAATCGGTATCTTCTTGGCCGATTTGACAACTAACGCTGGATTACCATCGAATAATATTCACATTATAGGCCACGGTTTCGGAGCGCACATCGGCGGGTACGCAGGACGCAGATACCATGAGACAGCTCATTACTATCTGTGGCGTTTGACTGGAATAGACCCGCTGAAGCCTTGTTTCGTCGACGCTTCACTGGAAGACCAGATAAGTTCCGGCAAAGCTCAGTACGTGGAGGTGTATCATTGCACAGACACGTATCTAGGCACGACCAACGTAGTGGCTGACGTTGATTTCTTCTACAACAAGCACTCAGACACGCAGCCGGGGTGTTTCGATGGTGTTCACATAAAGACATTGGGCAACGTGAGCGCGGAGACGTGTGGCCACGCGTACTGCGTCAAGTTTTACTCCAATACAGTGCTCAGGTCGGACCTGTACCCGGCATGTAGTTCGTTTTACGACCACGGCAGCGTGTGTGAGAGCCACGAGGCTGTAGCGGGGTACCACAACCATGGTGAAGTGAGGGGTTTGTATTACGCTTCAACTACAAACGGTATTTAGAATGTGGAGTGGGGTGCAAGTGACACGAGCTAAACTTAGATATAAAAATACATTTATTTCCAACTAAACGAAGAAACTAGCGCCATCTAGTATGATGGTTTTTGAAAAATGAAACTAGCGCCATCTAATATGACGATACGGAACCCTATGTGTGCGGTTCTGACTCGCACTTAGCTGGATTTTTTTTACTGGTATGGGCTTTAGTTTGTTTATTGTGATTTTTGTTTTGTTATATTCACTACAATTAATAGATTAACGGTGTAACTAGGCCGTTTTTAGAGGTCTAAAGCACTTGGCTTGCAAGTATGGTTCAGCGATGATGACGCGTGATCCCGAGTAATAGAAGGGTGCATATAGTATAAAGTATGCGTTGTGACCCCCACACTAGGCAGAGCCCGTATCGTGGTGGTCACGTTAAATTACATTTTCAATACAGTTGCTCGAAAAGTGGTCTCTTATATATGCCAGTAAAGTATACGTGCTATTACTTTGCCACTTTTTTTTTAAATTTCTAGACCACATTCTAATCTCTGGCTGTCAATATATTCAGTCTTTACAAAAGGCGTAACTTGCTTAATTTCAAGTTCAATTTAGCATACATGCCTCTTGTACGCTAGTAATAATAGGTCATATTTGCCTCTTGGTTGTGAATTTCACTTAGCAACCACCCAACTAAATTGAATTTGATGTTGAAATTGAAAAAGTGTAGTAAGACGTACATATATCCGTGCGAGAGGGAGAACGATGTAGTGTTGCTCTAGTCGTCCTTCTCACACTAGAAACCTTACGCATGCGCCCTGCCTTCGCCCTGCGTAGTACGCAAGTAATTTATGATTATCGTAGGGGCAACTAAATTCGCGCCATTTGCAGTCTCAAAGGTACGTATTTCTTAAAGTGATTTGCAAAGCAATTTATTCTTTTACCTGTTTTCTCACAACTGTATTGTATGATACGTCGTATGATACTGGGGTGTAAAAGGTAAATGACAAACTCGTGACGATAGCAAACCCTCGCCTACGGCTCGAGCTTACAAATGTCACTCGTTATTTGCCTTTTCACCACCTTTGTATAATAAATAACTAATAAAACCAGATATAAATTAAAATAATATTGTAACTTTAGGTAGATAAAACATTTCAATTGTTTCAATATACAGGGTATGAAGAAAATTAGTGTAGGTCTCATTACTCTACAAACTGAAGAACTTTTGTACTACAAGTTTGCTGAAATCGCAAAAAACTTTTTTAAACTCTTCATACAAAACGATCAGCGGATTGACCAGTTCTGTGTATTTTTTATGGAGCGAGTTGACTATAGGGTACTCATGGAATGTTGTTTAGGAAATTCGAAAACACACCCCCTTAGGGACGAAAAAGCAATTTTCCACCCGGCTATCTACTCATGAAAATTAAACTTTCCCAACAGGAGAGATGAAAAAGTAATTAATTTGACTAAGTAAAAAATATCAGATTAATCGGACGAATGAGCGTGCGTCTAAAGCCACCCAGTGTAGTAATGGGCTGAACCATAAAATAGAAAATATAAAATAAAGCTCAATTTCAGAAAAATAATATCCATAGTGTATTAATGTGTTGATATCAATGTTTGCTTACCTATATAAATTTAAAGGCTCCACTCTTCACCTATTCAGCACACAACCCCGACTTGGCCCCCTTTTGTGAAGTATTTATTTTTAAATGTTTGGAAAACCAGCGGCTTATACAATGATCTAACTAACATTCTAGTGTATGGAAAGAGACCTGTGCCCAAGCAGTAAGGACGACTGTTAAGGCAAAGTGTATATATTAGTACTAACATACAGTATGGACACTCTATGCCACTCTTTACAATGCGACCTCACCCCCTCGTCACCCAGATTGATACAGATTGGTTACAGTTTGGTTGTCGAACCTATAGTAGACCGATAAACATCGTGAGGAAACCTGCACACGCCTGCGAAAACTCGGCGGTTGGGTGTGAAGTCGACCAATCCACACTGGGCCCGCGTGGTCGACTAAGGCCCGATGGCCCTAATTCAGAGTAGGCTCGACCCCCTCGGTGGGGACGTATGTGAGCTGATATGATAGTTACATGGTGCAACTCACCCTTAGACTGACAATACAGGGTATGGTTCACTCGCCGCAAGTGGGTCGGCAGACCCAGGAAAATCGAAATGTCATTTACGTTCAATTTTCACCTCAGTTAGTTATAATATGTCAACGAAGAATTATTACAGAAATTTTCCAAGAATTTTGCATGAAAACACCAAATTACGGTGTAGTTTTTAGTGGAAACCATACTGTTTACCTAAATAAATCCATGCTCAGCCATATGTGAGGACAATCAGACTTATGGTTTAGCTGCTAGGAAAAGCGGATTGATCAACAGACGAACGTTTTTAGCAAAAAAAAAATGTTTGTACTAGTGATTTGGGTAAAATAAGAAAAACCTTTTTTTCACGACGACAATCAATTCTTTCGAGCGACCGAGTGAAGCGAGGTAATTATATATAAAGTTATGTATGAGTGATTAGTATATTACTGCAGCGGCCAGCAAAAGAGGCACTGATGGACGAACGTGTAAATGTGGGCCGACGCCACAGGCTCTGTGGCCGAGGCACACATACGTAAGTCCATCAATACCTAGTGGTGGCCAAGACTTGTATAGTACTTTTCTCAAATAACGCGTGGAAATCAAATCGTCAATAATTACTTTTCAATGACTAACAACGAACAACAATAATTTTTCACGCGCCAAAATAATGCTCAAACTTCCAAGCATGTTTGTGAAAATTTACGATGTAAAACTTTAAACTTTTACGATTATTCATACTGACAAATGAAAAAAAGGTAAAAACAACATCAATAATATAAATTCACGTCAAGCCCCGTTTTCAATTTGTCAATGTACGATGTATTCGACTTCAGTATTTTGATGAAAACATCACTTAAAGATACCAACATCAAATAAATTGTACAGCCACGCTGTGCATACTTTTTCGCGAAGCCTTCACGTCCGTCTGGGGCATATACAGATCAACAATAAATATTGAGGTTACTTAGTAGCAGAAAATAAATGTATACCTATCAGACTTGATACAAAATTACATACTCGTGCATATGATTTTGGTTTGCATGGTTCAGATTTTTTAATGAAATAATGACCAGTGTAAAACAAACACCTTAGAACCCTTTTAAATAATATTTTTAATTTATTATCGCAAAATATCGAAGTTTTTGTGATTTTATGTACCAAGCACATCACTAATTCTTTAAAATGGGTAATTATTCTTAATTTTGAATGAGTCAATTACTTTATCGTTACTCGATGAAATATATTACTACGTCACTTCCGCTTTTCGGTGATTGACGGTAGTTCAAATGTGTGTTTCTGAATACAAAAAGATGCAGCCAATATTTATACATGTATTTGACAGTGTTTAAATAAATTAAAAAATATTATTCACTAAATAGCATTTCTCCTACAAAATCATAAAAACTTATTCAATTAACATTTTATTCTAATTTCAATTTTATATTTATTAAAATCACTAAATTAGTTCGTCAAAGACAATGACGTCACAAGTTGACAATTTCAGAACAAAATGTCGTTTTTGACAGTCGATAAAAAGTAACTCAAGTTACTAGCAGTCAAATACCGGGTTATGAAGATTTCCGCGCCCGTACCTCAGACCTTCCCCTCAACTTCGCCCACGAGATTCCATATTGAAACCAAAGCATTAGCACTCTATTGAGGGGAACGAATATCATAGATTTTTAGCGTCATTGACGAACTTATTTTGTGAATTTGATCAATTAAAAATTGAAGACGTGATGGAAAAACAAAGCAAGTTATGTTTTTGAAACTTCAAGAGGAGAGCAATTTAGGAAATCATATTTCAGAATTTATTTTAGACAGTCCGATCCCCTATTGTGAATAAAAAAAAAGATATTTTGTAATTTATTTTTAATAGTGAAAAATACCTTATTGTTGCGGATTTTCGCGTGAAAGAGCTAAAGTTATGTGAGGGAACGAGACTATCGCTCTTTCCCTCTTACAGGGTCTGACAAAATTGGCGTAGATGCCCTTTTCTGGGATTTTTGCTCATCATACTAAAAAACTTTTACAAAAGACCCAATAAATTCTAAAAACAAATGAACTTTTCATACAAATCGACCAGCTGATTGAGCATTTTTTGGTATTTTTGTAAGGAATTCGCATAAAAAAAAATTCTTCTGGTTCAAGTTATTCAGTGTGATGAATAGAAGCCTCAGTTATTGTTTAAGTAGTTCGATTGGCATACTAGCGCCGCCGATAGAAATAAAAAAATACTCATTCTTATGGAGTTTAATCAAAATCATTGAGTATTTTGCCCATATAGGGGGGCAACAACTATTGTTAAATTTTTATTTTATAACTGTAAATATTAGCAATAAGTTACAACATCGACAAACATAACCAGTTGCTAATAGGCAAAGATATACAAAAACAATTAAAAAAGCCTTGTACCCCTGTCGCACCCCGGACACTGCATACAACGGTCGTGAAATGACATTTCTAAAAACAAATGACGGAGCAAACAAAATCACGGCGAATTCCCATACGTTCAAGAACAAACTATAACCGATCTGTATCAATCTGGGTGACGAGGGGATGAGGTCGGAATCAAGAGAGCGGCAGGGAGTGTCCATACTGTATGTTAGTACTAATATAATACATTTTGCCCCTGTGTGTGCACAAACCACTCAATGATTTCGATTGAAGTCCTTAAGAATGAGAAAAATACTTATTTCTATTGGCGGCACTAGTGTGCTAATCGACCCGCATTAAAATAATAAATGTCAAAATGTTTTTGTTTGTTTGTTACCTTTTCACGCTTTAACACCTTGACCAATCTTGATGAAATTTGGCACGCAGGTAGCCTGTGTCACGAGGAAGGACATAGGCTACTTTTTATCCTGTGAAAATAGCATAGTCCGATGCAGTTCCCGAGGGAACTGAAAAATACTTATTTTGGATATTTTTTTAACATCGCAACGAAACAATAGATTGTTACGATTTTTTGCACAGAGGTGGTTGAGAAGGTAGGAAATGACATTATTTACTAATCAACATATCCTGACATGGTTACCGAAGGATCTGGGGAAAACTCATTTCCACGCTCGCGCACGTCGGCGTCGCAACGGAGCAACGAATTGAAGTGATTTTTTGTACAGAATTGGTTGAGGGGGTGGGAAGAGACAGACTGCTAATCAGAATAGCCCAATATAGTTCCTGAGGGATCTGGAGAAAACTAATGTCCACGCTCACGATGCGCTTTCGGCAAGCGCACCAATCACCCTTAAAGACAGTCATAAAAAGATGCCCACGCGGCCAAGCCGCGGGCAAAACCTAGCATATAAATAAAAACGAATTTTGCTGCACCCTGCACAAACTCATCTCTTTCCCACATGCACGAAAGAATGTGCGTGTAAAGGATCTCATTGCGTATTCACCGACCTATGTCAGCCACTATGGTGTCGAGCGAAATAGCAAAGAGCACCGGCAGTACTCACCACGTCTCGTCGCCTGCAGGAGCTGGTGACGGAGCGCTCGCTAGGGGATGAGGAGCGCTCCACCACCTCAGCAGCCACCTCCACGCCGGACGACGCGCGCCCGTGCTCAAACTCCCTGGCCAATAAAACATTACATTTTAGTACATGATCGTGGAGCATGATGTTCTCGAGCGGCGACCCCGCACCGGAAGACGTAGCGTAGAAAGGCCTCCCACGCGGTGGACCAACGACCTGGTGAATGTTGCGGGAACCGCTGGATGCAGGCATCACAGGACCGGTCGTCGTCGTGGAAATCATTGGGGCTGGAGATGCCTTTGTCCGATATGATGATGATGCTCAAATACTACATTCCTATGTAAATGCCAAAGACCTATACAGATCTAGAGGAATAACATGATATTCGTCATCTACGCGTTTCGTCACTTTACGCTACGTCACATTCCCAATACGTCTCATTACGTATAAAGGAATTTTATCATGATCATATCAGCCGAAAAACGTCCACTGCTGAACAAAGGCCTCCCCCAAGGATTTCCACGACGACCGACGACCGGTCCTGCGCTTCCCGTGATCTTCACCAGGTCGTCAGTCCACCGCGTGGAAGATCTGCCTACGCTACGTTTTCCGGTGCGCGGTCGCCACTCGAGATCTTTACTGTCCAAACGGCCATCTGTTTTACGAGCTATGTGCCCTGTCCACTGCCACTTCAGTTTAGCGATTCTGTGAGCTATGTCGGTTACTTTGGTTCTCCTGCAGATATCCTCGTTTCTGATTCGATCACGCAGAGAAACTCAGAGCATAGCACGCTTCATTGCAAGGAATTTCGCCACACAAGTATTTCGTCATGTGATCTGCTAATTGAGGTAGGAGCGGAATTTTAGGAATTTGAGTATGGGTAGAATTATGTATTGACTTGCTTCCTGTATGGTTCAGAGACCTAGACTAATAAAGCAAACATGAAAAACATTTTTTGGCGCCTTTCATTACGCAAGAGGAGGATACTTTGCACCCTAGAGGAGTTCGAAGTTACTGTCGACAATGTGCTACAATAAATCCGTCCTTTCCTTTTTTTTGGACACTGCTTACGACAAAACAGCCTCGAATACCAAATTTTGACGTCAAAGATGGAGGGCAAAAGAGCTACAGGCAGACATTCGGCAAAGTATATATATTAGTAGTAAAAACAGTATGGACACTCCCTACTGCTCTCTAGATTCCGACCTCACCCCCTCGTCTCCCAGGTTGATACAGATTGGTTCTCGAACGTATAGAATTTTGCCGTGATTTCATTTGTTTTTAGAAATGTCTTTTCTCGCCCGTTGTATGAAGAGTCCGGGGTGTGCCTCCGGCTAAACGGTGCAGCCAAATCACCAGTACCACACCCTGGACACTTCATACAACGGGCAAGAAATGACACTTCAAAAAAGGAATGACGGAACAAACAAAATGGCGGTGAAATCCTATACGTTCGACAACCAAACCACAGATTACTAAATAGTTACGTCGTTACAGATACCTCACTCCCATACAAAAGCTTAAATACCTACGCTATATTAGCCTACAAAATCTTAATAATAATACCAGCTGTTTGCAGCGAGAAGAAATGTGCCATAACTACGTATACAGAGAGTTGAGATTGTTTTGCCCGCCGCGCGACCCACGTGCGAGCGCGTCATCGAGCGAATGTTCTAGGGTTGTACCTATGTTGATTTTGGTAATGAAACAAATGTTGTAGAAAATCATTTTTTTATATTTATCGATCAAATATGTTTGAGTTTAATAAAATGATACATGCATTTTTTCCCTTCACTGAATTCCCGATTAATAAATTTTAATGTCGAAAATATTCGAAACCTCGTAAATAATTTTAACAAATAATCAAAAGGGAAACAGGAGCAAAGCGGAGAAAAATCAATCAAAGTTGGCTTTTTACTTGAGTTGACGGAGAATTTCATAGCAACTATTCATACAAAAACATTTCCCAAGAGGGCCTCATTGTGAGCTTCAATTATTGTTATTTTAAGTGAAAGCTAGGTAAAAACGTAACGAAAATAGTTTTTCTGTTACTATCTACAAGTCATAACAAAAAACGGCTTGTGAATGCAAGCTATAGTTTACGAAGTAACTATTTAGTAATCTGTGCTTAGTTCTTGAGATTTTTTCGTTTACATTCGTCCTGGTAATAAAACTTGGCGGTGCGCGCGCGGGGGGGGGGGGGGGGCGGGGTTTGATGTAGTTGTTTCGATGACGTAATGGTACTTGACAAGTTAAAATTTGGATTTTGGTTTTAAACGGTATATTTACAGCTATAAAAGTGCCCCCCGGCTACCGAGTGGCCGGCGCATTAGTACTTCTATTCTTTAACATACCTACCTAAATCACGACGACGACGCTAGGTACCTACTATGTTCTGACATTAAGTAGGTAACTGTTATTTATAAAAAAAAACACATAAATAATACCTGAAATCCTTAATTTAAAACGAATAACATAGTAGGTACCTACCCACCATTGTTATATGTTTAGGGAATAAATGATGATAAGTTGTAAAGGAATGAGAAAAGGGAATTCGAAAAAAACAAAAATTTATAATACTATTAACTTAGGTACCTTTGTTCGTCTCTCGGCAATGAAAAAAATTTCAAATTTTCATTTGTCTTTTAACTGTGACACCCATCCACTGCACAATAATGCATGATTTCGGCATTTCGATAGTCAGAGCCGTAAATGTGACGTGCGAGCACTCAGGTGGGAGTGCGTCAACCTACTGTCCGTTGTATCGTCTCCGATACGCTTAGCGGTAGGCATATAAAGCGTGGCCTTGAGCAAGTGAAGGACGCCTGACCAAACTGTAACCAATCTGTATCAATCTGGGTGACGAGGGGGTGAGGTCGCCGGATGGAGGGCACTCTTCACTCTCACAATGCCATGACGGTCACGATCCTCGCCATTGAGGTAACAACGGACTGGATTGCATATTCTATATATAGATAACTAAAAGCTCTTTAAAGGCGTTAGTGACGACGAGTCTTGTGAAGGAGCCAGATGCTAGTCACCTGAAGGCGTCATCGGCATCGTCGGGCGACTCCGCAGCGAGCCCCACAACCACGTAACGCTCACTGTCCGAGCTGGCCGTGCTGGCGGCGTCGCTGCGCGCGTCGTCACGAGACCACGCGCTGTCTATTGACGTCACTAGCGACGTGAGCCCGCGACGCATTGACGAGAAACCTGAAAGGAATCAGCGTTTTTATAGGACTTTTTGAGAGCAATTACAGACAGCGTTACGTTTGTCTTTTTTATTTTACTGATTCGTGTTCCCGGAGAAGGGGTCCCATAAACGCTGTAATTAACACTTCTATAAAAAAGAGCTTCAATTCTATATAATCTCTGACTGAACACAGAAATTCTGCATCCGCTCTATGGTTAAAATGTCCTAAATGAATAAAATACTAGCAAAATACTAGCAGTTGAACCTTTTATCCTCCTAGCTGTCACGTTATTAGGCCACACCCGGGAGCCGCAAAATTCGACAGACATGATTTTTTCCGGCAGCCGGAATTTGACAGACAGGGTTCTGGGCGCGTTTAATGGATTTTCTGCGAATCTAAATAAAATATTGTGTGTTTCCATTTAAAATATTATTCCAATTAGGGTGTTTTACTTATTTATTTTTATTGTTTTTACTTTTATATTATGATAATCGATATTATTGGCGCTAATTTGACCCGCCGTAATTTTTCCGGCTCCCGGTAGGTCGACAGATAGGGAATTTGTTTTTTTACCCAGGTCCCGGAAATTGACAGCCAAGAGGGCGAGGTCTATACCTGCCGCCAAGCAGATTGCTATGTTTCGGGGGTTGCGGCAAGACAGCCAGCCAGATAACTGGCATGCGAAGCATTCCATCTCAAACCTCGAGGGTCAGATGACTCCCTTGCACAGACGAAGGATAGCCATTGGCAGTGATTAGCACTTTGAAACCATTTTATTGTTGTAAAAAATGTCACAGCCTATTTACAAAAACTGTTTTACGATGATACTGAAAATATAGTTTTAGTTGAAAACTAACTGGGGACCGGTACACACCCACAAAAAAGGCTTCGAATGGTCCAAACTCCACAACATTCGAGAGTGTTCTGGAATGTTCCATAATGATTTGGGATGTTGTTAAGGAATGCTATCGAATACTCTCAAATGTTCTGGGCTGTTCCAGATATTTCTAGAGGGCGAAACTTCCAGTCATTATATCTTCAAAAGCACGCCCTTCAGGTAAAAACGGGAACCTTCTTCATGGATGGGGGATAGAAGGCTACCACACCATAGAACTTCCTTGATCGTACCAGGACTCGTTTCTGAGCTTTAACGGCACGCACATTGATCACTTTCTTTTATAATATATATTGATGATTAGTATATTCAACTTTTGCACTATCCACTAGACATATTACCTTTTTATGATAATCTATGTATTCAATCCTGCATTAAAATAATATCTAGCACTTCTCAGCCTGAAGCACAATGACTTCTATATTAGTGGCGTAAGGACCCGGCCAACGCGCGCGACTAATGCTCCCAGTGAATTGGTGCGAAAATCGAAAGTTTCGCACACTCGCCACTCATTCGTCCGCGGGAGATTGTAGAGTGCAGTGGAAAGATATTCCATATAAAAATGCCTGATTGTGTTTTTAGAGGCTGTTAAAATTATGAATGAAAAGCTAAAAATAAACATAGGATATCGTATCATCGATAAGTCACCTTGCATTTTTTTTAAACAAATTAAATAAACGGATTTTTAATGCGAAAATTTTTCCAAGGTTCTTTTATCGCGGCACTGACGTCAACTCTCGCCCACGCTAGTTCGTACGAGTTCTGTCAGATGGCGCTACTTTTTGCTTGTATGAAGAAAATCTGAGTAAAATATTGAGACGGGCGGATCCTTCTGTCCATATCTGTGCTGAAGCACAGGTTTTTACTAGTTCAAGTTCAGGCATACATTTTGTACTTTATAATTACCCTTTTAAGATAATCTATGAATTCAATCCTCCATTAAAATAATATCTTGCCTCAAACGCAGGTTTTTACTAGTTCAAGTTCAGGCATACATTTTGTACTTTTTAGTTTTATGAGACTCGAGTTATCTATTTTCTTTATTTTACAAATGAATAAATATAAAATAAAAACTAGAAAGTAAAGGGCCATCAACCTATAGACACCTTTTAAAATAAAATAAAAGTTAATATTCTGTAGTCCAATTTCTTTGTGTTCGTCAAAACTGACATAACTATTAACTGGCCCCCCTTCTTGTCCAGCTTATCCTTGAATGAGTTGTCACAAACGTCTGAAAAACTAACTAAGGCAGTTTGGGCTCGCTTCACCCGACTGCCCGTAAGATTATCCTGTCTAGACGTGTCCGTTGGCCGACTGTATATATTACTAGTATTCCCGGCGAACTTCGTACCACCTTACACTACACTACCCTATCCTACACTACACTACCCTATCCTACACTACACTACCCTATCCTACACTACACTACCCTACCCTACCCCTACATAAGAACCTTCTCCTGACAATAACGAACTCCACAAAAAAAAGGAATTAGCGAAATCGGTCCAGCCGTTCACGCGTGATGCCGTGACTAAGGGAAATAGGCATTCATTTTTATTTATATATTATTTAGAATATGGCTAAATAAAGCGTTTGACAAACCTCCAAAGCTGAGCCCTGGGCTGGGCGGCACCTCCTCCGCGGGCAGCGGCTGCGCGGTGCAAATGTCGACCGGCGCGTACGCCGCGAACACGACGCTATCGCGGTCCACCACCGAAGAAGGCGCCACCGTCGTCTCTGAGCCTGCGATAGCCAACCACTGCTCATTCTCTATCTCTCTCATTATTCTTTACAATAATACTAGCTTTTTCCCGCGGCTTCGCCCGCCAGGACATCGTTTTAAAGACTGTCTTTAAGGGTGATTAGTAAATTATGTCGTTTCAACAATCGAGTAATTTTTTAGTTCCCTCAGGAACTGCATCAGATTATGCTATTATCCCGGGATAAAAAGTAGCCTATGTCCTTCCCCGTGACACAGGCTACCTGCATGCCAAATTTCATAAAGATTGGTCAAGGCGTTGAGGCGTGAAAAGGTAACAAACAAGGAAACACATTTTCACATTCATAATATTATTAAGGATTACTCAGGGACAAATCAAACCACTCACGGTCATCTAGCCTCAAACTACGATAAAGGGAGAGCAATCAGTATGATGAGTAGAACCCTCAGTTAACGAGTCCTATAATTTTTTTATTACACCTGTATCTTCTTTATATATAAAAGAAAAAGGTGACTGACTTGTATATCAACGCACAGCCGAAACCACTGAACGGATACCGCTGAAACTTGGAATACAGATAGCAATTAGGACGTGGGCATCCGCTAAGATAGGATTTTGGGAAATTCCCATGGGAACGGAAAAAAACGGGATCTGTGTGGGCAAAGCCGCGGGCACTCACTAGTAATATATAAAAGGAAACCGTGACTGACTTACTGATCTATGAACACACATCTCAAACAACTGAACGGATCGGGCTGAAATTTGGCGTACAGTTAGCAATTATGACGTAGGCATTCGCTAAGAAAGGATTTTGGGAAATTCTCACAGGAACGGCAAAAGCCGTGGGCAACGGCTAGTAATAAAATAGTAATAATAATATTTATTTATTTACAATTGGTAAGCCCTTAGCATTATCTCACCTGATAGTAAGTGACGATGATGCCTAAAATGGATGTGGGTTTACCAAGATACCCCAACGCAATGAAGAACTAGCTATCTTATCAGATACAAGATATATATAAGATGGTTGTAGCTTGCCAGGCGGGCTTAGAAAATGCCCCTCCATCAACCAAACCGAGTCTCACAAGGTTGGACTCCGCCGGGAATCGAACCCGTGACCTCCTGATGTGAAGCTATATAACTTAACCATTACGCCACAGGGGCGGTTAAATTTTTCGTATTGTATTGTATAAAAATGTTTTCTTGACCATCACGAGACAGGCCTAGTGTGTCTGTTTAGTTTGTGAAACAAAAATTTGTTTGTCTAGTTGCACAACATGAAACGTGGTGCTATAAACACTACCAAGTTATCACTGGAGTTACGAAATAATTTTTTAAACTACTTTTTTTTTACAAGAAACACACCTGCATATGACATTTATCAATTAAATACAATTAAATTAATACGTGCTTTCAAAGGAACTGATAACGGTAAAATAGACTATAAGTGTATGTATTTAATGACGAATATTATACTTTTTTATGCGAGCATATATATGTATATAAGGCTGAGTGCGTGTAAAATCGTGTTTTTCAATCATGTGGTGGTACAGGATCGGTTTATTGGTGACTTATTTAGTATCCATTCAGGTAAGCATTCTTTTGTTTACATTACAAGCATTTGTTACAAAGATGAGGGAAATGTTTTTTGATGTGTAACATCTTTGCTCTCGCTTTCCTGCAATTTGTGGGAGTAATTTCGTGAAATGGGACGGAAATGTGTAACATGGGACGGAAATGTGTAACAGGAAGTCGTGAAAGCGCGCGCTAAAAAAAATCTAATGTTAAATTTAAAAACAAAATTATATTTGCAGTTGGTAATAGAACATATTGTATGAAAAATCTATGAACTTTTTACAAATCGAACTGCACATCTTAAGTTGTTCGATTATTTCTCCTAAACTAAGAAAGCCTACTTAGCCTTAATAGTTTTCCTTTTATATTCATTATATAGAGTACTTTCATGAATTTTTACAAATTTCCAAATACAGCGGTTTAGTTTATAGGGGGTGGGGACACTCGACTCCATCAAAATTTAGCACTTTCAAGCAGAGATATGCTATATATAAGGGGAGGTAGATAGGTTACATGCGTCTAAAAAGTTAAGCAAAAAAAAGATGCCAATTGGCATCTCTTTTCTTAGTAACATTCAGTGCAATAGAAGGGAGCTACCTATAACATTGTGTGTGTAAATGGCTTCGATTTTCAAATGTTGTTTGTTAGTGCATAACCCATCTATGGTAACAAATCTCTGCTTTCAAGCCTATTTTTTCGAAAACGAAACCCTAAATTATAAAATGGTCTTAGAAGACTCACAACTATTTTTTAAGCTTCCAACATACCCCCACACGACAAGGTTTGACGAGAAAAAAAAACATACCCACCTATCTTGTAGGGGAAGTTTTTTTCCAAATATTTTTTTCCAGTTCTCTCCGCGTTGTTAATATATACAATAGTGTAAAAAAATGGTGTAGGACCCGTTGACTGGGGGTTCTACTCGTCATACTGAACAACTTTTCCCACGGAACCCATAGTCAATTCTCAAAAATAATTGGAGCCTCCATACTAAAATGCACAAAATTGGTCGATCAGCTGATCGATTTGTATGAAGAGTAAATATTTTTTTTTGCGATTTCAGCAAAGTCGTAGAACAAAATATGTTTAGTATGATAAGTAGAAGCCCCAGTTAACGGGACGTACACCAATTTTGTTACACCCTGTATATCTTTGCCAAATTTCAGCTCTTACTACTAATAGTATAGAAGCTAGGTCGCGGATAGACGGACAGACAGACATGACGAAAATCATCTGTGAAAATTTTAACTGTCTAGCTATCACGGTTAAGATAGACAGCTGACGGACGGACAGCGAAGTCTTAGTAATAGGGTCCCGTTTTTACCCTTTGGAACCTTCTTTATAAGATGGACGGTATTATTTGACATTTCTTTTTGATTTTCTTGCATTGTGTTGTAAGATACTCATTTACTTTACTAATGCCTCAAAGAGGTTATTTGTAATTGACATAGCATCTAATTTACACATGTATTGTGAACTTACTATTGCAAATAAAATGTGAATAAATAATTATGAATTATGAATGTCCGGGGGAGTAATCTCACTTTGTTTTTCCTAAACAGTATCTTTTCTATCGAACAGAATATGAACTGATTACTATTTTTGTCGTATTCACAACTAAACAACTCATTTCAGTTTTACGAAAATTGCGCCTTATTTTAGCTAGGCTTACGTACGCATGCGTAAGTTTTTTTTTATTGCCATAATTTGCGGTAAAATAAAATTTGCGCACAGCAAACACATAATATTATAAAGTACCACTTCTCAAGTATAAACTTTATTGAAAAATATATTATACCATGTTTAACCGCATAAATGAGCCGTTTTTGTGTGGGGTTAATGTTAAAATTTTAATATTATCTTCCTTTTGTTAATACACATTTTTTACTTTTCTTAGAGAGCAAATTCCTCTTTGCGTTGGGGAATCACCATCAATGAGATGATGCCAACGCAACGGCTTGTCAATTGCGAATAAAAAATTTTTAAGATTTCCATTGACTTCGACAGCGTAAAAACTGCTGTGTGTAGGGTGTCACGTAACAGAGAAAAGTATGGGTGGTCTTAGAATAGTTGCCTAATAGTTTGGGGTGAGTGCACTATGACGCACAAAAAACACTAGAAGCTGTAAATGTAATGCTGCAGGACATCCAGAGGGAGAATCGTGCTACGGTGATACTATAAAAGTTCTATTCAGAGGTTATTTACGTCAGACGGGGCACCAGGGCCATCAAGGTGAACGCCTTCCTTAAGCTCTTTGTACTTGTCCTCGAGTATTGAAATTGCGCCTAAAACATTCGGATACAACTTGGTTGCAACTCTTACGCTCAAGGGTTTTCAAAAGTGCTCCTCAAGATAAATAAATTGTACAGCCACGCTGTGCATACTTTCTCGCGAAGCCTTAACCATCTGTTGTAGTCGAGCATACACAAATCAACTATAAACATTACACTTACTTAGTAGCAAAGAATACAGTAAGTAAGGTATATCAGACATGACAAAATTTTTCCAAATAAACGGCTGGAGATATAAAAACAATATTGCCATATCTCAAATTTCACCCAAATCTGTCCAGTAGTTTGGGAACTAGAGTACCGGACGGACGTGTACACACACACACACTCATACACATATTTATTATTTTTTGTCTTTAGACTATTAGTGTAAGACAATCGATTTCCATCAAAATCTCAACTTGGATTTTTTTGGCATCACAATACTTTAAAATAAAAAGTGGTAATTACCGAATACCAATGGACTGGTAATACAAGATCACCGTGCACCCTGTAATTTAGTTCTTCAATGGACGGCACAAATTTACAGAATGTACGGTGATCTTGGCCAGATAGCGCACTAAGAAATCTATCCCGTATGTTAGGGCAAGCAATATTCACCCCTAAAACGAGCTGGTATAGTCGCGGCCGAAATAAATCCATTAACTCAAACGAGGAATCTTTATAGTTTCGTCATGTTCTTATGTACGTCCGTCGGTATGTCACAGTAGTTTTACTCAAAGACTATTACAGCAGCTATACATGTATAAGCTGAAAATTGGTACGGTGGTTGGTTGGTTATGTTGGCGTCCCGAAAAACTTCCCCTTCCAGTTCTAGCGCGTGCAGTTTCCTGCAAGTGTTTTTCTCAATTTAGGATATCAAATTAATTGTGTTTGTGTGTGGTAGTTGCCCCAAGCTTCCCATCTTGCACTTTGGTGGCTGCATGGTCGACAGCTACGAGTATAAGGGTGTGGAAGATACGGGGGTTGAAAGTATACTGATTTTTTTTTCTTAAGTTCGATTATTTTCTGGGGCTTACTAGAAAATTCGGACGTGGACGTCCTTCAGCTGATATGATGACTAGAAAATTCGAGATATTTCTCGAAAGTTCAATAACTTTTTTAAAGTTTCCGGAAGAATCAGCAGTCTCGAAAAAACGATAAATTTCTAAAACTTTCCCGCGCGCCACGCATCCTCAAAGACAGACATAAAAACTATATTTATGGGGTCAAAGCCGCGGGCATACGCAAGATTAAAATATAAAACTAAAAAATATGATATTAGTAAACTTGGCAGGCCATAATGGCAGGGCAGGTTTATTACATAAACTGATTTCTTTATTTTTCTTCTTTTACCTACTAATAATAAATGTTGGAATAACTTGCCACCTCCTCTCAGGGAACTAAGATCTATAGCCACCTTTAAGTTATAGCTTAAAAATTATCTTATATCCTATCAGAAGGAGATGCATATAGGTGGCCGAGTTGTTCCAACATACCTAAGGTGATTAAGTTAGGACGGTGATTTTGGTAACAAATAAACCCATCTCATGTCGTTTTATTATTATTGCTTTTTATTTTATTAACATTATTTTATTTTATATATCAGTTTAATCTACTTCACTAAATTATTTATTCTTAATTTATTCTATTATATTGTTTACATTATCGCACTACTGTACCGATCGCTTCGCAGACACAACACTATGGGCTTTTCTGAAAACCAGCGCTGCAGTTCTCCTGCAGCTAATGCTGAGAAAAGTCCATTTTGACATCGCACTACACCGATTCTGTTGGTCCTATTTGTTTTTTGTGTTTACTTTTTTTACTGTTTCTATATGTTTTACTTCTTTTTTATGTTGTGTAATCGGTGTGTGTTTGTGTGAAATAAAAATCTGTCTATTGTCTAATAATAATCCGTGATCATGAACTTCACTACCTAAATTAGGGTGTGACAAGTTACAATTGATTTATGTGGCTTTTCATCTCTTTTCAGTTGACACCATACCAATCCCAAGCATGGAACGTTTGTCGACCGAATTGTAAGCATTTCCCTGATTTATCGGTTAAACTACAAAATGGCTGTACTATAACCGTGAAAAAGCCCAATAGTCAGAAACCATCAAACTTTGGACCCGACTCACCAAAAAGGGAAAATGGAGATTCATCTAAAAGTACGAACAGCAACACTGGATCAAAGCCTTCTGGAAATTCGCCAAATACCAACAGTCCTAAAAACGCCAATAAAGGTAATTCAGATAAAAAATCAGGAACACCAAGAAAACAAAAAACAATTATAACGTTTCCATCATACAATCCAACAAAGATTTATGTGGAGTTATGCGGAAGTAACAAAAATGGCCAAGAAAAAAGCCAAGAGGAAAGCCAAGGGGAAAGCCAAGAGGAAAGCCAAGAGGAAAGCCAAGGGAAAAGCCAAGAGGAAAGCCAAGGGGAAAGCCAAGAGGAAAGCCAAGGGGAAAGCCAAGAGAAAAGTCAAGAGAAAAGCCAAGAGGAAAGCCAAGAGGAAAGCCAAGAGGAAAGCCAAGGGGAAAGCCAAGGGGCAAGCCAAGAGGAAAGCCAAGGGGCAAGCCAAGGTGAAAGCCAAGAGGAAAGCCAAGAGAAAAGCCAAGAGGAAAGCAAAGAGAAAAGCCAAGAGGAAAGCCAAGGGGAAAGCAAAGAGGAAAGCCAAGAGGAGAGCCAAGGGGAAAACCAAGAGGAGAGCCAAGGGGAAAGCCAAGAGGAGAGCCAAGGGGAAAGCCAAGAGGAAAGCCAAGGGGATAGCCAACAGGAAAGTCAAGAGGAAAGCCAACAGCAAAGTCAAGGGGCAAGCCAAGAGGAAAGCCAAGGGGAAAGCCAAGGGGAAAGCCAAGAGGAAAGCCAAGAGGAAAGTCAAGGGGAAAGCCAAGAGGAAAGCCAAGGGGAAAGCCAAGAGGAAAGCCAAGGTGAAAGCCAAGGGGACAGCCAAGAGGAAAGCCAAGAGCAAAGTCAAAGGGAAAGCCAAGGGGACAGCCAAGGGGATAGCCAACAGGAAAGTCAAGAGGAAAGCCAACAGCAAAGTCAAGGGGCAAGCCAAGAGGAAAGCCAAGGGGCAAGCCAAGAGGAAAGCCAAGGGGAAAGCCAAGGGGAAAGCCAAGAGGAAAGCCAAGAGCAAAGTCAAGGGGAAAGCCAAGGGGAAAGCAAAGAGGAAAGCCAAGAGGAAAGCCAAGGGGAAAGCCAACAGGAAAGTCAAGAGGAAAGCCAACAGCAAAGTCAAGGGGCAAGCCAAGAGGAAAGCCAAGGGGAAAGCCAACAGGAAAGCCAACAGGAAAGTCAAGAGGAAAGCCAACAGCAAAGTCAAGGGGCAAGCCAACAGGAAAGTCAAGAGGAAAGCCAACAGCAAAGTCAAGGGGCAAGCCAAGAGGAAAGCCAAGGGGAAAGCCAAGGGGAAAGCCAAGAGGAAAGCCAAGGGGACAGCCAAGGGGATAGCCAACAGGAAAGTCAAGAGGAAAGCCAACAGCAAAGTCAAGGGGCAAGCCAAGAGGAAAGCCAAGAGGAAAGCCAAGGTGAAAGCCAAGGGGACAGCCAAGAGGAAAGCCAAGAGCAAAGTCAAGGGGAAAGCCAAGGGGACAGCCAAGGGGAAAGCCAACAGGAAAGCCAACAGGAAAGTCAAGAGGAAAGCCAACAGCAAAGTCAAGGGGCAAGCCAACAGGAAAGTCAAGAGGAAAGCCAACAGCAAAGTCAAGGGGCAAGCCAAGAGGAAAGCCAAGGGGAAAGCCAAGGGGAAAGCCAAGAGGAAAGCCAAGGGGACAGCCAAGGGGATAGCCAACAGGAAAGTCAAGAGGAAAGCCAACAGCAAAGTCAAGGGGCAAGCCAAGAGGAAAGCCAAGGGGAAAGCCAAGAGGAAAGCCAAGGGGACAGCCAAGGGGATAGCCAACAGGAAAGTCAAGAGGAAAGCCAACAGCAAAGTCAAGGGGCAAGCCAAGAGGAAAGCCAAGGGGAAAGCCAAGGGGAAAGCCAAGAGGAAAGCCAAGGGGACAGCCAAGGGGATAGCCAACAGGAAAGTCAAGAGGAAAGCCAACAGCAAAGTCAAGGGGCAAGCCAAGAGGAAAGCCAAGGTGAAAGCCAAGGGGACAGCCAAGAGGAAAGCCAAGAGCAAAGTCAAGGGGAAAGCCAAGGGGACAGCCAAGGGGATAGCCAACAGGAAAGTCAAGAGGAAAGCCAACAGCAAAGTCAAGGGGCAAGCCAAGAGGAAAGCCAAGGGGAAAGCCAAGAGCAAAGTCAAGGGGAAAGCCAAGTGAACAGCCAAGGGGATAGCCAACAGGAAAGTCAAGAGGAAAGCCAACAGCAAAGTCAAGGGGCAAGCCAAGAGGAAAGCCAAGGGGAAAGCAAAGAGGAAAGCCAAGGGGACAGCCAAGGGGATAGCCAACAGGAAAGCCAAGGGGATAGCCAACAGGAAAGTCAAGAGGAAAGCCAACAGCAAAGTCAAGGGGCAAGCCAAGAGGAAAGCCAAGGGGAAAGCCAAGAGGAAAGCCAAGGGGACAGCCAAGGGGATAGCCAACAGGAAAGTCAAGAGGAAAGCCAACAGCAAAGTCAAGGGGCAAGCCAAGAGGAAAGCCAAGGGGCAAGCCAAGGGGCAAGCCAAGAGGAAAGCCAAGGGGAAAGCCAAGGGGAAAGCCAAGAGGAAAGCCAAGAGCAAAGTCAAGGGGAAAGCCAAGGGGAAAGCAAAGAGGAAAGCCAAGAGGAAAGCCAAGGGGAAAGCCAAGGGGAAAGCAAAGGGGAAAGCCAAGAGGAAAGCCAAGGGGAAAGCCAAGAGGAAAGTCAAGAGGAAAGCCAACAGCAAAGTCAGGGGGCAAGCCAAGAGGAAAGCCAAGGGGAAAGCCAAGAGGAAAGTCAAGAGGAAAGCCAACAGCAAAGTCAAGGGGACAGCCAAGAGGAAAGCCAAGAGCAAAGTCAAGGGGAAAGCCAAGGGGAAAGCAAAGAGGAAAGCCAAGAGGAAAGCCAAGGGGACAGCCAAGGGGATAGCCAACAGGAAAGTCAAGAGGAAAGCCAACAGCAAAGTCAAGGGGCAAGCCAAGAGGAAAGCCAAGGGGACAGCCAAGGGGATAGCCAACAGGAAAGCCAAGGGGATAGCCAACAGGAAAGTCAAGAGGAAAGCCAACAGCAAAGTCAAGGGGCAAGCCAAGAGGAAAGCCAAGGGGAAAGCCAAGGGGAAAGCCAAGAGGAAAGCCAAGGGGACAGCCAAGGGGATAGCCAAGAGGAAAGCCAAGGGGAAAGCCAAGGGGAAAGCCAAGAGCAAAGTCAAGGGGAAAGCCAAGGGGAAAGCAAAGAGGAAAGCCAAGAGGAAAGCCAAGGGGAAAGCCAAGGGGAAAGCAAAGGGGAAAGCCAAGAGGTAAGCCAAGGGGAAAGCAAAGAGGAAAGCCAAGGGGAAAGCCAAGAGGAAAGCCAAGAGGAAAGTCAAGAGAAAAGCCAAGGGGAAAGCCAAGGGGAAAGCCAAGAGGAAAGCCAAGAGGAAAGCCAAGGTGAAAGCCAAGGTGAAAGCCAAGGGGACAGCCAAGAGGAAAGCCAAGAGCAAAGTCAAGGGGAAAGCCAAGGGGACAGCCAAGGGGATAGCCAACAGGAAAGTCAAGAGGAAAGCCAACAGCAAAGTCAAGAGGAAAGCCAACAGCAAAGTCAAGAGGAAAGCCAACAGCAAAGTCAAGGGGCAAGCCAAGAGGAAAGCCAAGGGGAAAGCCAAGGGGAAAGCCAAGAGGAAAGCCAACAGCAAAGTCAAGGGGACAGCCAAGAGGAAAGCCAAGAGCAAAGTCAAGGGGAAAGCCAAGGGGAAAGCAAAGAGGAAAGCCAAGAGGAAAGCCAAGGGGACAGCCAAGGGGATAGCCAACAGGAAAGTCAAGAGGAAAGCCAACAGCAAAGTCAAGGGGCAAGCCAAGAGGAAAGCCAAGGGGAAAGCCAAGAGGAAAGCCAAGGGGACAGCCAAGGGGATAGCCAACAGGAAAGTCAAGAGGAAAGCCAAGGTGAAAGCCAAGGGGACAGCCAAGAGGAAAGCCAAGAGCAAAGTCAAGGGGAAAGCCAAGGGGACAGCCAAGGGGATAGCCAACAGGAAAGTCAAGACAAAAACCAACAGCAAAGTCAAGAGGAAAGCCAACAGCAAAGTCAAGGGGCAAGCCAAGAGGAAAGCCAAGGGGACAGCCAAGGGGATAGCCAACAGGAAAGTCAAGAGGAAAGCCAACAGCAAAGTCAAGGGGCAAGCCAAGAGGAAAGCCAAGGGGAAAGCCAAGAGGAAAGTCAAGAGGAAAGCCAACAGCAAAGTCAAGGGGAAAGCCAAGAGAAAAGCCAAGGGGAAAGCCAAGAGGAAAGCCAAGGTGAAAGCCAAGGGGACAGCCAAGAGGAAAGCCAAGAGCAAAGTCAAGGGGAAAGCCAAGGGGATAGCCAACAGGAAAGTCAAGAGGAAAGCCAAGAGGAAAGCCAAGGTGAAAGCCAAGGGGACAGCCAAGAAGACAGCCAAGAGCAAAGTCAAGGGGAAAGCAAAGGGGACAGCCAAGGGGATAGCCAACAGGAAAGTCAAGAGGAAAGCCAACAGCAAAGTCAAGAGGAAAGCCAACAGCAAAGTCAAGGGGCAAGCCAAGAGGAAAGCCAAGAGGAAAGCCAAGGGGACAGCCAAGGGAATAGCCAACAGGAAAGTCAAGAGGAAAGCCAACAGCAAAGTCAAGGGGCAAGCCAAGAGGAAAGCCAAGGGGAAAGCCAAGGGGAAAGCCAAGAGGAAAGTCAAGAGGAAAGCCAACAGCAAAGTCAAGGGGAAAGCCAACAGCAAAGTCAAGGGGCAAGCCAAGAGGAAAGCCAAGAGCAAAGTCAAGGGGAAAGCCAAGGGGACAGCCAAGGGGATAGCCAACAGGAAAGTCAAGAGGAAAGCCAACAGCAAAGTCAAGGGGCAAGCCAAGAGGAAAGCCAAGGGGCAAGCCAAGGGGAAAGCCAAGGGGAAAGCAAAGAGGAAAGCCAAGAGGAAAGCCAAGGGGAAAGCCAAGGGGAAAGCAAAGGGGAAAGCCAAGAGGAAAGCCAAGGGGAAAGCAAAGAGGAAAGCAAAGAGGAAAGCCAAGGGGAAAGCAAAGAGGAAAGCCAAGAGGAAAGCCAAGGGGAAAGCCAAGGGGAAAGCCAAGGGGAAAGCCAAGGGGAAAGCCAACAGGAAAGTCAAGAGGAAAGCCAACAGCAAAGTCAAGGGGCAAGCCAAGAGGAAAGCCAAGGGGAAAGCCAAGGGGAAAGCCAAGAGGAAAGCCAAGGGGACAGCCAAGGGGATAGCCAACAGGACAGTCAAGAGGAAAGCCAACAGCAAAGTCAAGGGGCAAGCCAAGAGGAAAGCCAAGGGGAAAGCCAAGGGGAAAGCCAAGAGGAAAGCCAAGGGGACAGCCAAGGGGATAGCCAACAGGAAAGTCAAGAGGAAAGCCAACAGCAAAGTCAAGGGGCAAGCCAAGAGGAAAGCCAAGGGGACAGCCAAGGGGATAGCCAACAGGAAAGTCAAGAGGAAAGCCAACAGCAAAGTCAAGGGGCAAGCCAAGGGGAAAGCCAAGGGGAAAGCCAAGGGGAAAACCAAGAGGAAAGCAAAGAGGAAAACCAAGGGGAAAGCCAAGGGGAAAGCAAAGAGGAAAGCCAAGGGGAGAGCCAAGGGGAAAGCCAAGGGGAAAGCCAAGAGAAAAGTCAAGGGGAAAGCCAAGGGGAAAGTCAAGAGGAAAGCCAAGAGGAAAGCAAAGGGGAAAATTCGAAACCTAAAGATAATCCAAACTCTGGTGAATAAAATTACAAATAGAAAAAAGAGGGTCCGTAGAACTTTGTGGGTAACTCTTCTTACTCTAAAGATAAAAAATAAAAGTAATATTCTGACAAAGATCAAAACAATGATAAGAATAAACAGAGCTCTTATAATAAAATTTCTAAATCTAAAGATAAAATAGACAAGAAAAATTCTGACAGAGATGAAAACAATAATAAGAAAAAACAGGGTCCGTAAAACTCCAAAGATTAAGCTTCTAAATCTGGAGATGAAAAAGACGAGAACAATTCTGACGAAGACAAAAAATATTGAAATCGAACAATCGAACAACATCAAGTAACTCCTAAGTAGGGTAACTCTTCTCTGGAGATAAAAAGACGAGAATATTTCTGATAAAAATAGAAACAAAACCCCTTTACAGACCTCCAAGGATAACTCAAGCTCGGCCACTGTAATTCAAAATAATGCTGTTTTTCAGCCAAAACCACTAAAAATGTATTCTTGCCACAGTGCTCAAGCATCATCATATCAGCCGAACGACGTACACTGCTGGACATAGGCCTCCCTCAAAAATTTCCACGACCGGTTCTGCGCTACCCGCATCCAGCGGCTTCCCGCGACCTGCACCAGGTCATCAGTCCACCGAGTGGGAAACCTGCCTACGCTACGTTTTACGGTGCGCGGTCACCACTCGAGAACTTTACTGCCACAACGGCCATCTGTTCTAAGAGCATACCTATAAAAATTGTGCACCTATACCACGGTGTAAGGATCCATAGAGTGGTTTAACAACGCCTTTGATAATGGCGGCAACGCCGACATATCACTGTTCCAAGGGTTGTCACAATGCTTGAATACGCCATCACATGGAAAAAATACATCAATCGATATTTGAAGGTCCCTAAGGAGTCTGATCACGGATTTGTAGTTAGAATTGAAAAAATTTGCCGCCATTTTGAACTTTTTGGTTACAAAGCCGATGGCTTCCATAATCGATATTTGAAGGTCCTTGAGGTTCCATAATCGATATTTGAAGGTCCTTGAGGTCTGTCTGTAATCATTAGTGACCACCATTTGAACTTATAATGACTGGATCGATTGCTTCCAAAATCGATATCTGAAGGTCCCGTCTGATAACGAATCCGTCATCAGTATTGAAAAAAGTGACTGCTAATTTTAACTTATTAGCTTATGACCGATTGCTTCCAAAATCGATGTCTGAAGGTCCCTAAGGTCTCTTATCACGAATCCGTTGTCAAAATTTAAATGATTGAAAACGCTAAACACGTTAAAAAACCGACTTCCATCGCAACAACTTAGTACATTTTTGCATTATTATTTTTGGTTTTTGTTAATTTTCTAATAAAGTACTACACCGATTTTGATAAAATTTATATGGGACCACAAGGGAAGCACTAGCTTTCAAATAAAAAAAGAATCATCACAATCGGTTCACCCAGTCCAAAGAAATGAGGTAACATACATAAAAAAATAAATAAAAAAAACATACAGACGAATTGAGAACCTCCTCCTTTTTGGAAGTCGTTTGAAAAGTTGCCGCGGTTTTGTACTTTTTTGGATTCGTGATAAGATTAAATTAGTTTAAATTTATTAAATAAAATTAAAATATTTCGAAATAAGAATATATTTATTGACTTATAAATCTCTTAAGTACTTTACACATTCGTGCTGGTTGAAGCTAGCGTAACCCTGTATTTCAGATACCAGATACTTCGATATAGTAGTTTATGAAACTGTTGCATAATGAGGGTTCTTAAAATACGAGTGTAAGTTAAAAAAACGAGCCGCAGGCGAGTTTTTTTTGTACCATTACACGAGTGTTTTAAGACCAAATTATGTGCAGTTTCAAACACTACTTTATCTTATCTCATACATCAAGAATCAACTAAAATACAAAGATCAAAGTTAAGAATAAGAAAAAAATCCCACGAAATTCAGTAAGTACCTACAACAAAACGTGTCATAGCGCTGAATCCCAGCGCATCACCGCGCTTGCACTGAAGCGGACGGTGTCACAGACAGGTAAAAACAATGCTTTCCCTGATCTCTGATCTTTAAACAAGAATGAAAATTATCCACAAAATTCAGTATCTACAAGAAAATTCAATGAAAAACCAACACATCACCGCGCATGCGTTAAAGCGGGCGCTGTCACAGACAAATAAAAATTGGAATGAAAACTTTTTGTATTGCTGTAAAAATGGGGCAAACCGGATGTGCGTTCCAATAAAAAAAATGATATGGAACTTCGTTGGTGATATTATCTCTTTGGTTTAACTTGTAATGTAATTAAAAAAAAATACATTATAACATTATTTCTCTAACAAAATAATGTTATAATGTATTTTTTTTTAAATTACGGCATTGTGTTTATAAAGTATGCCAATATAAACTCGTTTTGAAGTTGATAATGTGAACTTTACGATATGAGAGTAGATAAAATATATTATACTATGGGTGTGGGTGACAGTGTCGTATCACAGAACCAAGTAATGCTTGTGCGTGTATTATTGTGTACAACAAATGCGTGTGAGTGTAGGTGTGGGTGCGTGATTATGTGGGTGTGAGTGCGTGGGCTATGAAAGAGTGTAAGTGTGCTAGTAACAGTTTGTGTGAAGGTGTATGGATGCCAATGGATAAAGAATTGATGACAAAACCACTCTGCAGTAGTTTTTTAACAGAACTTCCCATCTCAGTCCGAGTAGGTGAAGTTTTCTAAACTGTTTCCCTGCCGGCGCGGCGTCTGTATTTCCGGAATCGTATAATTAAGTAATCTTCAAGACGAGAGTGAATACGCACTATTTGAGCTTGCTTGTAATAACATCCTCGGCTGCATCGGCACTTACCATCAGGTGAGTTACAGCCAAACGCGCTTAAATATTTAATTAAAAAAATAAATAAAATAAAATTGGATAACTTTTTGTAAAGAAACGGACCTAGAAACCCATACTGTCTTTGAGCTAAGTTTGTTTTGGCTGCTGGAACAGTAGTACAATCTCGTCTTTTAGGTGGATCGGAAGGTGGCTTTCGTTCATGCTTTAAATAGATAGTAGTGCATTTAAGGACTAAAAGCTGTCGAACTGACAATAAGTTTGCCTCTTTGTAGAGGGAAATAGTTGGGTACCTGTAGGGCTTAAGCAACATTACCTTGACGGCTCTTTGAGTTCCTTCTATTTCGATCATATACACACATTAATTTTTCCTAGGGCATATTTTTAGACTTTTCAAACAAAACACGGTTTTTGACGCGGTGGGCCGACGACGACCTGGTGAAGATCGCGCGAAGCCGCTGGATGCGGGCAGCGCAGGACCGGTCGTCGTGGGAATCCTTAGGGGAGGCCTTTGTTGAGCAGTGGACGTTTTTCGGCTGATGTGATGATGATGATGATGGTTTTTGAAGAACTATAAAAAATCACTTCATGCGTACGGTAGAAACTTTCAAGATGAGCAATTGCTATATTTACTCTCTCAGTTCTTATAAAGTAATTTAGTTTTAATGGGTTTTTGTACAAATATAAGGATGGCACAGATTGTATGAATTTAGTAGAACATACGTAGCAATTCCCACCTCGGAAGTTTTTATAACCTGTACTGCACATGTCCTAAGTATTTTTATTAGCTCTACAAGAAACCATGTTTTGCATGAAACATTTAAAAATATCCCTAGACAATGTTGAACAGTGTTTGTAGTAGCAGCGCCACTCTATTGTCCGATGTCGTATGTTAGGAGGTACTGGCAAAGGGGAAACGTACCCTTGGGTTAGGAGTGTAACGTCTGCAGTATTTTTAACCACCTCCGTGGCGTAATGGTTAGCCTATTCCCTTTCTCACCAGGAGGTCGCGGGTTCGATTCCCGGTGGGGTCAACTTGTAAGACTAGGTTTGGTCGGTGGTAGGGCATTTTTAAAGCCCGCCTGGCTAGCTACCACCATCTTATCTAAGTCTTGCCGACAAACATCAGTGTTAACAACATTGATGTGTTCTGGCTTGAAGATAAGATAGCCAGTTCTCCATTGCGTCGGGGAATCTTGGTAAGCCCGCTTCCATCTTCGGCATCCGGTGAGATGATGCCAAGGGCTTACCAATTGTGAATAATAATAAAAATAATGAGAATTTAAGCATCTTTTTATATCTTTTAACAAATATGATTTTTTCAATATCGATAAGTGTTTCTATAATATCGTCATCTTATAACGTTTTTCAATCAGTGTAACATATAGGTGCAGCGATACTTTAAGGAGGGCTTGTACTCATCAGACTAAGCAACTTTTGCTGTACAAATTTGCTAAAATCGCGATGTTTTTTGAATTCCTCATACAAATCGGTCACCTGATTGGCCGTTTTTAAATGAAGAATTTAAAAAAAAACGCGATTTCAACAAAGTTGTAGAACAAAAGTTGTTCAGTTTGAGGAGTACAAGCCCAACTTAAAGTATCGCTGCAACTATAAGTTACACCCTGCTTTAAAAACCTTTTTAAGGAGTAGTCGTAATTATTTGTGGATGTGTGAGAACGAATCACGGTGTGGTGATTTTTGTTTTTTGTTTGCGTTGCTCCACGTTTAAATATATGCGTACGTAGTAGTGGACGCGCGGGTGGGAGACGTGACCTTGCGGTGACACACATCTCGGAAGAAATTATCATTCTATTTCCCTTCCATACCTACAACCAAAAAAATGCAAAACGTAAACAAAAGTACTATGGAATTGACATTTGAAACTGTCAAATCTCTACTAAGTTTGGTTACATTGTGATTTTTTTGGTTGATATAAGGTATAGTGTATTATTCCAATTTCTGTGGGCTTAACGTACCTTGCGCAGCACAGTAACAGTCGAGATAAATGCCAGCAACAGTCAAACCCAATTAGGTAATGACCAAGCTTATGACCAGTTAACCTGCGTAATCGACGCGACAACGCAGGTTGCACTGAGCTGTGCGCTCGTCTATTTCATTTATGACTTACCCATCTTCAAGTCCTGCAAGCTGGAGGAGTCCGGTGGCACGCTGTCCAGGTCCCGGGAAGACTCCTGCCCAGGACAGCTGGATGGAAGCACGAGAGTCATCTCCGCGGCGGGCACTACCGCGCCCATCACTATCAACCTAAGGGGAAACACACTTGGTTACTACTTTTTTTTATCCACAATTCATAAGCCCTTGGCATCATCTCACTTGATGGTAAGTGACGAAGATGCCGAAGATGCCGAAGATGGAAGCGGGCTTACCAAGATTCCCCAACGCAATGGGGATCTGACTATCTCATCTTCAAGCCAAAACACATCAACGCTGTTAACACTGATGTTTGGCGGGCGGCCAGACTGAGATAAGATGGTGGTAGCTAGCCAGGCGGGCTATGAAAATGCCCTACCACCAACCAAACAATTTGAACCCGCGACTTGCTAGTGTGAAGCGGATGGACTAACCATTACGCCACGGAGACAGTTATATCTATTGATGTAGTCTAGTAAAAATTTACACGAAAGAAACAAGAAAGGAATAAAATATTGTAGTTTTAGTTTCTTGTTATTAGTATGTATTATAAATAACTAAGGGTGCGTGAAATAGGGAAGCGACTTTTCTCGTTTATTACTAACTTCATTGCAAATATTTATAAATTAGCGATTTGGTTATAAATATAATAATTTTGGGTGTTGTTTTGATGTTGTTTAATGACAGATGTATCGTTTTGAGTAAAAAATATATAAGGAGTGGAATTTAAAATTACTGTGATTTGTGATCGAATCTATTTAATTGATGATCGATAAAATCGTACCCATTTAGAAATCACTAACTCTCTAAAACATTATTCGTTGTTTATAGATAACAATAATGCAAAAAAGACCATTTTTATTTTATTTTCGTAGCAAATTCTTAGTTTTTTAAACACTGTTTTTTATCATATAGAAAATACACTACAAATCTGATGTCGGTACCGCATACCGCAAAGCTTCAAAAAACGTTATTTGTTATAGATAACGAGACAAATTAAAAAGATGTGTTTTCAGCGCAAAAGGCTGAAACCTTCTACTGGTTAATAATTGAATCCTATTTAGAAAAAATATTGCGATACCGACACAGATTTAAGTCATCCGATTCATCATCATTATATCAGCCGACGGACGTCCACTGCTGGACATATGCCTCCCCCAAGGATTTCCATGACGACCGGTTCTGCGCTGCCCGCATCCAGCGGCTTCCCGCGACCTTCACCAGGTCATCGGTCCACCGAGTGGGGGCCTACCTACCCTACGTTACGTCATCCGATTATTGATATAAAATTATTTCAAAATTGATTGTTTAGCTAACAAATATGAATCAAAGACTACGTTTGTATTTTATGGGATTTATGAACTCTAGTGGGCTCTTAATGATAGGTGCGTTTGCTTTTCGAAGACTATATGAAGGTAATTAACCCCGGTCAAGATGTCAATAAATTTAAACAGAGGTCTCATATCCCTATTTAGCCATAAAAACACCAATAGAACAAAAATGTATCATATCGTAACGTGTATCTAATAATTTAATTTGAGGAAAAATGAGGCTAACAATAAAAAAAATTATTAAATGTTAAAATAATACGTCTTGCCTGATAGAAGACGTATTCCATTCGTTGCGGCAGGAGCAGTAGCTGGTAGTGTCGAGCTGTGCTAGACCTTCCTACCCCTCCTGTGCTGTGCCGGACTGCCTTGTGTCGAGCTGTACTAGATCTGCCTACCCCTCCGGTGCTGTGCCGGGCTGCTGTGCTAGACCTACCCACCCCTCTCGTGCGGTGTCGTAGTGCCGAGCTATGCTAGACCTGCCTACTCATCCTGTGCTGTGCCGGGCTGCCTTGTGTCGAGCTGTACTAGATCTGCATACCCCTCCGGTGCTGTGCTAGACCTACCCACCCCTCTCGTGCGGTGTCGTAGTGCCGAGCTATGCTAGACCTGCCTACTCATCCTGCGCTGTGCCGGGCTGCCTTGTGTCGAGCTGTACTAGATCTGCCTACCCCTCCGGTGCTGTGCCGGGCTGCTGTGCTAGACCTACCCACCCCTCTCGTGCGGTGTCGTAGTGCCGAGCTATGCTAGACCTGCCTACTCATCCTGTGCTGTGCCGGGCTGCCGTTGTGTCGAGCTGTACTAGATCTGCCTACCCCTCCGGTGCTGTGCCGGGCTGCTGTGCTAGACCTACCCACCCCTCTCGTGCGGTGTCGTAGTGCCGAGCTATGCTAGACCTGCCTACTCATCCTGTGCTGTGCCGGACTGCCTTGTGTCGAGCTGTACTAGATCTGCCTACCCCTCCGGTGCTGTGCCGGGCTGCTGTGCTAGACCTACCCACCCCTCTCGTGCAGTGCCGTAGTGCCGAGCTATGCTAGACCTGCCTACTCATCCTGTGCTGTGCCGGACTGCCTTGTGTCGAGCTGTACTAGATCTGCCTACCCCTCCGGTGCTGTGCCGGGCTGCTGTGCTAGACCTACCCACCCCTCTCGTGCGGTGTCGTAGTGCCGAGCTATGCTAGACCTGCCTACTCATCCTGTGCTGTGCCGGGCTGCCTTGTGTCGAGCTGTACTAGATCTGCATACCCCTCCGGTGCTGTGCTAGACCTACCCACCCCTCTCGTGCGGTGTCGTAGTGCCGAGCTATGCTAGACCTGCCTACTCATCCTGCGCTGTGCCGGGCTGCCTTGTGTCGAGCTGTACTAGATCTGCCTACCCCTCCAGTGCTGTGCCGGGCTGCTGTGCTAGACCTACCCACCCCTCTCGTGCAGTGCCGTAGTGCCGAGCTATGCTAGACCTGCCTACTCATCCTGTGCTGTGCCGGACTGCCTTGTGTCGAGCTGTACTAGATCTGCCTACCCCTCCGGTGCTGTGCCGGGCTGCTGTGCTAGACCTACCCACCCCTCTCGTGCGGTGTCGTAGTGCCGAGCTATGCTAGACCTGCCTACTCATCCTGTGCTGTGCCGGACTGCCTTGTGTCGAGCTGTACTAGATCTGCATACCCCTCCGGTGCTGTGCTAGACCTGCCCACCCTTCTAGTGCGGTGCCGTAGTAGTGCCGAGCTATGCTAGACCTGCCTACTCCTCCTGTGCTGTGCCGGGCTGCCGTAGTGTCGAGGTGTGCTAGATCTGCCTACCCCTCCGGTACTGTGCCGGGCTGCTGTGCTGGTCGTGTTTGCCCCTCCTATGCTGTACCGGGCTGCTGTGCTAGACCTGCCTACCCCTCCTGTGCTGTGCCGGGCTGCTTGGCGGCGTCGTGCGCGAGCCACGCTGTCATCTCGGAGATGCGCTCCAGCTGTCGCAGTAAGAACAACAGCTGGTAGTGGTTGAGCTGGAGACCGGCCAACCCGCAGGTGCGTGCGACTATGAAGATGCGCTCCATGCCTTCTTCGAAGCACATCTGTGTGATATGAAAAAATAGGTTTTATATGCTGACGTTATAATGTATGGTTGACTAAAAACTACTTTGAAAGACGTGTGTAGAATCAATGTCTGATTATGATTATGAAAATAAAATCGTATGGAATTTTCCCGTTTAAATGTAGTGTCTTATAAAATTAATAGGCACATAACCGTCAAGATATTAAAGGACCCAGGGGCTGCATGTATGTACATATAATATTCCTATTATTGATATAGGTACACTATTTACAAGACACTACATTTAAACGGGAAAACTGTTACTATACTACAGAAAGTGCGCAGATTGTGAGTCACACAATCTGCGTCACCGCAGGAGGCTTCGCCCTAGAACTGTGCACGTAATGGAACCGGAAATCTACCACCGACTCTCCACGGGTATCACCGAATTTATAACAAAAAAAAATTACATCTTCCAACCTCTGTAAGTTCAAAACTTATAAAAGGTTTGCTCAACTTTGTTTAAGGGTTTAGTTTTGGCTCAAAAGTTTTTGTGACGTTATGCTACTTTCTGGAAACTATTCAATTTCTACAAGTATCAATTTCTAACAAAAGAGGAATTTAATGTTAGATGGCTTTGTTCATTGAATAAACGTACTTATTATGTTCACTACATTTTATTGCCTTGCTTTTGACTGTTATATATATTTTTTGGATCTTTGTCATAGTTTATTTTAGAAGTACTTCGTACCTTTTTAACGTACTTACCCTAAACCTCCGTAAAGCCTAATTTAAATGGGTCAAGTGTTTTAGCGAAGTAGAAAATACAGTGATTAAGTACAGTCGAATATTGTATGCGACTTGCTACTGCCCGATCAGGACTTGTTACTATCCGATCCGTTTACATATATACTTATCTACTTCGCTAAACACTGGACCAAAAAAAACAAAAAAAAAAAAAACAAGACTTTTCGAGTCGACGGCAAACTCAGATAGTCCCATCCCAAAACCGAGCCACGCCAATAAGCCTTATGGCACAGTATTACGATATGGCTTACAGTAGCGCAACGCCTTTGATGTCGCACGATGCCGCCACGGCGTAGGTACTAGCATACTAGCCTGTAGCCAGCCTGGCAAACTCGCGGAGTTTGGCCGGCTGTGCCCCGCCGCCCGCTGCCCCGCAAGTACCCTTCCGTTGCTCTGCATAAGTACATTCGTTGCGCTACTGTAAGCCGCTATATTTTAATAATGTGCTTAAGGGAAATTTACGCCTGTGAAAACCTCGTTAACTTCAATCCTCTCTAAGAGCAAACTCTATAAATTCAATCGTTTGAATTTGAATTTATTGAGGTTCGATTGTAGTACTTAAAATAGATTCGTCACTTATCATCAGGTGAGATGATGCCAATGGGCTTACCAATTGTGAATAAAAAAATAAAAATAAAAAATTCTAATGAGAGATGAGGGTTAATGAACCCTCTCGTAAGCCGGCCACGAGGCGTTTGAATTGATTGATTAGATTTACTGTTTTGCCATATCGGCGAATAATCACCCAGGCGGCGAGCGGCGTGGCGTCCAGCAGGGGCGCGGCGCGGGGAGCGGCACGCGCCCCGCAGCAGTCAACCCACAGAGGCTCGGCGCGCGCGCACCACACGGCCCGGTTCTCGCGCCATAGCAGCTCGCTGGAGATCGCGGTGCCGCGGTCTACGTCGTCCAGGCCTGTAGTCACAGGATAGGTATTCAGTGCCATATTGTCTTATAATCAACAACAATAAGACAGCAGAAATCTTACAAATACTTGGATCATTATCACGAAAATTGAACACGCTGATTACGTTGCAAGTAATTGACTTCAATTTTCCTACATTTTGATGTTTTTGTTAATTTTATAAAATAGTACATTACTACAGCGGCCAGCAAAAGAGGCATTGATGGACGAACGTGTAAATATGGGCCGAGGCGAAGCGAAGAAAGGCTTGTACAGTACTTTTCTCAAATAATGCACGGAAATTAAAACATCAATAATTACTTTTCAAAATCAATGACGAACAACGAGCAACAATAATTTTTCACGCGTTAAAGTGTTCATTTGTTTTTTTTTCAATAAACAGCGTTCTATTTGCAAGTCAGTTCGAAACCTTTGATAAGTTACCTCCTTGGTTGCCATGTTTCGGAGTAAAATATAGTTCCATTTTTAAATTACACGACAGATATGAGTCTACATAGTAATTTATTTGACCGCTAAACACGACAGATAAGGATTTTCATACAACTTTTGCCGGCCGCTGCTTGCATGTTTTTGACCAGTACAGCAATTCCGATTTATTTCGAAGAAGGTTGTCAAAATAATGCTCAAAATTTCCAAGCATGTTTGAGAAAAAGTTGTGAAATGATTTTGATAAAATTTATATGGGGCCAGCTTTAAACCAGCTCCATTTAATAAAAAAAATAATAGAAATCGGTGAACATACATAAAAAATAGACAGTCGAACATAGAACCTCCTCTGTTAAAAATACAGACGAACTGTAAGTACATGTAGAATGTTTGAACGAGAGAACAAGATGCGCGGAGTTCTGACGTCACAGCATGAGGCCAACTCACCATGTGAGATGGAACTAGCCTGCGGGCACAGATGATAACAACAGTACAAGTACAGATGAAGTACTCGCAATGACGCTTTAAATAAATAGCAACTCTCGCTACGCAGTAATAAAGAACAGACTAGTTCGCAAGCGCGCTTAGTGCCTCCAGTTTTACTTCAACATACCTATACATACACCGATAACAATCGCACTTTTACGCAAGAATGAACCGAATCAATGCGCGTGAGAGATTATTTTGCGCTGGCCGGTCTAGTGTTGTCGCAACCGGCAAGGTTGTGAGACCGCGCCGCGCGACGAACATGTTTCAACTTGCGCACTCGCTTGCTCGATAATCGCTCGCTTTCTGCACGAGTTGACAACCGACTGACGAGCGCGGTCTGTAGGCCGCGCCGTTGTGTAGGTACTTATCTCACGCTCTCGGCCGAGTGACGGGGGCCTGCTGCGGACGGCATGAGACTGTCTGCTTACGTCATCGGTACGAGACTCACTGTCTGCATGTAGGATGAACTGCTCGTGCACGGGGTCGCAGTCGCCCGGTGCGTTAGGGAACCGGCCCGCGGGCGGCGCCGTCCGCCGCAGCGCAGCCAAGATGGCCGCCAGATCCGCGCGCGTGCCCGCACCGTCTGCCGATAAACACAGTACGTCAGAAAAAAATATGAAAATACTGGGTGGATGTATTTGTAAGGACGTCGCAAAAAAACGCGATTCGTTATGTTTCGTCCGAAAAACGTCCATTGCTGGACATAAAGTTAAACAAAAAAAAAACGACTTTATTCAGAAAACTAAGGTTCCCCTCAATTTCTCTGGCATACCATCATCAGATCCTGGTTTTCTTATCATGGTATCACCCTAGGGATATCTCCTTTCCAAAAAAAAAAAGAATCATCAAAATTGGTTCATAAATGACAAAGTTATCCACGAACACACATTAAAAAATATATATACGGTCGAATTGAGAAACCTCCTCCTTTTTTGAAGTTGTTTAAAAAGCTACAAGGTTTTCCACAGCAGCCGATTCTGCGCTGCTCGCATTCAGCGGCTTCCACCGACCTTCACCAGGTCGTAGGTCCATCGAGTGGGAGTCTACCGGTACGCGGTCGCTACTCAAGAACTTTACAGTCGTCCCCTGCCACTCAGGTTTAACTATAATTCTGTCACACGTTTGTCACAGCTAGGCATGTTAGACAGACACTTATGTGGCTAACGTATAGGTAGTTCGCTTTATTCTCCGAATGATCATCCGTATCTTAGGCAGGCCTCCCACTCGGTAGACCGATGATCTGGTGAAGGTCGCGGGAATCCGCAAGATGCGGGTAGCGCACAACCGGTCGTCGTGGAAATCCTTTGAGGGAGTCCTATGTCCAGCAGTGAACTCCCTTCGGCTGATAACCGGATAACGAGCGATATAACACACCCAAAACAGGTGTTCTTGTAGTAGCACTAGGTAGGTACTTAAATCGGTGGACTAACATACAAGTTCATAGTAACGTTGGGATGGTTAAAGTTACTAACTGGAGCGCGGCGACTCCCGCACGTTGGTGAGCGTGGCGCGCGCAGTACACACGTGCAACTCGCGCGGTCGGTCGCGCTGCTGCGGCACGTGCTCTGCGCCCGCTTCCAGAACTATCTGCGGAATAAAACTACAGTTGTGCTAGTTTCGCACGACAAGCGATAAGCCTCGTTTAGGAATACGTCGTATTGCGCGACGGCACAAGCACAAAAATCTGATATATGCCACCCTGGACACTTCATACAACGGGCCAAAAATGATATTACGAATGACGAAACGAACAAAATGACGGCTTATTCCTATACGTTCGACAACCAAACTGTAGCAATCTGGGTGACGAGGGGGTGAGGTCGCAATCTAGAGGGCGGCAGGGAGTGTCCACACTGTATGTTAGTACTAATATATATACTTTGCCGCCGGTGTGTGGGCAGAAAGCTTCTTTACTCATCATGTGATGAGTGATGTGATGTTAAGTGCAACACCAGGCAAGCACCATCTATCCCTTGGGTAGCACGGTAAATTGTGCCACACGATAACGATAAAAAGAAGTATTGGCAGCTACAGAGATCGAGACGCTTGTCACTCCAGCCTTGTAAATAGCGAGCTGAACATTAAGAATTGCTTTAGATCCTTGTGTTTATAGTTTTTCTACCTACATAACTACGCTGTAGACCTTCATCACCTACCAACCTTCTGTAATAATGAAGTGTGTTAAATCCACCTTTTGATTTGGAGTTATGACACGTAGATCCACACACACGCACGCTCATCTCTTTTTTTTTTTCTAATAAAACTTTGTCCTTCCTGTTTTAACCTACATATTCCTTTCATCATCATATCAGCCGAAAAACGTCGACTGCTGGACAATGGCCTCCCCCAAGGATTTTCACGACGACCGGTCCTGCAATGCCTGCATCCATCGGCTTCCCGCGATCTTCACCAGTCGTAGGTCCACCGCGTGGGAGGCCTGCCTACGCTACGTTTTCCGGTGCGCGATCGCCACTCGAGAACTTTACTGCCCCAACCCTGGCCATATTTCTTTAATATATTACAACTCTTTTTATGCATAATTTTCTTTACATCGGATGTACACAGGCCAGCACATCAAGCTACACGCTTACAAGCTTATGCCGAATGCGTATGGATCAGAATCGCACTATGAGTGTATAGCTTGATGTGCTGGCCTCCTTACAAGTTTGTTAGAATCTGTATATGTAAAAGGAAATCGTGACTGGCTGACTGAGACTGATTCAACGCACAGCCATCGACATACTAATGGGCACAGCTCAAACCACTAGACAGATCGCACTTGAATTTAGCAAACAGATAGCAATTATTGCGTAGGCATCGGCTAAGAAAGAATTTTGGGATATTCCCACGGGAAGAGAAAAAAACGGAATCAGCGCGGGCGAAGCCGCGGGCAACAGCTAGTATCTTATAATATTATACTATGTAGTAATGTCCTTTTAAGTATCTAGCTGTGTAAATCTGTAAAGGCTTTACAATTAAGTCAAATCATTTAGTTTATATGTGTTAAAGAATAGCTCTTTGATATCCCAAATTGTAAAAATAAAATGAAACAAAAAAAACTGCGTCGAGTGTTAAGCAGATTATGAGACATAACGACTAGGGCCGCCGCCTCCTGTCCGGGAGGTCGTGGTTCGAATCCTGCCACGTACCAATGTGAATTCGAATTTAGATTTCATATGTACGTTTACCCGACGCTCTTACGGTGAAGGAAAACATCGTGAGGAAACCTGCAGACGCCTGCGGAGAAACTCGCAGGTTGTGTGTGAAGTCGACCAACCCGCATTGGGCCCGCGTGGTCGACTAAGGCCCGATCGCCCTAATTCAGGGTAGGCTTGAGCCCCTCGGCAAAGTATATATATTAGTACTAAAATACAGTATGGACACTCCCTGCCGCTCTCTAGATTGCGACATCACCCCCACGTCACCCAGATGGATACAGATTGGTTACAGTTTAGTTGTCGAACGTATAGGATTTCGCAGCCATTTTGTTTGTTCCGTCATTCCTTTTTTTAAATGTCATTTCTGGCCCGTTGTATGAAGTTTCCAGGGTGTGCCCTCGGTGAGGATGTATGAGCTGATATCATCACGCACACGCTTGGACGTTAAAGGTGTGTATGATTTCCTTTACAGCGCCGGCGCCATGTGCAGTAGGGACGCGTCCACCACGGTGTACCTTGGGCATGATGGCCTCGGCGCGCACGTCCACATAGCTGGCGCTCTGCGTCGCGGCGGCGGTCTGCGCGGCGCGCGCCACGTGCGGCAGGAACGCGCCCAGCCACACTATGCTGGCTACATCCACGCACACGCGTACTGGGCTCAGCTGCACGTACAGTTTTGGTGATGGCACTGCAACGAAACAATAATGGGGATGACGAATTCTAGTCATCTGATTTACTTTTTATCATCTGTCAAAAACGACATTTTGTTCTAAAATTGTTTGAAATACCTAGGTGTGATGTCATAGTTTTGCAGCATCATTTATGTTACTCATTTTGTGATTTTGGTGAGTTAAAAATCGAAGACTTGATGGAAAACAAAACGAGTAAGGTTTTCCGAAGTTTAAGTAGGAGGGCAATTTAACGATCAAGAGTTCATAATTTATTACTGATGCTGTCGTCACCCCTATTCTCTACGAACAACCTCCAAGAAAAACCGTTAACGAACATACAGGGCCAGTGAATGAAAAGTACTCAGTATTCTGTGTTTGACTATTAGTAATTTGAGATAATTTTTACCAACTATCTCAAAAATTAAATTTTGCTTTGATGTTGTTCATGTCACAAGTATGCGGCGTCATTGTCTTTGACGAACTAATTAGTGATTGTAGTGATATTAAATTGAAACTGGATTAAAATATAAAACAAATAAGTTTTTGTGCTTTTGCGGGAGGATTGCTACTCAGTGAATACTTTTAATAATATTTTTTTGTCAATGATGTGTACACCTAGAATAAGACCTGACTATGTTTTGGAAATGTTTCATACCTATGCTATTTGTGCGCCTTATTTAATGAACATTTTTTTTAATACAGTTGTTCGATAAGTGGTCCTTTATATGCCAGTAAAGTGTGCGCAAAATTTATTTTACAGCATACGTGCTTTACTTCACCACTTTTTTTAAATTTCTAGACCACAATTGAATCTCTGGCTGTCAATCACTAACTTGCTTAATTACACGTTCAATTTCGCATAAATGCCTCTTGTAATGCTTGTATCAATAGGTCATCTTTGCCCCTTAGTTGTGAATTACACATAGCAACCATCCAATTAAATTGAATTTAATGATGTAATTGTGTGTAGTAAGACGTATATACGAGCGAGAGTAAGAATTTATTTTTACCCGACTAGCCAATACAGTCATCCTTCTCAAACTAGAAAACTTACACATGCGCACTGCGTGGTACGCAAGTAGTTTATGGTCATCGTTGGGGTCACCAAATTCGCGCCATTTACAGTGTCTGTGGTACATGTTTGTTTGTGAAAAGTGATTTGCAAACTCGTGACTATAGTAAACCCTTGCCTACGGCTCGGGCTTACAAAGTTACTCGTTTGTAATTTCCCTTTTTACCGCCCTTGTATCTTTATTGTTGATTAGTTTTAGTAAGGGATGTGCTGGGGAAGCTTCTAACCTCATGTCCTCTATTGCAGGGGAGGCTCCTAACATCATGTCCCCTATTCGGCAACCTCGCATCAACATTAAAAAGATTTCAGCTCGAGTCAGTGATGTACGGCACAGCCAGCAGAGTTGTGTGTCTACGTATGCTTGATTCATGACTTCTAGATCTCCAAGACCATATTAGCTCAAAGCGGGGCGTAATTACTGCTTACTAAGAAGCACGTGTTACCCACTAATGGCCGCGGCGCCTCGCGCGTCTTGCACCCGGCCAATATCTGCACTGTAGTATCAACGTATACACACCTGGGAAGCAAATGTCGCCGGGATAGTAGAACAGGGTCAGCTCTGCGTGTAACAGGCCCGCGTCGCCCGGCATCGTCGCCTTCTCGGCGCTCACTAGCGGGCGCGGCGCCTCGCGCGTTTTGCATCCCGTCGATACCTGCACAAAACCTTATATAACAGACTGTTTTAGGGTATTATAGTCCCTAAAAGTTCCTTGTAACATCGATGTGTCCGTCCTTCCTTCCGTTACCTGAGTAACAAAATCATGGGATAAGAGGAGGTTAGTAACTGATTACTAACGTCCTCCTATTTATTCCATGATATTGTCACTACTAGTATGGTGAACAAGTAAATATCATAATTACTGATTTCAGTATATGTGGGAGATTAGTGATGACAAAGATGAATTTACTTTAACAATAACTGTTAATTACTTTATTTATTAAAATTATATTTATAAATATTACTGCATTAAATATATATCTAAATAAAAAGGCGCCGCTGTGCAAGCTTTCACTAATATCATTAGGACAACTCGGTTGCCAGTGATGACCTACGGAACTGAGACAAGGTCGCTTACTATGAGCCTCATTATAAGAAGGCTCAAGGTCACTCAAAGGGCAATGCAGCGCGCTATGCTTGGAGCTTCCCTACGTAATCGAATCAGAAATGAGATCCTTAGATTTAAGTAACCGACATCACAGAATCATTAAACTCAAGTCGTAGTGAGCGGAGCAAATAGCTCGTAAAATGCACGACCGTTGCAGTAGTAAGATTTCTGGAGTGGCGATTGTTCAGGTCTTTCGGCTGGTATGACGATAATGATAATTCAACCGCATATAAAAGAAGCCTACCTTGTAAACAGTAAAGTCATCTATCCTGAGTACGAGGCACGTAGTCATCAGCTTGCCAAGTTGTTGCAGTATCGTCGTCCTGGTGGGCGATCCTACAAACAAAATTGACATTCAATTGGAATGATAGAGAGTTGCATTAAGTCTTTCCCATACATTTTAACATTAAGGCTTTAAGATGCCTCTATCCGAGCAGATTGATATGTGTTAAAATAATATCGAACGTAAGTCTATTCATTTTAAGTTCATATCAATGCGGGCTTCAACGCGGCTGTTACGTTGAAACCGAACGCCCAATTCTCGATTTTCACATGTTTTTATTACTTTCGATTATGTTTAAAAAAAAATGAGTTCAATTAAAATGACAGGTCTTAAAGTCACCGATTTTTGTGTGTTGGTTTCATTCAACATTAACTATTTGTTTTCGAGGAATTTATCAATTAATGCCAAAAACAGGGTTTACAGTATATTTTTTACATCAAAATTGGAAATATTTTTAAAATTGTATTCGATTAAACCGATTTTTTATTACTTTAAGTATATTATATATTTTTTCCATAGTGATAGCTTTATAGTCTTTCAATAAATTGAATATTGTCATTTGACCTATCATAAGGCCTTAACAATAGCTTTTTAAAAACAGAAGTAACATATAGTTAGCCGACTATAGAATATCTATAATAATATTATAAAGAAGTAAAGTTTGTACGTATATATGTAGGGGCTAGGGTTTTTTACCCGGGTACCCGGACCCGGGTATACCCGGGTATTTGATACTTCGGGTACCCGGGTACAAACAACGGACGTACCCGGGTCTCGGGTAATTTTGATATATGCGCGTTGGTAGACAAAACGCCTGCAGCAAAATGCATTACTATACGCGCCGTTACTCGGAGTAAATTTATACGTGAAGCTTTTAGTCAAAAACAGCTGCATCTTCCAAAAAGTGAGGCAAAAGTGATGGAACTAGTTTACGAGCAATACGAAGAAGAAAAGTCAAGTGTGGTTGAAGAGCTACAGATTTTGTTAAAATCAGGTCAACGATTTAGTTTGAGCCTAGACGAGTGGACAAGTCTCAAAAACCGTCGATACTTAAACCTCAACGTACATGTAAACGATGGGCGAAAATGCAATCTAGGTCTTGTTTTCATACCTGGCAAAAGTGGCGCAGAGGAAGTAAAAAGTATAGTCATGAAACATTTACACGAATTTGGTTTAAGCATTCAACGTCACGTATTGGCTAGTAGTACAGATGGCGCTGCTGTTATGCAAAAATTTGGGAGAGAATGTCCAACGGAAATGGTGCTATTTTTGAATTATGCAATACCCTTGGCTGTAATAGATGTAATATATACAAAGAAAAATGAGGCAGACGATGAAGGTCCTATCGATTCTGATTCAGAAATTCAACATGATGGAGGAGAAAATGATGATTTTTCTAGCGACAGCGACGAAAACGATGATATTGAAGCTTCAGAAATAATTATCCAAATCGATTTTAAACAGGCATTACAAGATGTTCGAAAAATAGTGAAATTATCTAGAAAGAGCCCCCTGAGTAACAGTTTACTCCAAAAATATGTAAAGGAAGACAAAGGGCGAGAATTGCCCTTTGTCTTCCTTTACATATTTTTTGGTAATTATCGTAATAAAAGTAGGTTTTTGATATCTTTGTAGTTTTTTTTCCAGTTTCACAAAAAATACAAGAATACCCGGGTACCCGGGTATACCCGGGTATTTTTAAAAAATGTACCCGAGACCCGGGTATCCAAAACTGTCGGGTATTTGAAAACCCTAGTAGGGGCTAATCTTCGAAACTACTCATCCGATTTAAGAAAAAATCTTTCACCACTAGTTAGAATGGAATTTCAGGAGAGACATAGGCGAACAAAAAACCACGCTCACTCTCGATTGGGCAACAGCTAGTAACATATAGAACGGTTAGGAGAAAACCAAAACGAAACTAAATAAAACAAGAAAAGGCTTCAGTAGTGAGAAGTGCCCTTCCAAAGAGCATTAAACGAAACTAAATAAAACAAGAAAAGGCTTCAGTAGTGAGAAGTGCCCTTCCAAAGAGCATTAGAAAGAGCCCGAGTTTTAAGGCGAGGCATTGATTGGAACAGTTGTCTCTGTCTTTTTCTTTACTTGTAAAGAAAATAACTACACTTTTACACTTTTTCAATGTTTTTTTCGTTTCATTTAAAAACTACATTTATTTTTTAAAAACCCAACTGGCATATTGAAGAGTGTGTTTAGATTAATCGACTAAGAAAATTTAGAGGTACCAAATCAGACTGGTTTGCATGTAGAATACAAATCTAAAGTATAAAAATGAATCTCTATTTCCCTTGGTCATCGCATCACGCGTGAACGGCTGGACCGATTTCGCTAATTTTTTTTGTTGAGTTTGTTATTGTCAGGAGAAGGTTCTTATGTAGTGTGGGGTAGGGTAGTGTAGTGTACTGTAAGGTAGTGTAAGGTAGGATAGGGTAGTGTGGGGTGGGGTAGGGTAGTGTAGTGTAGTGTAAGGTGGTACGAAGTTCGCCGGGATAGCTAGTCTCTGTTATGAAAAAGGTTTCTTAGATATATTTTTTTTTCTGTTATAAAAGTTGACGAATCGTGTTCTGACAAAATAAACTTATTGAAATGAAGAATCAGGTTACAAAATTTCGTTTTCATATGTTTTGTAATTGCTGAGAAAAATCGAGATCCCTGCGACCAAAGTTTTCAATGCGTCGCCTTAACAATACCACACCCTGGACACTTCATACAATGGGCCAGATATGACATTTCAAAAAAGGGAATGACGGAACAAACAAAATGGCGGCGAAATATTATACGTTCGACAACCAAACTGTATCAATCTGGGTGACGAGGGGGTGAGGTCCCAAACTAGAGAGCGGCAGGGAGTGTCCATACTGTATGTTAGTACTAATATATATACTTTGACAATACTATAAACCCGAAAGTGTTTCATGTTAAAACTAATGAACCGATTTCAACATACAATACTTTTATCCCAGGAAAATGCCTAGTTCCTGCGCACCCTCGGATACCGTCATAAATAAATTGTACAGCCACGCTGTGCATACTTTCTCGCGAAGCCTTCACCGTCTATTGCAGTCAGGCATAGACAAATCTACAGTAAAAATTAAACTTGCATAGTAGCAAAGAATACAGCTAAGTAAGTATATCAGACTTTATGAATAATTTACAAATGATTTGTATGGGAGGTACCTTACTCCGATTTTTCCTGGAATAATGAAGTACCCAGTGGAATAGGCTTTTTTAAGTCCTGGTTATTAATTAAAATTTTAGCGCCATTTTGGAGAAAAATTACCAAACAATCTGAATTTGTATGGGAGGTACCTTATTCCGATTTGTCTTGGAACAAAGAATTACCGCGTACTGTAGGACATATACAGTTATAGTAATACACCGAATTTCATCAAAATCGTTTCCGCCATTTTTGAGTAACAAAAATAATAAGTGATTTTTACTATGGTGGCAACCATAAAAACTCAAGAGGGAAAATTTGAAATAAAAACAGATGGAGATATAAAAATAATATTGCCGTAACCCAAATTTCACCCAAATCCGTCTAGTATTTTGGGAATTCGAGCAACGGGAGGACGTACACACACATTTTTTTTTGTTTTAAGACTCGAGTGTAAGACATCTCATTTGTGGTAAGACAACCCATCCTTATGAAAATCTCAACTTCGATTTTAGTTTGCCATCACAATACCTTTTTTACACCATCGTCCGCGTTGTTCGAAAGCAAAAATCACCGTCAGCACGAAACCAATTGTGCTCACACACCCTAAACAGGGAACCCTGTCACTTTGTCGAAAATAATAACTGCGATCGCTTTGGGCCGACCATTTCTATTCGGACATGCAATAATCGGTTTGATAGTCTGAGGTACGACGAACCCACTGAAAGACAAGACAAATTCCCTGTCAAAACGATATCGACGCGGGCGCAGCCGAGGCCTAAAGCTAAATGGAACTTTTTAGCGTTTTGCTTCCTCGTTTATATGCGTACCGGTAAGGAGTAGAATAGGGATGACGACAGCATCAGAAATAAATTATGAACTCCCTCCTACTTAAACTTCGAAAAATCTTACTCGTTTTGTTTTCCATCAAGTCTTCGATTTATAAGTCACCAAAATAACAAAATGAGTACATAAATTACGCTGCAAAACAATTACGTCACGCCTGGGTATTTCAAACATTTTTAGAACAAAATGTCGTTTATGACAGATGATAAAAAGTAACTCAGATGACTAGCGTTCGTCATCCCTATTCTGTGCCAGCGTATATCTTTACGTCCCAAATACCGCAGTGTCTTAAGACCAAGGTCTTGTGCCTTTGTTTGTAAGCTTTTTATTGCATTTAAAAACAAATAAAATTTTAACAAAAGACTGTCGATATAGCAAGGGCGGACCTATCCCTTTCGGGATCTCTTTTAGTCAAGGTCTTCGACCAGTGTGTGTTGCCAGTTGGGCCTCATAAGAAGGCTCAAGGTCACCCAAAGGGCAACGGAGCGTGCTATACTCGGAGTTTATCTGCGTGATCGAATCAGAAATGAGGAGGTATGTAGGAGAACCAAAGTAACCGACATAGCTCTCAGAATTGCTAAACTAATTTTATGTGGCTCAAGTGGCGAGCGCGCACCAGAAAACGTAGCATAGGCAGTCCTCCCACTTGGTGGACTGATGACCTTGTAAAGGTCGCGAGAAGCCCCTGGAAACGGGCAGCGCCAGTCGTCGTGGAAATCCTTAAGGGAGGCCTATGTCTACCAGTGAACGTCTAGAGCGGCTGATATGATGATGAGGTATGTGTTTCCCGAGACCCAGTATGGGGATTTTCAAGGCGAGAGTGAATATGCATTGTTTGGGATTGTGTGTTCACCTCATTGGCGTTTCGGTTCCTCGTCAGCGTCTGTGTTTCCCTTACATGGGGATTTTGAGAGCACGAGTGAATAAGCATTGTTTGGGATAGAGTGTTCCACCTTTAACTCCATCGTCGCTTTACATCAGGTGAGATTGGAGTCAAAATGCTTTCAAATCTACACAAAATAATTGAAAACGCTAAGCTTCCATCGAAACAACTTAGTATATTTATGCTTATTTTTTTTGGTTTTTGTTGATTTTCTAATAAAGTACTAAACCGATTTTGTGGGACCATACAGGAAACACTAGCTTTCAAATAAAAAAAGAATCATAAAAGTCAAAAGTTCTGAGGTAACACACATAAAACAAAAGATACAGACGAATTGAGAACCTCCTCATTTTTGGAAGCCGGTTGAAAATAGTTTCGCTTGTCTGTGCTAACAAACACAGTTATAAAGCGATTCAAGCCCTGCGCGTCCAATAAAATAATGGATTGAGGATATTGGAGCTTCCGCAGTATTGTAGCGCATTAGGTATGTTTGCCGAGGCTCGCATGGACGATTTCAACGCCATAGTGCGCAAACGGATCGCCTCTCCGAAGCGCCGCGTGCGTGGGAGCACTAACACCATTAAAAAATTAAAGGGTTTTCCAATAAGAGGTGTTATTTTGATATTCAAAGAATAATAATCGGATGTTTATTTCATTATAAAGAAGAAAGTTGCCGTTAATAGTGGAAAATAACATCAGGCAAATGACCACCACGACCACGCTTACAGGACCATATCCTTTTCATAAAATTTTCCATAACCAAATCGCAAAGTGGTTGCCGTATGTCCTCGATAGCCTCACGAATTCCATCTTTGAGGTCTTGAATCGACGCTGGGCTGTTGGCGTAGACCTTCTCTTTCACGTGGCCCCAAAGGAAGAAGTCGCAAGGTGTTAAATCACAAGATCTCGGTGGCCAATTGTGATCACCTCTTCGAGAGATAACACGGTCCGGAAACTTTTCCGTCAAAAGATCAATGGTTTTACGGTTTTACGGTTGCACGGGTTTTATTCTTCACATCACTAACTTGTACCAACAGCTCGAATTTTTCAACCAATTTCTGTATTGCGGTCCGACAAGGTGCTTCACGACGACCCAAAAATGTTCGAGTTTTATGAACCGCCTCTGCCAATTTTAATAATTTCAATGCGTTGTTGAAGCGTGTATCGTTCCATTTTCAAGCGACTTCCAAAAAGGAGGAGGTTCTCAATTCGTCTGTATGTTTTTTTTATGTTTGTTACCTCATAACTTTTGACTGGGTGAACCGATTTTTACGATTCTTTTTTTATTTGAAAGCTAGTGCTTCCCGTGTGGTCCCATATAAATTTTATCAAAATCGGTGTTGTACTTTAGTAGAAAATTAACAAAAACAAAAATGTACTAATTTGTTGCGATGGAAGTCGGTTTTTTAACGTGTTTAGCGTTTTTAATTATTATTAATGGCGTAGTTTCTACTTGTCAAATGTCAAAAAATGACAGCTTCAAAAATGACACCTACCGAAATAGCAGGCTATTCAAAATAACGCCTCTTATTGGAAAACCCTTTATTTAAAAAAAATAAGTGCGTTTGACTACGTCTCCTGAATCAAAGTAATCAACATAGCTCACAGCATCGCTGAACTGAAGTGGCGGAGGGCAGACACTTAGCTCGTAGAACAGATGGCCGTTGGGGCATAAAAGTTCTCGAGTGGCGATCGCGAATCAGAAAACTTAGCGTAGGCAGGCCTCCCACGCGATGGACCGACGACCTGGTGACGATCGCGGGAAACCGCTGGATGAAAATTTTGGAGTGCGAGGTATCGTTACATTCGTTTTACTCCCCCGAGTGACATAGGATACATTTTAACCCGACTGCCAAAAAAACAGGGGTAATATTTTCATGCAGTCGGGTTCTTCATCATATCAGCCGAAGGGCGTCCACTGTCATAGGCCTCCCCCAAGGATTTCCACGACGACCGGTTCTGCGCTACCCGCAACCAACGGCTTCCCGCGACCTTCACCAGGTCATAGGTTCGACGAATGGGGGGCATGCTTACGCTACGTTTTCCAGTGCGCGGTCGCCACTCGATAACTTTTCTACCCCAACGGCCATCTGTTCTATGAGCTATGAGCCCTGCCCACTGCCACTGCAGTCGGGTTCTTAATTATTAAATTGGTTAGGTTATATTAACATAGGTTAATAAAGGGTGTCTCAATAAGAGTGCACTTTTTAAATTTAGTGTAAAAAAATTTTTATTCGTGCATGTGGCAACTCTGAAATTTGACATCTGTCACCTATGTTTATTCCGATTATTAAAAATGGAGCGCTTTACGACAGAACAACGCGTTATAATTGTGAAAACTTATTACAAAAATGATTTATTGCAGGAACGATTTCCAGATCAAATTATCTCAAGAAATTCTGATGTCAACTGGCCACCACGATCATGCGATTTAACGCCGTGCGATTTTTTTCTTTGGGGTTTTGTGAAATCTCGGGTTTATGCGAATAAACCAGAAACAATTCCTGAGCTCAAATCCGAGATCCAACGCGTCATCGGTGAGATAAAGCCACATCTCAGTGAAAGTCATGGAAAATTTCATGAAAAGAGTAATGGCGTGTCATCAGATCCGTGGGGGCCATTTGCCGGATATTTTATTCTATACTGAAGCGCAAAGTATCGCTTCAAGCCGATCTCATTTCTTGCGTTTCATGATTAAATGCTCTTTTGGTTTTGTTCGTCTATGAAAATTTAATTTGAAAATATTTGTTACTTTTTGACAAGAGGAAAAGAAAAGGTTGACCGTGATCTCTTTGACAGTGATGTGTATTTAAATTTTTGGTTTTATATTAATGTTTCGTTGAGGCCCACTATTTTATTCAGTGGTAAGTAATTTGTATAAGGAAACCGCTTTGCGTGTATTCTTGGTACTGCTGCGAACTAGATCTATATATGTCCGTAGGGTTCTTCCACTCCCCTTGCGAGGTTGACGTCCCCGAAGGTTCATCTGACTAACGATTGATCCTGGGATGGAGCTGTGCTGACCACCAGCCAGTCCTTTGCACTGCCCGCCCAGCTGCTTGTCAAAAGGGAAGTGAATGCTTAATTTATCTTTTATCCCGAGCGACTCTCTGGCCATTGGTCACGACTCACGAGGCAATATTACTGCCCAGCGCATTCTTATTTATGTTCGCAAAGCTTTTCTGCCGTCCTAGAAGATTTCCTGCCTCCGGTTTCTACCGATTTAGTTATTTGTTTTAAATTTTAAAAATGTTTAGTACCTAATACGTGTTTTTTAGAACGATAGGGTAATTCAGACCAAAGTGAAATTTAATTATTTTAGAACTTAGTAACTTATTTAAGTACCAAAGGGACGGCGACGATCGTTGCCTACCGGCATTCTATAAAATAAGCTTTTTATATTCAAATAAAATTGTCACTTTAGATTTATTTCAGGAAATTGTCCAAAAATATATTAGGTTATTGTTTTATATCAACACGGTCATCCAATGTACATCACATCTTTTTCTAGTACTTATATTGTTCCTTCATTTTTAGAAAAATTATAAAATACATATATTCTAATTTACCCCATAATATTTTTCTTAAAACTCCGTTTAGGCCCGAACCTCTAAATCTTACGTATTATATGTGGCAAATTCCGTAAGGGTTTTTATCCCCAGTTTCCATTATTTTTGTCACAATACTTAATCGGAACATGTCTTCTTTAAAATTCAACAAAAAAATCACAACTCTCTAAAAAAAATACTTGTTTTTATTTTAAAATAAAAAAGTGCACTCTTACTGAGACACCCTTTACAATTTACTATGTCGAATACAATATAACAGTTACCTTGCGATGTAGTGTTGGCGGAGGGGGCTGTGTCTGCGTGCACGGGGCTGCCGCCGTTCGACAGCGGCGCCTCGGGCATGCGCTGGCTAGCCTGCCGGGAGCACATATTGGACCATGAGTGAGCATTACCAGAACCTCTCACGATGAACATAAAACTCCGTGACCTTTACTCCATCCAATGCTTTAAAAATAAGCTAAAGGAGTTTCTTTTATATACTCGAAAACTTTTAGCAATAGGTACCTAGTCGAGTTGTTTCTACACACTTTAGGTAGTGGCGTGGAGTGTTTTTGCATTAAAATTTAATTTTAAACAAATATTAAAATATAAGAACATCGGTGGCGCAACGGCAAGGTCCCTACCTCCTATCTGGGAAGTCGTGGTTCAAGTCCTGCCACGTACCAATGTGTTTTCGAATTTCGATCTCATATGTACGTTTATCCTACGCGGCGCGGCCCATTTCAGTATATTATTTATTATTATTATATTATAATAATAAATAATATTTTTTTTTATAAAGTTTTTTTTTATTTTTTGTGTGTGTTTTCGAATTTCGATCTCATATGTACGTTTATCCTACGCGGCGCGGCCCATTTCAGTATACCGCACTATAACTGCAGCGGCGCGACAAATTTTGCCTGTCAGTAGTTCAGCAGCCTTCGAGCAAGATGGAAGAAACTGATATGGATGATTTTATAATAGTTTCTTTGTTATGTAAGGAAGAAGAAAAGTTAGAGTAAGAGCAAGCAAAAATGAAGCGAAGAATATGGGTGCATGGTATTCCAAAATCACGACGTGAAGAAGGAGAATATCACACACTTTTAACACGGCTTAAAATGGATCTGAAAAGATTCCATACTTACTTAAGAATGTCTCAACATAAATTCGAAAAGTTGTTAAAAACTATGAAGCCGCACATAGAAAAACATGAATATCTTGCAGTGTCGCGCCGCTTGCTATACCGCACTGCGCGGCAGCGGAACTACGCGACGCGTCATATTTGCTATGTTGGTCAACTTTGTCGCGCAGTACCGTGGCGCTTAGTTCCGCTGCCGCGTAGTGTGTTCTGTCTCATACAATTTCATACAAAGAATATTTGGCCGCGTCGCGTCGCGTAGTTACGCCTAGTGCGGTCTGACCTTTACGGTGAAGGAAAACATAGTGAGGAAACCTGCACACGCCTTCGAGGAAACTCGAAGGTTGTGTGTGAAGTTGACCAACCCGCACTGGGCCCGCGTGGTAGACTAAGGCCCGATCGCCCTAATTCAGGGTAGGCTCGAGGTCCTCGGTGGGGACGTATATATGAGCTGATGTGATGATTTAAATTTATATTTTTTTTTATAAAGTTTTTTTTTATTTTTTTATAACACAGCCTGGTTGTTACTGTCTCAAATCTACACATCTCTTAACATATCTTATTTCTTTATGATTGTAAAATGTTTCTATTTAATTTATTGTCGCAAGCTCATTAGGGCACATTCCCAAAAAGATCGTGAAGGGCCCAGGCATTTCATTGCTGCACTCCGAAAAATACTAAGTCGACGGAGCCCCTTTCCTTGGTATCACCAGGCATGCTAAACGAATCTAACATTGCCCCGCGTGAAATGCCTGGGCCTTTAACGATCTGCCTAGGAATATCTGGGCAGATTACCATCTGCCGGATTCTTACGATCAGCCGTCGATATCATCATATCAGCTCATATACGTCCCCACCGAGGGGCTCGAGCCTACCCTGAATTAGGGCGATCAGACTTTAGTCGACCACGCGGGCCCAGTGCGAGTTGGTCGATTTCACACACAACCTGCGAGTTTCTTCGCAGGCGTGTGCAGGTTTCCTCACGATGTTTTCCTTCACCGTTAAAGCAATCGGTAAGTATATGTACGTCAGTTTTTGAAAAATTCATTGGTACATTGGCCGTCCAGATTTGAACCCGGTACCTCTGGTTAGAAGGACCGAGTCGTTACCGGTTGAGCCACTGACGCTTTTTACGACGCCGAGGCAGGCCCCCGTCACTCGATCCAGCAGACGACATAAGTACCTACACATTGGCGCGGCCTACAGGCCACGCTCCGCTCGTCAGCGCTAGAACGCCGTACTATCGCCGCCGCAATTCGCGCGCCGCTCGTGTACGTATAAGTCGAGTACCTTAATACCCATGTTTCCGTGTATGGGAAGGAGTAGGTGAATAAATGCGTAGGTATTTTCGTTTTATTAGGAAGTGCAATATCTGTTACGAAGTAACTAGTATCTTATCTGTGGCCGAGGCTGCCGCCGATATAAATAAAGAGTTAACATACATACCTTTGCACTGGGAGTCATTGGTCTCGGGTCTAACGTCTCCAGCAGGGTTCCGCAGAAAGAGGAAATTGCCTGCGACAACCACTGGCTGTGCGGCGTAGCTGCTTCTCTACAACAAAAATATTGTTATTACCTGACTGTCCGGGAATCGGGGAAATGTTTTTGGGGATTATTTATGCTCGTCAATCAATCAATCAATCAAATCAATTTATTTGTGAATCACAGGTTACAGTAAAAAGGTGTTATTAAATAAAGTTAGACGCTGTGTTCTGCCTTTTGGCATACAAATTAAGACAATCTTAATTAAAATAATTAAAACAACATTATTATATATATGTCCTCGATTAAAATAACAAATAATAAGTATCACCTATATGAGAATGTCAATTCCCTCGTTAACAACCTATAAGCAAAGTATATATATTAGTACTTTTTTTTAATTCAATTCAATATATTTATTCAAAATAGGTGCAAATAACACTTTTTCTGATAGTCATAAAATAATAATGTCATTTGTGAAAAATCAAGAAATAAACAATAATTCGTTAATAACATCAAAATTAAATCCTTGATATAAACCAGATTATGTCATTAGAACATAAAAACAATATGACATAAAAAACATTGAATGCATAGGCCAGTTCACACGGACAGCACCCGGTCACGAGTATAACGCGAGAGTCAGCCATCGCTCCCATCAACCATATTAGAGGGAAAGGAACGACCCGGCTCCCGATAACTAACATACAGTATGGACACTCCCTGCCGCTCTCTAGATTGCGACCTCACTCCTTCGTCACCCAGATTGATACAGATTGGTTGTCGAACGTATATGAGGACAGCATCAAATATAAATTATGAACTCTTCATCACTAAATTAATTAATGAAGCCATTTTCAATTTATTTATTTAGCGTTAGTCATGCGCGTTGATCCATGTCGATCGCTTGCGTGCGGCACCAAAGAAAACTATACTCCCTCAACGCAGCATTCACGACTGATCTATGGCGAACTATAGCGAGTCGGCCTGTAAGTGTGCTGGATGTGTGCGTGCGGTCCGTTTTGCGCAGTTGTTCGAAGCGGCCCCTCTGTTACATATCTACTTTGTGCTAGAGCGAGTCGGCCTGTAAATGTGCTGGAGGTGTGCGTGCGTGCGGTCTGTTTTGCGCAGTTGTTCGAAGCGGCCCCTCTGTTACATATCTGCTTTGTGCTAGAGCGACTCGGCCTATAAATGTGCTGGATGTGTGCGTGCGTGCGGTCTGTTTTGCGCAGTTGTTCGAACCGGCCCCTCTGTTACATATCTACTTTGTGCTAGAGCGAGTCGGCCAGTAAGTGTGCTGGATGTATGCGTGTGGTCTGTTTTGCGCAGTTGTTCGAACCGGCCCCTCTGTTACATATCTACTTTGTGCTAGAGCGAGTCGGCCAGTAAGTGTGCTGGATGTGTGCGTGTGGTCTGTTTTGCGCAGTTGTTCGAAGCGGCCCCTCTGTTACATATCTACTTTGTGCTAGAGCGAGTCGGCCAGTAAGTGTGCTGGATGTGTGCGTGTGGTCTGTTTTGCGCAGTTGTTCGAACCGCCCCTCTGTTACATATCTACTTTGTGCTAGAGCGAGTCGGCCAGTAAGTGTGCTGGATGTGTGCGTGTGGTCTGTTTTGCGCAGTTGTTCGAAGCGGCCCTGTGTTACATATCTTACTTTGTGCTAGAGCGAGTCGGCCAGTAAGTGTGCTGGATGTGTGCGTGTGGTCTGTTTTGCGCAGTTGTTCGAAGCGGCCCTGTGTTACATATCTTACTTTGTGCTAGAGCGAGTCGGCCTGTAAGTGTGCTGGAGGTGTGCGTGCGTGCGGTCTATTTTGCGCAGTTGTTCGAAGCGGCCCTCTGTTACATATCTTACTTTGTGCTAGAGCGAGTCGGCCTGTAAGTGTGCTGGAGGTGTGCGTGCGTGCGGTCTATTTTGCGCAGTTTTTCGAAGCGGCCCCTCTGTTACATATCTTACTTTGTGCTAGAGCGAGTCGGCCAGTAAGTGTGCTGGATGTGTGCGTGTGGTCTGTTTTGCGCAGTTGTTCGAAGCGGCCCTGTGTTACATATCTTACTTTGTGCTAGAGCGAGTCGGCCTGTAAGTGTGCTGGAGGTGTGCGTGCGTGCGGTCTGTTTTGCGCAGTTGTTCGAAGCGGCCCTCTGTTACATATCTTACTTTGTGCTAGAGCGGTGGATTTTGCTCAAGTTAAAAATATTTCGTCTACTATCGCATTTGTTGGTAAGAATTTTGTAGGTATCGATAAGGTCTCCTCTTATGCGACGTGATTGGGTTCGCTAGGTTCAATATTTTGAAATATTTATTCAATTTCCCATTTACATTCTCGGCTAAAATATTTAACTAAGAGTAAAGTAATCCTCATAACCCCGCAACAAAAGTGACAAACTATTTAGAATTGAAATTATAGCGCTTGGCGTCTTATCTTATCTTTGTGAATTGGGGGCTGCAGTGTCTATAACCCTTGCGTTCTAGCAAAGTATACAGTATGCCAAAAGACGTTCACTTCTGGACATAGGCCTATGTATGTACATTCCCTGCCGCTCTCTAGATTGCGACCGCACCCCCTCGTCGTCCAGATTGATACAGATTGGTTATAGTTTGGTTCTCGAACGTATGGGATTTCACCGTGCTTTTGTTTGCTCCGTCATTTGTTTTTAGAAATGCCATTTCACGACCGTTGTATGCAATGTCCGGGGTGTGACTCTAGCCTACTCGAAGATGTACTGCATCAATACATCCAAATTGCGTGAGTCTATGTTGGGTTTAATGTTCTAAGCCCCAGACTCACCGATAGCCCCGCCAGTGTCTACGGTCGCCAGTGGCCTTGTGATACGGGAAAAGGTCGGCCTGCATGCTGACGAGCGTCACTTGTAGCGCGCCGCCGTTTGACAGCGATGGCTTTTCGGACCGGCCCACTGTAAGAAAAGCTACGATTGAATATAATACCGTACCGCCAGGAGCCAGCATGACAAAAGTAGATACAAAAATATCTTACAGAAGTAACTGGATCACCTAAATTCATAGTACGCCTCAGCAAAACGATAGAAAGAGATAGTTGCAAAGTAGGGAATATTATTACTCATGACTTTTAAATTTAATCTGTATTTTTTCTGAATCCTATATAAATGTGAAAATGTGTTTGTTTGTTACCTTTTAACGCTTTAACACCTCGACCAATCTTGACGAAATTTGCATTCAGGTAGACTGTGTCACTGAGAAGAACAAAGGCTACTTTTTATCCCGTGAAAATAGTGTAGTCCGATGTAGAACTGAAAAAATACTTTTTTTTGGTAAATTACAACAATGGATTGTTGTGATTTTTTGCACAGAGATGGTTCAGGTGGTAGGAAATTACATAATTTACTAATTACCATATTCTGACACACAATAGAAAGGTGGGCTCGTTTTAGTTCAATAAAAACCTGTTTCTACCACCAGTACTTTAGTTCATGAAAATATAACATGAAAACATTATAAAACACAGTTGAAAAAAAGGAGTAGTTCGAGAATGCGGAAAGATGATGAGTCAGAAAAAAAGTAGACAGAGTCAAAGTTTTAAAAAAATATATATAAAAACAAATCAAAAAGAAGGTTATATCAAAACAGATCGAAAGTTGACTAAAAAGTATGACTTAGTCACAATAGCCTTACTCTATGCATACATTCAGCATAACCTGTGCTCCATTCAAGTAATTAAGCTCACTTTGTACATACTATCTTAGTATACCATGTATTTATTCTAAAGGCACTTCCTACTTAGCTATATCCTTCTAAAGGACAACTTGTTCATTTGACTATTTTTTTCTTTTCTCTCTAATATCAATAATATGTTATATTAACGTTCTATAGGTGGAAACTTGTGATGGCTATGTTTTTTTGCTACCCAGTTCTCTATAATGATATTAATTAGCTGTAAGTTTTCCTAATAAATAAAAATTTTCCTCCGTGGCGTAATGGTCAGTCCATTCGCTTCACACCAGGTCGCGGGTTCGATTCCCGGCGGGTTCAACTTGTAAGACTCGGTTTGGTTGGTGGTAGGGCATTTTCTAAGCCCGCCTGGCTAGCTACCACCATCTTATCTAAGTCTGCCTGATGATGATGGTATTCGAAACCGGTCGCTGACAAATTATAAACAATTATAAATCAGTGTTAACAACATTGATGTGTTCCGGCTTGAAGATAAGATAGCCAGATCCCCATTGCGTTGGGGAATCTTGGTAAGCCCGCTTCCATCTTCGGCATCATCGTCACTTACCATCAGGTGAGATGATGCCAAGGGCTTACCAATTGAGAAAAAAAACCTACGAACACTGTTGGTTTGCAAATAATTGTGTTGCGAGCTACTCACGGCCAGGGTCGTCGCACAGGTGCAGGTCTATCCGGGGCGCCAGCAGGTGATACGACGTCTCCCGTACGTCGTGCTTGGCAAACATTCGCGCTATAATGTCCCGCTCGCCAGTGGAAGAGCGGCTGTGTATCTGTTCCCGGGGTTCTTCGATCTGTGGAGCGAATTGATGCCTCGTCACTAGTGAGGAATACGTGATGATTTTTTGTTAGCATATTTAAAATAATAATGTATGTTTGTTTGGCAGGCCTTCCACTCGGTGGACCGATGACCTGTTGAAGGTCGCGGGAAGCCGCTGGCTGCGGGCAGCGCAGAACAGGTCGTCATGGAAATCCTTGGGGGAGGCCTATGTCCAGCAGTCCGTCGGCTGATATGATGATGATGATGAATGTTTGTATACCCATAAACAACCCCACTGCTGGGGAAGGGCCTCTTCCAAGCACGGGAAGGATAGGCCATACTCCACACACGGGGGCCAAGTCCGGGTTGGTGGAGGTTGTACCCCACTGTCAGAAGTTTTTTATAAGGCCTTCTGACACGGCTTCTCGACTGCCATCTTATGATAGCAACCGGCATCAACGGCTTAACGTGCCTTGCGAAGCAGGGAAACCGGTAGAAAAAGGCCACTAACAGTCATGCCCATCCATGTAATGACCGTGCTTCAGGTCAGTTAACCTGCGTTATCAACCCAACCACGCAAGTTGCACTGAGCTAAGACCACTTCACACAAAATAATAATGTAAACGGAGAAAATGTTATGGCAAAGTATATATACAGGGTGTTTTTTTAATACCGAGCAAGCCTTAAGGGGGTGTTATGTAGACACGAGAAAAAAAATAAGATTTTTTTTTCAAATAAAAATCTTTACTAGTTTTCCCACAATCATTAGTTAAGTTTGTCTAAAAAAGTCCACATCGCAAAGCTACCGTCGTACAGCTGGCTGGGGTCAGTAAACTTGCGCGTGACGTTCGGATCTTGCAACAAGACGGCAACATCGCATGATTTCTACCTACTTACCTCGTCACGATCGTGAATAACTTTGGATTTCAGTAAATAAGTGTTTTTTAATAAAATAAAAAACAAAACACATTCTGCGTCATTTCGATAGATTGAGTCAGTTTTCACTTCATAATTTACGGGCTTAGGACCGTCAAATACCTAATTAAGCTGACTGGAAACAACACAATAACAAAAACGAAGCGCGAGTCAGAGTTTCACATGAAGGGTTCCTTACCTTCCTACTTAGATTTTTTTTGTGAATAACTTCAAATTTACGTTTTATTTTATTTTTGTCTTCGCGTGTACTTGCCAAATTTCATGATTCTAGGTCACCAGGAAATTTATTCCCTTGTGAACGTCAAAACGGCTATTTTTAAATAACGTTAACTTAGAAGTTAGATTTTTTCACAGCTTCAAGGGATTACAGATTTGATTCATTTCAATTTGACACCTCCACGCGTTCCTGACAAAAAGGGCAGACATACAGACGGACAACAAAGTGATTTAAAAAAGGACCCTTTTTTCTTTTAAAGTACGGAACCCTAAAAATTAGGAAGGTAATTTTTTGTTACGTATAAATTAGGTGTTTTACTTAAAAAACTGAATCAACTTATTTACAATTTACAAATGATTAAACGAATTTAAGATTTACAATGATTTTTAAAAAAATGTTCACTTACGTCAGTCGCATTAAATGTTCAAAGTGTTTGCTCGTTTTAAAAGTATTCAAGAATTCTTTCTTCGAGATGTACTGAAATTCCGGGCTGGCCTTGACCTCTGGCATGTCGAGGTGTCTCGAATTGTCCGTGATCTCGTAGATTCTGTACAGTGAGAGAGATTCTGGCTCTTGTTAGTACACGGCGGTTTGGATATCGGCGCATCCACTCTCTTCGAGTCATTGGCACGTTACCATTACACTCGTGGTACAAACAAACCAAGTCCAAGAAATCCGTATTCGAAAATAAACTACGACGTGGCATTTTCGCGTAGCGCGCCGGGCGTATTACGAAAGCACAAACACAGCCTGCACCAAGCGCGAGCGGGACGTTACTGTCGATTGTCGGTCGGTGTGGCCGAGCGGGAGGCCGGGCGGGCGGCGGGAGCGCCCGCGCGGAAATTTCCCTTCTTTGCGGCGGCCTGGCAACGTCGCGTGCGTCACGTGGAACGGACGGTGCATTCAACTTTTCAAGTCGTGCATTATTTTTGAAAATGAAAGGTTTTTTTATAAAAAGTTAAGGTACACTTTTTTTTTGTGAAATGTGTTTAGAATCATGTCAGGATTCACCCCCTTAAGGCTTGCTCGGTATTAAAAAAACACCCTGTATTAGTACTAACATACAGTATGGACACCCCCTGCCGCTCTCTAGATTGCGATCTCACCCCCTCGTCTCCCAGATTGATACAGATTGGTTGTCGAACATACAGGATTTCGCCGCCATTTTGTTTGTTCCGTTATTCCTTTTTTGAAATGTCATTTCTGGCCCGTTGTATGAAGTGTCCAGGGTGTGCTTATGGTTTAATCAAACATTTAATTGGCTTTGTTTACGGGCACGGCAAGCATGCAATATATGGCTGGGTGGCAATGATCAATACGCATGTTAATAGGTACAGTACAGATCTGATCTCTCTACACTCGCTTATCGCATCTCCTTTGTAGTTATTCTAACTACGTGTCACTATTGACGTACATTTAAAATTTGAATATTTTTGGTGGAATAAATGCTGTCGGGAACCTTTCGGGAGCATTCTACGTTCGGTCTTTGCTTGGGACGTAAGTGCAGATATTTCTATTGAAAACATGACGTCAAAGTTCAATATTTTAAATATATTTAGAACAAAATCGTTCATAAAAAGTAAGTCGGATGACTTGTCAGCAAGTACCAAATTGCGTACCTTGCGCAGCGCCTTGTCGCGGGTGGCACGCGCGGTGGCGCGGCGCACGGGCTCGGCGAGCGCGGCGGCGCATAACAGCGCAGCGCGCAACTGCCCGTCCGTCAGCGCCCACGCTAGCGGCTCCGGCCGGATCGCCAGGCGCGACCCCACCACGCAGCAGTCTGCGGAATATAACAGATAACATAAGATAAGATAAAATAAATATCCTTTATTGCACACCAAATTTACAAAAATGATAACTTATTAACTAGCAAAATATACAATTATATGCAAAGGCGAACTTATCGCTTAAAGCGATCTCTTCCAGCCAACCTTTGGTGAGTGGAGGAGACGAGAAAGTGAAACGATACATACAGGAGCATCAAGCAGCGGGGGTCAGTAAGAAAACAAAACCGGCTATTTTGTGTTTCTCATTACGCTCAAACAAAAAAAATAATAGCACTGCTTAGTGAATGACTTTAGAAATTAATTAAAAATTAAAAACCCGTCTGCGTAAAAACCTTAACCCTTTTTTTTGGCCAGACGGCTAAAAATGTATCCTATGTCACTCACGGGATCACGACGAATCAAACGATACCTTATACGTTAAAATCCTTCAAGCTTATAGGCTTAGCAGGCTCAGGCTGTAGCAGGGAACATAAAAAAATCTACATACATACATACATACACTCAAAAAAACATAACCCTCCTTCTGAGGCAATTAGGTAACAAGGTCCCGAAAAACTCGATTTGATTGTGCGAATACGAAATACAAGAAGGGTATTTTAAAATACAAAGAAGATATAAATTACAACGTTTAGTCAAAGCAGACGATAACATTTTTCAAACACTAGTACCGCCATCTATCGAGAAACTTCTTAACTTTTCTGAACTAGCACACCGAAAAAAAATTAAAATTATCTGTCCCTCAATAAATACTAATGAGGCCCTATAGTATAATTGGCTGTCTCGTCGAGCGTATTTTCTCTGTTGGCTTTACAAATACACAAAATAAAAATAGAATAGAAAATTTAATTTATTTATTTATTTATGTTGACTGCACCAAATAGCTCCTGAAACTTCAAAACACTTAACTCGTTTTGTTTTTCATAAATTTTAAAATTTTTAATTGGTAAAAATCACAAAATGAGTACGTAAATGATGCTAAGAAACTATGACGTCACGCGTTCCTATTTCATACATTTTTAGAACAAAATGTCGTTTTTAACAGACGATGAAAAGTAACTTGAATTACTAACAGTCAGTGTCTCCATTGATTCGGAAAACTTTATTTTTTTATTAAAAATTTGAGTGCGTTTGGGCTGCACCTCACCTGATGGTAAGTGCCGAAGCAGCCGAGGAAGTAACACGCAAGCTCATATAGTGCCTATTCACTCTCGACTAAATTATACGAATCGGCGAATACAGACGCCGACAGGGAATTCCACTCCTTGGCCGTTCGCATAATGAACGAAGAAGCAAAACGCTTTGTGCGTAAAGGTGGAACATTAACGACAAAGGGGTGGAATCGCCCTCGGCGCCTGGTCTTTCGATGATGAAATGGAGAGGAGGGAATGAGGTCGTGAAGCTCCAGGGCACACTCTCCTGAAATGAATCCTGTAGAACACCGATAGACAGGAGACTTTGCGGCGATGCTCTAGGCTTTGGAGTCTGTTTGATACCAGTTCCTCGTCGCCAATGAGACTTTAGTCTTTCGTCACTCCAAAGTAAAAATTATAAAAACCCCGACACCTTGTTTTACCATCTATCTATCTATAACCTTGTCATTGAGACCATTCCAATGAGCCCAAACACGACTCCTGTGCTTTAAGTTTGCGAGGAGTTGGGTATTCTACAGCTTCCAAGTGATGCTGAAGCATCAGATCAAGGTTATATCGTATAATTTCATTGAAGTAACAGGATACCAAATTGTGAACAGATAAGACCTGTGGCAGTTGCTCACATCCCTTTGTTACTAGAAAACAGCTGATGGTCTCAAACGGCTGAACAGATTTTTAAAAAACATTGCTAAGAAAAATAGATTAAAATCAGTTTATCCGTTTGGGAGCTACGATGCCACCGATAGATACACACATCAAACTTATAACACCCCTCTGTTTGCGTCGGGGGTTATATTAGATAAATTGAACGTCATTTCAATGCAGTAATTTTAGTCGTCGGTGGCGTAACGGCTAGGCCAATGCGATTTCGAATTTAGATTTCATATGAACGTTTATCCGACGCTCTTACGGTGAAGGAAAACATCGTGAGGAAACCTGCACACGCCTACGGAGAAACTCGCAGGTTGTGTGTGAAGTCGACCAACCCGCACTGGGGCCGCGTGGTCGACTAAGGCCCGATCGCCCTAAATCAGGGTAGGCTCGAGCCCCTCGATGGGGACGTATATAAGCTGATATCCATCAAAAAATCAAATTTCAGTCCCGCTTTTTGTCAAGAAAAAGCGCCTGTAGCTACAAAATACTTATAGACGAAGTAACTAGTGTCTTATTTGTACATATAAGCTTACATTTGAATAACCACATTTGCTAAGCTCAAGCAAAGTATATATATTAGTACTAACATACAGTATGGACATTCCCTGCCGCTTTCTAGATTGCGACCTCAGTTTGGTTGTCGAACGTATAGGATTTCGCAGCCATTTTGTTTGTTCCGTCATTCGTTTTTTGAAATGTCATTTCTGGCCCGTTGTATGAAGTGTCCAGGGTGTGGCTCAAGGAAGCCGGTCACAATAGGGGATCGGACTTCATCAAAAATAAATTCTGAAATATGATTTCCTAAATTACTCTCCTCTTGAAGTTTCAAAAATCCTTACTTGTTTTGTTTTTCCATCACGTCTTCAATTTTTAATTGATCAAATTCACAAAATAAGTTCGTCAATGACGCTAAAAATCTATGACGTCACTTGTGGGTACTTCAAACATTTTTAGAACAAAATTTCGTTTTTGACAGATCATAAAAAGTAACTCAAATGACTAGTAGTCCGATCCCCTATTGATTTATTAGGTATTATAGTTTTAATCAAGCCGTCCACTGCTCTTTGTATGATTAAACGGATGTTTTGGAAGAGCGTGTTTACCTGCAAGTCGTTTCTTGATGACGATGCGGCAGTGCGTGTTGCCTAGCAACAGCCTCAGCGGCTGGAGGTTCGCCGCTGCTTCGCTGTGCGCCTTCGCCTCTATCCGCGCGCTCTGCCATTCCAACTCCTGGACAGATCATTGGCCAATCAGTATCTATTACACTATATCTCCAGAGGGAGGTTCCATAGACTATTTAAACTCATCATATCAGCTCATATACGTCCCCACTGAGGGGCTCGAGCCTACCCTGAATTAGGGCGATCGGGCTTTATATTGGCATCTTTTATGAACACAATACCGTAATTAAAAAAAAATACATTATAACATTATTCTGTTAGAGAAATAATGTTATAATGTATTTTTTTCCCTTACGATACAAGTTAAACCAAAGAGATAATATCACCAAAGTTATAATGTATTTTTTTCCCCTTACGATACAAGTTAAACCAAAGAGATAATATCACCAACGAAGTTCCATATCAATTTTATTTATTTATTGGAACGCACATGCGGTTCGCGCCATTTTTACAGCAATACAAAAAGTTTTCATTCCAATTTTTACTTGTCTGTGACAGCGCCCGCTTTAACGCATGCGCGGTGATGTGTTGGTTTTTCACTGAATTTTGCTGTCGAGCCCCTCTGTGGGGACAAATATGAGGTGATGAATGCTGTTTACCTTAAATATCAAAAGCTGGCCCGTGTCCGGCGACTTGATTCTAGTCAGTCTTAGGTCGCCCTTCCGTCCCTCCGGCGTCCGCGACTCCACTGTCACCCTGGAGATCTGCACACCACATAAATGTTACAAACGCACTTAAGGAATTGGAAGCAAAGTTCTCGAGTGGCTACCGCCTACCGGAAAACGTAGCGTAGACAGGCCTCCCATGCGGTGAACCGACGGCCTGGTGAAGATCGCGGGAAGCCGATGGTTGCGGGCAGCGCAGGACCGGTCATCGTAGAAATCCTTAGGGGAGGCCTTTGTCCAGCAGTGGACGTTTTTCGGCTGATATGATGATGACGATAATGAAAGAAGAAGTAGATGGGTTTAACTTTTCACGTAACTCGTAAACCGCAATAAGCCGTTGAGCCGTTTCAAAGGAGTAATTGAAAGTGTTAAGCCGTTACGTAATAGAAATGTAACAAACCGTTGCAAACTTGACAGGTCTAGTCATCATCATTTCAGCCGAAAGACCTCCACGCTAAAAAAGTCTCCCCCAAAGGTTTACACAGCCACCGGTTCTCTACCAAACCAGAATTGGCTCTCCGACTCTCTTGGGATAGCCAGCTCCACACCATCTTCGACATCATATTCACTTACCATCAGGTGAGTTGTTGCCAAGGGCTTACCAATTATGGATAAAAAAAAACTGTTGAGATGTATGTATTTACATTGACAGAGTTAGGTATGTCTTCAAAGCTTGTAAATAATTAATGCAGGTCGCAGATAAGTTTTACATTTTGTACTCTATTTCATTTCAAAAAAAATGTAATTTAAAAAAAAGAAGATTTTGTTCACTGGTTCTATGAATTACTTAAATAAACGATAAATATTGATGTATCAGCCTCTCCACAGTATTATGGTATAGTTTGACAGAGATCGCAACAGTTTTCGTATACTTTTTTCAACCGTCAATACACCAACTGGGTTCAAGTGCCACTATGGCTCATTCCTCGCTTGAGCGTTGTCCGGTATGTATGCCAAATGGCAATATTCCCGCTTGAGAGGTTAAGTATTTAAAAAAGGATTAAATATAATGACCACCAAAAAATACTTTAATACCCCACGCTCTCTTACCAAAAAATGTATTCAAACACCAAATGTAGTAAATGAGCACCAAATCTTATCGAGGAAATTATTTCTGTCTAAATAAACCACACAACGAAAAAGGAGTTGGTAAAATAAGTTTTTTCTAAAAAAACTGTAAATGAGCGAGCGAAGCGAGCGATATTAGATTCGATAAGGTTTGGTTAATTTTACAGTCAAAGAGCCTCGCGAACCGAAGCTCACCCCGATGGGTAGCAGAATGCTGCGCAGAAGAAGAAACTCTACACGCTACGCGCTACAAATCCCATACAACGAAAAAGGAGTTGGCAAGTTTTTTATTAGCGAGCGAAGCGAGCGATATTAGGTTCGGTCAGGTTTGATTGATTATAATATACAGTCAAAGGCTCCCCCCATGGGTAGCAGAATGCTGCGCAGAAGAAGAAACGCTACACGCTACGCGTTACAAAATAAAATGTGGATAAAGTTTTGGTGGTCATTAACTATTTTTGGGTAAACAATGATTGGTTTAGTCATTTGCTTTAATAGAATAGCAAGATGTAAAAATGCTGGTTATAATTTCACAATAAAATGGAGTTTTAATTTTGGTGCGCATTTACTATTTTTGGCAGTAAAAAGTGTTTCTTGATGTTATTTACTATAACTGTTGTTCAGTTAAACATAATCCATTTAAAAATGCAAACCTGAACAGTGCTGGTGAAGGCTTCGCAATTGAACTCTATTTGAACTTGGTTCACAGCCACTGAAATTCCATCTATGACCTGAAACGACAAAAATAAACACTTAATTTTATTTTTTTACTATTGGCTTCCACATCAATTTAAAGTGATTCAGCAAATGACGAGTGAAACGAGAGACGAGTATTTAAGACCAGACAGTCCACGCAGCACCGGTGAACAAACTGAATCTTATAAAAGTACCTTTACAGTTGAATTTCGCGTGTGTATCTAAATGCAAATTTTCGTTTATTGCAAGCTCAATAATCGTCTAGTCAATTGTACAGAGGCCAGCACATGAAGCTAGACACTCGTAGTGCGATTTTGATCCATACGCCTACGGCATAAGAATGGTACAAAGTTCAAAGTGTCTAGCTTGATGTTGTGGCCTCTGTACAATACTTTTATTCCTTGCTGTCGGTATTTATTTAATGCGCCTGATTTACGTCGTCGTGTACGAAAAATTAAAATAAAATTTCTGAAACTACACAGTTTCACAAAAAAAAGCTGCAAGCGAAATCCATGAATCGTGTTTGGGTCTTAGACAAGAAAGAAGTGAAAGTGATCGAATCAGAAACGAGGAGATCCGTAGGAGAACCAAAGTAACCGACATAGCTCTCAGAATTGCTAAACTTAAGAGGCAGTGGGCGGGGCACATAGCTCGTAGATCGGATGGCCGTTGGGGCAGTAAAGTTCTCAAGTGACGACCGCGCACCGGAAAACGTAGCGTAGGCAGGCCGCCCACTTAGTGGATCGATGACCTGGTGAAGGTCGCGGGAAGCCGCTGGATGCGGGTAGCGCAGAACCGGTCGTCGTGGAAATCCTTGGGGGATGCCTATTTCCAGCAGTGGACGTCCTTCGGCTAATATGATGATTATGATGACAAGAAAGAAGAAGTTTCAAAGAATCAGCTGTGCAGTGTTCACGTTCAGCAAGCTGGCCGGCCGACTCCATATGAATATATATTCTAGCTAGCAAATTTCAATTTCTAAATGTTTATTCAAAGTAGGTGAATAGTTATTTCTCTTTCGAATGGTCATAAAATAAGAATCCCCACAAAAACATTCTGTAAAACGTGCTAATTCTCGATTAAGATTACTTGGCCATAAAATGTAGTGAGATGAATAAAGAGCCAAATCTAAATGAATAAGAGAAAATTAGTGACTTGGCCGTTAAACATTTTGTAAGAGTAGTCTAGGTAGAGATGTAGATGCTTTTATTTTCTAATGCTTGTTATTGAAACAATCTACAAGAAATCACTTTTTCTGACATATCTACCTAGGTGTTCTACCTTTATAAAATGCTTAATTACTGACTTGGCCGTTAAACATTTTGTAAGAGTAGTCTAGGTAGAGATGTAGATGCTTTTATTTTCTTATGCTTGTTATTGAAACAATCTGTAATAAATAATTTTTCATGTCATATCTACCTAGGTTTTCGTATAAAATGCTTAACGGCCAAGATAATCGTTTTCTTTCACTTACACTTGGCTTTTCAACAGACTTCCAAAAAGGAGGAAGTTCTCAAAGCGACTGTATTTTTTTTTTGTGTTTGTTACCTCAGAACTTACGACTGGGTGAACCGATTTTGATGACTCTTTTTTTATTTAAAAGCTAGTGCTTCCCGTGTGGTTCCTTATAATTTTTTTTATCAAAACGTGTGTAGTACTTTATTAGAAAATTAACAAAAACGTTGTTGCGATGGAAGTCGGTTTTTTTAACGTGTTTAGCGTATTCAATTATTATTTCACTACTTTTTATAGCCAACTTTTTATAGAATTAATCGTCTTCTACGATCGCTTCTCGTAACATTGAAATATTTCTAAAACGGATATCATTTTAAAATTAGTCACCATGAAACATTTCTAAAACGGATATAATTGTAAAATTAACTCGCCGCCAAAGTGCCCAGTTCATGGCCACAAAATATTGTTCATCCAGTTAGCTATTCACATGTAATGCATAGTAACCATGTGTTCAAACAACAGTATATAAAGATAACAAAATAAATTCAATTCTCACGTAGTTGCGGCGGCGCCGGAGGTTTTTAACACGCTTTTGTTAGCTTCATCTGCATCTATCTATGTATTATGTAACAGAATCTTTGAACGTGAATGTCATCAAGATTAAAATCGAAAATGTGCACACGTATTAAGAACCGATGATAAAAAAAAAGAAAAAGTTATTATGAATAGGGATAACTACATCAGAAATAAATTATGAACTCTTGATCATTAAATTGCCCTCCTACTTAATCTTCGGAAAACCTTACTAGTTTTGTTTTTTATTAAGTCTTCGATTTTTAATTCAACAAAATCACAAAATGAGTACATATATGACGCTGCTAAACTATGACGTCACGCCTAGGTATGTCAAACATTTTTAGAACAATATGTCGTTTTTGACAGATGATAAAAAGTAACTCAGATGACTAGCATTCGTCATCCCTATTAGTTCGGTTTGCCCTTGGTGAGAACCATAATATTATATCAATTGTATTGCTATAAAGCGTGTTTTTTTAGTTTTTAAAACTGTCAATTATGAATGAAACATGGATTTATTCAAAAATCAATCACACACCAATGAGGTGTTAAAGGAATATGAAGAGTTTCGCGTTTGTAGGGGGGGGGGGGGGGGAGGAACTTCATGGGAGAGGGATGGCATTTGTGCATATGGTTTTTCACATCATACAAGTCTCAAAAAACAAATATCATCCGATTTGAATGATTTTAAGTGCATTTTTCCTAAAATAAGTTCCCGACCACCACTCGATTTTTTTTTTCGGTTTTCAACTCTGACAGATAGACAACCGACCGGCCGGGGCGGATGGCAATTTGTTTCCAGTGTGATGAAGAACAAGCATGCCAATTTTCAAGCGGCTGCCTCACCACTTTTTTCTTCGCTCACATGCAGGGCGCCAGTCGCACCAAGAGGGATGGCATTAAAATTTCATAAACAAGTTACACACTTTCAGGTTCAGGCAACCGCTGTTTTAATCGGCTGTTTCGCGACAAAAAATTTTTTCACGAGCCCCCGAATTTTTTTTAACGAATTTTTTTTTTCCACTGTACTTGATGGTGTGGAAAAAGATTTTCCTCGGGAGCCATACATTTTCAGATTTTTTTTAAAACGCCTTACTAGCTTTGTTTTCCATCAAGTTTTTAATTTTTAACTCATAAACATTACAAAATTATAATATTAATGTGAAAATGTGTTTGTTTGTTTGTTCTCTTTTCACGCTTCAACACCTTGACCAATCTTGATGATATTTGGCATGCAGGTAGTCTGTGTCACGGGTAAGGACATAGGCTACTTTTTATCCCGTGAAAATAGCAGAGTCCGATGCAGTTCCTGAGGGAACTGACAAAATACCTTTTTTTTATTTGTTTAACATCATAACGGAACATTTAATTGTTGTGATTTTTTGCACAGAGAAGGTTGAGGGAGTGGGAAATTACATAATTTACTAATTAGTGTATCCTGACATAGTTCCCGGAGGATCTGGGGAAAACTCATTTTCACGCTCGCGTACTGCGGCGTCGCAACAGAGCAACAGATAAATTGAAGTGATTTTTACCGACTGCCTCAGAAGGAGGGTTATGTTTTTCGAGTGTATGTATGTTTGTAGATTTCTATGTTCCCTGCTACAGCCTGAAAAGCTTGAAGGATTTTCACGTATTAGGGATCGTTTGATTCTTCTTGATCTCGTGAGTGACATAGAACACATTTTTACCCGACTAGCCAAAAAGAGGGGTTAAGTTTTTACGCAGTCGGGTTTTTAAATTTTAATAACTTCCTAAAGTTATTTTATAGAATTGGTTGAGGGGGTGGGAAGTGACATAGACTGGTAATCAGAATGAAAAGTCATGTCCACGCTCCGCATCGCTCACCCTTAAAGACAGTCATAAAAAAAACGTGTGGCACTCGGGGACTGCCGCGGTAAAGCTATTGCATAGCATTTTTTATCAACTTATGCAATTATAATTATTTATTTATTTTTTATTTATGCAGTATTTACCAGTACCATATAGTCCTTGGGGCGCGGGATGTTTATGTAATAAATTAACACTAAGAAAGTTACACCAGTAAAATTGACTAAGTCCTTTTTACTAAAAAATCACAAATCGCTAATAGATGGCACTGTAAGTTTTTTAGAACTCGGCAGAGCGTGGGGTGTTAGGTTCTATTTTCGTCACGGAATTTTTTGATTCGGTCACCGCGCTCAAAGCCCGCGATAAAAGCTATGCAATAGCTTAATAATGTCCAGGCGGGCGAAGCCGCGGGCAAAAGCTAGTCAGTACATAAACGACGGCACCTAAGTATTGAAAACATTTTTTGAACAAAATGTCGTTTTTGACAGATGATAAAAAGTAACTCAAATAACAAGCAATCATTATCCCTATTACTTTACATCACAAGTAGGTAACATGAGTAAAGTGGATGTAGAACACTGCTTAAGGGAACGCACCCATACTACGTGACCCGTTGGGGGAAGGGGGGGGGGGGACAACAAATTCTCACGCTAGGTCACAGGGGCGAGGGGGAGGGCCGTAGGCCTTCGTCACGTAGTCAATATTCTTTAGGGAAATCTCGCGCTTTTTCGAGCTACATTAAATTCACATTATAACGCGCAGCGTTAAGGGCTTTTTACTCACAGGTGGTAACACTAACGTAGTAAATATACCGGGAAGCGGACTTTTTGGATTTGTCATTTTCTTTTATTACCTAACTGAAAAAATACATTTAGTTTTTTTTATGTTTTATATTGATAGTGAGAAAAGTTACCGAGTTACCGCCCCTGTGATCTACGATGTGTCTGAGTGGATTAATGCAGGGAACGCTGGGAACGTGTTCATTGAAGATAGTTCAGATGAAAAATGTTTGTGAATATATGACAAAATTACTTTTGTTGTTTTAAATTAAATTTCTGTTACAATATGTACATAACTTTTTTTTATTGATAACATTTTTTTCACTTTTAATTGTAGGCATGCGCGCACTCTCCGTATTAATAAAGACAAAATATGATGCAAGTATTTTTTTTAACTTTCTGTTTGCATAAAATGATACAAGGAAGGGGGGTGAAAAATTTAAAAAATGGGTCACGTAATATGGGTACGTTCCCTTATTTGGGAACAATGGGTGACTTATGAATTTCAGGCGAAACAGACGATTAGTCATAATATGTTCCGTGATTTTGTAAAAGAAAATCTTGCATGTAAAAATGTTTTTACCTAGTTCCTACCACAGACATAGTGGTTCCTACAATAGGCAACGCCTGTCCTGTAGGTAACTAATTTTACAATTCATGTTTATTAGAGAAGCTAAGCGAGATCTCAACAGACATGACTGATTTTAAAGAAGAAAGTGATTGCATACGAAACAAGACGACCTGCACTTATAGTGTGTGTGTGTATATTTACTTTAGCTCTAGCCCAAGTTTCAGCGCAGTCGCTTCACTATTTAGCGTGATAAAGTAACAAACAGACCGACACAATTACGGCTTTATAATATTATTTAAGATTTGGTTAGGTATGTGTAAAGAGGCTTTATATAACTACCTTATGTATGTAGCTGTACTTCCCTGGGACGGGCAGCGCCCCGGCGGCCGTAGGGTTCATCGTACGCGGCTCCTTGCACACCTCCAACGCTATGTGAACCTCGTCTAGGTTCTGAAACCAAAAATCACAGTATAGTTAGCAACTCATAACGTCCCCACTGCTGGGGCACGAGAATTTTCTCAAACTACTTGCTCCAAGCCTTACTCGACACACGAGCGCCAAGTCCGGATTGGTACCGAATCACAAAGTCATCATCATATCATCTCATATATAAGGTCTAACAAAATTAGATGAAACTATTTTAACTGGTGCTTCTACAAGGCTTCTACCCATGAAACTGAAGAACTTTCCCCATGAAACCCATAGACAAATTTCAAAAACATTTTTGAACTTCACATACTAAGTTGGCTGATCAGATGATCGAGTTAGTATGAGAGCCAAATTTTATTTTGCGGTTTTAGATTGCGAACCCATAGTGGGTTCCATGGGGAAAGATGTTCAGTTTCATAGGTAGAAACACCAGTTAAAATAGTTTCAGCTAACTTTGTTACTGTTACTTGAGCAATCCATCCAGTGTTAATAATCACTAGCTGTAACCGCCTCCGTGGCGTAATGGTTAGTTCATATATACAGGGTGACTGGTTGAACGACCGACGCGTTTAAGGAGGTAAACTAGTAACCCATGTACATTCCCTCTCGGTAAAAAAGTGAAAATTATTTTGAAATACGTGTGATTTACACATTTTTTGAAATGTGAAATTTCTGTAATTTTGCTTATACTGTGCGGAGCGCATGTTATCTTCCTATCGGAGTCGTTGTCAGCTGTTGCGTACGCGTCATAGCGAGAGTAGTAAACGCTAAAAAAGGAGATGGACCTTTTAAAAAAAAAAAAAATAATAATAAATAGGTGGTGGTTTTTTATGCTTAATGGAATGGGTATCGGCTTCTTAAACACCTCCTTAAATGTGTCGGTTGTTCAACCGGTCACCCTGTATATGTCCCCACTGAGGAGCTCGAGCCTACTCTGAATTAGGACAAACGGGCCTTAGTCGACCACGCGGGCCCAGTGCGGGCTGGTCGACTTCACACACAACCTTCTAATTTCTTTGCAGACGTGTGCAGGTTTCCTCACGATGTTTTCCTCCACCGTAAGAGCGTCGGATAAACGTACATATGAAATTTAAATTTGAAATCACATTGGTATGTGGCAGGATTCGAACCACGGCCTCCTGGACAGGAGGCGGAGGCCCTAGCCGTTACGCCACCGACGCTCATATTTTGATATTTGTAAGCAAATCAAAACCTATAGAGTACTTTCTGTTGACCTAGAATCATGAATATTGGCAAGAAGCAACGTCTTACAGCACCAGTAAAGATAAAATCAGAAATTTTAAAATCTGTAGATAAATAACATTAAAAAGTATATGTTTGGCTATTACCAACTTATATTTGGAGGGAGGCTTATAAAATGTATCAGGTTGATTTATATGAAAATGTATCGAGAAAAATTTGGTGTTTCGCTCCATTAGTGCCCCGCTGAGTGTATTAACTATTCATTAATCTGTGTTAAACATGTTCAAGGGTAAACCTACTGACCTCACTGCCTAACAACCGAGACTTGCGTGCAGAATCCAATACCTTGCTCAAGTTTAAAGTTTGCTAGGACAAGATAAATATTACTCTACACGGGTTTTTAAAGTTCCTTAGTACAACAAGGAACACTTATAGTTTCGTCATGTCTGTCTGTCCGCGGCCTAGCTCCTAGACTATTAGTAGTTAAGAGCTGAAAGGCAAAGATATACAGGATGTAAAAAAATTGGTGTAGGTCCCGTTAACTGGGGGTTCTACACGTCATACTGAACAACTTTCCCCGAGGAACCCATAGACTATTCTCAAAAAAAAAAAATTGGACCCTCCATACTAAAATGCACAAAATCGGTCTATCAGCTGATCGATTTGTATGAAGAGTAAAAAATATTTTTTTCGTTTTCAGCAGTCGTAGAACAAAAGTTGTTCAGTATGATGAGTAGAAGCTCCAGTTAACGGGACCTATATCTATTTTGTTACATCCTGTATATAATAATAATAACGCGAAGAACTGTAAAAAAAATTCGAAAAAAGAACTTTATAAGGGTACCTCTCCCCTACAATTAAACTGGGGATGATTTTTTTTTCTCGTCAAACCCAGTTGTGTGGGGTATCGTTGGTTAGAGCTTAAAAAATAGTTGTGAGTCTTTTAAGACCATTTTTATAATTTGGGGTTCCGTTTTCGAAAAAATAGACTTGAAACTGCTAAATTTTGTTGGAGTCGAGTATCCCTACCCCCTAAAAACTAAACCGCTGTATTTGGAAATTTGAAAATTAGATATGGACGCGATAATGGCAACTACGGAACCCTACATTGCGCGTGGCCCGACACGCACTTGGCCTGTTTTTTTTCTAAAACATCTACAGCCCGCGCGACGGTTTAAGATCGCTCGGCGAAAGGGAGAAGGATGTTTGAGTTTACGCATCTATCTCATTTACGGAGTGAGTGTGTCAGAAACAGTATGCGCAAGTATCTTTCTCCACTTTCGCCGAACGATCTTGAAACGTCACATTTTTTTTTCTTTTTAAACTGTATGGGTATTTAAGGTATTTTGCCTGCTATAAAGATTTATTTACTTATTTATAATCACGAAACTAAGCTTGTGAAATGTGATGCCTAATTAGTCGGCAAATACATATATCGGACTGTACATAAAATAACTATAATTAAAAAAAACACGACTGCATAAAATCATAACCCCTATTTTTGGGGAAGTCGGGGAAATTGCATGTCACTCACGGAATCAAGACGAATCTACCGATACCTCGCACTCAAAAATCCATCAAGCCGTTTAGAAGATATCGTGGGACAAAGAAACATACATACATTAGGCCTGAAAACAATACACTCTTGTGAGCAGTCATCTAAAAATATACTCTAATTTTATTAATGGCGAATTCAAATCTGTTTAGCTATAACCTGTACACAAAAATTATCACGAAAACAATTAGAAATAATAACATGTGAATTATGTAGCCAAAATCGAAATCAGTTGTTGGAAACTTTTAAACTAAGGCTACACTTATCAAGCAATCTAAAAAAAAATCAAGAAATAATCCTACTAATGAACTGCTATGCTCGGAGTTTCTCTGCGTGATCGAATCAGAAACGAGGACATCCGTAGGAGAACCAAAGTAACCGACATAGCTCTCAGAATTGCTAAACTTAAGTGGCAGTGGGCGCGGCACATAGCTCGTAGAACAGATGGCCGTTGGGGAAGTAAAGTTTTCGAGTGGCGACCGCGCACCGGAAAACGTAGCGTAGGCAGGCCTCCCACTCGATGGACCGATGACCTGGTGAAGGTCGCGGGAAGCCGCTGGATGCGGGCAGCGCAGAACCGGTCATCGTGGAAATCCTTGGAGGAGGCCTATGTCCAGCAGTGGACGTCCTTCCGCTGATATGATGATGATGAATCCTACTAATATAAAAAATGTGAAAGTTTGTATGTATGAATGTTTGTTAATCTTTCACGCTTCAACCACTGGATGGATCGGGATGAAACTTGATACATATAAAGGTTAGGTCCTGGAATATGACATAGGCTACTTTTTAACCCGGGAGAAGTCTTATTGCCACGGGAAAATCGAAAACAACGCGGGCGTAGCCGCGGGCGGACGGCTAGTCCTTACTAATATCATAAATGTGAAAAGGTGTATGCTTGTTTGTTACCTTTTCATGCTTCAACACCTCAACCAATCTTGACGAAATGTGGCATGCATGTAGCATGTGTCATGGGGAAGGACAAAAGCTACTTTTTATCACATGTAAATATAATAGGCCGATACAGTTCCTGAGGTAACTGGAAAAACCATCCTTTTTTGGTTAATTTCCATGGAGCAACGGATTATTGTGACTTTTTGGAGATGGTTAAAGGGATTGGGAAATGACACCGACTACTAATTAACATAACCCGAGATAGTTCCCGAAATATCTGTGGAATACTCATTTCCAGGCTCGCACATGGCGGCGTCGCAACGGAGCAACGGATTGACGTGATTTGCATAGAAATAGTTTAGGGGGTGGGAATACTAATCAGGATAGCCCGATATAGTTCGCGCGAAGACAGTCATAAAAATCGTACCCGAGGGATCCGACAGTCATAAAAACGATGCCCATGTGCGAGCGAAGCCGCGGGTAAAAGCAAGTTAGGTAAATAATATTTAAAATTTTATTTAATGCAGTAAACAGTGTAGTTAGTTAGTGTAGTTAGAAGCGTCGGTGGCTCAACCAGTAACGACTCGGTCCATTTAACCAGAGGTACCGGGTTCAAATCTGGACGGCCAATGTACCAATGAGTTTTTCAAAAAAAACTTACGTACATATCATTACCGATTGCTTTAACGGTGAAGGAAAACATCGTGAGGAAACCTGCACAGGCCTGCGAAGAAACTCGAAGGTTGTGTGTGAAGTCGACCAACCCGCACTGGGCCCGCGTGATCGACTAAGGCCTAATCGCCCTGATTCAGGGTAGGTTCGAGCCCCTCGGTGGGGACGTATATTAGCTGATATAATAAATACACAGTGTAGTAGGAAAAAACTGTGTTATTAATGACCCAACAGCAGCTAGTTAAACTGTTTTTGTAGCTATATTACCATCATTATCACGGCCATTCAATATGAAACTTCACGATAATAAGCCCCTATTATTATTTACAACCTATTGTTATTGATAACATTTCCAATTCTCTACTTCCAATTTGTATTGAGCGTTATCAATAAACTAGGCAAAAGATAAAAACCCGTCTTTTTAAATTTTTGAAAATTACCAAGTTAATTTATTTTAATCCCATCTATTATCGTCTACCAAATTTTTCTTAAAAAGTTAATCACTGGCAAATTGTCTAAAAAAGTGCTGCGGATGGAGTTGGCCAAGCACCTGGGTTTTTAACCAAAAACTGGGTAAAACCCAATCCAAGTTTCAATGCGGATTCGTTCCAAAATTCCCAGTCAATGGGTCAAAAGGTGTGGTTTTGTCCTAGGTAAATAGCCGATGTTTGGATTAAAAACGGATTTTTTGTTTGTGTTTTTACTCACCGCCCATCGGACGTAGGGATGTATGAGTACATGCATGAGATATAATACATATGTAGGTACAAGTTTTAAATAATTATATGTAGTAGGAAATTGCAAAAAAATATGTATGTATCTCAATGAGTCTATATCCATCTACAGTGCAGAGAGAGATTCTATGTCACGTAATAATTGCCAAAATCGCCCTAATTCAGGGCAGACTCGAGCCCCTCGGTGGGGACGTATATGAGCTGATATGGTGAATTGCCAAAAAGGAGGTCAATGTTTTTCGGGTGTATATGTATGTATGTATATATGTTTCTTTAGCTGAGCCTGTAGCCTAAAGGGATGGATTTTAAATTGCGAGTTGTCGTTAGATTCGTCTTAATCACGTGAATGACATAGGATATATTTTAGCAGACTGTTAAAAAAAGAGCGGTAATGTTTTTCTGCTGTCCGGTTTCTAATTTTAAATTAAATTGGTTAGATTATTGTTACTTACTCCACTTTACCCTAGAGCTGTGAAAATATTGCTTCTCTACTGTAAGATATCTAGAACCTTATTGATGTATCTACAATGCTTTTATAAGAATGAAAACCACTAAAAAACAGACATATTTGATTTGAGTAAGTATACTTAAAATAGACACAATCCAAGGAAATTTAACGTCATTTCATCTTGCACGAGTAACTTTATCTCGAAAACTGACATAAAAATAACAATGTACATTTTCTAGTTCAGTGATCTTGTGATCTTTCTGAGAAATATGTAGATGAGCTATATCTACTTAAAAGCATTGTCTATTGGCGATGCCAGTACCAATAAGGGTGTATTGAACGCAAAAGAAGGAAAAGATCTGACACAATTGTAATTGATATCAATAGTTTAAATCCACACTATTTCGAAGATATTCCAAATGTCAGCTTGTATGAGTTTATAATGGCTCTTTAACAGCTCAAGAACAAGGCACCGGGCGATGATAGAATTATGGGTGAACTTCTGCAAGCAGTTCTACAGCGTGTGGTGGCGCTCTTCTTCAAAAAGAGTGACAACACCCTGCTGAATAACTACAGATCCATCTGAGCCATATAGCCCCTCATCATAACCCTACTCTTTGGCCATGTCTACAAACTGTCTTGGAGATTCATTACAAACCATCTTGAATGCAGGTTTGGCAACTTCCAGCCTCTCGAAAAAGCCTTAGACCTACCACATAGACCACATGCATAAGCTGCTACAGATTATTCAGAGGACCGAAGCATGGGTCTCTGACCAAACTTGGGAATGTTAGGCTACACTCTAAACACGGGGGCAAAGTCTGAATTGGTGGTTTTAGATGAACTGATTTACATTAAGAAAACAAAATATATATTACCAAGACAATAGGCACTGTTTTGAGCTTGGTCCATTGTATCCTAAATGTAGCTCGGTTGCACTTGGCGGAGGTGAGCTTCACCCAAAGAGGCAGTTCCAGCAGGTCTGTCAGCAGGTCCTCGTCTAGGGTCAAGTCCTGCAATTCTCCTGAACCGCGCAGAGCTGATAGGGAGATCTGCTCTGGGGATAGGTTCTTTGTGAATCTGAAATAACAGTAAATGATGGTGGGCAAAAGTGGTCCAGATTCATGGTATATTATAAGTAAGAAAACATCAGTGGCTTCAGACTGGTGGAGATCCCATCAAATGAAATACGAACACAGATATAGGCACATCAGCTATAGCAACATAATAAAATCTTGCCTGGGAGATTTGAGATATCTGCTGTCAAACTTAACTGTTACTTGTTAAATGCTGGTGGACTGTTGGTCAAGTAATGTCAACTTTTGTACCAGTTTAACAACTTAGAGCCATGTGGAGTATGTCAAACTAAATTAGATGGGACCACTTCCAGCCCATAGCACTTGACGTGCCCTTACTTTTAATATACCATACATATAGGTAGGTCTTGGACCAGGTTTCATCTTAATTTGCAATTCATCTTTTATTTATCAAAACCCTTTCAGCTGGAAGATATCCAGTGTTGAACATAGACCTAACATATGGCCATTAAACATAAAATAAAGAGCTGGTAGGCTAGTTAAACCTGGGTGCAAGAAAATTCATAAATGAATCTCGAAAACAGTTTGTAGACATGGCTCAGAAGTGAGATGGGTCAGTAAGTTCTTCAGTAAGGTGTTCCAAAAGAGCTCCACCACACTTCTGTGCCATGCCATCCTGTTTTCAGAAGTTAACCTGTAATTCTATCATCACCTGGTGTCTTATTTTTAAGCTGTTTAAGGGCCAATCTAATCTCATATAGGCTGATATCTGGGATATCTTCAGTATAGTGTGAATTAAAACTCGCTATCAATTACATTTGTGTCATATCTTTTTCTTCTTTTAAGTTCAATATTGGTACTGGCATCGCCAATAGGTAAAAGACTAATTTAAATACAGTGCTGACTAGAATCATTTAAGATTTGCATCAAGGTGGACACTAATCCAGTCTCTGAACATGTACTGAGAGAAGTCCTACCCACTACTTAACTCTCAGAATGCTGTTGTCAGTCCTCCACAGTCACTCCCAACAGAAAACTATATGAGCTCTGACAATGGCAAAGAAATCCAGCACACCCCTTTCAGAAAACATGCCCGACATGCTGCAGTATCTAGGTATCCATCATGATTTGTCTGATAGCTCTCATGATATCCTCTGAGATATACATCAATCGAGGTGGTCTTCTGGACTCACATCATCAAAATTTCCTTCATATATAGCATTAATTTTAAAGTTATCCACAAGAATTTCAGTAATTTAGGGAATTTGGGGTTAAGAACTAACTTATGATGTCTTTGATTTCTGAGTACCTCGAAGCATACCTATGCCCCTACAAAAAATTTAAGAATGGTCCATAGCATGGTATGGCCGACTGTACAATTGTACATAATAGTAATAAAATGAAGAAAGTTGAAACAAACTCTTCAAGCAAATTTTTAATGGTAAAGTGCTTCAAGACGGAAGGAGCTGTAATGTTTTTGAGTGTTTGTTTGTTTGCACAGTATGTATTCTTTGTTTTGGAAAAATCATTCTGATTTAGTTAAAATAAGGCAGATAATCCCTTTGGAGTGAACTTGATTGCTGCATTTTTTTTTATTCTAATGCATTTATCCCTTACATTGGCCCTCACAAGTGCACCCTAGCCATTTAAGCGAGAAAGTGTTAAATAAACATTAATTAGATCAAGGGATCAAACAGAATTGACTAGCAAATAATTTTAAGAGTTATTTACCTCGACAGATGTTTCAACAGTTGGTTTTTTATTATAGTAACCATTTTCTCCGTTATATTGGCTCAACTATATCGAAAAATCATTACTAAGAAAGGAAAAAACTTTATTTATGCCCGAATTTTAATAGATATAAAGCAAAGAGGATATAAGTCACTATTTAAGGTTTTTTTTCTGATTTCTGAGTTTCTGACTTTTCTTTCTTCTGATTTTTTTTAAAGAAGATATTGACGTCTCTAGGTACAAGCTCTTTGGAGACAGTCTTCATTTCTGTTGACAGGCTGATTGATAGCATTTGCAGCAGCTCCATGGCTCATTCAGAGGTAGAACACCCAGTTGCAGTAGGACGTTTATAAAACTGCACCCAGTACAAGTCGGGTCATCACGTCCTTCTTAACTTTATTTTCTTGTTCTTGACGTTCCTTACATGCACCAGATAATTTTATCCAAATCGCACCACTTATTGAACCATAATTATATCAGAAAACAATGCAAAAACAATAAAATAAAACTACGAATGTGTTCACCACAAATCCCGCCAAAAATCACTACTAATTAATTGTGTTTTTTAAAAAAATATCTTGGCTATAGAAACGAGTCCTTTAGCCGAATTCCCAAATATTATTATATTTCACAGTTTTCATATTTTTTTACAATCATTGTCAACGTCGTCACTAGCACTACCAACAAACTAACCTACAGCTAGTAATAAAAGGTCACCTTTGCCTACACACTCCAGGAAAATGATACCAATTAAGCTAAAGTTTTCGCGGTCTTCTTGTGGGAACTTGACCTACAGCATACACATTACACTCTTTGATTTTATTATCCTACCTAACAAAACACTTAAATGGTACGTAGCTAAATAATATACACCAACAACCACGCAATTTAATTTTTCGATTAATAAAATAAAAATGACGAACTGGACGCTACAGATTCCCGCCAAAAAGTCAATGAGTTTCGAAAGAAATGAAGGTGACCCTTTCAAAAATGGGGAATGAACCCAACACTGGCGACCATCCGGCAAAATCTGCCAAACTGGACTCCAGAAAACGCTAACTTATTTCGTCACTTTATTGCGTCCATGGGGATGGAAATGAATTAATAAAACTTAAATTAAAAATTTAAAAACCCCCGACTAAAATCCGCTAAAAATTAGAAAGTTTTTGCCCTTTAAGTTTAATATAAGTCACGTAGAGGGACCGCAAAGTTGTGAAAATATTAGTAATTAGTTGTAGTAAAGTAAAACAGTTTTTATTTTACTAATTTGGCGGCCTCCCTACGCAACGACTCTTAGATCAGAATATAACAACTTACATTAAACTTAAAGCGCCAACACATGTTATTTTCTGCTTTTTAGCGGTTTATTGTCGGAGGTTGTTTATTGCTTTAATTTAAGTTTTATTTCATTACTATTCCACTATTCCAATAAGTCCAAACACAATTTATTTGCTGTCAGTTGGTGAGGAGTTGGGTATCCTGCAGATACCAGAAGATGCTGAAGCATCAGGTTAAAGTTACCATGATTTATCTTAAACTTATTCAATAAGCCCAAACACGATGCCCCTGCTGTAAGTTGGCGAGGAGTTGGGTATCCTGTAGATTCTAGGAGATGCTGCAGCATCAGGTCAAGGTAACCATGTTTATTGAGATTATAAAATGAGCCTTAACACGATACCACTGCTGTAAGTTGGCGAGGAGTTGGGTAACCTGCAGATTCCATAAGATGCTCCAGCATTAGGTCAAGGTCACCATGTGCTACCTATCTCCTATTCATCAAAACTATTCCAATGAGCCCTAACACGATACTTCTGCTGTAAGTTGATGAGAAGTTGGGTATCCTGCAGATTCCAGGAGATGCTGCAACATCAGGTCCAGTTTACCATGTTCTATCTAAAACCTATTCATTGAGACTATTTCAATGAACCCAAACACGAATCATCTGCTGTAAGTTAGTGAGGAGATGGGTATCCTGCAAATTTCAGAAAATGCTGCAGCATCAGGTCAAAGTTACGATGTTCTATCTAACACCTATTCATTGAAACTATTCCAATGAGCCCAATTAAGATGAGTTGGGTGGGTATCCTGCAGATTCCAGCATCCAGATTCTGCAGCATCAGGTCAAGGTTACCATGGTTTTGTAATATTATAACAGTAACAGGACATCAAATTTTTAATCGATATTCATCGATATTTTGAATCTATGTTCAAAATTTCTCTATAAGTTGCCCAAATCCCTCCATCACCTAGATAAGAGCTGATGATCCTCAAACGGCTGAACAGATCTTCATAAACTAAAGCTTAAAACCTTCTCGATCTCGTCAGCTTTCAAATAAGATAAAACACATCAAATCGGACACACAGATACACAAGTATACAGATTCACACGTTGAACTTATAGTACCCCTCTTTTTGCGTCGGGGGTTAAAAATACGTATTTTAAGGAATTTCTTAAAAACCTAAAATAATTCACAATATTTATAAAAATATACATATAAATATTTCTAAGAAGAAAGTAAATGATCTTGTATTCAGTATTCTTTATTGTGTATCGAATTAAAGTACAAATATTTGCAAGTGGTATACACTTAAACTAGACTCATTTAATTCTACCATTCTAGACATATACACATTCATATTTAACAGCAGTTAAGTCTAAAAAAATGAATAAAGTACTTTAGAAATAAACATAAATAAACTGGTAAGAGTGCCTCATTCAATAACAATAAAGTATGTTCTTAATATAAAATAATTTCAATAAGTAAGCAAAACAAAGTAAATGAAAAATAATAATAAATAAACAAAAAAATAGTATCAATATGATATAGTAGTAAATATATATATATACATCAGTTTCAGAAAATATGCTACTCATATAATTTTTTTTTTAATTTCTAGTACTATTTGTTGTGTCACTAAATAAGAAAAATTCATTAATACAACATTCAGTCTACCAATTTTTTTACAGATTATTTAAAGGTATTTAATCTTAATTCTTTAAAGTAGCTATGCTCAGTATATTACTATTTTTTCCCAAACTCGACTCACATTGACTTGACTCAGGTGATTACAAACCCTTTTAATTTTTCTTTCATCATGTACGGATAAGTATAAAAACACATAACAAAAGTTACTTGTTAAATAAGTAAAACAATTTCATAGCAAATAATTAAAAAAAAAAAAAAGAGAGAGACGAGAATATGACTTTGTGTGAGATAAAAATAGGTGGTGAGAAAGTAAATCAGATGAAAGAGTTTGTGTATCTCAGTAGTATGTTCACGCGAGATGGAAAGTGTGAAAAGGACATTGAAAGGAGGGTTAGAAAGGAAATGTAGTGAACGGGGCTATCAATTGTATTGTGTGTAGTCAGACGTTAGGTATCTAAAAAGGATGGCTGTGCATTGCGTCGTTTTAGTTCCCCCACTTACGTATGGTAGTGAATGTTGGGTGTTGCAGAAAAAGCATAAAAGCAGAATAAATGCTATTCAGATGCTTTAAGAAAAATCTGCGGCGTGAAATTGAGTGATAGGGTGAAAAATGTAGTGTTATGAGAGAAATGTTATTTGAAGGAAGACGTGGTAACAAAAGTAGAAAAGGGTATGTTGCGTTGGTTGGGACATTTGGAACATATGAATGAAAGGAGGGTAAAGAAAGAGATTTATTGTGCCAATGTGGAAGGATGTCAGACGTCTGAATGAATGAAATGAAGAATTTTGATATTTTGCACTATTTCTGTACATAATTTATTACGTCGTCTATAATGTTTACCCGCCATACTCACATTACTGTCAAAGCCTTCAGCGAATGCCCGAAGTTGGCCCGAAGGGCGTGTACCGCTGCATCCCGCGCGAGCGTTTTCCACTCTGGTCCACCTAAGCAACAAGTTTACTAAGTCTCAAGATATTGAATAGGTCATCTTTGGCAACAGGAAAACTTTTTCATGTGACTTTGACTAAACTTTTGAACCTTTTTTTAAAACTGACAACAGAAGCGTATGGCGCGGTTTGTGGAGTTTTTTGACGGGATTTGTGGTGAACACAATCGTAGTGTTATTTTATTGCTTTTACATTGTTTTCTGCTAGAGTTTTGTTTCAAAACGTGGTGCATTTTGAAGAAAATCGTCTTGAGAACGTGAGCAATGTGGAGAACATTAAAATAAAACGAAGAAGGACGTGAAGACCCGACTTGCACAGGGTGCAGTTTTATAGACGCCCTACTGTGACTGGGTGTTCCAACTCAGTATGTGGCTGGTGAAAATACTGTCAAGAAGTCCAGAGATGATTTTCTTTTCAAATCCAAAAATTAATGAAGATTGTCTCAAAAGGGCTTGTACCAAGAGACGCTAATATATTTTAAGCTGAGATTTTAACCAACCAGCGCTAAGCGCGGTTTGTATCATTGTTTGATTTGTTTGTGTTGCTATGCAATATTGATTTTTGATAAAAACCACATAAAAACTTCATCAAAGTGCATCAAAATCAGAAACAAGTACCTACTATAAATATTAGAAAAAAGGCTTTGACTATCTGAGTTCAGTCAAACTTGAACTGGCTACTGAATAATGTGCGTAAATACGAGGTTTCTATTTGAAATTGATGTGACAGCAAGGTACGTAAAGTTCCAAAAACAAAAAACATTCAGTTTGACAACAAAATCAAACTTAGTCTAACGTTTTGGGGAAATTTTCATTTGTATGGAATTATAATTTAGAATTTATGCTTCATTGACCACTATTTTTATAGTTAACTACTGTGCTGGTGTAGTTGTACGTTGTGAAGTAAGAGTAAGCAAATTATGTAAACGATTTTATTTTTGTTAATTTTTTATCGCTATTAATGAAGTACCTACCTTTTTGTTTATGACTCCGTTTCGCATAAATGTAATGAGTAGTTAAGTACTGTTTTGGTTATTGGTAAAGATTCCAAACTAGTAGTAAACAGTTGGCAAGTAAATTAAAATTATTTTTTATTCTTTAGCAGTTGATTAATAACAGCACCCTTCACTGCACTTCGTTACTAAAAATGTCACACGGAGAAAGCAAGGTAGAAAAGCTAAACAGTATGATCGACACTGAGTATTCTTCAGGTGACTATAATAAAATGAAATCTAAATCGCAGTATCGTGAGGAAAACAACAATGATGTAGATGAGTTGTCCAAGGACCTGTCGGAGATGGGGTGCATAGTGGACACAGTAAAGCGCCCTCCCAACATCTGTGTAGAGACCTGCGTTTACGAGGAGTCCGGCTCTGAAAATGGGGATTCTAAATCAAATGCAGAAAATGAGGAAGATGCTTACTCAGATAGCTTCGAGGATGATCATAGTGAAGCAGAGGATACTAAAGACATTAAGACCAGTAAAAGTAATGATGAAATGAGCCATCGCGCTTCCACAGTCAACCTGTCCAAAAGTCAGTCTTTTGCATCCAGCAAAGACCGATTTAGGTCTGTCTCAGGACAATCTAGTTTTGGGTAAGATGTATAGTCTATTTACCTAATTTTGATTAAAGTAGTAGTGGAGCAGTCCGTCTATCAGAAATTTTAATCTTTAGCATTTATGTAGTTTAGGAGTAGGACAGGGAGGGATAGTATCAACTCTTTTTTGGGAGGGCTTTTTGTATCACTGGGGTACTTCATATAGTAAACAACATTTAGTTCAGAATACCACTTCCTCAAAAAACTCCGCATTATGGATAATATTTTTGTAATGCTCCAGCATTAATCATTATAGTCAAATTTGGCCTTAATTAATTTATATTTAAAAGCCTAACACTGTTAAGCTTTGTCCAAACAGATCAAAAACCTAACACTGTCCGGCTTTATGCAAATGGATTAAAAAACCTAACACTGTCTCGCTTTATCCAGACGGATGGCAATGCTACACAGGCTACTTTATTAAGTCCATTGAGAAACACAATGAGGCTATTGAATTGCTGTCTCTTGACATCTCGAAGGCTTTTGATCCATTCTGGCATGCAAGCCTTATGGGCAAACTTCCTTCATATCTACTGCCTGTTGGCTTGTGTAACTGGGTATCTAATTTCCTGAGGGAACGGTCTATTTGAGTAGTTATTGATGGCTGCTCCTTTGACCTATTAGCTATTGAGGCCAGGATGCCTCAGGGGTTGGTTCTTTCCGCTTCTCTCTTCTTGTTACATATATACGATCTGACATCATTATTATTATTACTGGAATATTGGGTATACAGATGATAGCACAGTTGTGGAAAGATACCTATCCAGCGCAAGAGCTAATGATACTGAGATGCTGTCTTTGAGAGAGGCCATGATAGAGCGCATGAACCTATTGCTTCAGGCAGTGTATGTATGTATGTGTAAATGCTTTAATGCACACAAAGAATAATTACAACATGGATACATGAAATGATACATTACAACATGAATATTTTCCAAAATATCGGAATTAAGTGTACAAAGGTGGTCTTATCGCAAAAAGCGATTTCTTCCAGACAACCCTTGGCAGATGAGATATTATTCAAATATAATAGGTAATACAACAATGTGCAATAATCTGATAGCAAGGTATTTTCCAAAATAATCAGTGTCTGATTAGGGTGATTCTAACCTCATAAGGTTCAATGCCTATAAGACACAGGCGTATCTCTTTTCCGCTAAAAGGAGTCCTTCAACTTGCCTTCTACTTTACGGAATGAATTCATTCAGATATCCGACCACCTTGAGCTTCTACGCGTGGAATTAACACATAATCTCAATTTCGGTCTATACATCCAAGTTTCTGCAATGAAGCTGGGCATTCTCTCTAAGGTGAGATGTTACTTCACACCTGGACAGTTTCTTTCTTTATATCAAGCAGAAGTCCGATCTTGTATGGAGTACTGTTCAGCTCGCTATCAGCTGGATACCTTAGACGCCATCGATCGACGCACCCGAAGATTCATTGGCGACGATGAGTTTCTTAAAGACAAGCTCCAAAGTCTTTAGCATCGCTGCAAAGTTGCCTGTCTTCCGGTATTCTTTTGAATTAATTTTGGAGAGTATGCGCAAGATCTACCGACCTCATTCTCCTAGCTCCATTCCACCTTGGGTTAACGAGGCGCAACTAGAGGTTCCACCCCTTTGTTGTTGATATTCAGCCTATATACGCACGAAACCTTACGCTTCCTCATTTATTATGCAGACAGCGATGGAGTGGTACTCCTTGCCTGCGTCTGTGATTCCCGACTCCACAATTTGGGGATCTTCAAGGCGAGAGTGAATAAGCATTATTTGAGTCTCCTTGACTACATCATCACTTACCATCAGGTGAGATGTAGTCAAACCCACTCAAATTAAAAAAAGTTATTTTTCAGAGCAAGAAACAATAAAAATAAAATACCAATCATGTCATATATTTTATTGGTTAAATGTTAAATGCTTGTATAGGTGCCGAAAGAAGAAGGGTAGGTAGGCCTCCCACATTGTGGACCGACAACCTGGTGAAGGTCGCTGGAAGCTGCTGGATGCGGGCAGAACTGGACCAGTTGTTGTGAAAATCCTTGGGGGAGGCATTTGTCCAGCAGTTGACGTCTTTCGGCTGATATTATGATGATGATGATGTTTGTATAACTCTCGCAGTTACAGAAACTATCTGTAACTTCTGTAAATGGCGGCCGGTCTTATGATTTTTTACACACACCTTGTATTTTTATCTGTTTATACCCACACAGTACAGTACTGCGAGCAACAAAATAATCAGTCTGTATTAGCAAATACTCTCTCGACACGTTCTGTATCTTTTGGAAAATCTGTTGTTTCTTTTCGCAAGCAAGCAAAATATAAATTTTATTTTACGAATTATTTCAATCATACGATAAAAAATACGAGTGTGCTTTAGATCACACGACTGAAGTAAAACTTCTTTAGCTCCATCTATATGAATGAAAGTATAGTCTTCAGAAAATAATCAAATCTTTTTTGTCATATAGATAGTATAGACAGCTTAGAGTTTTATTATCCTCTGAAAATGATCAAATCTTCTTTATCTTATATGTTTGTTTTCATTGCTTACAATAGGGGATCGGACTGCTAGTCATTTGAGTTACTTTTTATGATCTGTCAAAATCGAAATCTAATATATAAAATTCTCGTGTCACAGTTTTCGTTCCCTTACTCCTCCGAAACGGCTTGACCGATTCTCATGAAATTTTGTGAGCATATCGAGTAGGTCTGAGAATCGGCCAACATCTATTTTATTTTAGGGTAGGGTAGTGTAGGGTAGGGTAGTGTAGGGTAGGGTAGGGTAGGGTAGTGTAGTGTAGGGTAGTGTAGGGTAGGGTAGTGTAGTGTAGTGTATGTAGGGTAGGGTAGTGTAGGGTAGGCAAGGGTAGTGTAGGGTAGGGTAGGGTAGTGTAGTGTAGGGTAGTGTAGTGTAGGGTAGTGTAGGGTAGGGTAGTGTAGTGTAGGGTAGGGTAGGGTAGTGTAGTGTAGTGTAGGGTAGGGTAGGACAGTGTAATGTAATGTAAGGCGGTACGTAGTTCGCCGGGACAGCTAGTTTTGTTCTAAAAATGTTTGGAATACCCACAAGTGACGTCATAGATTTTAAGCGTCATTGACGAACTTATTTTGTGAATTTGATCAATTAAAAATTGAAGAAGTGATGGAAAAACAAAACAAATAAAATTTATTGAAACTTCAAGAGGAGAGCAATTTAGGAAATCATATTTCAGATTTTATTTTTAATGCAGTCCGATCCCCTATTGCTTACAACCGAAATTGTTGCCTTGGCAACCGATATTGTTGATAAACAAAAATAAAAAGTATCGCTCTTTCTATCTTCACTAATTTATATATCCCTTTCAACTTCCGTTCGCCTCACCCGATCCCACTTCCGTAACACTCTCGTCCCGCATCGTCCAGCTTACTCCCCAAGTCAAACGTGCGTAAAGAAGTTTTACTTCAAAAATAATTTCTTGATACTTTTGACAACATGTTTTGCTGACTATTCTTTAAGTTTTCGTTCGTCATTTACAGATTGTTATTGTTTCTAGGTGGGTTGTACCAAACACATTAGCCGACTGTGTTCCTGGTATTGTTGGAGTGACTGTTGACACTTCGCCTCATGCCAAGTGTGCAGTGTAACATTTATATCCTGAAATATCACAAACTCACATAATTTCCCTGTCGCCACAGGTCTGTATCAGTACCGCGCACTAGGCGCATCAACATGTCGTTCTCGAACGACCGCCTGCGCGAGATCGAGCGCCACAACCACATCCTGCTGCGCAAGATCCTCGGCGCGCGCAACAGCAAGTCGTCCATCCCGCCACCCCTCGGCGACGAACCGCGCCGCCACCCGCCGCCCGCCGCCAACCAGCGCAAGCGGCAGCAGCGGCAGATAGACCACGATAACATGGTAACGCAACACCCTAACTACATCCCGCTGCGCAAAATCCTCGGCGCGCGCCACAGCAAGTCGTCCATCCCGCCGCCCCTCGGCGACGAACCGCGCCGCGCCCGCCGCAGACCACCGCAAGCGGCAGCACGGTAGATATACTATGACAACAACGTAACAGTAACACCCTCTACACATGTGCTGCACAAAGTCTTCGGCGCGCGCCACAGCAAGACGTCCATCCTGCCGCTCCTTGGCGACAAGCCGCGCTGCCACTCGCCGCTCGCCGCCTACCAACGCAAGAGCCACCATCGACAGATCGACTACAACATGCTAATAACACCGTTACTACATATATCCTGCTGCGCAAGATCCTCAGCGCAAGTCGTCCATCTCGCCGCCCCTTGGCAATAAGCCGCGCCGCTGCTTGGGTAACACCCTCACCACATCCTGCTGCGCACTTATATAACTGCCAGTTTGGCTGGAGGCGCTTCCGTTACAGATTAGCTGAGCAGCTGGTTGCCTACGGCCACGCACGCTACACAAGCTCTTTGTCTCCAAGTAAGTATGTGTTTAATTTGAGTGAAAGGACGCATACAAAAAAATGCTTTTGTAATTCACTAAGTGACTGCAAGTATCTGTTGCTGCCCTGGAAGATGTTTTTAAGCTTTTGGACTGATGTGGACTCGGCATCAATAGCAACGGCGAGTACATCACCCACCTTCGATTCGCTGACGATATCGTGGTCATGCCCGAGACTATATGGACGACTTAGACACAATGCTCGATGTAGAGCATCTCAACAGGTAGGTCTTAGAATTAACGTTGACTAGACATTATGTACATTCATTACCACCTAAATAAATCTACACTGAAAAGTACAAACTTATATATTTCACCGGAACACGCTCATAGATTATAGTAGTGTTGGTGAATCGGTGTGGCTTGCATGGTTGGGTGTGAAGCACAGTCATTAGGTACCGGATAGTTTTGGTTGTTAGTGGCATATTACTCGACAGTTTTCGTGCTTCGCAACGCACGTTGAGCCGTTAATGCTGGTTGCTATCATTATATGGCAGTCAAGAGGCGATATCAGAGGCCTTATAGAAAGCTTCTGACAATGGGCTCTGCAGCAGAGCTGGTCTCTTCTTAAACTCGGGAAGCTTAGTCCACGCTCTACACACGGGGGCCAAGTCTAGAAGTCCAATAACAGAGGCTCTGCTATTAGACTCCTAGCTCTACACATGGGAGCCAAGTCTAGGAGTCTCATAGCAGAGCCTCTGTACAGAGACAGTACCCCAGCAGTGGCGAAGTTATGGATTGTTAACGAAGGAAGGGCTTCGATAACCATTGTTACAAGCTTTATTTTAGCTTGCCGTGTTAGTTTGTCTGCTCAGTATCCTTACTAATATTATAAATGTAAAAATGTGTTTGTTTGTTTTCACACTTCAACACCTAAACCAATCTAGATGAAATTTGGCAAGCAGGTAGCCTGTGTCACTGGGAAGGACATAGGCTACTTTTTATCCCGTGAAAATAGCATAGTCCGATGCAGTTCCTGAGGGAACTGAACATACTCTTTTTTTTTGTTAGTTTCTTTAAAATTGCAACGAAACAATGGATTGTTGTGTTTTTTTAACAGCGATGGCTGAGGGGGTTGGAAATGACATAATTTACTAATTAGCATATCCTGACATGGTTCCGCAGGGTTATGGGAAAAATTCATTTCGCGCACGTCAGCGTCGCAGGGGAGCTACAGACTGAAGTGTTTTTTTTTGTATAAAATGGTTTAGGGGGTGGGTAGTGACATAGACTTCTAAACATAATAGCCCGATATCGTTCCTGAAGGATCTGAGGAAAACTCATGTCCTCACCACTAAAAGATATTCATAAAAACGATGGCAAAAGACAGTACAAAATAAACCAGAACTTATCTGACTCAAAAAGTTTTACAATTCGACCTAAAATAGCAATATTACAGCTAAAGGCAGGAGGGTAGGCGCAGAGTTTTCAGCTTCAGTGCGCGCAGAGGCTTATTAACCCTATGTCCAGGGGGGCATATGTCCCGGGGCGGCAAGAGGTGAGGGGCGGCCTTTTACCAAAGTATATATATTAGTACTAACATACAGTATGGACACTCCTTGCCGCTCTCTAGATTGCAACCTCACCCCTTCGTCACCCGTATTGATGCAGATTGGTTACCGTTTGGTTGTCGAACGTATAGGATTTCGCCGCCATTTTGTTTGTTCCGTCATTTCTTCTATTGAAATGTCATATCTAGCCCGTTGTTTGAAGTGTCCAGGGTATGCTTTTACGGTTGATCTTTCGCCAGTAGTATTGGAAAACCTCTTAGTAGAACAAGCCGTAGTAGAATTTTTTTAGGGATCCATTTGGTTCACCGAAAAATAATAAAGCTAGCCAAGTGCGAGTCGGACTAGCGGTAACAAGGGTGACGAACCACTACGAACATGCAAACAGAAGGTTACACTAAAGCAACTTTTATCGTGTGGCGGTACGGAACCCTTAGGGCGCAACTCCGACTCGCACTTGGCCGGTTTTTTGTCACTTCGAGGGGCGGATTTTTTTTGTGCCCGGGGCGCCGGATTTTTCTGTGCACGTCGCACTATTCTTACTGTACGCGTGTTCTGGTTTGATCGGTATCCTGAGTTTGTTAGTTTAGGACCAATCTTAGAAGCTAAATTAGAACCACTTCCTGGTTTACGTTTGAGCTGAAATTTTGCATACACGTTAAGTTTGGAGAACAATGCATTGTTAGCTAGGTGACGTCATTCTAAATCCAATATGCTGGACTTCCAAAGATGGCGGATCAGTTTTTTTTTATGCACCCACCCCCATGACATGGGGATGATGACATGGACATGGCGCTCTTACGGTAAAGGAAAACATCGTGAGGAAAATCGCACACGCCTGCAAAGAAACTCGAAGGTTATGTATGAAGTCGACCAATCCGCACTGGGCCCGCGTGGTCGACTAACTCCCGATCGTCCTACTTCAGGGTAGGCTCGAGCCCCTCGGTGGGGACCTATATGAGCAGATGTATGATGATGATATGGGTATCAAATGAAAAGGTTTGCTGAGGAGAATACGAAACAATGAAATTTATTTTTAAATTAAAGCTTGTAACTAAAGGTTTTTGGAAAAATATAGTTGGTTCTATAGGTGGAAACTTATAATGGTTATGTTATTTTACTATCTAGCTCTATATAATGATGTTAATTAGCTGTAAGTTTTCCTAATAAATAAATTTTAAAAAATATGTATTTTTTTTAGATCCTACTGAAAAAGATCCAGGGCGCCAAATCCTCGTCGTGCAGCATGCGTCGTTGATGCTGCGCGCGCGCCCGCCGGCCGCCGCGGGCGCTCCCTTGTTACGTCGCCTCGCAGCGCCCTCAAGCCGAGCCGACCTGTTGTTACTCACAGTATTTATTATTATTATTACTTATTAAACTTTTATACCTGCTATGTGAGATTCTTTCTACGTTATCGCCCTTCGGTGTATGACGCTTTTACAAGCTTTTATTGTAGGTACTTCGCTGCGAGTTTATACAGATGTAAAAAAATAGGTGTAGGTAGGCCCCGTTAACTGGCGTTGCATGGAGTGCATTTTTTTGCAAATTTAGTATTGGCGGAAAGTTCAGTTTCGTGAATTGCATCTACACACTTAAAAAAAACATTTATTATTCTATCGTATTCAGACTTTTTTGCTGACAGTACAGTTTATTACGGTTAACCAATCTGTTTTTTTTTGCATTTGAAGAAGCAAGGAAAGGCGGGAAGGGTTTTAGGACCACTGTTCCAAAGCGAAATATTTCATTTTGACGCGCTCCTGTTGCAATTAGCATATCAATAACACGTCTGGCCATTTATGGTGCAACTGTATAAGTAGGCATGAGCGCCCCGTCGTCGCATGAGTAAACTAGTATTTCATCTGTGGTATGATTTACTTCACGATTGGTTTAGGAGAGGATCGGGGATCAGTGCTGCAGGACTGGAACCGATAATACCACTCCTATCATGAATAGCTACAAATCGCTACGGATACATTTGCTCAATTGTAATAGGGGATCGGACTGCATCAAAAATAAAATCTGATATACGAGGTGCGGTCCAAAAGTGTCCGGCCTAACAAAGAAAACAAGTAGATATATTTACAATTTTATTTTTATTTTTCGATATAGTCCCCCTCTATTTCAACGCACTTTCCAGATCTCGTGATAAGCATTTCTATCCCCTTATAAAAATATTCTGGAGTTTTGTCCTCGAAATGGGTAAAAACTGCTTGGGCCACTTCATCATCCGAAGAAAATCGTCTTCCCCTTAAGTCTGCCTTAAGTCTCGAGAACAAGTAGTAGTCGCTTGGGGCCAGGTCTGGGCTGTAAGGGGGGTGGCGAATTTCCTCGAAGCCACATTTAGCTACAGCAGCTTTGGCAATTGCAGCAGTGTGAACGGGAGCATTATCGTGGAGAAGCCGAACACCTCTACTAAGTTTTCCACGTCGTTTCTGCTTGATCGCCTCTCGCAACTGCTCAATAAGGGTGGCGTAGTAGCTGCCATTTACCGTGGTATTCCTTTCTTTTATGTCAATCATTAGTATTCCGTGACAATCCCAGAATACCGTTGCCATAATCTTTTTGGTGGATTGCGTTACCTTGGCCTTTCTAGGTGGCTTTTCACCAAGACGACGCCACTCCATCGATTCCCTTTTAGACAGGGGATCATAATACAAAACCATGGTTTCGTCTCCCGTAACAATCGACTCCAAATAACTTTTTCCGTAACGCCTATACGCGTCTAAAACTTCTTGAGAACACGCTTTTCTCTCAGTACGCTGCAAGCTCGAAAGAAGTTTGGGTACCCACCTAGCACTAACTTTATTCATGTGAAGATGATCATGTAGTATCCTAAGTACTGAAGTTTTGGAAAGTCCGGTTCTTGCCGCTATTTCTTTAGTCTTTAGTCTTCGATCACTCAGAACTTCCTCTTCCACTAATTTAATACATTGCTCGGTGAGTACTTCTATAGGCCGGCCGGAGCGAGGTTCGTCGTCAATGGATTCCCGCCCCAATCGAAACTGTTTACTCCATTCTTTTACCGTGGAAAATGATGGAGAAGAATCCCCGTACACAGCATCCAACCTTTTTTTTATATCGGTCGGGCTGACCCCTTCCTTAGTCAGGAATTTGATCACGGAACGATATTCCAATTTGATCATTTCGAAAGTTTTCCGGATTCGTATCGTTAAAACGCCGTAAAATCAAAACTACAACCAACAGAAACGCCAAAACCAGACTCGAAAAAGCAGACTAAATGACAATCGCGATGACATCTTTTTTATTTTTTTTTAAGCCGCCAAATTTTTCCAGCCAGAAAGTTTTGGACCGAACAGGTATGATTTCCTAAATTGCTCTCCTCTTGAAGTTATAAAAAAACTTACTTGTTTTTTTTATTTTTTTGGTAAACCCTTGACAACATCTCACCTGGTGGTAAGTGACGATGTTGCCGAAGAGGGAAGCGGGCTTACCAAGATTCCCCAATACGTTGGGGAACTGGCTATCTTATCTTCATGCCGGAACACACCAATGATATCAACATTAATATTTTGGCGGCAAGACTTAGATAAGATGGTGGTAGCTAGCCAGGCGGGCTTAGAAAATGCCCTACCACCAACCAAACCGAGTCTTACAAATGACCCCGCCGGGAATCGAACCCGCGACCTCCTGTGTAAAGCCAGTGAATTTTTTTTCCATCACTTCTTAAATATTTAATTGATGAAATCCATAAAATAAGTTCGTCAATGACGCTTAAAATCTATAACGTCACTTGTGGGTATTTCAAACATTTTTAGAACAAAATTTAGTTTTTGACAGATCATAAAAAGTAACTCAAATGACTAACAGTACGATCCTCTATTGTTTGGTGCAATGTGAATAAAGTTCAACGCTTACTGCGTCTAAGGTAGGATTCATTCGTTCCAGGGTAGGATGTCACTTATCAAGTTAGCACATCCCCACAAAACGGTAAGATCAATTAAATGCATAATATCGACTGGTCGATTTCGTTAATCGTGTACTAGAAAGATATAATTTGCCATGGGTGTATATGTGGCAGGCATATTGTACGATTAGTCATTTTAGAAATGGTCAGGCAAATTGTAAAATGCTGTAAGCAGATTGTAAAATGCCGAACCAGACAAAACGTAAAATGCCGTATGCAGATTGTAAATGGGCGAGCTAGCCAGGCGGGCTAAGAAAATGCTCTTCTACCAACCAAACAGATTCTCACAAAATTAAACTCCTCCGGGAATTGAATTCGCGACCTCTTGATGTAAAGCTAATGGACTTCGTATCATGCCATAACGCCACGGAGGCGGATGTACTTATGTTAAATTTCATTTCAGAAGTTCTCATCATCATATCTGCTGATAGATGTCCACTATGTTCCACAACGACCAGTCCTGCGCTGTCCGCAATAATCCGCATCCAGCGAAGTAGAGCCTAATAAAGCTTATACTGGGTGTAACAAAATTGGTGAAGGTTTCGTTTATAAATGGGGGTTCTACTCATCATACCTATTGAACAACTTTTCCCAAGGAACCCATATCAATTCTCAAAAAAATAATTGACCCTCCATACCAGCACAGGTATTTTTTTTACTTTTCGTTTACATTGATGTATTTTAATATTTAGTTTAATTAAATATTGTTGTAACATAACAATTTAATATTCTTTATGTGTCTGGAATAAAGCTTTTTCTTATCTTACTATCTTATCTTATTTTCATACAAAAAATTGTCGATCAGCTGATCGATTTGTACGAAGAGTTAAATATTTTTTTGCGATTTCAACAAAGTCATAGTACAAAATATTGTTTAGTATGATGAGTAGAAGCCCCTGATAACGGAACTAATTTTTTACACCCAGTATAAATAAACTGGCCAAGTGCAGCACAGCTTTCAGGAAAAAGATCTTCGGGTTACGTGCCACAAATAGCTAGAGCGGCTAGCTCGCGCACTGCGCACCTTTTTATTAGGGCTACCTACCTACTTATTACGCTTTGTGGGCGAGCCCTGCTGTGACTGACCGACGAGGGTGTATCATGCAGACTGGAAAACAGACATGTTCCTGAAAATGCAAAAAAAAAGAACTTATAGGCTTATTGCGTATATGCTGATTGATGTTTTTTGAGAAATTCCACAGAAATATTTTATGGTTAGTATTAAATCTCCGAAAAGTAAGTAAAAAAAAACGAGTGAGCCTATGAGTAGTCGCATATCAAGTGTAATATCTATCCGGGCCTCGGGGCATGGCCATGTTCCCTTAGCCTTCGTGACTGAAAAAACGCATTTCCTGTTATTTGTTCTTCGTTCATTCGACCTTTTTTTCATTCCATCTATTTGTTCTTTTACGCATGCGCTGTCATCTATGTGACATGACATCAAACTCCATTAATTTTTACTATTTTTCAATAAATTTAATAAATTATGTAATAGGTACGTACCTTGATACTTTCTAAAGGACCCATATGGGTAAGATTAATTTATATTTTTTGTCATTTGTATTTTCAATTTAAGTGTTTGTTTTTTCTAATTCTTGTTCTTTTTAGGTCTTTTTCTCTTACTTTAACTTCATCATTAAATTAAATTCTGTGAGCACGTTCGGCATTTTTTAAACTCACGCCCTACTTACCCGTCGTGCCACAAGGTTTTTTTTATAATATCTTAACGTCTGACGGGTACCAAAGCCCTTCTGAGACAATCCCCATTAATTAATCTTCATTAGTTTTTTGATTTGTAATGCTAGTGCCAGAGCATACAAATCTTCTCTGAAGTTCTTGACAGCATTTGCAGCAGCCTCATGGAACACCCAGTTGCTGTAGGGCGTCTATAAAAATGTACACAGTACAAGTTGGGTTCTCACGTCCTCCTTCGTTTTTTTTTCTTGTTCTCCACATTGCTCACGTGCACTAGACGATTTTCTCCAAAATGCACCACTTCTTGAACAAAATCCTAGCAGTAAACAATGCAAAAAAAAACAAAATAAAACTACGAATGCGTTCACCACAAATCCTGCCAAAAACTTGTGTGCTACACTGTTACACACTTCCGTCCCTTTTCACGTAATCACTACCACAGATGACAGGAAAGCGAGAGGAAAGATGTTTCTGATCAAAAATAAGTTAACTGAATATTATTGCTTTAAACACTGAGATCGTGAAACGTCAAGACATGACTTTGCCGTGCTGGGTTGCTATGCTGGGCAGATCCGCCACCCAGGGGGATCATGAAACCTAACAAACATAATATCGCTCGCTTCGCCCGCTCATCTCGGATCCGCACCCAGGTGTCTGTCATGTCAAATCTTGTCGCTTCGTTCCTCGCTACTTAACCACCCACCCACCTTGATCCCCACAATTTTTTTAAAAACTTGTAGATAAGATAAACAGTTCGCCATTGCATTAGGGAATCTTAGTAAGCCCGCTTCTATCTTCGGCATCATCGTCACTTACCATCAGGTGCGATGATGCCAAGGGCTTACCAATTGTGATTAAAAAAATTGGCCAAGTCCGAGTCGGACTCGCGCAAAGTAGTGTTACGGATAAGCTAAATCTAATTTATGAGTGAGTGTTACGTAGTCTTTTGAAAAATGAATGTATATTTTAAAAAACATTTTTTTTTTGCAGTTAATAGAATATTTTGTATGGAAAATTTATGAAAATTAGGGGGGTCTCAGCCATACAACCTGTAATACCCTCGGTGAAAATAAATAATTGCACACCTTGGGCTGGTCGACTTTACTCCTAAACTAAGAAAGCTTACTTAGCCTTAATAGTTTTCCTTTTAAATCGATGATATGTCTTACTATTAAAAAAAATAATCAGGTGTCCTTAAAAAGCGGTTTTGCTGGCAGGGGTGGGACACTTGATATACACTATAAAGCTATACACTATAAAGCTTAATATTTCGCAAACCGATCCCTGATTATAAAAAAAAGTTGTTTTGTTTTGCCTCAGTTGTTTTGAAAGATCTATTCAACGATACCCCACACGACGGGGTACGTCAACGAAAAAAAACTTATATGGCCACGTGTTCCGTATTCGCTCCATTTTTTTCGCCCACGTTAAAAAACTTACTCACAAATCCTTTATAACTATGTAGGTATGTACTTTTACCCACTTCGTTAAAAAATCGTTCAAGTGCGAGTCGGGACTAGCACTCCGAGGGTTCCGTACCACCACACCTCTCGACACAACTACTACACAATTACTTATAGTCAGGTCATAAGTTCTGTCAAAAACTTTTTATAAAATTAATGATACACTTTTTGATAATTATATAGAAATTATATATAAAATTAAAGGTTTCAAAATGCCCTCCCCTATTTTGAATACATGCCCTTAATTGACGCGGCTAATCATCAATCGAAGCTCGCACCACATTCATATCTATTTCTGCCGCTGCGTTAGACAAAGATGCTCGGAGAGATTCCAAATTCTGATGAGGTTTAGCGCAGACTTTCTCATCCAAATGTTGCCATATCTTGTAATCTAGTGGGTTTAAATCTGGTCTAGAAGAGGGCCAGTCTTCAGAGGACACCGGACAGCGAAGTCTTAGTAATAGGGTCCAGTTTTTACCCTTTGAGTACGGAACCCAAAAAAATTAAAAATAATGAACCCATTCTGGGTATAGGTATGTATCTTTGGACACAGTATTACAATATAGCGGCGTACAGTAGTGCAACGAATGTACTTACGCAGAGCTACGGAAGGGTACTTGCGGGGCAAACTCCGCGAGTTTGCCGGAGGGCTTCAGGCTTGTACTGCTTTTTTATTTTTTTTATTCACAATTGGTAAGCCCTTGGCATCATCTCACCTGATAGTAAGTGACGAATGATGCCAAAGATGGAATGGGGCTTACCAAGATTCCCCAACGCAATGGAGAACTGGCTATCTTATCTTCAAGCCGCAACACAACTATGTTGTTAACACTGATGCTTGGCGGCAAGACTTAGATAAGATGGTGGTAGCTAGCCAGGCGGGCTTAGAAAATGCCCTACCACTAACCAAACCGAGTCTTACAAATTGACCCCACCGGGAATCGAACCCGCGACCTCCTGGTGTGAAGCGAATGGACTTACCATTACGCCACGGAGGCGGTTAAACGCTATGCTAGTACCTACGCTGCGCCGTGGCGGCATCGTGCGACATCAAAGTCGTTGCGCTACTGTAAGCCATATCGTATTACTGTGCTTTGGGCGAGGTAATAACAACACTTACTTCTACTATCACACGACTCTTATCAGTGTAGGTACCTTGGTACAAGTAAGATAGTTGTTTATTTGTTATTCGTGGACGTTAATCATAATTAATTGTTAATTCCATTGCTATGTTTTGCAGTACTTATTCTGACATAAACAACACCGAATAATATTTATTGTTTGTTTGTACGGCTTATAGGTATTGATAAAACTGTTGCGCGATACTTTCGAATATTATTTTGATAATATCTTATTAAAATTAATTAGGTTAGTAGTAGTCAATGGCCCTGTCCGGGAGGTCATGGTTCGAGAGCGTCGGTGGCGTAACGGCTAGGGCCGCCGCCTCCTGTCCGGGAGGTCGTGGTTCGAATCCTGTCACGTACAAATGTGATTTTGAATTTAGATTTCATATGTACGTTTATCCGACGCTCTTACGGTGAAGAAAAAACATTGTGAGGAAACCTGCACACACCTGCGAAGAAACTCGAAGGTTGTGTGTGAAGTCGACCAACCCGCACTGGGCCCGCGTGGTCGACTATTACCCGATCGCCATAGTTCAGGGTAGGCTCGAGCCCCTCGTTGGGGACGTATATGAGCTGATATGATGAGCAAGGGCATCGCCACGGGGGGACAGAGCTTCTCTCTTAGGATATGGATAGAGTGCGGTTGCCTGGTGTTGCACTTACCATCACCCGCGGTCACGTGTAGGACATTTAGATTTACACCTACGGATGTGTGCAACGCGGCCTTAATACACATCTGGAATCAAATGTGTAGGTATCGTCACGATGTTTCCTTCACCGTTTAAGCAAGTACATTAGCCATCCAGATTTAAACCCGGGATTTCTTGTTAAGAGGGCCGAGTCGTTACCGGTTGAGCCACCGACGTTTTAGACAGAGCTTTAGCAAAAAGAGGTTAGGTGGTATAGACAGACGATTTTGTTCGGGTTAAATGTCCTTTTCCAACTCCATAAATCGAGGGTATTCTGGCAACACCGGATAAGTGCACAATATACAGGGTGTAAAAAAATGGTGTAGGACTCGTTAACTACTCATCATACTGAACAACTTTCCCCAAGGAACCCATACTCAATTCTCAAAAAAAAAAATTAAGACCCTCCATACTAAATGCACAAAATTGGTCGATCAGCTGATCGATTTGTATGATTTTTTTTTGCGATTGTAAAGAAAAAGTTGTTCAGTATGGTGAGTAGAAGCCCCAGTTAACGGCACTTACACTAATTTTGTTACATTCTGTATTAAGATGACAAAAAGAGCACTTTATGTTTTGAGTGATCATAGTTTAACCAAAGTACATATACGAATATATATTAGTACTAACATAGCCGTACAATCCTACTAATATTATAAACGCGAAAGTTTGTATGTATGGATGGATGTTTGTACTCTTTCACGCTTCAACCACTGGGCGGATCAGGATGAAACTTGGCACACATATAGATTAGGTCCTGGATTAACATATAGGCTACTTTTTATCCAGATTTTTTAAGTGGTTCCCGTGGGATAGCTGTTAACTCTCTCTTTTTTTGGTAATTACTGTCACTTCGCAATGATGCGAAGGATTGACGTGCTAATTAATGCTGGTTATCGAATTGACTACTAATTAGCATAGCCCGACATAGTTCCCAAGGGATCTAGAGTTGACTCGGTTCCCACGCTCGACAGCACGACAGACATAAAAACTATGTTCACGCGAAAACTAACTAACTACTGAACATATCATGGCTGAAATTTGGCAGTTACACAGCTTAGGACCTGGATTAACATATAGGCTACTTGTTTCCACGCTCGCGAGCCGCTTGGGGGTCGCGCACTGCGCACCCTCGCTGGCAAAATCGATTGATATATGTATATGTATAATGTTACTAATTTTTATCTCACTTTTCTCATTTTAAGGTGAAAAGGTAGTACGTCTTACCACAGATGAGATACTAGTTACTTCGTAACTAGCGGTATCTAGTTATGGAATGATGGGTATACCTATACTTGTGCTTTGGGAAGGTATGAAGGCAGCTCCATAAGTTTCAATGTATTTTTAGGGTTCCGTACCCAAAGGGTAAAAACGGGACCCTATTACTAAGACTACGCTGTGCGTCCGTTTGTCTGTCTGTTTGTCCGTCTGTCACCAGGGTGTATTTCATGAACCGTGATAGCTAAACAGTTGAAAGTTTCACAGATGATGTATTTCTGTTGCCGCTATAACAAAAAATTTCTAAAAATTTGAAAAAATGAAAGTCTCCATACAAAAAACGTGTTTTTTTTTAAACGTGAAGAAACTAGCGCCATATTATGATGGTATGTAACCCTTTGAGCGCGGTTCTGACTCGCACTTGACCGGTTTTTTATTTATTTCGAACTCGTCAGAAGAAGGTCGTTTTTTTATTCTTCTTTTTCTTCAAAGTTATGGTGGTTTAAGTTTGATAGCTGTCATCCGAAATGAAGATCTCGTAAGAAACTATAGTAGTCCAGCATCAATAGTTTTAACTCGGAAATCATGGCGGCTTAAATTTTATTGATCTACTGTGTTTTATGGATATCGTTGTGTCAAAGTATATATATTGTTGGGTTATGGGTTCCTCTTGAGACGCACTTTCCAACCGTATACGACTCATGTATCTCGACTTGGCTTTTTGACGAGTATAGGACAACATTGTATTTATTTTCTTCAATCTTCTTCAACGCCGTGTATCTTCACTGTTGCTATTTATTCTATTTTATCACACTTTAGTAGAATTCGACAAAAGCTAACGATTGGTAGTTAAACTAAAGTATAGCATTTACGAGTCCAAAGTTAGCGTCGTCATTTGAAATCACGAGACGCAGCCTTGACGCAGCGAAATTTTCTCTTAACGGCGATATAAATAAGTGGTACCTACTGTTTAAAAGTGTGTGTAAATACCTATTTAAAATAAATTATTTTTGATTTTGAAGTTCAGCATGTTCATGAATATAAATACCTATACAGGGTGTAACAAAACTGGTGCAGGTCCCTTTAACTGGTGTTTCTACTCACCATACTGAACAACTTTTGTTCTACGACTTTCCTGAAATCTCAAAAAAATACTCGTCATACAAATCGATCAGCTGATCGACCAATTTCGTGCATTTTAGTATGGAGAATCCAATTTTTTTTTGATAATTGACTAAGGGTTCCTTGGGGAAAGTTTTTCAGTATGATGAGTAGAACCCCCAGTTAACTAGTCCTACACCATTTATTTTACACCCTGTATAGCCAATGGTAAGTTTTCTCAAACAATTGTATAGAATATTTTATGGAAATTTATGATACTTTTGATGCTCACAATATTTTGAACCATTGGCCCTGACAATATATGAATCCCATAAAAAACATAACATGTACAAAAACGCAAGTCTCGCAACGCAGCTCTTCTACCGCAAAAAGTCGTGATGAGATCTAATCTAAAAATGCTTCTAAGTCTGTTGTATTCAGAAATTGCGGATTCCTGCGTTTTAAATTTACTGAAGTTAACCCACCCGGAATTGTCACTATCGAAAGTTCCACGTACGCGTGACCGTAGATATGTGAATACGTCCTTAGCCTTAGCTCCTAGCTTTTGGGTATAGTAATAGCATAGGCTATGCACAGCGAGCTATATCATAGTACTTAATACTTCGATGGCCATACATAGGTATCGAAAACTGTTATTCGCAAAGAACATCCCCTTTAGTTTTCACTGTAAGAACATCCCCTTTAGTTTTCACTGTAAGAACATCCCCTTTAGTTTTCACTGTACGTTGTTTTTAACCCCCGGCGCAAAAACAGGGGTGTTATTAGTTTGACGTGTGTATCTATGTTTCTGTCTGTCTGTCTGTGGCATTGTAGGTCCTAAACGAATGGACCGGTTTGATGCGGTTTTTTTTGTTGAAAGCTGACGTGAACGCGGTGGTTCCTATAATTCAAAAACAAAACAAAACAAGTTTTAGATAAAGCATGTTAACTTTGACCTGATGCTGCAGCTACTTCTGGGATTTGCAGGATACCCAACTCCTCACAAAATTACAGCAGAGTATCGTGTTTGGGCTTATTGGAATAGTCTCAAAAAATATGTTTTAGATAGAACATGTTAACTTTGACCTGATGCTGCAGCATCTTCTGGTATCTGCAGGATATCCAAGTCCGTACCAACTTACAGCAAAGGTATCGTATTTGCGATTCGTAAATTTTAAAAATCATGAAATGAAACTAAAATAAAAAATGTAAAAAACCTTCGACAAAAAACCGCTAAAAAGTAGAAAATATCATGTCTTGGCCCTTTATGTTTTATATAAGTAGTTACATTTTGATGTATTTTGATTGTACGCGAAAATACTATAATTGTTGAAACCTAATCATTTAATGCTATTTTCTTATCATTTACCCCTCAATGCGAAGATTTTATGCCCTCCGACGACCTGCTTCGTCGTATTAATGCTAAGGACGGTGAAGTTCCCATTGAAGAATTAGCTGATACAGATATTCTCATTTAATTAAGTAAGTAGTTTTCAAAACTAATTTAGATTTAAATGATTATGTATGTTAAAATAAAAAAATCTATCACAAATGATTTTATATAATCTTAAAAACGATATCAAAGCAAAAACAAAATGTAGTATAATTTTTGGTAAATAGTATCTTTTTCATTTCCATAGAGTATAATTTTCTGAGAGCCTGATTTCAACGCTGCTCTGAGTTTTAGATGGAATAAAAAGTAAGTCTAACATCGACCAAACTACGAATCGTTCGTAAATTATTTTATAATTTAGTTTTTAAAAAGCTGTTTTCCCTTCGGCGCGATTTTACTACTAACATTGTGTTTTGATCGGGGGATCGAACAATACGTACTTAGCTAGATTCAATTCGCAATTGTTGTAGATAAATATGAATTCAGGTGTAACTGTAAGCGAACAGACACAATCAACCGTTACAAGGACAAATACGATACCTAATTTCGTAATAATACGTACGACTGCTATCATACTGATAGTATCACAACCACTTGTAATAATCCCTACTCTTTAACACAACACACTTATAGTATTATTTTGATTAAAATGTCGATTAAATACTTACCATATTGTTCTACGCCGAACTTGTAGTACAACACGTCATACACACCACACACACAGCTCGATAAATTTTCCATTCACTTTTTTGAATATAAAGTTTAAAATTAACTGCGTAAAAAAAGCGTCGATGGCTCAACCGGTAACGACTCGGTCCTCCTCACCAGAGGTCCTGGGTTAAAAATGTGACGGCCAATGTACCAAGGAGTTTTTCGAAACTAACGTACATAAACTTACCGATTGCTTTAACGTTAAAGGAAAACATCGTGAGGAAACCTACACATCTGATTCCAGATTGTATGAAGGTTGCACACGTGACCGCGGTTGATGTTAAGTGCATCACCAGGCAACCGCCGTTTAGCCCTTGGATAGCACTGTTAATTGTGCCACACGATAAGAAAGAAGAAGAAAGAAAATTAACTGCCATCTATATCTTTAAAAACAAAAGGTTAGGAGCCGCCATAATGTTTGCAAATTAATTGCACAGCCACGCTGTGCATACTTCCTCGCGAAGCCATTCATCGACGGTCGTAGTCGGCCATACACAAATCAACAATAAACATTACACTTACTTAGTTGCAAAAAATAGAGTTATGTAGCTATATCAGACTTGATGAAATATGTACAAATAATTTGGGTTTTTATGGAAGGTGTCTTTTTAGATTAATTCTGCAATAATGAACTACCCAGTGCAGCAGGCGTTATTATAATAAGTCCTTGTTAATTAAAAAAAAATCATTCAAATTTGAAAGCAATTTTTGAAAAAAATGGCAACCTGTATTTATGTGGCAGCTATCTTTTTTTGGCCTCAAAAATGGCTCTGATGATTTTTATGAAACTTGTATGTAAGTTTCATAAAAATCATCAGAGCCATTTTTGAGGCCAAAAAAAGATTTTTTTTTCTTCAGTGGACATAAAAAACAAAATAAGAGAAATTTGAAAAAAAATAACGGCTGGATAGGGTAAAAGCCGGATTGTTGCCACACTTTTTGAAATTACTCTATATCTCCCAGTATAAAAAGCAAAATACTTTATTTGTAAAACTGGCCGGTACTTTGGTTTCTTATCTACAAATTTATGAAAAGTAAAAAACATTGTCTTTAATATTTTTTAGAGTATTAGCGATTATTGCGAACTTCTATATTTTGGGACATCTATCCCACTTAAGGAATAGTTGCCTAATCCATGTAAATTACGTTTAGGATAGATACCCCGCCGAGAAACAGGACATCTACCCTGCAAAAACTTTGATCTCATTTTGTCTTCCCATACAATCGAACAGCGACATGAGACACGGTCAACTTGAAGATAATTGGAGAATCTTTCGATAGATTAGTAAAATAGCATGCGATTCATCCGCGAAACTAGAGTAATTACAATCGGGGCAACTATCCTGGTTTTACCCTATATTAAATATTAAAATAATATTGCCCTTACTTAAATCTTACCCAAATCCGTCCATTAGTTTGGAAACTAGAACACCGGACGGACGCACAGACACACAAACACACGTAATTTTTTTATATTTTTAAGACTGAATTAGTGAGACAATCAATCTCTCCCTCAATTTTTTTGCCGTCCATCACAATACATTCTTCACTCCTTCTATGTCGCTAGAAAGTAAAAATAAACTAAACAATTTTTTTTAAAAAATATTTAATTTTATTAGCAAAGCGCCTTCCTGTCCTCACCGAAATTGCGGTGCTACTGCTCATCATGGTTCAAATTTTCAAAACATGATAATGAGCTATTTTAAAGGGTGATAAAAATGATTGGTGCCTTAAATTTAAAATGCGGCTTCACTTAACCACATTCCTCAAGACAACGATAGGTTACTAGGTAGCCAATTCGCCAAAAATACCTACCTAAGAACGAATCCCGTAATCATCATCATCATCATATCAGCCGAAAGACGTCCAGTGCTGGACAAAGACCTCCCGTAAGGATTTCTACATCGACCGACCCTGCGCTGCCCGCATCCAGTGGCTTCCCACGACCTTCACCATAAATACATACATTATACTTATCATTTCCAAAATATCTGTCTCGCACGTGCGTGACGCATGTACGAGACATACTATTTATTACGCAGTACCTACGTAAATAATGAATTGTATTTTAATTTTCACACCTTTGTTTATTTATTTTATTCCAATGACAAGTACAATATTTCCATATGTAGGTAACCACCTGACTGACGAGTCACAGTGACCTATCATACACAACCCACAACGTCCCCTCTCCTGGGTCATACACGACGGGTCTTGTTTGTCATACTGGTGTGATAATCTGGTGTGACTACGAGTCGGCAACGGTCTCTTCACATATCTCGGGAAGGTAGGCCACACTCTGGGTCACACACGACGGGTCTCTTCACACATCTCAGGAAGGTAGGGCCACACTTTGGGTCACACACAACTGGTCTTTTCACACATCTCGGGAAGGTAGGCCACACTCTGGGTCACACACGACGGGTCCCTTCACACATCTCAGAAAGGTAGGCCACACACTGGGTCACACACGACGGGTCTCTTCACACATCTCGGGAAGGTAGGCCACACTCTGGGTCACATACAACTGGTCTTTTCACACATCTCGGGAAGGTAGGCCACACTCTGGGTCACACACCACGGGTCTCTTCACACATCTCGCGAAAGTAGCCCACACACTGGGTCACACACGACGGGTCTCTTTACACATCTCGGGAGGGTAAGCTACACTCTGGGTCCCACACAACGGGACTCTTCACACATCTCGGGAAGGTTGGCCACACTCTGGGTCACACACGACCGGTCTTTACACACATCTCGGGAAGGTAGGCCACACACTGGGTCACACACGACGGGTCTCTTCACACATCTGGGGAAGGTAGGCTACACTCTGGGTCACACACGACGGGTGTCTTCACACATCACGGGAAGGTAGGACACACTCGACACACGCGGGGGCCAAGTCTGGATTGTGGAGGTTGTAGACCTAAGCCCATTGGCAAAGGATTTCAAGCCACCTGGCCTCTGACATGGCTGAGCGAGGGCCATCTAAAAAGCAACCGGGCTTGCGAAGCACCGAAACAGCCGAGATAATTGCCAATTTGCCACTATCTAGGTTATAACCATCCAGGTTATAACTGCTGCTTGTTGTCAGTTGCGTCATCAATGCAACCATCACGCAAGTCACATTCAGCTACGACCATCGCTTCACGAATATACTCGTACATGTTCAGACTGCTCTTCATAAGTAAAATGTGAGTAGCTGAGTGCTGATACCGACCTTAAAAATAAATTTAGGCCCCTAATTTAATTAGTACCCACCTTTGATTCCGTTATTGTTGGTTAATGTCGTGTATCTAAGTATAATAATATTATTTCATACTTTTGAATGAATTTAATTTTAAAGTCAGTTTTTAGTTTTTAAACTTTTATTTTTATCTATATTGTGTTATTGCGTAAAAAATGTTTACCTACGTATACTAATGGCGCCATTCTCACGTGGCGTCATATTTATCTAATCTTATCGACATAATATGGCGGCTAAACATGAAGCATTAAAGTCGATACATATACTTATAAAAATAAGTACCTATTTTTAACCGACTTCAAAAAAAGGAGGAGGTTTCTCAATTCGACCGCATATATTTTTATTTTTTTTATGTGTGTTCGCGGATAACTTCTTCGTTTATGAACCGATTTTGATGATTCTTTTTTTGTTGGTAAGGAGATATCCCAAGGGTGGTACCATAATAAGGGAACCAGGATCTGATGATGGCATCCCAGAGAAATCGAGGTGAACCTTCGAAAATCGTAGTGGCCAGTACTGCGTTTGAAGTCGTTTTTTTTTGTTTAAAATTATTTTTCTTTTAAATGCATATGCATATATTGTTAATTTATTTTATCGTACGGCAAATGTGAAAATGAAAAACATTATTAATTCAGACAACATTAATATTCTCATTATTTCAAGTTTTATTTCATGCTTTTAAACTTTACATATTACATATAGACACGCTACAATCGAAAATCTCTCCCCACATTCACACAAATACTTTCGGAGATGAAACACGAAATTGTGACAAGAAATCTGGCGTATTCTGAATCGAACAAACTTATATTTAAGTTGCTCACCTCCCTTGTTTGAAGCTGCAATTAAATGTATTTTATAATAATTGTAAACTTCAAATCAATTGGACCTGTGGAAGTTTCTGAGACCCCATAATGAGCTAGAAAAGGATCTGACGATATTGACTTTTTTTTAACTCTGCCATATACATCTGCTATAAGTTGGTGATAGATAAGTTGGGTATCCTGCAGGTTCCAGGAGATGCTGCAGCAACAGGTCAAGGTTACCATGTTCTATCTAACACCTATTCATTGAGACTATTTTAATGAGCCCAAACACGATACCATTGCTGTAAGTTGGTAAGGAGTTGGGTATCATGCAGATTCCAGAAGATGCTGCAGCATCAGGTCAAAGTTAACATGTTCTATCTAAAAAATATTTTTTTAGACTATTCCAATAAGCCCAAACACGATACTCTGCTGTAATTTTGTGAGGAATTGGGTATCCTGCAAGTTCCAGGAGATGCTGCAGCATCAGGTCAAGGTAACTATGTTTTTGCTCTATCATTAAAGTAACAGCACATCAAATTTCGAATAGTTTAGACCGGTATAAGTTGCCCACATCCCTTCATCACCTAGATAAGAGCTGACAATCTTCAAACAACTGAACAGATCTTCATAAGTTAAAGCTAAGAACCAGCTAAGATTACGTCAGCTTTCAAGCAAAAAAAAAACCGCTTCAAAATCGGTCTATTCGTATAAGAACTACGATGCCACAGACAGACACACAGATACACACGTTAAGCTTATAACACCCCCTTTTTACGTCGGGGGTTAAAAACGCCCCCCTAATTCAGGGTAGTCTCGAGCCCCTCGTTGGTGGGGTCGTATATGAGCTGATATGATGATGAAGATGATGACCGGTCATAACAGACTGGTAGGTGAAAATTTAACGTAAATGATCTTTCAATACTTCTAGGGCTGACACTATCACCACAGATTACTAATTAGTTACTACGTAACAGATACTTCGCTCAGTAGTAAATTTGCGTCGCTCCGATTATCTTTTAAGGTAGCTTAGCTGCCAAAGCTTAGGGGGAGTTTAGTGGGTAGTGTGGTCTTGGGCCTGTGCATATTTATTTATGTATACTTTATGTATGTATGCATATAGGCGCAGGGCTGTGAGTCCCACATAACCAGTACCAGCCGGCTGTCATTGGTATGCGTAAAAACATTGGGTATGATTTTATCGATTGTCAATTAAATAGATTCGATCACTAAATAAAAAAAATGAAATTCCCTAAATAGTATAGTTTGTACTCAAAATAGTAGATCTGTCACCAAAGTAAAGTCATCAAACAACACCAAAACAATACTCAAAAGGAAAAGATTTATCACCAGAAAAGTCTTATAACGATTGTCAATTTTAAATAGCTTCGATCACTAAATAAAAAAATTGAAATTTCATAAATAATATAGTTTGTACTCAAAATAGTAGATCTGTCGCCAAATAAATGCCTAAAATTACTAACAAAGGTGACCTACAGATACTCCCACATCCTCTTCGGATCCCGAAAGTTTGTTGATGTTCGAAACGGGCGGCGGGGGCTACGCCCCCGTTAGGGGTCATCTTCCGATGATTTCTTCTGCTGCGAAGTAATTTTGTACCCAGGGTGAGGAGCCTCGCTTCGCGAGGCTCTTTGACTGTTAAATCAATCAAACCTGACCGAACCTAACATCGCTCGCTTCGCTCGCTCATTTATTTATTGTTTTTCACCGATTACACCCTAGTTTTCGATTTGTTACCATGCAATAGCTGTACCGCGGCAGTCCCCGAGTGCCACACGTATTTTTAATGACAGATCTATCAATTTGATGACAGATCTATCAATTTGATGACAGATCTATCAATTTGAGAACGAAAATATTGAATAGAGATGAATCTATTTAACTGGGGACGAAAAATATCGGGTGTTGCCCGTGGTCCATAATTCCCAAAAACATTCTCCTCCTTCCCTCCTCCGCAGTCCGAAGGAAAAAAAAAACGCTTGCCGCCGCGTGTCAAAGAATGCCGCGTGCCAAAGAACGCCGCCTTGACGTCAAAAAATGCTGACACATGTGTATTACTTGATTTGTATCTGTCATCTGTAGGAGGAGGGAAATTCAAATTCAATGGGCGCTTTTCTAATTTTTAACTGGACTTTACTAAATGAAGCTTTTTTTCCTTTCTTGCTTGCAAGTTTTACCTCATGCATACACATACATTTTACTTCCCTGTGCTATCGTTATTCGTGGACGTCCACGATGATATCTTTACGTTGTTAAAATTTATAAATGCGTAAGCGCCATGGCTTCGCTAAGGCTTAATTAATGCAACCAATGACGTATTCTGTAAATTGTAGTGCAACAACGTTGTTTTTATTTGCAGCCAGTATTTTTGGCCAAGTTAGGTACCTAATTATCAGCAGATGTAGAGTTCCGTAGTTTCCATTATCGCGTCCATATCTTATTTTCAAATTTACAAATAAGCCAATTATTCGAAAACGGAACCCTAAATTTTAAAATGGTCTTAGAAGATATACAACAATTTTTTAAGCTCTAACCAACGGTTTGACGAGAAAAAAAATCATCCCTACTTTACTTGTAGGGGAGGTACCCTTAAAAAGTTTTATTTTCCAAAAATTTTGTTACAGTTCTCTCCGCGTTATTATTATATAAGGTGTAACAAAATTAACTGAAACTATTTTAACCCATGAAACTGAATAACTTTCCCCATTAAAACCCATAGTCAAATCTCAAAAAAAATTTGAACTTCCCATATTAAGTTGGCTGATCAGCTGATCGAGTTAGTATGGGAGAGCCAATTTTTTTTTGAGATTTGACTAGGGTTTCATAGGGAAAAATATTCAGTTTTATGGGTAGAAGCACCAGTTAAAATAGTTTCAGCTAATTTTTTTACACCTTATATATGTATATCTTTGCCAAATTTCAACTCATTACTAATTATTTGTTATGTAGTTGTATGTGGCGGGTACTGCAGATGTCGCCACAGTCTAGGAGCTATGCCGCGGACAGACAGACATGATGAAACTATAAGGGTTTCTTGTTGTTGTACTAGGCACTTACAACAACAGGTAAATATTTAATTTTCTATCACATTTACTTACACTTACGACTACATACTATACTAGTGCTACCTACGTCAATCTAACTTACGTTAAGGCATATCGACGTCACATATAATTTGAATATCAGCAGGTGATAAGCTATGTATGGGAAATTACAACAACTACAACTTGGTAGATTAACTTTAGTACATGTAAACTACACGTGTGTCGCCTGTCGCGTGCGCTTGCGTCGCTGAACGGGTAATTAGTGGTCCTAGTGTGATCTGGTCACAAATATAATATTACTAGCTGTCCCGGCGAACTACGTACCGCCTTACATTACAGTACACTGCCCTACCCTACCCTACACTACACTACACTACCCTACCCTACACTACACTACACTACCCTACCCTACACTACCCTACCCTACACTACTCTACCCTACACTACACTACCCTACCCTACCCTAAACTACTCTACACTACACTACCCTACCCTACCCTACACTACCCTACCCCACACTACCCTACTCTACCCTACATACACAACACTACACTACCCTACACTACCCTACACTACCCTACACTACACTACCCTACCCTATACTACCCTACACCACCCTACCCTACCCTACCCTAGAACCTTTTCATGACAATAACGAACTCGACAAAAAAAATATTAGCGAAATCGGTCCAGCCGTTCTCGAGTTATGCGCTTAACAACACATTTTGCGATTCATTTTTATATATTAGATGAAACCATATTCCATTTATTGATTGATTTAAAACACTTTATTGCACAACATAAGACGAAGAAAAAAAAACAATGATTGAGGAAGTTGTACACATAGGCGGTCTTTCTTCTTGATTCCGTTATAACAAGAGATATATCAAGAGATTTATATCTAATAAATACAAGCTGTTGTCGGCGGTTTCGCTTTTGGATGTGTAACATCTTTTATCTCGCTTTCCTGCAATCTGTGGGAGTAATTTCGTGAAATGGGACGGAAGTGTGTAACGGGAATGTATTTTTTAGTCGAGAAGGCCAAGGAAACACGGCCATGCCGCCCAATGCGAGGCCAGAGGCCGGAAGGCGCGTAGGTTATTTACTTATATCATATGTTATATATTATCATATGCGACTACCGGTTCGGCTCGCTCGTTTTTTTTTGTTACAAATTATAACTGGTAGGTTGTTGTGCGCATGCCCGGGAAGGATTATTACTTGTAATCCTTCCAGGGCATGCGTACAACAACCCAGCAAAGTTTTATCGTAATCATTCGATACATTTTCGAGTTTTTGCGAAACTAACGCCCGGCAATTAATTTTTATATTATATAACTAGCGACCCGCCCGCTTCAACAGAATCACCCGTTGGGATAATCTGAAAATTGCTGAAAATTTCATCAAAAACGCTCCAGCCGTTTTGGAGTCCATAGGGAATACATACATACATCCATACACATTGACTTTCATTTATGAAGAAGATATATATAGTAATTGCCTGCATGGCGTAACAGTTAGTCCTTTGGCTTCACATTAGGAAGTCACGGGCTCGATTCCCGGAGAAGTCAAATTTTGTAAGACTCGGTTTGGTTGGTCGAAAGGCATTTTTTAAGCCCACTTGGCTATCTATTACCACCTTATCAAAGTTTTGCCGCCCCAGCATTGATGTGTTCTGGTTAGACGATAAGATAGCCAGTTCCCCATTGCGTTGAAGAATCTTGGTAAGCCTGCTTTCCTTTTTGGCTAATGCCACTAACGATAATTCGTTAGTTCAAATCGGGTGAGATGATGTAAGGGCTTACCGATTGTGGATATAAAAAAAACAATTTTAGAGGTTCCGTAATCCTACGAGGAACTTTTGCAAGATAGTTCTAGTTCTGTCCATTCCTTACGTCAGTCAGCTACAACGACCGAATAGTTTAGATATATCTACAAGGTGTAAGAAAACTGGTAGGTTTCTATACCGGTGATTGGGGCTTCTAGTCATCCTACTTAACAAGTGTCCCCAAGAAACCTATATTCAACTCGCAAAAAATCGTACAATTTGTAACTTGCCATGCAGCTTAGAAAAAGAGATTGTGTATTTATGTTGCCGCTATAACAACAAATACTAAAAATTAGAAAAATAAGGGGTCTCCATACAAAAATGTGTTTTATAAAGGTTTTTGTAAGTATTTTTAATTTATCTCTATCGATACATACAATCGTGAAACTTGGTGTGATTGTAGTATTAATACTGAAGTAAAACAAAAAAAATCGGCCAAGTGTGGGTCGTACTCGCGCTAAGAAGTCCGAACTAAAGGGCAAAAAAATATTTTTTGTTGTCGATCGCGTTGGTATCTTTTGATCGCGTTGTGTGCAGTGTGGTGCCACAGTACCGAAGAAAGAACGCTGCTGCCCATACTCTGGTAACTTCCCTTAGTAGCCTCTTACGAGACCCACTGGAAGACTTGGAAGAGACAGGATGTTTGGATGGATGTATGTATTAAAAGGATGACAAATTATAAAATAAGCATCTTATATTTTGTCCGAAACAAAAATAGAGATACTTGCATACTTTATTAAAAACCGTGTCACTGGAACATCCAAGAACAGTGAGAAATAGAAATCCGATTGGATTTTTTAAAATTTGATCATGGGTACTAGCACCAAAGCGAAGAATATAATATATTAGTACAAACATATACTTGACCAAAGTGTGTATTACATTAACCTGAATTAAGGAATCCTCACTTCCTAATACAAGGGACAAAGCTTTAAGAATTATGAAAAGGACGTACCTACTTACAACATCACTTATCTAAAATATAGTGTAAATACTCATTAAACTACTGAGACGTTGCTACTCACAAATAATCAAACATCTTACAGGACGTTGGTCTTGTGCGTTTTCTTTGAAATATGTAGTTAAGAGATTTTCTGTTGTCGATTTTAAGCCTATGAACTTGCATCACCCAAGAGATTTTCTATGCTTACTGAGGCAAAACACCTTAGACCAAACTTTTTTTTATTTTTATTTATTCACATTTGGTAAGCCTTTGGTAAACTTTCGTTATATCTGTTGAAAAACATCCACTGCTGGACAAAGGCTTCCCCCAAGGATTTTCACGACGACCGGTCCTGCGCTGCCCGCATCCAGCGGCTTCCCGCGGTCTTCACCAGGTCGTCGGTCCACCGCGTGGGAGGCCTGCCTACGCTACGTTTTCCGATGCCCGGTCGCCACTCGAGAATTTACTGCCCCAATGGCCATCTGTTCTACGAGTTCTGTTCACTTCAGTTAAAGAAAAGTTAAGCCACTTAAGTTAAGACCAAATTATACTTAAACGAAATGATACAATAACACGTCTGAACAAACGTCAATCGCCAATCGTGCGACTCGCGATAAAGGTTTTTATAGCTGATTTGATTCGATGACTGACGCACGCGCATGCACGTTTTCATTTAACAATAGATTGCTTCTTTTTCGAATCACTTCCGTGGTTTTAGGACTTCTTCCGTCCTCTTCGGCGACTTATAAAATTAAATTTAGATTTAAAAACTAATTAATAATAAAACCGGTCGGTGTAGGTCTTGCGTATTGAGGATTCCGTAAAACCCTAAAAATATCAATGAGTACAACAATAATGATCATTTCAATATAAAAGACGTCAACGAGACCAATAGTCCATTTTTAGGGTTCCATACCCAAAGAGTAAAAACGGTACCCTATTACTAAGACTTCGCTGTCCGTCTGTCACCAGGCTGTATTTCATAAACCGTGATAGCTAGAAAGTTGAAATTTTCACAGATGATGTATTTCTGTTGCCGCTATTACAACAAATACTAATTATTAGAAATAGTAAAAAAATAAGGGGGTCTCCATTCAAAAAACGTGTTTTTTTAAACATGAAGAAACTTAGCGCCATCTAGTATGATGGTACGGAACCCTTTGTGGGCGGTTCTGACTCACACTTGGCTGGTTTTTTATTTCATTCCGCTTTCGATTTCCGTGTCCGACTCGCACTTGGCCGGTTTTAATTATATTAGTTTATTATGTTTACAGAATTATTTTGTGTCCACAATTGGATAAGTCCCTATCATATCACCTAATGATAGATAAGTGATGATGATATCAAAGTTGGAAGCGGGCTTACTAAATTTCCCTAACGCAGTGGGGAGCTAGCAATCTTATCGTCATGCCGGAGCCCGCTGGAGTTCATAAATCCCATACAAACGTAGTCTTTGATTCATTTTTTAACCAAACAACCGATTTTGAAATAATTTTATATCGATAATCGGATGACGTATACCTGTGTCGGTATCGCATTACTTTTTCTGAAAAACGAAACAGGAATCCATATTATTAACCAATATACTTATTTTCCGTTTTTTATCTTGAAAACAAGTTTATTGGTTTATAATGAGTTCCTATTTTGTTTTTTTTAAAAATAGTGCAATACCGACACAGATATACGTTATCCGATTATCGATATAAAATTATTTCAAAATCGGTTGTTTGGGTAACAAATGAATCAGAGACTACGTTTGTATAGGATTTATGAATTCCACAGCGGGCTATTAACACGTTCAAGGACACAACGACTATAGCAGTATGTAATGATTATCCTACGTCTGGATAATCTCCATAAAAACAATAAAAGGGTGGTTTGTGTCCGCGAACGTGTTAACATTCATATTTAGCGCGAAGACTTAGATATGATGGTGGTAGCTAGCTAGGCGCGCTTAGAAAATGCCCTACCACCAATGAAAACCGAGTCATAAATAACTTTATGAATGAATTAAAAACCCGACTGCATAAAAACTGAACCTCTCTTCCACGGGATAAAGACGATAATCTAACGACACCTCGCACTCCAAAGTCCATCAAGTCGTGTAGGCTACAGAGCAAGGCCTTTTTTTGGCCAGTCGGGTAAAAATGTATTCTATTTCACTCACAATAAGAATAAAATCCGTTTAGGCTACAGAGCGTGCCAAGGAAAGAAAGAAATAAATAAACATAAATAAATACATAGTACATACATACTTACACTCGAAAAACATAACCCTCCTTCTGGCGCCCCCCGTCGGGAATCGAACCCGCGCCCGCGACCTCCTGATGATAAACGAGTGGACTTACCACTACTGGAACAATGGCCATTTTAGTATTTGTACTATATTCACACCAAGATTTACGCTTGTACGTACCTATTTTTAATGTATTTACCGTTTTTACGATAGAAAATAATAATAATTTTGAACATAAAAAACCGACTTCAAACAGGAATAAACGACGAAGTTATCCGCGAACACACATAAAAAAATAAAAATATATACGGTCGAATTGAGAAACCTCCTACTTTTTTGAAGTCGGTTAAAAAATAGAATAAAAACTTCTTTTCTTGTTTTGGGAGTCCTATGTTGAATGAGTTCAGTCTGTTACCGGAGGATGAGCAGCAGCGTTCTTTCCTCGTTACTGTGCTACCAAACTGCACACAACACGAAGTAACTATTTAGTAATCTGTGACACAACGCGATCAAAAGACATCAACGCGATCGACAACAAAAGGGAGACCTTTTTTTCATTTAGCTAGGTATAAGGGTAGGCACCTAAGAGTACACTTAGGTTCCACACTTGCAACTCCTTTAGTTATTTTCTTGCCAGCGCGAGTCGAATTAAGAATATTAATTAAAATTTGAATTGGTATGTCGTTCGGAAGCTTTTCAAAACAATAGATATTCATTCTATGGTGGACCGTGAGCCAGAACAGAGGTCCTTTTTCCAAGAGTATAATATTTGTTATCCGCGCGTTTGGGCTGAGATCTCTAGCAAATGGCAAGAAAGTGATAAGAATCTATGCATAAATAATAATCAGTTAGCCGACAGAGCTATTACAAATATTACGAATTTAATAAAAAAGGCTCTCCAGCCATAATGAATTCGTACGCCAATCTTTTATTTATATCGGTACCTGCTTTACTGTTGCAAACCCCCAGACACCGTGAGGACGGAGGTCACAGTATCATCGTTACTTACCATCAGGTGAGATGATTCCAAGGGCTTATCAATTATGAATATAAAAAAAATTACATGATATACAGGGTTACTTGACTTTTGGTCCCATAGCAATATTTTGGTCAGCGCTTCTACTCCTGATTCTAAACAACTTTCCCCAAGAAACCCATGGTATATTAGCAAAAACATTTTTGGTCTTCCCATACAAAGTCGGCATATCGGCTGGTCGATTTGTATGAGAGTTCCAAATTTTTTTTTGCGATGTCACCATGTAACCCGGATATTTCTACCTTAGAGCAAGATTTTTGTATGAAAAAATGTTTGTTTTTTTTAATTTTATTAATTTACAATTGGTAAACCCTTGACAACATCTCACCTGGTGGTAAGTGACGATGTTGCCGAAGATGGAAGCGGGCTTACGAAGATTCCCCAACGCAATGGGGAACTGGCTATCTTATCTTCCTGCCGGAACACACCAATGATATCAACATTGATATTTGGCGGCAAGACTTAGATAAGATGGTGGTAGCTAGCCAGGCGGGCTTAGAAAATGCCCTACCACCAACCAAACCGAGTCTTACGATTGACCCCGCCGGGAATCGAACCCGCGACCTCCTGTGTAAAGCCAGTGAACTTTGCCTCCGAGCTACGGTGGCGGTTAGTTCAGAGTTGTACCTACTCCAAAATAAAATACTAGTGATTCAATAATAAACTCGAATTAACAGTAACTAGTGGTAGTTCCTTTATTAAATAAGAGTTTACCATTATGTTCAACGGAACCCTAATTTTTATGTACCTACGCTATGCGGTATGGAGCTTTATAGAGGTGTTACAAAATTGGTGTAGGTCCCGTTAATTCGAGCTTCTAATAAAATTTATTATTAAAAAAAAAAGATTGCTGAAATGGCAAAAAAAAAATAACTCTTTAATCGACCAATTTTTTTTTTATTGAATAAGGCTTTCTTGGGGAGAGTTGTTCAGTATGATCAGTAGAAGCCCCAGTCACAGTATATATATTAGTACTAAGTTAATGGGACCTACACCAATTATGTTACACCCTGTGTGATATCAGAAACGAGGAGATCCGCAGGAGAACCAAAGTACCCGACATAGCTCACAGAATAGCTAAACTGAAGTGGCAGTGGGCAGGGCACATAGCTCGTGGAACAGATGGCCGATGGGGCAGTAAAGTTCTCGAGTGGCGACCGCGCACCGGAAAACGTAGCGTAGGAAGGCCTCCCACGCGGTGGACCGACGACCTGGTGAAGATCGCGGAAAGCCGATGGATGTGGGCAGCGCAGGAACGGTCGTCGTGGAAATCCTTGGGGGAGGCCTTTGCCCAGCAGTGGACGATTTTCGGCTGATATGCTGATGATGATGTATGATATCAAATTAGCTCTGCTCTTATCCAATAGACATGTTAAGAATACAATGATCTTATAGCAGTAGTTTTTATTGCCTATAGTTCTAAAAAAGTTATATTGTAGTGAAAATTAAAACCTAAGACTGCAATAGCCAAAACGCCAACACCTCAACCAATCTTGATGAAATTTGGCATGCTGATAGCCTGTGTCACTGGGAAGGACATAAGTTACTTTTTATCCCGTGAAAATAGCATAGTCCGATGCAGTAATTTTTATACTCTTTAAATTGAAATTTAAATACTCTTTTTTTTTTGGTTAATTTCTTTAACATTGCAACGGAGCAATGGATTGTTGTCATTTTTTTACAGATATTGTTGAGGAGGTGGGAAATTACATAGTTTACTAATAAGCATATCCTGACATAGTTCCCGAGGGATCTGGGGAAAACTCATTTCCACGCTCGCGCACGTCGGCGTCGCATCGGAGAAACGGATTGAAGTGATTTTTTGTATAGAATTGGTTGACGGGGTGCGAAGTGACATAGACTGCTAATCAGAATAGCCCGATATAGTTCCTGAGGGATCTGAAGAAACTCATGTCCACGCGTGACCCTCAAAGACAGTCATTAAAACGATGTCCACGCGGGCGAAGTCGCGGGCATAAGCTAGTGTTAAAATAATTTATTATTTTTTTATTTTTTTTTTATTAAGTATTTGAGTACGTTTGGCTGCACCTCACCTGATGGTAAGTGCCGATGCAGCCGAGGATGTGACACGCAAACTCAAATAGTGCCTATTCACTCTCGTCAATTAAGAACAAGCGAACATAAATAAGGATAAATATAGTAACAAAAATTTGATAAAAGTTTAAGCCCCAAATAATAATTCTACCAATTTTACGTTAAACTGATCGCGCATTAATGCTTTACCTAAAACTTCGTGTATAATATGATGTTTCACAATAAATTTAATTCGCGACTGTTTTTCCACATGAACAATGGCTAAATTAATGCTTATATAAACTCCACCATATTTAAGTCAAATGTCAAATGCGTCATTGTCATTATATTATTGCTATACAATAAAACTTAACACTACAATAGAAATAATAACTTCACCCCACACCACAATCATTTTGGAAATATGTTGCATCATTGTTTTTTTTTATTATTATTTCTACGAGCTATGTACCCTGCCCACTGCCACTTCAGTTTAGCGATTCTGTGAGCTATGTCAATACAATGAGCTATGAAACTAAATAATTCTATACCTATCTGTTTTGTTACACCATCAGGTGAGAAGGCTTACCAATTCAGAAAAAAAACTGTATTTAAAAAAACGTTATTATATCAGCTCATATACGTCCCCACTCGAGCCTACCCTGAATCAGGGCGATTAGGCCTTAGTCGATCACACGGGCCCAGTGCGGGTGGGTCGACTTTACACACAACCTTCGAGTTTCTTCGCAGGCCTGTGCAGGTTTCCGTTAAAGCAATCGGTAATGATATGTACGTAAGTTTTTGAAAAACTCATTGGTACATTGGCCGTCCAGATTTGAACCCGGTACCTCTGGTTAGATGGACCGAGTCGTTACCGGTTGAGCCACCGACGCTCTTTTTTTAAAAAAAAACGTAATTTCATATTTATAGTCTGGTGCGATTTCCCATGGATTACTATTTTCCTATTTTGAAAGTTTGTTGAACTGAAATAGATATATTCAGGTTGTAAAAAAATTGGTGTAGGACCCGTTAACTAGGGGTTCCACTCATTATACGGAACAATTTTCCCCAAGGAAACCACATACTTGGAACCTCCATACCAAAAATGCATAAAATTGGTTGATCAGTCGATCATTTCTATGAGAGTTATATTTTTTTTTGCAATCCGGTATTTGACTGCTATTCATTTGAGTTACTTTTTATCAAATGTCAAAAACGACATTTTGTTCTGAAATTGTTCGTGTTACAAACTTGTGACGCCATTGTCTTTGACGAACTAATTTTGTGAATTTGATTAACATAAAATTTAATTTAGGATAAAATGTTAAATTAATAAGTTTTTATGCTTTTTTAGGAGCAATGCTATTTTGTGAATAATATTTTTTAATTTATTTTAGACACTGTCAAATACCCTATTTAAGCAGTCATGGAAAAAATAGAAGCCCCAGTTAACAGGACCTACACCAATTTTGTTGCACCTGTCATCATCAACATATCAGCCGAAAAAGGTCCGATGCTGGACAAAGGCCTCACCCAGGATTTCCACGACGACCGGTCCCGCGCTGCCCGCATCCATCGGCTTCCTGCGATCTCCACCAGGTCGTCGATCCACCGCTTGGGAGGCCTACCTACACTACGTTTTTCGGTGCACGGTCGCCACTCGAGAACTTTATTTCCCCAACAGCCATCAGTTCTACAAGCTATGGGCCCTGCCCACTGCCACTTCAGTTTAATGATTCTGTGAGATATGTCAATGCAATGAGCTAAGCAATCCTATAGCTGTTTTGTTACACCATTAGGTGAAATGAGCCAAGGGCTTGCCAATTCAGAATAAATAAATAAAACTGTATTAAGAAAAAACGTAATTTTATATTTATATTGTGGTGGAAAATATTACTGACTATTTTCCTGTTTCACGTAATTTCATATTTATATTCTGGTGCGATTATATTACTGACTATTTTCCTGTTTCTCCTAACTTGTTAAAATGTCTTTCTACAAGAATCTATGAAATCATAGAAGTTAACACCACATCTAGGAAATGACCTGTTAATCATTTATATTCTTCATTCTTCTCCACACTTGGCGGTAAGCCAGACACCATCCACCGCCGACCGAGCTATGTTATCGCGGGTTCCACGTAAAACTGTTCCGGATTGACGGATAGCTTGTGCGAAAACGTACCTAGATACTTTATTCTTTAAAATTGCAAAAAAAGAGGGAAAAACCAATGTTACACGAATATTTGTGTTCCTTCTAGTTTAACCTTAAGCATTCTTTGTGTGTATCTATTGATATAGTATGTATTTTTATTTATTTATGTAATTGTAATTTATATATTTATTCATACATATTTATTTAAGTATTTGTTATTTATCTTTATGAGTAAGTATTAATTTTTAGTTGCACATGCACCCACCCGCTATCGTTTCACTTTCTCGTCTCCTCCATTCACCAAAGGTTGGTTGGAAGAAATGGCTTAAAGCGATAATTCCGCCTTTGCATATCATTGTATATTTTGCTAGTTAATAAGTTTTTCATTTTTGTATATTTGGTGTGCAATAAAGCGTCGGTGGCTCAACCGGTAACGACTCGGTCCATCTAACCAGAGGTACCGGGTTCAAATCTGGACGGCCAATGTACCAATGAGTTTTTCAAAAACTTACGTACATACTTACCGATTGCTTTAACGGTGAAGGAAAACATCGTGAGGAAACCTGCACACGCCTGCGCAGAAACTCGAAGGTTGTGTGTGAAGTAGACCAACCCGCACTGGGCCCGCGTGGTCGACTAAGGCCTAATCGCCCTGATTCAGGGTAGGCTCGATCCCCTCGGTGGGGACGTATATGAGCTGTAATGATGAAAGGATATTTATTTTATATTTCCGACCCCCTTAAATTCTTGTCCTCCCCTCCACAAATCTTCACATCTTCAATTGGCTCTACTCATGAAACTAAACAACTTTACCTACGGTTAATTCGCAACGAAAAAAATCGGACTTCATTCGATCAGCTGATCTTTGCATGAGAATTGGGAAGTTCAAAAATAGTTCGTTATCACATGGGAAAAGTGACTTTTGACGGTAACAAAAAGTAGCATTTTAAAGTAATGTTTCGCAAACGGATCCCTGATTCGAAAAACGGTGTCAGCAAACCCTCAGTAGTTTTAAAAGACCTATTCAACGATAACACACACGATAGGGTACGTCAATGAAAAAAAAATCGCCACCTCTTTACATATAGGGGAGGTACCCTAATTTTTTTTTTCATTATTCATGCCAAATTATAGCTTTCTAGTAAGCTTCTAGTACTAATAGTCTATGAGCTGCCCGCGGACAGACGAACAGACAGACAGACAAGGCGAAACTATAAGGATTCCTTGTTAACTACAGAACTCTAAAAATTATTGTGATTAAATAAGAAATGGCAGAATTGCGTATGGGAATACGTTCGTAATTGTTTTCTCTCATAGAGTGACAAAAACTACAGTCATAGAGTGTCCACCTCGGGAGTGACACTATTTTAACCTACCTATTATTACCTACTATTTTAACCTAACTATTTGTACCTACTGTGAATGATTCGCTACGTTCGATTTGACCGTAGTAAGTAGTAACTATATAGGTGTTGGGAAAGATATTACTTTCATATTCATACCTATTACGAAGAGAACTAAATATAATCAAAGTATACATATTAGTACTAACATACAGTAAAGACACTCCCTGCCGCTCTGTAGATTCCGACATCACCCCCTCGTCTTCCAGGTTGATACAGATTGGTTTAAGTTTGGTTCTCGAACGTACAGAATTTCGCCGTGATGTCATTTGTTTCTAGAAATGTCGTTACTCGTCGGTTGTATGAAGTGTCCGGGGTGTGCTATAATTAAAATGACAGTTTACCCTACCGAAAATGAATCTAAGTAAGTAGGTAAGTCTTTAAACTCCGGATCATGACACCAATACAAAGAACTTCACAAAGATCCACAAATACTAAGCAATTCTCAGCCAAGGCTTTATGTCTTTGCAAAGTTACGAAAGTTTTAAACGGTTAATCGTTAACAAAGTCGCAAACAGTTATTTCATTCTTAATTTTAAATTCCGAACGCCCCTAATGAACAGATACGATTCATTAAAATTTCAATAGGACGGCAATTTAGTTTATAATTTAATAACAATGCAGTCGACAATCCCATTGTGTTAAAATTGAAAATTTAGGTGTGCATACTAAGAAGTACTTACCTAAAATCGGCCAAGTGCAAGTCGGCCTCGAGCACCGAGGGTTCCGCACCATCACGTCTCTCAACACAACAATAACAATTAGGTATACCTATTAATTTCAAACAAAAGACATCAACGTGATAGACAGATAAATGATTTTTTTCATTCGGATTAGAGTTCAGACTCCTTAGCTTGAGTACAATTCTCACTTGACCGGGTTTTATTATTTGCTATTTTACTTTAAGATAGGTAAGTATTATGATAACCAGTAACACCAAGTTTCACGCAAAACAAAAAACGATAGAGCAAAACAAAAAAAACCTTTAAAAACACGTTTTTTGCATGGGGGTATAACCCCCTTAATTTTTATTTTTTTTGTTATTTGTTGGTGAATCCCCTATAATACGAGTACAAAAACACATATTCTATGAATAGTTTAGCCATCTGCCTAACACTGTTCAAAAGATACAGCCTTTTGAAGACAGACAGACGGATAGCGTAGGCTTAGTAATAGTACGTTAGTACTATTAACATACATACTTTGGTTACGTTAGTACTAATATATATAAGGTCTAACAAAATTAGCTGAAACTATTTTAAGGGCAAATTCAGCAAACGAAACTGAACAACTTTTTCTTTAGCGACCATACTGAAATCTAAGAAAAAAAATCTACAATAAAAAAATAAGAAATCTTAATGAATGCGGCACTGGCCATCGTACCGTAGCAGCCGCACGCAGCCCACGCGCCTCCGCCACAGATGATAATAGTAGCACAAGCCTCCGCTCCGATCATTCCGATTCTTTACCCGCAGCCTTCCTTCTTACATCCCAAACTTGTGGTTACAAACTTCATAGCACACCACCATGTCCAAATACTTTTGTACGGCATTTTCACTACGAAACACTTAACTTAGGCACAATACAAAAATTTTATTGTGACTTAGGCACTTAGGTCACAAAATGTCATAGGTTAGGCTTTGAGCAACGTAACTCAATGAGTGCGCGAGAGTAACTGAGATATTTATTTACTTCACAGTTGCTTGTAGGCGCTTGCTCGTAACTCGTAGGTACATTTCGCGTGGTTCGTTCAACGACCTCAAACGCCTTAAAACGCCTTCAATTTCAATTTCTTCTTTTTCGTAAAGTGTAAATACCTGTTAGGTTGTATTTTACTACCTACAGCTAAAAGGAACTGTAAGGTTTTAAATATTTTAAATAAGAATTGATTGAGTGAACTAGCAAAGGTCAACGGCCGGGCACAGTGCACAGTTTTGTTGCGACACGTCACGAGTCCAGCGATGTAAACAAAAACCAGGACCGTACTACGAGAATATTATTTATTTAAGTAGGCAGTAATGGAATGTGGCGATTTTTTTTTAGAATTCGGTATGGTCGCTGAAGAAAAAGTTGTTCAGTTTCGTTTGCTGAACTTGCCCTTAAAATAGTTTCAGCTAATTTTGTTAGACCTTATATACTGTGCTTTGGTAATAGCACAGTGTTTAAGGCTTATACCGCCGCCATCGACCAACTTTGTTAACACTTTTTACTCCAATTAAGGATTTTTTTTTATCGAAAAAAAAGTTTTGTAATTTACAGGATATGAGGAGTGATTTTGATTTTCTCGAATAAGGGATCGGACTGCTAGTCATTTGAGTTACTTTTTATGTGTATGTCAAAAACAAAATTTTGTTCTAAAATTTTTTGAAATATCCACAGGTGACGTCATAGATTTTTAGCGTCATTGACGAAGTTATTTGGTGAATTTGATCAATTAAAAATTGAAGACGTGATGAAAAACTAAACAAGTAAGGTTTTTTGAAACTTCAAGAGGAGAGCAATTTAGGAAATCATATTTCAGAATTTATTTTTGATGCAGTCCGATCCCCTATTCTATTTTATCACACAGAACTAAAAAAATAAAATATCCTTTAAAATTTTTTAATAAGGGATAAAAATACACCCTTTTTCTAGATTTAACATAACAGAACTGCTGCAATTTTAATCGAAACATTATAATGATTTGTCCGTATGGTTCCCGGCTAAGAATAGGACCATCCCATCTCTTCCAATGGGTGTCGTAAGAGGCGACTAAGGGACTTAAAACCGGAGGATGGGCAGCAGCGTCTTTCCGTGCATTGCAACACACCTGCAATCAAACTGCGATCGCCAACCCGCCTGCCAAGCGTGGCGATTACGGCAAAACCCCCCCAATGAATTTCACACCCAGAAAACGGCCCCTAGTCCCCGGCAGCCCCGCTATTCCTGGCTCCGGTAGCAGTCATGGTAACGGCGGGGTAGGGGGTGCGAAGAATCCCCGGCAGATGCCAGGCTACCAAACCCAACGACCTTTGGCCCTGGCAACTTACAACACGCGCACACTGCGGACTGACGAGAAACTTGCAGAACTCGAAGAAGTATTGAGCAGGTTACGGTGGGATATCGTAGGTTTATGTGAAGTCCGAAGAGAGGGAGAGGACACCATGATCCTCAAATCCGGAAACCTGCTCTATTTCCGGGAGGGCGACCAACAGTCCCAGGGTGGTGTCGGGTTTCTCGTCCACAAGTCCCTCATTAACAATGTGGTCCAAATCGTGAGCGTTTCGACAAGGGTAGCATACCTTATACTCAGAATCACCAAACGGTATTCGATGAAGGTCATACAGGTATACGCGCCGACTACGGAACACTCCGACGACGAGGTAGAGGCTATGTATGAGGACATCTCTACAGCCTTACATAGCACCAGGACCCATTATACCGTTGTTATGGGGGACTTTAACGCGAAACTGGGCAAACGAAGCGATGGTGAGCTGAGAGTGGGGCAATTTGGATATGGAGTAAGAAATGCACGTGGCCAGATGCTGGCCGACTTTATGGAGAAGGAGAGCCTCTTTATGATGAACTCCTTCTTTCAAAAGTCGAAACAGCGGAAGTGGACATGGTTGCATCCCAATGGCGTAACAAAAAACGAGATAGACTTCATCTTGTCGACAAGGAGGCAAATATTCAATGATGTCTCCGTGATCAATTCAGTCAAAACAGGAAGCGATCACCGGATGGTCAGAGGCACATTGAATCTAAAGACCAAGCTAGAAAGATGTCGACTGATGAAGTCTACGCTCCGACCAGCGCCCATCCAGCTCCAAAACCCCGAGAGCTTTCAGCTCGAGTTGCACAATCGTTTCGAATGCCTAGGAGACTGCGAGAATGTGGACGATTATAATGACAGGTTCGTGGAAATTGTTCAAACGGTCGGGTCTAAGTTTTTTAAAACTCGCCGTTCAAACAGAACCAAAAAAATCTCCGACTTCACCAGCAACCTCATGGAACAAAGACGCAGATTGGTTTTGCAGTCCTCTGAAGACGCTACTCAGTATCGGCAACTAAACAGGCAGATCTCTAAGTCCCTAACTCGCGATTTACGCCAATATAATACAAATTGTATTAAAGAGGCGATTGAGCACAACAAAGGCTCAAAAGTGTTCGCGAGAGATCTGTCTGTTGGACAAAGCCAACTGACTAAGCTGAAGACTGAGGACGGCAGGACCATATCGTCTAAGACTGAGTTGCTGGAAGAAGTTGAGAAGTTCTATGGACAATTGTACAAGACCACACGTTTGCCTGTCAGTGATCTGGCTGAAGACCCAAGAGCCAGACTAACCCGACACTATACCGAAGATATCCCGGACGTCAGCCTGTACGAGATTAGAATGGCTCTCAAACAGCTCAAGAACAACAAGGCACCGGGTGATGATGGAATTACGGCTGAACTTCTGAAAGCAGGTGGATCACCGGTACTAAAAGCTCTTCAGAAGTTATTTAATTCCGTTATACTCGAGGGACAAACGCCTAAGGCATGGCACAGAAGTGTGGTCGTGCTTTTCTTCAAAAAGGGCGACAACACCCTGCTGAAGAACTACAGACCCATCTCACTTCTGAGCCATGTCTACAAGCTGTTTTCGAGAGTCATTACGAATCGTCTCGCACGCAGGTTTGACGACTTCCAGCCTCCCGAACAAGCCGGTTTCCGAAAAGGCTTTAGTACCATAGACCACATACATACGCTGCGGCAGATTATACAGAAGACCGAAGAGTACAATCAGCCACTATGCTTGGCGTTTGTGGACTATGAGAAGGCCTTTGATTCAGTCGAAACCTGGGCTGTGCTACAGTCTCTCCAGCGGTGCCAAATTGACCATCGATACATCGAGGTGTTGAAGTGCCTGTATGAAAACGCCACCATGTCGGTTCGCCTCCAGGACCAGAACTCGAAACCTATCCAGTTGCAGCGAGGGGTGAGACAAGGAGACGTTATATCTCCGAAACTGTTCACCGCCGCCCTGGAAGATGTTTTTAAGCTTCTGGACTGGGGTGGACTCGGCATCAATATCAACGGCGAGTACATATCCCACCTCCGATTCGCTGACGATATCGTGGTCATGGCTGAGACTATGGAAGACCTAAGCACAATGCTCGATGGCCTCAGTAAGGTCTCTCAACAAGTGGGTCTTAAAATGAACATGGACAAGACGAAAATAATGTTAAATGTCCGTGTCGCACCCACTCCTCTAAAGGTTGGAGACTCTACACTGGAAGTTGTTGACGAATATGTATACCTGGGACAAACAGTCCAGCTAGGTAGTTCCAACTTCAAGAAAGAGATCAATCGACGAATCCAACTCGGCTGGGCAGCGTTCGGGAAGCTTCGCAATATCTTCACGTCCCAAATACCGCAGTGTCTCAAGACTAAGGTCTTTGACCAGTGTGTGTTGCCAGTGATGACTTACGGAACTGAGACATGGTCGCTTACTATGGGCCTCATAAGAAAGCTCAAGGTCACCCAAAGGGCAATGGAGCGTGCTATGCTCGGAGTTTCTCTGCGTGATCGAATCAGAAACGAGGAGATCCGCAGGAGAACTAAAGTAACCGACATAGCTCACAGAATCGCTAAACTGAAGTGGCAGTGGGCAGGGCACATAGCTCGTAGAACAGATGGCCGATGGGGCAGTAAAGTTCTCGAGTGGCGACCGCGCACCGGAAAACGTAGCGTAGGCAGGCCTCCCACGCGGTGGACCGATGACCTGGTGAAGGTCGCGGGAAGCCGATGGATGCGGGCAGCGCAGGACCGGTCGTCGTGGAAATCCTTGGGGGAGGCCTTTGTCCAGCAGTGGACGATTTGTGGCTGATATGATGATATAATGATTTATGAACTCGTCAAAAAACAATATAAAATGGTTTTCTTACTTTTTAGAAATTCTTTTTATTTTATTTATAACGAATTAAAAACCACAATTTTCGCACGATTCGTCCGCAGCGATTGACGTAACAGCCACGTAGCAGCACGAGCTGACAAGAACTTTATTTCCAAACTATTTTGTTCGATGTTTGAAACATCGTGAATAAATAAAATAAATAAATAAATATTCTGGGACAAATCACACATGGTCATCTGGCCCCAAAGTAGGATTCCCTGAGTTATGGGTTACCAGAGACTGATATACATACTTATATACGTTTAAATACATACATATTATATAGATATTTAACACCCAGACACAGAGCAAACAAATCTGCTCATCACACAAATGCTTGCCCTGGGTGGGGATCGAACCCACAACCCTCGGATCAGTAGTCAAGGGCACTAACCACTGAGCCACCGAGTCAGTCAGTGAATCGAGTTGCTAATTTTAGAGACGGAGGTCCCGTTAGTTAAACAGTCGAAAGCTACGGTCAAAAGACTCCTTTCCGCGAAGCCGCATCGTCATAAAACACCTAATCGTAGCAAGAAGGCGCTAAGCTGATAGTAAACATACAATAGTAAATCCCGGATTTTTCCTGAAGCGAGCGGTTCAAAGAATCAGTCAGTTCTAAAGATAGCCGACTGGCTGTCATATAAATACCACAGTATTACGATATGGCTTACAGTAGTGCAACGCCTTTGATGTAGCACGATGCCGCCACCGGCGTTGGTACTAGCAGTACTAGCCTGTAGACAGCCTGGCAAACTCGCGGAGTTTGCCAGGCTGTGCCCTCCGCCCGCTGCCCCGCAAGCACCCTTCCGTTGCTCTGCGTAAGTACATTCGTTGCACTACTGTAAGCCGCTATATTGTAATACTGTGTAAATACGGTGAACTGCTATTGTTCTCAATTCTCGCAGTCAATATCTTTTTTCTTATCTATAGGGTGTTATTTTAAAATATTGTACTTTTATATACGTCAATATAAACAATAAGCAGCTACTTATTACCTGCTTAAATCAGCATTGGTAACTTAACCTTTTTCTTGTTATCAGTCTGCCCAAAAGGAGATAAAATTTTTCGAGTGTATATCTGTTTCTTTGGCTGAGCCTGTGTCCTAAACGGCTTGATGGATTATGGAGTGTGAGGTGTTATTAGAATTAGATTTGTCTTGATCCCTTGACTGAGATAGGATATATTTTCACTCGACTGCTCAAAAAAAGAAAGAAAATGTTTTTATACAGTCGGGTTTTTAATTAAATTTGTTAGGTTAATATTATACAATACTATAATGATAATAAAAAGCATGCAGGGCTTTGTACTACATTTTTAGTAGGTACTTGAATTATCATGGACAAGTCACCCTGTATAATTATTTAATTAATGTATTTAATAATAACAGCAACAATGACAGTGATTTCATATCATTCTGTCTCAGATTAAAAATAATGTAGATATTGAGTTTCGTACAAAAAACATAACAAAAAGTGAGATACTTATCGCTTGTATGCATCTTACCATATGTGGTGACCTCGAATAACGTTTCGACTTCGACGCGTGATAGGTCCTATCCTTCACTGTAGTTGAGACAGGTGTATTTGAGACATGTCACGGCCAATTTCGGCTTGTTGACGCTAAGTCTGCCAAAGGCACTGAATAGGCACTTTTTTAATTTGCGTGTCACATCCTCGGTTGCATCGGCTCTTACCATCAGGTGAGGTGCAGCCAAACGCACTAATTTTTTTTATAAAAACAAAAAAAAAACCTGACTGTAATCAAAACTCTGCTCCGTCATGATTGGAGCAGAGTTTTTTTTACCCTGTTTTCAAAGCGCTTACACTAAATCTACCTTTTATTTTTGACCTGAGCATTCCGTACATTATTATTGCATTAGCTGTCCCGGCGAACTTTGAACCACCTTACCCTATCTACCCTACATAATTAAGAACCTTCTCCTGACAATAACGAACTCAACAAAAAAAGAATTAGCGAAATCGGTCCAGCCGTTCACGCGTGATGCGATGACCAGAAGAAATAGGGTTTCATTTTTATATAAAGGGTGACTTTTAATTAGTTCTTGATAACAAAAGATATGCATGTAGATACTCGTGATTACAAACAAGTTTCCCAGAGAAACTATATGTCAAATCAAAAAAAAAAAATTTTAGTCTCGATACATGTATAATAATAAGTTATCAAATCGGCAAAAATGTATCGGGACCAAATTTTTTTTTCATATTAGGCTTACAGTTTCTTTTTTTTTATTTTTTATTAAAAGTTTGAGTACGTTTGGCTGCACCTCACCTGATGGTTAGTGCCGATGCAGCCGAGGATGTGACACGCAAGCTCAAATAGTGCCTATTCACTCTCGTCTTGAAGATTCCTAAATTGTACGAATCGGGGAATACAGACGCCGGAAGGGAATTCCACTCCTTAGCCGTTCGCATGATGAACGAAGACGCAAAACGCTTTTGGGAAAGTTGTTTGTAATCACTAGTACATTCATATCCTTTGCTATCAAGAACTAATTAAAAGTCACCCTATATACAGGGTGTAACAATATTGAAGTAACTTTTGTTCAACGACTTTACTGAAAACGTAAAAAAAATTTTTTACACTTCATACAAATCGATCAGCTGATCGACCGATTTTGTGCATTTTTGTATGAAGGGTCCAATTTTTTTTGAGAATTAACTATGGGTTCCTTGGAGAAAGTTGTTCAGTATAACGAGTAGAACCCCCAATTAACGGGACCTACACCAATTTTGTTACATCCTGTATAGATTACTGGCCGCACTTATTCAAGTAGGTACCTATTGATGCAAAACAGGAGCACAGGCTCTTTGGAGAAAGGATAGAGATACAATAAAATGATCAAGGCACAATCTTTCATAACAATATCTTGAGCGATCTCTAGAACTCGTAGTTTTCCCTTTCGAGCGACTGAGAAGCGAACAGAGCGAGCAACAAAGGCATTGTTACGGCAAGAAAATTGAGATTTTGATGGAGATCGATTGTCTGACACAAAAACAATCAAATAAATAACTTTAAAAAAATAAATTAAAAACCACTGACTCCTTTTTTAGGGTTCCGTACCCAAAGGGTAAAAACGGAACCCTATTACTAAGACTTCACTGTCCGTTCATATGTGTGTCTGTCTGTCTGTCACCAGACTGTATTTAATGAACCGTGATAGCTAGACAGTTGAAATTTCACTGATGATGTATGTCTGTTGCCGATATGCCAAAAAATACCAAAAATTAGAAAAAGTAAAAAGAATAAGGGGGTCTCCATACAAAAAAACTTGTTTTTTGGAACATGAAGAAACTAGCGCCATCTAGTATATTTTACGGAACCCTTTGTACACAGGCCAGCACATCCAGCTGCACACTTTGGACTTTGTACCGTTCTTATGCCGAATGGGTATGGATCAGATTCGCACTACGAGTGTATAGCTTGATGTGCTGGCCTCTGTACTAGCGCCATCTAGTATGATGGTACGGAACCCTTTGTGTGCGGTTCTGACTCGCATTTAGCCGGTTTTTTCACCATGTTATAATCTGTTCATTGAGACTATTCCAATAAACCCAAACACGATACCTCTGCTGTAAGTTGGCGAGTAGTTCGGTACCTGTCCTGCAGGTTCCCGGTGAAGCTGCAGTCAAGGTTACCATGTTCTTGTAGTATCATTGAAGTAACCGGATACCAAATTTCGATCAGACCTGTGAAAGTGCTCACATCCCTTCATCATTCGTTTGGGAGCTTCTATGTACTGTAGTTCTTCTATGTATGCAGGGTGTAAAAAAATTGGTGTACGACCCGTTAACTGGGGGTTCTACTCATCACACTGAACAACTTTCCCCAAGGAGCCCATAGTCAATTCTCAAAAAAAAATGGACCCTCCATACTAAAATGCACAAAATTGGTCGATCAGCTGATCGATTTGTATGAAGAGTAAATTTTTTTTTGCGATTACAGCAAAGTCGTAGTACAAAAGTTGTTCAGTATGATGAGTAGAAGCCCCAGTTAACGGAACCTACACCAATTTTGTTACACCCTGTATACTTAAATGTGGCTGTTACGATTTTGATGAAATCTTGTACGTTACCATACTCTTATGCGCCAGGCATTCTCAAGCTTCACCAGATCATCAGGTCCACCTGGTAACTGTATCGCGGTAAACACAAGTTGGTAAATGTTCGGGAACCCCCAAGATTAGCTATCAGCTATCTTTTATCTGTCACTCATAATGACACTATCAGACAAACTGACGAGATTGGAGATATGGAAAGTCCAAATATACAGGCTGTAACAAAATTGGTGTAGGTCCCGTTAACTGGGGCTTCTACTCATCATACTGAGCAACTTTTGTTCTACGACTTTGCTGGAATCGCAAAAAAAAAAAAATGTTTCTTCATACAAATCGATCAGCTGATCGACCAATTTTGTGCATTTTAGTATGGAGGGCTCAGATAAAAATAAATTGCGGTAACCTCTTAAATACTTACCGATTGCTTTAACGGTGAAGGAAAACATCGTGAGGAAACCTACACACGCTCTCGAAGAAACTCGAAGGTTGTGTGTGAAGTCGACCAACCCGCACTGGGCCCGCGTGGTCGACTAAGGCCTAATCGCCCTGATTCAGGGTAGGCTCGAGCCCCTCGGTGGGGACGTATATGAGCTGTAATGATGATCCTCTTAAATTAACTTAATGTCCATTGTGTAGTCACATTACAACTGTACAAAATTAAATACCTACATCTTAGGGTTCCGTACATCCAAACGGTCACCAATGGGACCCTATTACTAAGCCTCCGCTGTCCGTCTGTCTGTCAGCGAGTTGTATTTAATTTAACCGTCATTACGTAGACAGTTGAAATATTCCCAGAGTGTGTCTGTTGTCGCTATAACAACGAGTAATAAAAATAATTAAGGGGGCCCATACAACCATACAATAAACTTAATTTTTTGGAAACTTGAACTAGCGACATTTAGTATATTCTATATATAGTTGACTAGCTGTTTCCCGCGGCTTCACCCGCGTGGACCACGTTTCTATGACTTTTCGAGGGTGCGCAGTGCGCGAGCCGCAAGCGGCTCGCGAGCGTGGTAAAGAGTAGCCTATGTCTTAATCCAGGTCCTAATCTGTCTACCTACCAAATTTCAGCCAAATCCGTTTTTGCGGGAAAGCGTAACAGACAGACAGACAGAGTTACTTTCGCATTTATAATATTAGTAGGGATTATATAATTTATATATTATATAGTTGATTTATGAAGATGTTTTGTTACCGAACCGAGTCCGACTCGCACTTGGCCGGTTTTTCCTTTTTTTTTCATTTTTATAACTTCATCATCATCATTTATGCCAAAGTGAAATATTAGCTTTCATATTTAATAGCTTTCGTAGTTAATTTTGTGATATATTAAAGTGTATTTAAGCTGTGAACTTCCCTAATAAAATAAAATAAAAATTAAATAAATGAAAGACGTCCACTGTTGGACAAAGGCCTCCCCCAAGGATTTTCACAACGACCGGTAACGCTATGTCTTCCGAGGCGCGGTCGCCACTCGAGAACTTACTGCCCAAACTGTCATCTTTCTACGAGCTATGTACTCCGCCCAAATCCACTTAAGTTTAGCGATTATAGGGCTATGTCGGTCAATTTGGTTCTCCTACAGATCTCCCCATTACTGATTTGACTTGATGTCAGCTCATATACGTCCCCACCGAGGGGCTCGAGCCTACCCTACATTAGGGCGATCAGGCCTTTGTCGACCACGCGGGCCCAGTGCGTGTTGGTCGACTTCACACACAACCTTCGAGTTTCTTCGCAGGCGTATGCAGGTTTCCTCACGATGTTTTCCTCCACCGTAAGAGCGTCGGATAAACGTACATAATATGTAATCTAAATTCGAAATCACATTGGTACGTGACTTATTTTCGACTTATTCTATAAAAACCCTAATTATTGCGACGCCCGCTGTGGTTTTTAAAAGTGAGGAAAAGATGAAACACATCGAAAACTTCGCTTCCAAGAAGTTAGGTACCCACTAGTATCGACATTGTGGTAATAAAAACAAGGATTAATATGTTGTTTTTCCTTTGAAATTATACTTTTACATCGATGCTTATTGTCCACGAGACTCGACCTTTAAACTGACCCGTTGATAATCGGGTCAAAAACCTCACTGTTGTTTTTTTTAAATGGAATCACAAACATATACACACAACAGGGAATTTTCACAACGAATACCTATACCTACCAGTTGTTATTCTTAATCGAAGTCTTTCCCAAACATCAGTGTTAACATCATTGACGTGTTCCAGCTTGAAGATATGACAGCCAGATCTCCATTGCGTTGAGAAACTTAGTAAGCCCGCTTCCATCTTCGGCGTCATCGTCCTTTACTATCAGGTGAGATGATGCCAAGGGCTTATCAATTGTGGATAATAAAAAAAAACTGAAATATAGTGTGCTTGCGTTGATGTATTCTGTTTGTTGAGTCGTAGGCTGTTACAGCGGTGTCCGCATTGTGTCTAATAGTGTTTCTTTCCCTGATCCAGATGAGGCATAGCGTGGTGCTCGCGTTAAACTCTTTTCTATGACTCAGCATGGTACTCGCTTTGATGTTTTTAGGGTTCCGTAACCAAAGGGTACCAATGGGACCCTTTTTAGTAAACCTCCGCTTTCCGTCCGTATGTCTGTCAGCGGGCTGTATTTGATGAACCTTATTAGGTAGACAGTTGAAATTTTCACTTGTGTGGGTTTCTGTTGCCGCTGTAACATTATAAAATAAAAAGGAAATTAAATTAGAAATTAAAAGGGGCCCCCGTACAATGATCGTGTTTTTTACGATGGTACAAAACCCTTCGTGTGGGACTCCAACTCGCACATGATCAGTTTTTCTATGATTAAGTTTTTTGCATCAAGACCACTACTGCAGTAATTAGGTGAGGTTTTACTATAAATTATACTATGTTCTGACTGATGAACTAGGTGGAGCATGGCTAATGGCCTTCTTAACTAACTTTAAAAAATAAAAATAACTTCTTTAGTTATTTTTAAACATCGTGAGGAAACATGCATACATCTGCGAAGAAACTCAAAGGTTGTATGTGAAGTTGACCGACCCGCTCTGGGCCCGCGTGGTCGACTAAGGCCCGATCGCCGTAATGCAGGGTAGGCTCGAGCCCCTTGGTGGGGACGTATATATGAGCTGATGTGATGATTAATTAACAACAGTCAGTAGCTTTATGTAGGTATACGCGCTTACAGAGCGTCGGTGGCGTAACGACAGGTCCGCTACCTGCTGGCCGGGAGGTCGTGGTTCGAACCCTGCCACGTACCAATTTGTTTTCGAATTTCGATTTCTTATGTACGTTTATCCGACGTTCTTACGGTGAAGGAAAACATCGTTAGGAAACCTGCACACGCTTGCGAAGAAACTCAAATGTTGTGTGTGAATTCGACCAACCCGCTGACCAACCAACTAGGCTCGCGTAGTCGACTAAGGCCCAATTGCCCTAATTCGGGGTATGCTCGAGCCCCTTTCGTGGGGACGTAGATGAGCTGATATGATGGATGACGCACTTACATGAATTTCCATAAAAAAGGCGATTTATTGCTTAAACAGACTAACACTATTTGAACAAATATTTATCACCAAAATTCCCAGTTACTAAGTGACTCAGATAAAACACAATCATATTTTTCTAGAAGTCGAAACTAAAGACAAACAACTTGGGATATAAGGAGCGACATTATATTATCTTATCAGCTCATATACGTCCCCGCCGAGGGGCTCGAGCCTACCTTGAATTAGGGCGATCAGGCCTGAGTCGACCACGCGGGCCCAGTGCGGGTTGGTCGACTTCACACACAGCCTTCGAGTTTCTTCGCAGACGTGTGCAGGATTCCTCACGATTTTTTCCTTTACCGTAAGTGCGTTGGATGAACGTACATATGAAATCGAAAATACGAAAACACAGTGATTCGTGGCAGGATTCGAACCACGGCCTCCCGGACAGGAGGTAGCGACCGTAACAGTTACGCCACCGACGCATTAGTAACTAAGTATTTATTTTTCAACATTTTGGACAGTCTGGTATTTGAGGAGTAATTTGAGTTACTTTTTATTAACTGTCAGAAACGACATTTTGTTCTGAAAGTGTTGGTGTTACTAGCTTGTGACGTCATTGGTGTCGATTAACTTATTTGACAGGACTAAACTAATTTATAAGTGCCGATGGATGCTGGCAGCGCAGGACCGGTCGTCGTTGAAATCCTTGGGGGAGGCCTTTGTCCAGCAGTTGACGATTTTCGGCTGATATGATGATGATGATGATGAAACTAAATTAACGCATTCTGTCTTTTTCTTTCTTTATCGAAAAGACAAGGACAGAATGCTTGAATAATAAGTTAAATCGTGTTACACCGAATCCACATCATTGTCTTTGAAAAAACTAATTTGAAGTGATTTTAATTAATATCAAATTTAAAATTGATTAAAATATCAAATGAATATTTTTTTGTGTATTTGTAGGAGAAAATGATATGCAGTGAATAAAATCTTTACTAATAAAATAAACGTAAAAGTTTGGATGGAAGAATATATGTTTGTTACCTGGATTAATATTAATTGCTACTTTTTCCACGCTCGCGAGCCGCTTGCAGCTTGCGCACTGCGCGCCCTCGGAGACGTTCATAGAAACTATGTTGACGCGAGCGAAGCGGTTGGCAAAATTTACTTTATTTTAGATGCTGTCAAGTGCCCTATTGTATAGGTAGTAAATAAATAGTCTTTATTCTTTGGTGTAGGTAACTCGGTAACTTAAAAAAACCGGCCAAGCGCGATTTGGACTCGAGCACGGAGGGATCCGTACCATTATATATAAAAATCACTTTTGTTGTATGGATGCCCCCTCTTAAATATTAATTTTATTTTAATTAATGTATTTATTTTTAAAGGGAATAATGCAAATCAATATTCTGTAAATATTTCAAACGTTGCCGTTATCAATGTCGCGCAAAAAAATCACGTTTGTCCTATAGAAGCCTCCTTAATTTTTTTTAAATTTAATTATTTATTTTTAAAGTGAATATACAACTAAATATTCCGTGAATATGTCAAGCGTCTACCTGTTGCCGTTATCAATAGCAAAAAAGAGCAAAAAAAAAATCACGTTTGTTGTATGGGAGCCCCCTTTAATATTTATTTTATTCTGTTTTTTAATATTTGTTATTATAGCGGCAACAGAAATAGAGAAAATTTAAACTGTCTAGCTATCACGGTTCATGAAATACAGCCTGGTGACAGACGGACGAACAGACAGACAGACAGACGGACAGCGAAGTCTTAGTAATAGGGTCCCGTTTTTACCCTTTGGGTTTGGAACCCTAAAAACGCTTTGTCTTTTAGGCTGTTCATGCTTTTAGGCTGTACTGTTCATGTTTAAGTCTCAAATATTGTTATGTAACAACAATTCAACCGCCTCCGTGGCGTAGTGGCTAGTCCATTCGCTTCAAACCAGGAGGTCGCGGGTGCAACTTTGTAAGACTCGGTTTGGTTGGTGGTAGGGCATTTTCATAGCCCGCCTGGCTAGCTACCACCATCTTATATAAGTCTTGCCGCCAAACATCAGTGTTAACAGCATTGATGTGTTCCGGCTTGAAGATAAGATAGCCAGTTACCCATTGCGTTGGGGAATCTTGGTAAGCCCGCTTCTATCTTCGGCATCATCGTCAGGTGAGATGATGCCAAGGGCTTCCCAATTGTGAAAAAAAAAATTGTGTTTGGTAATAAGTTATTTTTTGTTATTTGTTATGTAATATTTTCAAGTCATAACAACGTGAAAGCAATACCCTATGTAATCATTTCAGTTTCGTAACTTTCAAAGTTCGTAGCAAAGTCGTAGCTGTAAAGCTATTAGCTATTAACTATTAATAATAATTAATAGTTAATAGCTAATTAATAATTATATAAAGCTATTAGCTATTATATTACTTATTCAATTATTTCATAATTATTTTTGTATACATATAATGTATATATTATTCTTTTGTATTTTTTCTATTATAAAATAAAACGAGTAATGAAGCGGAAGCCGCTGCATGCGGGTAGCGCAGAACCGGTCGTCGTGGAAATCCTTGGGGGAGGCCTATGTCCAGCTGTGGACATCCGTCTGATATGATGATGATAATAAAACGAGTCGGAATTGTTTGAATCGTTGACGATTGGTATCTGTATATATATATATATATATATATATATATATATATATATATATATATATATATATATACAGATACAGATAGACACAGAGCAAACATTCTTTCTTGCATAAATTTCTATGTCCCGCCGGGACAACCCATGTCCCGTGTTTTACGAAAATCTACAGACCATGAATGCTATCAAAAATTAAAGAAAATTATACAACAGTTTTCGAAAACCAAGATAAGCATCGTTTACAAGATAATTTCTTTTATTTTCAGTATTCCTAGCTCAAATGTTTTGTCGAAAGACTTTTGTCACAAATTAACCTAAAATTGACATGTTTAACTACGATTTTGACTGTTTGTTTTTATAATCATATACATAAAACGAATTTTGACTAAAAATGCCATGATTATTATTTGTCCCGGGTGAAAAAGAGAAATTCCGTATTTTTTAGATTTATGATCGTTTAAACGTTTGTCTCTTAAAGCCGAAAAAAAAAGTTGGCAACAGACAATGGCCCATCTGATAATGCCCAATGTGCCCTGATACCTGCACACGGGAGGAGCTGATGAACGCCACTGATAGCGCAGTTTAGGTGGCCACATACTGGGGAGCGGAGATATGACTTGTGCGTGATATGGCAACTCTTGAACCGCTGTAATATCATTAGGTAATCGATATTTCTCATCGCTTGCATAGAATCAGCATACAAAAACCTTTCACACGCTCAATACCAAAACAATATTATGTGAAAACATCCGTTGCCAGACAAAAACCATTGTTCCGACATCCGGATTGATTGGCTTATCATCATCGAATTGAATTTTCCAAGTGACGCCGAGCGCAGTTCAGCGCGGCTGTATTCCATGTTTATGTATGAGTTCTGTGCTGTGACGCCGAAACTCACAAACACAATATAATCGCTATCGTAAGCGTAGACGGGTCGTGGCTATAAATACGGTGTGCGACCTCGCCTCCCACTACTCTGTGTAGAACGTTCACAGCGATCGCACGCGATTAACCTTCTTCATTAAGTACAACAAACAAATATAACTCAAGTCATAATGGTTGTGAAACTGGAAACTGTGGCTGCTCTATGCGCCGACGTTTACCCGACCTTGGGAAAAAGTAAAAGCCGAGACCTGGACTGCTCTGAACACAGGAGGCAGAAGAAACGCACTGCGCTCCCAGCTCTGGTGGAGGATGAGTCTGAAGAAGCATTCGTTGAGGAGCAGAGGAGCTTCATAATCAGGACGGAGGTGAAAAGACAGTCAATCTCACCGCAAAGGAGAGAGAGGATGCGCCGTCAGCTAGCCATGCCTTCACTGTCCGAAGATGAGGAACCTTGATCCTGTCACTGCAAGATGCTGGATGAAGTTTTTTGAAGCACAGCCTTGTGCTGTGCTTGTGGGGCTGTAAAAAGTCGAAGATGTCTTCGAATATTATGAACATGTCTTCGGAAAGATTTGAAGATGTGTTTTCTTGCCTGGACATGAATGATGTCAGGTCAGTTGCAAGTACAGTCAATAAAGGTTTTATTGAATCTGTGAGTGCAGGCGTTACCAGCCGGGATCGAGATGAGAGTGGGTGACCCCAAAATTAAAAGTGCCAGGATTTTAAGTGATTTAAAGACATCAAAACCAAAAAGTTTCATGCCAAAGTGTTTAA